>CM065735.1:33020029-33025029 GCA_033310375.1 Conus canariensis | reverse complement strand
GTGATTGCAAGCATCAGTGTTTATGTTACGACAAATACAATGTCTGGACTCCAGTTCACTGACCACAATCGACGGTTTCTATATTGTTATTTTTCTATGATTCCATTTTGACACGATGGTAGCTGCCAAGAGTGTAAAAAAAGTCCACAACTCTTCATGAAAAAAGCCAGTTCAAAAGAATAACAAACGAAACAGAAAACAGCAAGAGAAAAGAATAGGTCGACCATAAAAGAAAGGAAAAAGAAAGAGATAAAATCTTCACATGACACTGCACAAATCTGTGCTTCTTACACCTGGATGGGCCATAGTGATGGGCATCTCAGCATGGGATGACAGTTCCGCTCTGCTTGAGAGCTCATCAGGATCCTTCTAAGCTTGATTTCAGTATTTCCTTTTTGTATCTTTCCCTCAGAGTCCAGTTAATATCTAAATTTGTGGCACGTAGCGCGCGCGCGCGCGTGCACACACACACACACACACACACACACACACACACACACACACACACACACACACACACACACACACACACACACTTCAGTTTATCTTCAGGGTCTGATGAACAAGTGATGGAATTAACACCACATGAAATTGTTCACAAGAACACGGAGGTGATACTCAATTCCAAACCCTGCCACTGTGATTGCTGAAGCACAAGTTGCACCACCACTTCATTCCCTCCTCATTTCCCCAACATCTCCAAAACACACACACACCATCCTTGTCCTGTCTGCTTCACGTGTTTTACATCCCCAGCGAGTGATGGAAGATACTGAAATATATGATAACGTCCCTCCAGCTGAAATATCAGTAAGGACCCCAAGGATACAGAGATTGACAATGACTCACATAGATTCATTTTTGATGCCCCTGGTCTTCCCCGCCAGGTCATCGAGTGGCTAATTTGGTCCGGAGGGGGGGGGGGGGGGGGGAACCAACGACAAATCATTCAATTTGCAGACGACCAGTTCGGCATGGGAGGGTAACTCAATTGTTTGACTCGTTGGGTTGGCGAGAAATCCGGGACATCGACGTCTGAGAGTGCAAGGGTAGAAGAAAGGAGAGGGGAGGGGAAGGGGAAGAGGTGGTGAGGGTATGGAGGGTTGCCAGTAACAAGGAGTGCTCTGTCTTGATTTGTTACGTCGCTGGGACGGGGGGGGGGGGGGGGGGGGGTCGGTAAAGGGCTGAGAGACCCACGGCCTGGGGAGAGAGTTCCTGTCCAGACAGCACAGAGCCAAAGAACGCCCAGAGTTCTGTTTATAGCCCAGCAGATTATAGAGTCTGTCTTGGGACTTTCAAATGAATTAGGTTGGAAGACTAACGACTGTTCTACACTGGACGAACTCAGATGAATTACGACCTCAATTGCACAGTCCCTGGTGTTAAACAAACTGCAGATCGTCCCTATAGTGAGCAAACTCTTCCCAGTATTTCAGGGCAAAGAACGCATTTGCATGCCAAGCAAAAAACAAACAAGAACAGAAAGCCCATGAAATGACGACGATGACATTGCTTGAATGGTATAGCAAATATTTATGGTCATGCCTATACTGGTTGTGCTAGTACTCATGATACTCAGAAATTGCTGATGTTCAAGATAACAACAGATGCACACACACACACACACACACACACACACACACACACACACACACACACACACACACACACACATACACACACACTTACACACACACACACTCAAGGAGAGAGAGAGAGAGAGAGAGAGAGAGAGAGAGAGAGAGAGAGAGACAGACAGACAGAGACAGAGACAGAGAAAGAGACAGAGAAAAAAGAGACAGAGAGACAGAGAGCATGATTATATAGACTGTCTTTGTTATACATGAACGTCAACATTGAGAACATGGAGAAACTGTCAGTGATGAGGTTCGGCATAACTTTTGATACTTTTGGTATGTCTTAATATTCACATTGGCTATAATGTTGACGAAATACTACAATCCAGCCGCAAAATCTCAGTGTACATTTGAATACATATCTCTGGAAAAAAGTCTTCAAAAATTCTGTTGCACATGGAAATAAAGATCATCATCATCACCATCACCATCATCGTCATCATCGTCATCATCATCATCATCATCATCGTCTATCTCTTTCCCTCACTCTTTTCCCTTCCCCCTATTTGCTCAAGAACGAAGGTGGGTTTTTTTTTGTTTTGTTTTTTTCAGTTGAACTGAACTTTACTCCGAATGTCATGATGGATTCTTCTTGAATCTCACACTTTACTGCGGAAGTTTCTGGAAAACCATTTTATACCTCTTCATATTGCAAACGCACACACACACACACACACACACACACACACACACACACACACACACACACACACACACACACACAAACAAACACATACACACGCACGCACGTATGCACGCACGCACGCACGCACCACACACACACACACACACACACACACACACACACACACACACACACACACACACACACACACACATACACAAGTGCATGCTTAAGTCCAAGTTGAGAAGGTAAGTAGCGAGATGGCGATGGTGGTTTTGGCAGTGATCATATGGATTTTCATTACGATGATGATGGTGATGATGATGATGATGATGATGATGATGATGATGATGATGATGATGCGATTAGTTTGTGTGCAGAGATGTTATCGACAGGTTATTAGAAAGCTGCGGCTGCAAAAAGTATCAGGAATCACATTGGCTACAATTAATCTGCTCAACCTCCACAGTTTATGTTTGTTTGCGTTTGGCCATGGCATGGCGCCAATGACTTCTTCTGTAGTTCTTCACCCTCCCTTTCGTCCTCTTTCCCAGCAGGGGTGAGAGAGGACTGGAGGGTAGAGGACAGCGTTGGGAGAGAACGTACAGCTCAACAGTGTGCTGGAGCAGTGCTAAATGTTTCGTCTTTTCCTCAGAATGTCATGAGTACTAACTGATCACAATGACAACAACAACAACAGCAACAGCAACATCGTCTGGGATATTTTTTTTCAGCTGTGGGAAACCAAACATGAAAAGCGTATGCAAAGAAAATTAAAATGCAGAGACGAATAGATGCTTCGAGCTGTATCACGTGAATAAATATGAGCCTTATAACGCAATGTTCGCTGAATTGAGGTTCTTTGCCGTTTACTACAGACTAAATGCTTTCCTTATTTGCTTTACAGTTTCTGTTCCTCTGGTTTTAAAGTACGCAAAAGAGCACCAGCTAGAGCTGATCTGTGTTTTGTCTGTAACGGTAAGAGCTGTTACAAATAACCTGATCAGGGCCTTGATAGTGTGCAACAGATCGTGGTGGTAGTGATGATCATGAAAATGAATGATTTCTAATGAGAATGACGATGAACGATGACCACACTAACTTGACAGTGTAGATTTTAATGTTGATGGTACTGGCACTGATGATGAATGATGTGATGATGATCATAATGAGCATGGCAGCACAGACGTTGATGTTGATGGTGGTCGTGATGATGAAGACAATGAACGAAGTGATGGTGATAATGTCAAGGACAATACAGATATTCATGTTAACGATGGTGGTGGTAGTGATGATGATCAAAATGAGTAAAAATGATGATGGTAATGACAGTGGCAGTACAGATCTTTGTCTTGGCGATGGTGGTAGTAGAGATGACGGTGACAGTGAAAAAGGTGATGATGATGATGATGATAACGGCGGTACAAATGTTTTGATGACGACGATGACAGAGGAGCAGATAATGACAACGAACGAAGTGATGATGGTAATTACAATGCTTGCACCGAAGAGGCAGCAGAGTTGTTCACGTTGATGGTCGTGTTGGTTGTCATGATAATGATGACAATGAAAGAAGTAATGATGATAATAACAATGACAATACAGATCTAGTTGCAAAGCGAGACGACTGCAGGGGGAAATCTAAACAAATCTTAAATAAATGTTAGCGAACCACCCAGAGAGAACGTGGACAAACGAGTCACGAGACGAAACACAACGCGTTTCGACCTCTTAGGTCTTCATCGGGTGAGACATAAACGAATAAAACAACGAAAATTCACTTAGCTTTGATCGCTTCAGATCACTTCACAGGGTTCAGCGCAAGGAAGAAGGCGTTGAAGCAATACATATGTTTATTATGAAGATGGCGCGTGTAGAGATGATGCTGACAATGAATAAAATGATGCAAATAATGACGACACCAGTGCTAGAGAAGTAGTAGAGATGCAAATGTTGAGAGTTGGTGGAAATGATGATGAAATTTTTTTAAAAAAATGTGCTGATAATACTGACCATACATCTACTGAACATATGTTCTATACTGACCTTTACATGCCGGCAACATGTACATCTGGTATTACATTTCACACCAAATGCACAACAACACTACATTTATTGGAAGGATTCTGTATCTTAAGCTGATCCCAAAACACTCAAACTTTGTTTCGTGAATGTATTGTTTCAATTTAATTTGGTTCGCAGGTAATTCTGAATTCAGTTTAGAATTCCATTCATGACAGCATTTCGATTTTGAATCGTAACGAACTAGGATACCATAATATAGTCCCCTTTTCACCGAATATAAGATTTGAAAAAAAAGTGCTAATTTTGAAAATGTGATATTACTGGCGGGAAAAATACATATTTGTAAAATGAAGAAAAAAACCCAACTAAATTAACCATTCTTTTGCAGATCGTGTTTGAAAAAATAACAAAACTTTTCACGAATATTTTGATAGAAACAGTATTTCTCTCCTACCATAAATACATGCACAGTCATACTGGCAAGAGAAACAGTATCTTATTTCATTTTCGGAAAAAAAAACACTTTCTACTGGTACAAACTTCCCTGTATTCTTCACTCACCCTATGTCTCTCCTTGAATTTCACAAAAGATGGTAGCAGGGCTCAAAGCTGACCAGGAGGATTTGAACCACATATTTTACACACACACACACACACACACACACACACACACACAATCCATGCCCAATCAGACTTTGAAGGAAGAGAGGGAA
>CM065735.1:33012529-33015029 GCA_033310375.1 Conus canariensis | reverse complement strand
AAAGAAGAAAAAGATTCAATGAGGAAACCCAAACCAACACACCACGTTTGCAACCTTAGAACCAGCACGCCATTCCAATATTTTAGTGTAGTTCTTGTACGTGCTTGAGGACCTTTTGCACTACAAATGATGGTGACAAGAGTACTGATATATATATATATATATATATATATATATATATATATATATATATATATATATACTTAAAGCCTTGCACTTTGATCGATTTTTGAACATAAAGTACACGAACGCACGAAGACACACACACACACACACACACACACACACACACACACACACACACACACACACGCTCGCGCACGCACGCACGCACACACACACACACACACAACAAACACAACACGCACACGCACGCACGCATTCACACACACACACACACACACACACACACACACACACACACACACACACACACACACACACACACTTCCTTATCCAACTTATTTAAATCACCATGAGATCGTTCGTTTTCCTCAGTGGATTGATTCCCACGTCTAGGCGTAGACCAGTTCATGCCGAGGACACTATACTATGTCAGTGGATTGATTCCCATGTCTAGGCATAGACCAGTTCATGCCGAGGACACTATACCTATGTCAGCCACCGAAGGTCCAGGATTTTGTCTTGTTAAGCACGCTTTCCTGTTTTTCCTCTCTCTCTCTCTCTCTCTCTCTCTCTCTCTCTCTCTCTCTCTCTCTCTCTCTCTCTCTCTCTTTTGTTGTTGCTATTACTCTTTGTACATTTCTTGCTGTTACCATCTTCAGGATTTACGGTGACTTTTTAGTAGAACATATAGGATACAGCACGAGCAGATTAGAACAGTGGTCACTGCCTCATAACTGTGTTTATTATTCAGTGACAGGGTTTTGAGTCTTGAGGGTTGAAAATCAACCTCTTATTCTGTGATCAGAAGAATTACCCCCCCCCCCCTCCGCATCTTCTCATAAGAAGGACCAATCCTCTTCCCTGTGACCAGGACAACGAATTCCTTGTCCTGTGATCAGGATAATTAATCCTGTATCATGTTTCCTGTTCACTGATACGGGCTAGCCACTTTCAGCTATTTTCTACGTTGTGTTCTCTCTGTCCGATGTGTTACCGATGGCCTGTTTCTGAGAACAGTATCATTGAGTCTCACCGTAGTAGTTGGAAATGATTTAAAAATGCAGAATAAGAGCAAAATTTAGACAGAGAAAAGCAGACAACGGAGGGAGGAGAGAGAGAGAGAGAGAGAGAGAGAGAGAGAGAGAGAGAGAGAGAGAGAGAGAGAGAGAGAGAGAGAGAGAGAGAGAGAGAGAATATATGAATATTGAACTTTGTGAAAAAAAAATCATTTGAACAGACGAACATTCAGAGCAAAAAAATTACAGCTGTTCTGATTTCATCTTTCTCCCACTCCAAATGGCCATATCACAAAAGGGAGCAAGCAAATGAAGCAAGTTATTGGCTAACCGACAGAGAAAATGTGTCAAGTCCACAATGCAAAGGTGATAACGGAACAGTTCCAGAAATGTCAAGCTTGCACAGACAGACGCATGCAAATCTGTTCAGACGCTCATAAGCGCAACGACACATGCACATACGCGCATGCGCCCATGAATAAACACACTCATACAGACACACACATGCACACGAAACACACCACACACACACACACACACACACACACACACACACACACACACACACAGAGTGTGCATATACTACGCATGCACATTCACTCATTCACACACACACACACACACACACACACACACACACACACACACACACACACACAGAGTGTGCATATACTACGCATGCACATTCACTCATTCACACACACATACACACAAACGCACACACACACACACTCACACACGCACACACACACACACACACACACACACACACACACACACACACACACACACACACACACACACACACGAACTACCTTCAGGGCAAAAAAAGGCACTGTCTTGAAGGATCGGAAGAGAGGACGGGGAAGCGAAGAAATTGCTTCATGAGAGAAATGTATGGGATGTAGGTGACCGGGGGACCTCTCTCAGCCACGGGAAGGGAAGCCAGACAGCAGGGGAGAGAAGCCAGACAGCAGGGGAGAGAAGCCAGACAGCAGGGGAGAGAAGCCAGACAGCAGGGGAGAGAAGCCAGACAGCAGGGGAGAGAAGCCAGACAGCAGGGGAGAGAAGCCAGAGAGGAAGAGCGAGACGCCACAGAGGCTGGGAAGCCGTGCCGAGCCAGAGGTCGGAGTAAGCAGTTAATCAGAGGAGACGTGTTGAAGACCGCAGACGCCGGCTGTCCGCGACTTTGTCTCGTCTTTGCTGGAGACTTCTTAATCTCTGTGCTGTCATTGACATTACAGCTCCAGTCCCACTGGAGGTGTTTTATGTGGTCAATCACATCACTGTTTCAACAGGAGTTTTCCCATCCATCAAGTATAGCAATCAACTGTCAGCAACCAGTGATTTGAAACACA
>CM065735.1:32995029-33000029 GCA_033310375.1 Conus canariensis | reverse complement strand
CAGATGATGACAATGTACAACAGGGGGGGGGGGGGACAGTACTGATGTTATTGTTGGCTGTTGTGATGATGTCAATCAGCTGATCAACGAGGCTACATCAGGGTAGTGAGCGAATCACAACTAGGTACACACTGAAATGCAGATGCTACGAATCCACAAGCAAGTCACCTTATCAATCTAAAATCGGCCTACAATATCTAAGACAAATCACCTTGCATAAGATCAACTAAAAACAGGCGTCACAGCCAAAAATCATGATAATAGCCTGCGTTCTGTAAACTCACATTCTACAATGATGGTACAGTGAAAATATATTGGTTGCATTAGTCTCTTTTTCGCATGCGATATTTCTAACTCTCAAAAAGCAAATAAAATGCAGTTTTGATACCTACTAAACACACACACACACACACACACACACACACACACACACACACACACACACACACACACACACACACACTCACACGCACACACTTTGACAGAGACAGGCAGAAAGACAGACACAGACAGAGACAGAGACTCAGACACACACACACACACACAGACACACACAGACACACACACAGACACACACACACACACACACACACACACACACACACACACACACACACCACACGCACGCACGCACGCACGCACACACACACATTTGTATTACAAATTGTATTTTCGAAGCTCAAATTTCAGGAAATCCTTCTTTTGTGCTGATTCAAAATCGATTTGTTTACTCTAAATGAATAAAATCCTAAAACAAGACAAGATCTGGCTGGGATAAATGAATTAATCAGTTCACACATTTCTTGATTTTGAGAGGAACAAACAAGAATCTCTTTCTGTAGTGTTTCTTCTCACTGTGGAGTTCCCTTGAATGAGAGGACTGACCAACCAGCGAAACGGAAAGCAAAGAAAACAGGTGGGTCGACACTATGCTCCATTTGTCTCCACTAGGGATAAAATCCACAACAAACTGCACGCTAGAAAAAAAAACAAACTATACGCTAGAAACAGTTTAGGTAAGAATAAAGAGATTCTGAATCCAGTCACTAAATACTGATATACTTTTTCTTTTACTAGTATTGTTTATATTATGCAGGGATGATAATTTCTGTTGTCAGTAGACCCAAACTGAAGGCTTTTAAAGCAAATCAGTACTAAAAACACAACAAGCATTTGTGGCCAAAAGATTGCAACTTCTCACATCACGTTTCGTTGTATGCAGGTAAAACCTTGCTTTGCCTTTGCTGTCTGATTTGTTTCATAGCAAGTTTTCAGAAACTTACCATCTGTGTTTTTCCCCCAGTTGACTTCTGAATTCAGTTTATAATTCTATTTATGAGAACATGTTGGTTTTGAACCGTCATTTTTTTAGGATAACATATCATGATTGTGCTCCCATTTCCATTTTCACCGTACACACAAAATTGAAAAAAGAGCGAATTAAAAAAAAAGGTTCTTACTAGTGGGAAGAATATGCATTCGTAATATAAAGACATAAAAAACCAACCATTCTTCTGGATGTCGTGTAGGAAGAAAGAGCAAGACTCTGCACCAAATTCTATAACAGAAACAGTTTGTCTCTGCTACCATATTCACAGGTCAAGTCACACTGTTAAGAGGGACAGACTTTTATTTCAGTTTCGGAAAAAGACTTGTAGTTTCTACAAAGGTTCCTGTATTTTCCCCTCACCGTATGTCTCTCCTTCAATTTCACGAAAGATAATAGCTAGGGTCTGAGATGACCAGGTGGATTTCAACCACACATATCTCCACGCACATACACATATATCTCCACGCACATACACACATATCTCCACGCACATACACACATATCTACACGCACATACACGCTCACGTACATTTTGAAGGAAGACAGGCAGGCGAAATCAAATGTCGGCAAAGCCGTGATCAAGGAAAGAAAGAATAAAAAAAAAAGCTAACACAGTGATGGTCTCTGTAAACATGTTCATTTCAGAAATACCTTAAGAATAAACGCCGTGTGTATGAGAGTCTGCTATTTCTTTCCTTCTTTGTTTCTGATCGATTCCACAAAGACCAAAACAAAACAAACAAACAAACAAAGCAAGCAAATAAACAAAAATGGAAAAGGATGTAGAGAAAAATAGGAGAAAGGAAATAACACGCTAAAAACGTAGGATACTGTAAGAGAGAGAGAGAGAGAGAGAGAGAGAGAGAGAGAGAGAGAGAGAGAGAGAGAGAGAGAGAGAGAGAGAGAGAGAGAGAGAGAGGAGGAATTTTTATCCTTAAGCCTACTAATCATTCGATTTTTTTAATGTTTGTAGATTTGCGTACTTATTTTTTCCTCTTTGGTTACTATGTGCACATTAGAATGAACTTTAAATCGAGTTAATCGTGTTTGAGTTCTATGAAATTTTGCGTTGCATTTATTTTTTTCATTCTTTTCCTCCTTTATTCACTGTGTTGTTTTTGTTCCTTTCCAAACGTTATCATACAAATAAGACTCTATGGCATTTTGTTTTGGTTCAAGAAAAACCATTACATTCTTGATAACGTTTAAATGCTGAAAAATGTCATTATGCATGCTCTCTCTCTCTCTCTCTCACACACACACACACACATGTACCACACACACACACACACACACACACACACACACACACACACACACACACACACACACACACACACACACCACTATCACCACCACCATCACCAACAGCAACAACGTCTTAGCAGCTTTCTACCACTCTGCCCAGGTTTGATTCTTTGGTCTCCTCTATTCTATTTTGACCCCCGTCAAAAACGTTCAATTTGATCAAATGTTTTACGATATTTTTCTTTCTTCAAGGTGTGACTAGAAGAGTGGAAAACAAGCGTTCCTGTCTTGAACAAAAAAAATCATTACAGAACGACAAGGGACGTAACCGGAGGTGATGTGGGAGAAAATGGAAAGGCGAAAGCAATCTTCTGAAATGACGTAAGACATTCAGTTGTGGAACGACAACCGAGTGGAGATTGAAATAAGAAAAAAAAAGATTGAAAACCCCAAACACACACATCAAGAATGTAACCTTAGAACCGCCACGCCGTTCCAACATTTTAGTGTAGACTATATCTTGTGCGTGCTTTAGGACTTTTATGCGCTATAAAAATGGCGGCAAGAGTACCGAGATATAAACTGCGAAGCTTTGTATTTGGATTGATTTCTGAACATGGCATAATCGAACGCACAAAGATACACACGCACGTGCTCGCGCGCGAATACACACACACACACACACACACACACACACACACACACACACACACTCACACACACATACACAAACATGCACGCACACACACACACATACACACACAACACACACATACATCAAAACACGTGCACACACACCACACACACACACACACACACAACAACACACACACACACACAAACACACACACACACACACACAAACACACACACACACACACACACACACACACACACACACACACACACACACACGGACTCACACACACAAGAAGACCAATCCCCTATCCTGTGATGAGGAGAACTATTCTCCCGTCTTGTGACCAGAACTAATCCCCTGTTCCTTCTTCTGTTGATTAGTATGGACAAATCACATTCAGCTGCTTTCCACTTTGTGTTCTATCTGTTAAGACAGAGAGAAGCAGAGGTATGTGGAGAGAGAGAGAGAGAGAGAGGAGAGAGAGAGAGAGAGAGAGAGAGAGAGAGAGAGAGAGAGAGAGAGAGAGAGAATTTGAAAACTCAGGATTGGTCTAGAAGTTTAAGAAGAAAATCGTTTCAACGGACATACATTCAGATAGAGATTCACAGCTTTTCTGATCCACATTTTCCCCCATCCTCAAATGGCCACGTCCCAAAGGGGAGCAAGCAAATGAAGCAAGTTATTGGCTAACCGACAGAGAAAACGTGTCAAGTCCGCAATGCAAATGTGATAATGGAACAGTTCCAGAAATGTCAAGCTTGCAGAGGCAGACGCACGTAAGCTAAGTTCGTCCACACGTTCACAACAGCACATGCACGCTCACGCACATGCAGACACACAGACACACAGACACACAGACACACACACACACACACACACACACACACACACACACACAAACAAGCTTTTAGGGGAAAAAAGGCACTGTCTTGAAGGATCGGAAGAGAGGACGGGGAAGCGAAGAAATTGCTTCATGAGAGAAATGTATGGGATGTGGGTGACTGGGGGGACCCCTCTCAGCCACGGGAAGGGAAGCCAGACAGCAGGGGAGAGAAGCCAGACAGCAGGGGAGAGAAGCCAGACAGCAGGGGAGAGAAGCCAGAGAGGAAGAGCGAGACGCCACAGAGGCTGGGAAGCCGTGCCTAGCCAGAGGTCGGAGTAAGCAGTTAATCAGAGGAGACGTGTTGAAGACCGCAGACGCCAGCTGTCCGCGACTTTGTCTCGTCTTTGCCGGAGACTGTTTAAATCTCTGCGCTGTCACTGACATTTCAGTTCAGGTCCCACGGGAAGTGCTTCGTGTGGTCAATCACACCACTGATCAGCACATCCACTGGGAAGTACCCACCCACCAAGTGGATCATTTCACCTGCATCAACCAAGTGAATTAAAGCACACCTGATACAACTCTGATACATTTGATATTTTGGAAGAGATCATTTGTGTTCTTAAAATTTACCATCCTGTATCACTTCTCCCACCCCACCCTCCATGTTTCCATCTCTTACCCCTTTATCATCAGCATAGCACAGATACATGGCCAAAACATTACCACCACCACTACTACTACTACTATTACGACTACTACTACTACTACTACTACTTCTACTACGATTATCATTATCCTGATTATTCTTATAACTGCTGTTGTTGTTATCATTGTTGTTGCGATTTCTATTACCATGACTTAAAAGAAATATTATTATTGTTGTTATTATTGTTATTATGTTTACTATCATCATCACCATCATCATCATCATCAACATCAGCACTTTCCTCATTGAT
>CM065735.1:32982529-32987529 GCA_033310375.1 Conus canariensis | reverse complement strand
ACACACACACACACACACCACACACACACACACACACACACACGGTTTTCAATTCTTCAGCATCAAGAGAGAGAGAGAGAGAGAGAGAGAGAGAGAGAGAGAGAGAGAGAGAGAGAGAGAGAGCATCAAGGAACCAGGCGAGACGTTACAAACCTAGAAATCAGAGTGGTCATCCTGTGCCTCTCGTATTGCTTTAGAGCCCCCACGCCCCCGCCCACCCTGCGATGACCAGCTTCCAAAACAGCTCCAATCTTCGAGATTGCCTCTCACTCCTCCTACGTCCTCCCCTCTTCCAGCCCCTCCCTCACCTTCTGCCTGTCCATGTCACCCTTCACCTACCTCTCCCTCACTCACACTCCCAGATGCCAGGACAACCTTCCCAGTTCCCTCCCCGACTCCCCTGGCCTGCCCCTCTCCCCTCTTTCAGTTGTTGTTGTAGTGCCCTGGCTAAAAGACTCCAGGGATCATCCCAACAGCCGAAGTACTTGAACACTATGGTACAAATGCATCAGCTGGGGATGAGAACATGACTGTGTGACCGTTTTTGATTACCCCGCCACGTGGACAGCCACACTCCTCCGACTTCGGGGATTTTGGAGACTGATAATGTTATGCTAGGAGCTTGTCACAACTGAAGACAATCCCCGCGTAACTTATGCAGAGCATAACAACATTGTGATGTAGCCTTGGTGCTCTAGCCTACATCAGTTGGTCTGACACAGCCTGAAGCCAAGGCGGACCCACTTTTAGCGATTACTTTCCTCCATTATGGAGCACGCCTTTTCCAATCCCTTTGCCAGCAACACCCAGCTGATGCTGTTGACACACTGGCAGGCAGTCATTGTGGTTTCTGGTGACTTGTGGATCATCATGGCAATGAAGCGGAGGAACAAGAGGAGAAAGAAACGGACAGGGTAACCACGAGGAAGTGAACGAAAAGGAAGAGAGGAGATGATGCTAAATAACAACAGAACAGATTGCTGGAAGCATTCTCCACTCGTTGCTACCACTCACGAAAAGACCCGTTTTTCTTAACTGGCAGCCTGGCGTGGTGACCATAGGTCTGACCGATTCATGATGGAAACAACAAACAGTCTTCAGGTGCTACGCATCATAGACAATGTTCTGCAGCAGATTTAACGTGATGTTTCCGGGACAAACAAACAGCCAGAATCGTAGGGTGTTCAAATGCATTGTACGCATACATCCTTGACGACCTTAGAAAGGACGTATCACATTCGCGGCATGGTTCTGTAAACAAAAGTGAGGACGATGAAGCTTCTTTACCTGGTTCAAAAGTGAAGTAGTCACCATGAACCTGGATATAAGAATCTCGTTGCAGATGTTCAACAAATATCACATTTGGTTGCTTGAACAAATGGACCATACCTGATAGTTACTGTGAGGCCCATGGCACCGTGTTGATCTGAAAGTTTGCTGATTCTTTTATAGATGATTGTAATTTGTAGGAAGAAACCGTATGTAGACCTTCACAGCAGAAAGTTTCAGAGAAGAATCCTCTGCCCCTACCCCACAAACCCACACCTCTCTGGCATCTGTTTAGTCCTGTTCCTCTTACTCTTTAGGGCCCGTGCGTCATTCAAGTCATAATTCTTATACGCCCTGCTGCTGGCGGAAATATTTTTTCGCGCAGTTGAGATTCGAACTTGCGTCTCAAGGCGTGCTTACCCTCATATAGTTATGGAATATCTTTTCCAAACCAGAAGATTTAAGCATTATGAAGATCACGTTCGTTGCTCTTCGACTACATCCAGCTGGAACTGTGCCATCGCCTGTGTGGCTCTTGTCCTTTTTTCTCTAGCAATAATCGAGAGCGGTTTCATGGCGTGATAGACTGATGAGCCTACAGCCTCCTTGGAAGCAGAAGAAGAAGAAGAAGAAGAAGAAGAAGAAGAAGAAGAAGAAGAAGAAGAAGAAGGAAAAAGCAGAAGAGGAAGAAAAAGAAAGAAAGAAAGAAAGAAAAAGAAGAGGCAGAGGAGGAAGAGAGGAAGAAAAATAGAAACATCAATGAAACTGTAAAGATAATAATGGTAGAAAGGAGGATGAATGAGGAGAAGAAAGGGGGAGAGGAAACACGTGCAACACACACACACACACACACACACACACACACACACACACACACACACACACACACACACACACACACACACCATACCACAATTGACCAGCAGCAGCAGCAGCAGCACTGAGGACATCAGAAGTAATTGGAGAGTTTGACAAACGAGCTCTGGCTCTTCCACCCACAGAATGATATCTAGCAACAACATAAAAACACTGCGCTGACACTGCCGGGGAAAGTTTCCAAATGACAAATTGTCTTTTGATTCTCCCAGAGATGAATCCAGTCGGAAAGCTGGATGAAACGTCCGTGTTTGTCGAAGTGGGGGGGCCACCTCTGAGGGGATATCAGAGAGATAAAATTGGCCCTGGCCTCGGCTGCAATGGCTGGACCCTAGTTTGTCTTGGTAATGCTCGTGTGAGATGTCGCAACGAGATTTTCAAAGGATCTGTGGACAGATGGATGGAGAGATCGCCCACTCACCCCCACCCCTTCTCTTTCATTATCATTAGGAAGAAATTTCGCAAGCCTCCGCTCCCTTTCTCTCTGTTTTTCTTATTCTTATGAACCAAGAAATGTTACTGTAAGTTAAACGTATCATACACAGATATATTCGTGTGTTAATGTAATGTGCATGGACACTTGACACATCTAAACGCTTATGGGTCTGTGGCCTTGAGAGTCCCCCCAAAAAACAAAGTTGGACCACACAGACTATTTCTCATTGTTGCCCGTGCCACTTGATCGACTTGGATATTCAGCGCCAAAACAGGCATAGTTTGCAAATGAAATAACAGCTTCTCCACGTCCCCTTGGCGAAACAAATCGAGGTCAATGATGTTAATCAGGTTCAAAACTGGAATAATCTGTCAGTCTCTGTGACGAGCCGTCTTCGTGGTGTCCTGTTTTCATTGTCACACGAACGCAGCTGACATGTGTTCTTGTCACACTGACATGTTTCTTTGTCACAACTGACATGTTTCCATTGTCACAAGCTGACATGTTTCATTGTCACAACTGACATTGTTTCATTGTCACAACTGACATGTTTCATTGTCACAACTGACATGTTTCATTGCTCATGATGTTTCTTGACACTGACATGTTTCATTGTCACAACTGACATGTTTCATTGTCACACTGACAGGGTTTATTGTCACAAGCTGACATTTCATTGTCACTGAATGTTTCATCACAGGATATTTCGAATTTCATTGCTAGGCTGACTGTTTCTCACCAGTTCGGGCATATTTCAAGCGTGTGTTGGAATCCGAACACATGAAGTGGTTATACAAAGATTTATCTAAAGAACTGTAAATCGTACAAGTTAGGAAACACCCACACTTCTTTTCCATTTCAACTTAAACATCCACCGCCAAATAATTCAACGTTTGTGTGCATCTGAGTGCTGGTTCTCAGCTTTTCGGAAGGTGAATCGCCGATACAGACGTGTTATGCTTCTGGTTTTGGAATGTCTGGTTTCGCACTTGACGCTCTGCCTGAATGACGGCACATCCACACACCACATCAACCCCAATATTTCTCTTACACTCAACCAACTTCATCATCGTCATCCTCACCAATCAGCATTTAAAAAAAAACAAAACATTCAGACTGAGTGGACTTTCATGCCTTGCTCTCATAGTGAGCTGTTGCGATGGCCTCTTCACGTCTATGACCTTGGTCTGATTCTGTCGGAGTCATCGGTTTCGGCAGTTTCATGGGGACTGTCGATGGATGGGTGTAGAGGCGCCCTCCGGAAGGAAAGCTCACCCACCCACGCCGGCTCCGCGTCTAAGCAGTTAATATGGTCAGTACGGGGCTTATTAAGTGGTGTTCTGCGCTGCGTACGTTAGATCAGAACAGGCTCCATTGAACACAGTGACTCGGCGGCAGTGCAGTGTCTCCTCTGGTAGGCTGCCTTATGACGACTTGACATTGATTGCTCCCTGTGGATTGCCGGTGCCCGAGCTATAGAAGGTCTGGCTGGACTGTGGCTGTAGACGGAAGGTCGGCATGAGCGGCGTGGGTGCTGTGCCACTGAGGTGGGTGCTGTGCCACTGGAGGTGGGTGCAGTGCCACTGAGGTGGGTGCGTGCCCGAGGTGGGTCAGTGCCACTGAGGTGGGTGCGGCCACTGAGGTGGGTGCAGTGCCACTGGAGGTGGGTGCAGTGCCACTGGAGGTGGTGCAGTGCACTGAGGTGGGTGCAGTGCCACTGAGGTGGGTGCAGTGCCACTGGAGGTGGGTGCAGTGCCACTGGAGGTGGGTGCAGTGCACTGAGGTGGGTGCAGTGCCACTGAGGTGGGTCAGTGCCACTGAGGTGGGTGCAGTGCCACTGGAGGTGGGTGCAGTGCCACTGGAGGTGGGTGCAGTGCCACTGGAGGTGGGTGCAGTGCCGGAGGTGGGTTCAGTGCCACTGAGGTGGGTGCAGTGCCACGGAGGTGGGTGCAGTGCCACTGGTGAGTGATGGGTGGCAGTGCCACTGAGGTGGGTGCAGTGCCACTGGAGGTGGGTTGCATGTGCAGCGTGAGGTGGGTGCAGTGCCACTGAGGTGGGTGTGCCAGTGCCACTGAGGTGGGTGCAGTGCACACTGATGAGTGGGTGCAGTGCCACTGGAGGTGGTGCAGTGCTACTGGAGGTGGGTGCAGTGCCAGTGAGGTGTGCAGTGCATGGTGCCACTGAGGTGGTGCAATGGCACTGAGGTGGTGCAGTGCCACGGAGGTGGGGGCAGTGCCACTGAGGTGGCACAGATGATGGGACAGAAAAAAGATCACACAGAAACAATGTGATGGTCCGTATGGACATGTAATTCTCGCAGTATTCTATGTAGAGTAATTACATATAGATATATCCCTTCTACATACAGCAGCTTTCCCCAAAAATGTCCCGAGGTTGATTTCACTGCAGATCCACAAAC
>CM065735.1:32975029-32977529 GCA_033310375.1 Conus canariensis | reverse complement strand
GGGGGGAAAAAAAAAAAAATGGGGGGGGGGGAAAAAAAAAAAAAGGGGGGGGGGGGGAAAAGGGGGGGGGGGGGGGAAAATTTGGGAAAAAAGGGAAATTTTAAAAAAACCCCCAAAGGGGGGGGGGGGGGAAAAGGGGGGAAAAAAAAAAAAGGGGTTTTAAAATGGGGGGAAAAGGGAAAGGGGTTTAGGGGGAAAAAAGGGGGGGAAAGGGCCCGGGGAAGGAAAAGGGGGAAAAAAAGGGGAAAAGGGGGGGCCCGGGGGAAAAAAAAAAAAAGGGGGGGGGGGGGGGGAAAAAAAGTGGGAAAAAAAGGGGAAAAAGGGGGGAAAGGGAAGGGGGGGGAAAAAAGGGGGGGGGGTAAAAAAAAGGGGGGGGGGGGGGGGGGGGAAAAAAAAATAAAGGGGGGGAAAAAAATTTTTTTTGGGGGGAACCCGGGGGGGGGGGGGGGTTTAAAAAAAGGGGGGAAAAATTTTGAAAACCCGGGGGGGAAAAAAAAAAAAAACCCAAAAAAATTTAAAAGAAAAAGGGAAAAGGACCCGGGGGGTTTTTTAAAAAAAGGGGGGAAAAAAAAAAAAGGGGGAAAAGGAAGGGAAAACCGGCTCAAAGCGCTTTAAAATCCACACCGTTTACACAACGGGGTCCCTACCTGGGTGGCCGATGAAGAGCTGCCAGTGGCTTCTTCAGTCTTTCCCGTGTCACCCAGTAAATATCGTTCAAATTTCGATCACTCAATTTCCTTATTTCCCTTCATTTTTCCATTTCTCACGCGGGTGCATGCTTGTGTAAGTGTCCCATCCAAGGGCCCAAACGGGCCTTTCTTCCGAAAGTGGTGGGGATTTTAGTTGTGAAAGGATTTATAGTGGTTCACACAGAACCGGGGGTTTATAGTCTATTCTTTGGACTGTAGGAAATGGAGTCAAACCCAAATGTAAAACTCCGGGGGAAAAGTCCCCCTGTCCCGAAACCCCCCACGGAGATTCGAACCGAAACCCCCGGACACCAAAATTACGAGTCCGGCGTCTCCCAACTGAGCTATTCCGGTTTCAGCGAAGGATCGATGCCTATACTGAGAAGAGTGATCGAAAAGAAAAGAGAGAAGCTGACACTTTTTTGCAGTGCGAACAGCACTGTTCAGCTTACAGCTCGTTTTTCCACTCTGTCCCCCTTTCGGAAAAGGGCCCCTTTTTGTCTTGGAGGGGTGATGTTCTAGTACGGGTGTTGTGGTTTTATCAACGTTTTTTCTGTGATATGTCAGCCCCCATTTATCAATGTCAGTTTCAGGGTGGTTCCCCTTTTGGTTGTCAAGGGACTTTTCACATGATGATGGTTTCCAGAAAGCTCTTCCATGTAATATTATTTGGGCAGAAGAATTCAAACTTACACAGTACATTGATTTGATTCAGAAGGGAGTTCAGGCTTGAAAAAACGAGACTATTTGATTGAACAGTGACAGTTAAAATAAAAGGGGGGTTTTCTTCGATCACAGACAACAGACATGAAAACAAGACAAAAATATGTTGGAAAGTATTTGGGAAAAAGCAGGACACTCGTGGTGCGTTGTGGGGCGGCGGCGGTGTTGTTGTTGGTTTTTTTGTGTGTGTGAATGTGTTTTTGCTGCATTGTTGTGGTGTGGGGGGGGGGGTTTGGGTGGTGTGTGTTTGTGTGTGTGTGTTTTGTGTGTGTGTGTGTGTTTGTGTTTGGGGGTGTGGTTGTGTGTGTGTGAGTGGTGGTGGGTTTTTGGTGTGTTGTGTGGTTTGTTTTGTTTTTGTTGTGGGGGAGGGGGGTGTGGTTTTTTTTGTGTGTGTGTGTGTGTGTGTGGTGTGTGGGGAGCGGGGGGGGGGGGGGGGTGGTGTGTGTTTTTTGGGGGGGGGGGTTTTGGTTTGGTTAAGAAGGGTGGGTTTGGGGGGTTTTTGGGGGGGGCTCGGTTTAAGGGGAGTGGGGTGTGGGTTGTTGGGGGGGGGGGGGGGGGGAGGGGAATTTTTTGTGTGGTTTTGTTTTGGGAATTTTTGGGGTTTTTTTTTTTTTTTTGGGGGGGGGTTTTTTTTTTTAAAAAAAGGGAAAAGAGAAAAAGAAAGAGAAAAAAGAAAAAAATAAAAGGGGAAAAAAAAAAAAGGGGGGGGGGGAAAAAAAGAAAAGAAGGAAAAAAAAAAAATAATAAAAAGAAGTAATAATTGGGGAAAAAAAAAAAAGCGAAGAAGATAGATAGAAGAAAAAAAAGATGAAAAATAGAAAAAAAAAAAAGGGGGCCCCAAAAAAAAAAAACAAAAAAAACCCCCCCTTTAAATAATTAGGAAAAACCCCACCCAAACTTCCCCGGGGGGTTAAAAAACCCCCCCAAAAACCCCCCCCCCCCCACCCTCTCCTTTTTTCCACTTTATCTTTAATACCAAAATCTCCCCCCCCCCCCCCCCCTTTTTCCTCTTTTCTCCTCTTTTCCCCCTCCCCCCCCCCCCTTTTCCCCCCCCCCACCTTCCTCCATTCCCCCCCCCCCCCTTTTTT
>CM065735.1:32946650-32949150 GCA_033310375.1 Conus canariensis | reverse complement strand
CTTAATGCCCTCACCTTGTTGCTGCCTCCAGCTATATCCTTAATGCCCTCACCTTGTTGCTGCTCCAGATATATCCTTAATGCCTCACCTTGTTGCTGCCCCAGCTATATCCTTAATGCCCTCACCTTGTTGCTGCTCCAGATATATCCTTAATGCCCTCACCTTGTTGCTGCCCAGTATATCCTTAATGCCCTCACCTTGTTGCTGCTCCAGCTATATCCTTAATGCCCTCACCTTGTTGCTGCCCAGATATATCCTTAATGCCCTCACCTTGTTGCTGCTCCAGATATATCCTTAATGCCCTCACCTTGTTGCTGCCCAGATATATCCTTAATGTCCTCACCTTGTTGCTGCCCCAGATATATCCTTAATGTCCTCACCTTGTTGCTGCTTCGAGCCAACGACGAAACTAACACTTTAACAGAAAGGGAAAGGCCACGGTCGTTTTGAGAGAGAGAGAGAGAGAAGAGGAGGGGGGGGGGGAGAGGCACAGAGAGATAGAGTGAGGAGAGAGAGAGAGAGCGAGAAAGAGAGAAATGCATAAAGGGAGAGAGAAGAGGAGAGAGAGATGAGAGGAGAGAGAGACAGAGAGAGAGAGAGAGAGAGAGAGAGAGAGAGAAGACAGGAGACAAGACTGAGAGAGCAGAGAGACAGAGCAACAAAGGGAGAAGAGATACAGGAAATGCAAGCAGTCGAAAGGAGAGAGAGAAGGGGGGGAGGGGAGATGAGAGAAAGAGAAAGAGAGCGAGAGAGAGAGAGAGAGAGAGAGAGAGAGAAGAGAAAGAGAGAAGAAGATAAAGGGAGAGGAGATAGACAGATACAGAGAGAGGGGGGGGGGGAAGAGAAGATAGATAAGAGAGAGAGAGAGAGAGAGAGAGAGGAGAGAGAGACAGAGACAGAGAGACAGAGACAGAGACAGAAAAACACAGAGCGAGAGAGAGAAAGAGTTCGTGCTGGAACCAATTAGTTAAAGAGCCCAGCGACACGGAAATCATGTAGGGCGTTGGGCGAGTGCTATGAAGATAAATTGCAGGGCAGATCACCCAGTCGACCTAACGTGGAGCGTGCCACAGCCCAAGTTATGGCCACGAAATTACAGCCGAGTGAGTGTGCCCGTGTAACCCACCAGACCCCTCTACTCCCCCCCCACCCGCCACCATCCCCCACCTCCAGCGACCCCCCCCCCCCCCCACTGTATTCCTCCCTTTCTCTCACCTTCATACGAAGATATCTGATCATTTCCAGTACTTTAATTAAGATCTCCTTCACTTTCTTTTGGTTTGAGATGGGAAACGAGAGCAAGAGATGTAGCAAACTGTTATGAAGAAAGAAATCAACATGATTTAACATGTTTAGAAATGTTATTTCAAAGAAAAACGCACACACATTATAAATGCAGGTATGTACTGTGTATGTACGTATGTATGTATGTATGTAATCGTGCATGCATTCATGTATGTATGCATGTATGTGTGTACGTATGTATGCCTATATGTATGCATGTTATGTAATCATGCATGCATGTATGTATGTATGTATGTATGTATGTATGTATGTATGTATGTATGTATGATGTATGTATGTATGTATGTATGTATGTATGTATGTATGTATGTATGTGTATGTGTGCATGTATGTATGCATGCATGTATGTATATTTGCATGTATGTGTGTATGTTTGGATACATGCGCGTACGTATGAACGTATGTATGGATGTATATATGTCTGTCTGTATGTTTGTATGTATGTACGTACGGATGGATGCATGGATGGGTGCATGTATCTATGTATCTGTCTATCTAGGCCAGTGACGGAGGCTTCGATCTACCCTGGATAATCAAACTGAATTCTGAAGTCAATTCAAGACAATTGCCACTTTCAAATCCTTACCGTTTCCAGTATAGCCACCAACCCCCTCCCCTCCCCCCCCTTGTTTTTTTTTCTTATTAAATAAGCAATTCATCCAGGAAAGAATTTTCACAATTCAAGAAATTACTAGCTTCGCAATCGTTATGTTGTTTGTCATGGGCAGCCTCCATGGAATACAGGAGATACTCCACTGCTCATTCATGACTTTGACTTTTGTGTTACATTACAACCTTTGTTGAATCTTACTCGACACAATATAAAGAACACACACACACACACACACACACACACACACACACACACACACACACACACACACACACACACACACGCACGCACACACACTAAAGCCGTTCCGACGATGAATCTAAAGCCCCACCCCAGAATACGTCTAATAAGGGGAGAGAAATAGAAGCTGGCCACAGTGGCAAAATAACGAGGCGTGAACGCAGTTTCTCAGTGTCCGCAGCCAGAGCACAAACGAGCGTCATTAGCACACATCACAGAGCTCTGAGGACAACTTGATCTCACGCTGCACAGACAACACTGATAGTGCCAGCTGAGGTCGTCTCCCATCCAATTAAATCGGCCTTCGTCTCCACGTTTGCCCGTCTCCCTGTGAATTATCAG
>CM065735.1:32934150-32941650 GCA_033310375.1 Conus canariensis | reverse complement strand
AGCTCTCGAGCAGAGGCAGTATATCCCGACTTACGCACTCTCTTCGTAGCAGTCAAAATCTCTGCAATCTATCAAGAAACATCGCCTCCATCTCTGTCATTAATCCTTCCAAAAAGTGATGTAAGACTAACGGAGGGAGAACCCACCTCTAAAGTTAAGGCAGGGCGGAGGGGTAAGGGTAGGGTGGGCCGGGGGGGGGGGAGTGAAGGGAGAGAACGGAGGACGGGTGGTGGGGTGGAAGAGTAGGGGGTGGGTGGGTTTGGGGGGGGGAGGGTGAGGGAGGCGGGGCTTGGTCTGAATCGTGGCGTCCAGCATGGGGACTTTCTGTGTAGATTTGACCGATGGAGGCAATAACTGGACTGACAGACAGACTGTCGATTGAACTCTTCTACATTTCCCCACCAGGACGATAAAGAAAGGAGACACGTGACGCGTGTTTTGGCTGTCAGAAGACAGAATGATGAATACTGAGACGTGTGAAATGTCTGGGATCATCAGAAAACAGGACGATAAATAATACGATGTCTCATCCAAGTGAGGACAGTCAAGGGACAGAATTATCAACAATGACGTTATGCCAGGTAGAGGATAGAACAGTGACTAATGTCCCTTGATACACACACACACACACACACCACACACACACACACACACACACACCACCACACTAAAATAAATAATTTGTCTTTTGTGCATGCGCGTGCTAATCAGATCAAAATACTATCTGCACATCTACTGTTATGTAATGGCAACACTAATAATTACAATTACATTTCCTGTACACATCTTTCTCCTTTTTTTTTTGTCTTCACTTTCTCATACATTTCTTCACACTCCTATAAAAGGTTTTGCACTATCACTTCTTAAACACTGGTGTATCCAAATGGCAAACACAATGTATGAAGACGTCTGCAGACTGTTATGGAACTAATCTTTCATTAATTTTCCTTTCAGAATACTGTGTTTGTACATCGATTTTGTTGGATTGTATATGTTTTCATAACTGCTAATGGTAAATATGAAAATGATGGCTAAGACAGAGAGAGAGAAGACGAGAGAGAGAGAGAGAGAGAGAGAGAGAGAGAGACGGGTGGGGGGGGGAGAGGGAGAGAGAAAGAGAGAGAGACAGAGAGATGGTGAAAGAGAGACAGACAGACAGACAGAGAGAGAGACAGAGAAAAAAAACAAACAGAGAAATCACACACACACACACACACACACACACACACACACACACACACACACACACACACAAGCGCGAGAAACAAACAAAAACAAAACACACTAAAATGAAACCTCCAGCAATTACTGCGACGACAATCAATCAATGTTTGATCAAGTTAACAACCCTCTGTCACACCTGCATCACGACTGACTGCACGCCGCACGCCCAGCACAATGCAGTTGTCAGACCCTTGACACCCCATCTATCACACATGCTGGCTGACCCCACCAGGGCTTCCCATCCTGATCACAAACGACAAAAAGGAGAATAAGAAAACACAGCACGAAACAGTTTTCCATGTCATTTGCTCTGCAGCCAATGCGCCAGTCAGCCATGTCAACTGTCTGTTTCAGCAAATTACCAATTGTTTTGTATTATCCCCCCCCCCTTTCCCCCTCAGGATTTCTTTTCTTTATTTGGTTGTGGGGAAGGGGTGGGCAGAGTAAATCAATAATGAAACAACCGCGTGAATCACTTTGTTTGTCTGTGTGTAAAGGCTAATTTGTAGACTTATCAAATTGGGGTTAACGTCTATATGCATTTAGATGATTAATTGCAAACCTGTCAAACTGGATTTGATGTATAATTTGTTTTCCCAGGGAGATCTTTCTTGTCGCTGTGGATTCACTAACATTCCTTCACGAATGCTACACGCAGGTGAATGGACTTTCAGGAAATATCAGCACCATGGAGATCCTTCAAGGTGTTGTTGGAGAGTACCACAGCAGAAGGGATTTGCAGTTTTGCAGAACTCAGGTCCTGAAACCTTTACAGTCACATCAATGAATGGCAAGAGTTGTGCTGTCCCTCACATCTGGATCACTGAGGTCTGTCACCCTCAGCGACTTCAATGGATGGCAAGGTTCTCCCCTCCTCACATCTGGGTCATTGATATATCGGTACTGCTTGGTCTCTCCAACGAATTGTAAGCGTTGCGCACTCCCTCACATCTGGGTCATTGATGTGTCAGTCCTTTGCAATGACTTCAGTGATGACGAGTGTTGTCTACTCCATTACATCTGGGTCATTGTTGTATGGGTCCTCATTCACTTCAATAAATGGCGGACGATATACATTCCCTTGCAGGATGGTAGGTATCATACAGTCCCTCGCATCTGGGTCATGCGAGGCAGGTAGGGAGATATATACTATTTGCCATATCATCACGCCTCCCCTGCCATTTCAAGCATCGCAATAAATCAGTCCTTCCAAAATCTCCACCTGCACACACACACACACACACACACACACACACACACACACACACACACACACACACACCACACACAGATGCATACATGCACGCACACACGCTCGCATACACACACACAGACAGACACACACACACAGACACACGCGTGTGCAGAGAGAGAGAGAGAGAGAGAGAGAGAGAGAGAGAGAGAGAGAGAGAGAGAGAGAGAGAGATGCTGATGTTGTCCATAAATAACAATGTACGCATAAAACGCAAGAGCACGTGAGCCTCCATTATGGGGATAGAACAGATTTAGATGCAACACTGAAAGAAAAACTTCGCGGGAAAAAATCGTAAATTGAAAAAGAGAACGATAAGACAGAATAAACGACAGTACGAGGGAAATAAACCAGCACAGAATCAATGATAGCAAGGGAATGTGGCAGGTTTAAAGTTCAGAAAGCGGAAGCATTTGGAGGGGAAAAAAGAGAGTGCAAGATTTCACACCCGTCATGAGAGTAAATAGCAAGGGACATTTTGATGGAGACATTTTAAAGCAGTCGTGATAGCGAAATAAACGATAAAAGAAAGAGGAAGAGATACAGAGGAAAAATAAAGAGAGAGTGAGTGAATGACAGAGAGAGAGAGAGAGGAGAGAGAGAGAGAGAGGACAGAGACAGAGAAAGAGAGAGACAGAGAGAGAGAGGAAAATGAGAGAGAGAGTAACTGAGAGAAAGACAAAGAGACAGAGAGAGTGAGAGAGAGAGAGAGAGAGAGAGAGAGAGAGAGAGAAAGAGAGAGAAAGAAAGAGGGAGAGACAGAGAGAGAGAAACCACGCGCACACACACACCCAAACACACACACACACACACACACACACACACACACACACACACACACACACACACGCGAGAAACAAACAAAAACAAAACACACTAAAATGAAACCTCCAGCAATTACTGCGACGACAATCAATCCATGTCTGATCAAGTTAACAACCCTCTGTCACACCTGCATCACGACCGACTGCACGCCTGCACGCCCAGCACAACGCAGTTGTCAGACCCTTGACACCCCATCTATCACACATGCTGGCTGACCCCACCAGGGCTTCCCATCCTGATTACAAACGACCAAAAGGAGAAGAAAACACAGCACCAAACAGTTTTCCATGTCATTTGCTCTGACGCCAACGCGCCACTCAGCCGTGTCAACTGTCTGTTTCAGCAAATTACCAATTGTTTTGTATTATTCCCCCCCCCCTCTTTCCCCCTCAGGATTTCTTTTCTCTATTTGGATGTGGGGAGGGGGTAGACAGAGTCAATCAATAATGAAACAACCACGTGCATTATTTTGTTTGTCTGTGTGTAAAGGCTAATTTGCACACTTATCAAACTGGGGTTTACGTCTATATGCATTTAGATGATTATTTGCAAACCTGTCAAACTGGATTTTATTTATAATTTGTTTTTCCCAGGGAGATCTTTCTTGTTGCTGTGGATTCACTAACGTTCCTTCACGAATGCTACACACAGGTGAATGGACTTTCAGGAAAACTCAGCACCATGGAGATCCTTCAAGGTGTTGTTGGAGAGTACCACAGCAGAAGGGACTTGCAGTGTTGCAGGACTCAGGTCCTGAAACCTTTACAGTCACTTCAATGAATGGTAAAGGGTTGTGCTGTCCCTCACATCTGGATCACTGAGGTCTGTCACCCTCAGTGACCTCACTGGATGGCAAGAGTTGTCCCCTCCTCACATCTGGGTCATTGATGTGTCGGTACTGCTCGGTCGCTTCAACGAATGGTAAGCGTTGCGCACTCTCTCACATCTGGGTCATTGATGTGTCGGTCCTTCACAATGACTTCAGTGATGACGAGTGTTGTCTACTCCATTACATCTGGGTCATTGTTGTATGGGTCCTCATTCACTTCAATAAATGGCGGACGATATACATTCCCTTGCAGGATGGTAGGTATCATACAGTCCCTCGCATCTGGGTCATTAATGTGTTGGTCATTCTCAGTGACTTCACTGGATGGCAAGAGTCGTCCCCTCCTCACATCTAAATCATTGCTGTGTTGGTTCTCCTCGGTCACTTTAACGACTGGAAAATGTTGTGCACTCCCGCACATCTGGTCATTGATGTGTCGGTAATTCTCAGTCACTTCACTAGACGGCAAGAGTTGTCCCCTCCTCACATCTGGGTCATTGATGTGTCGGTTCTTCTCGGTCACTTCAGTAAGTGGAAAGCATTGCACACTCCCTCACACCTGGGTCATTTATGTGTCTTTCCTTGTCAGTGACTTCACTGAAGAGTAAGCGTTCTACACTCCCTCACTTCTGGATCACTGATGCGTCTGTCCTAGGTGTCTTTCATGAATGCAAAACATCGTCCACTTCCTCACATCTGGGTCTTTGACATGTTGGTCCTGTTCTCCTCATCCTTCCTTCTGCTGACGTCGTCGTAGTCCTTTGTCCAGAACAGGATGAAGACCCTTTTCATCAGCATCAACCATATCTTTCCATTGAGCCCTGCCTTCTAAGACACCCTGCTCTCTTACTGCCGGGAAAGGCACTGTTTATCCAACAGCAACATAAAACAGGCGTCCTGTGGTGAGTGCATGTCTGCAAAGGTATCAGCGCTTGTACTCGCGTGCGATTGAGTGCACCGTCTGTGCACGCACGTGTCTGTTTGACACTCCCGAGAGGAAGCATGGATCTTTACTTCTATTTCAGACCCACAGGTTAAAAAAAAATAACACACACACACACACACACACACACACACACACACCACACACACCACAACACACATTCAAGACTCAAAATTTTATTCAGGTAAAGGCCTAGGCCCTTTACTGAAGGGGGATGCACATGTGATTAAACAGCAGCAAAGAATCCAAGAGAGAGAGAGAGAGGAGAGAGAGAGAGAGAGAGAGAGGAGAGAGAGAGAGAGTCTATTTGCCATATCATCACGCCTCCCCTGCTATTTCAAGCATCGCAATAAATTAGTCCTTCCCAAATCTCCACCAGCACACACACACGCACACACACACCGCACACACACAGACGCATGCACGCACGCCCCACACACACACACACACACACACACACACACACACCCAGAGAGAGAGAGAGAGAGAGAGAGAGAGAGAGAGAGAGAGAGAGAGAGATGCTGATGTTGTCTATAAATAAGAATGTACGCATAAGACACAAGAGCACGTGGGCCTCCATTAAAGGGACAGAACCGATTTAGATGCAACAGTGAAAAAAAAAACTTAAAGGAAAAAAAAATCGTAAATTCAAAAAAGAGAACGATAAGACAGAATAAACGACAGTACGAGGGAAATAAACCAGCACAGAATCAATGATAGCAAGGGAATGTGGCAGGTTTAAAGTTCAGAAAGCAGAAGCATTTGGAGGAGGGGGGGGGAGGGGGGTGAAGAAAGTGCGAGATTTCATACCCGTCATGAGAGTAAATAGCGAAGGAGATTTGACGGAGACATTTTAAAGCAGTCGTGATAGCGAAATAAACGATAAAAGAAAGAGGAAGAGATACAGAGGAAAATAAAGAGAGAGCGAGTGAATGACACAGAGAGAGAGAGAGACAGAGAGAGAGAGAGAGAGACAGAGAGGGAGAAGAGAGAGAGACAGAGAGAGAGAGAGAAAATGAGAGAGAGAAAATGAGAGAGAGAGAGAGAGAGTGACTGAGAGAAAGACAAAGACACAGAGAGAGTGAGAGAGAGATACTCTGAGAGTAAGAGAGAGAGAGAGAGAGAGAGAGAGGAGAGAGAGAGAGAGAAGAATGAGAGAGACAAAGAGAGAGAGAGAGAAAGAGGGAGAGACAGCGAGAGAGAGAAATCATGCATGCGCCCGCGCGCGCGCCCGCGCACACGCACACACACACACACACACACACCCCAAAAACACACGCGCGCGCACGCACACACACACACACACACACACACACACACACACACACACACACACACACACACACACACACACAGACACACACACACACGCACAAGAAACAAAAGACAAACAAACAAACAAAGAAAACCTCCAGCAATTACCACGACGACAATCAATCCATGTCTGATCACGTTAACAACCCTATGTCACACCTGCATCACGACCGACTGCACGCCTGCACGCCCAGCACAACGCAGTGGTCAGACCCTTGACACCCCATCTATCACACATGCTGGCTGACCCCACCAGGGCTTCCCATCGTGATTACAAACGGCCAAAAGGAGAAGAAAACAACACAGCACCAAACAGTTTTCCATGTCATTTGCTCTGAAGCCAATGCGCCAGTCAGCCATGTCAACTGCCTGTTTCAGCAAATTACCAATTGTTTTGTGTAACTTCCCCACTCCCTTTTTTGTATAAGTGTGTGTTTGTGTGTGTGTGTGTGGGGGGGGGGGGGGTGTGAGCAGGAGTAAATCAATAATGAAACAACCATGTGGATTATTTGATTTGTCTGCAATTTGTGGACTTATCAAATTGGGGTTAAAGTCTGTAAGCCTTTGAATGATTCTTTGCAAACCTGTCCAACTGGATTTTATTTCTATATTTTTTTGACCAGAAAGACCTTTCTTGTCGCTGTGGATTCACTAACTTCTTCTTCTTCTTCTTCTGCGTTCCAGAATCATGACTCATATTTCCAGACCAGTTTGATGGATGAAGGCTGCTGTTGTCTTCAGATCCTCCATTGTGGTGCCCATTCCTCCACGAATGCTACACACAGGTACCTAGGTGAACAGACTTCCATGAACGATCAGCACCACAGAGATCCTTCAAGGTGCAGCTGAGGAGAACCAGAGTGGAAGGAACGTGCAGTTCTGTGGGACTCAGCCACTGAAACCTCGGCAGTCACTTCAATGAATGGCGAAAGTTGTACTCTCCCTCACACTTGAACCAGTGTTGGTCATTCACAGTGACTTCACTGGATGGCAAGAGTCGTTCTCTCCTCACATCTGGGTCATTGACGTATCGTTTCTTCTCAGTCTCTTCAATGAACAAAAGCATCGTCCACTCCCTCACATCTGGGTCTTCGACGTGTTGATCCTGTTCTC
>CM065735.1:32916650-32919150 GCA_033310375.1 Conus canariensis | reverse complement strand
GGCACCTGCAGTGTTGGTCAGGAAATTTGAGCAACACTCTCAGAAACGCATCCATTAAGTGGATGAAACTCGACTGTGTGGTCCAGTCTTCCCAACTGAGTCCGCAGCAAACTCAACTCTGGGTAGGAGCGGTCGGGGCAGAAAAACCCACATGACTGATGGGATTCGAATCCACGACCTCCCAGCCGGGAGTCCGCGACGCTAAGCACTTCGCCACGGCGGCTGGTTAGTCCTACGATCTTTGTTCAGCTAGACTAATTCACCATCACTGCCCTAAGTAAACTGTCTGAACACACAACAGGCCGATCTTTGTTGTGCTAGATTACCACACTGGTCTAAGTGACTGTCTGAACACACAACAGGCCGATCTTTGTTGTGCTAGATTACCACACTGGTCTAAGTGGACTGTCTGAACACACAACAGGCCGATCTTTGTTGTGCTAGATTACCACACTGGTCTAAGTGGACTGTCTGAACACACAACAGGCCGATCTTTGTTGTGCTAGATTACCACACTGGTCTAAGTGGACTGTCTGAACACACAACAGGCCGATCTTTGTTGTGCTAGATTACCACACTGGTCTAAGTGGACTGTCTGAACACACAACAGGCCGATCTTTGTTGTGCTAGATTACCACACTGGTCTAAGTGGACTGTCTGAACACACAACAGGCCGATCTTTGTTGTGCTAGATTACCACACTGGTCTAAGTGGACTGTCTGAACACACAACAGGCCGATCTTTGTTGTGCTAGATTACCACACTGGTCTAAGTGGACTGTCTGAACACACAACAGGCCGATCTTTGTTGTGCTAGATTACCACACTGGTCTAAGTGGACTGTCTGAACACACAACAGGCCGATCTTTGTTGTGCTAGATTACCACACTGGTCTAAGTGGACTGTCTGAACACACAACAGGCCGATCTTTGTTGTGCTAGATTACCACACTGGTCTAAGTGGACTGTCTGAACACACAACAGGCCGATCTTTGTTGTGCTAGATTACCACACTGGTCTAAGTGGACTGTCTGAACACACAACAGGCCGATCTTTGTTGTGCTAGATTACCACACTGGTCTAAGTGGACTGTCTGAACACACAACAGGCCGATCTTTGTTGTGCTAGATTACCACACTGGTCTAAGTGGACTGTCTGAACACACAACAGGCCGATCTTAGTTGTGCTAGATTACCACACTGGTCTAAGTGGATGCTGACAAACGATCTTGTTGTGCTAGATACCACACGTCTAAGAGCTGACAACAACAGGCCGATCTTTGTTGTGCTAGATTACCACACTGGTCTAAATGAACTATCGGAACACATAGTAGTCCGATCTTTGCAGAGCTAGACTAGCACACTATCACTGGCCTAGTTAAACTGTCCTACGATCTTTGTTGGGCTAACGCTTATATACACCGTCACTGCTTAAGTAAACTGTCTGAATACCAATATTCCTATCATTTTCGTTGAGCTAGATTAGCACAGAGTTAATGGTTTAAGTAAATAACATCTGAACACACAATTGTCCAATCTTTGTTGAGCTAAACTTTGCATATCGCCCCTGGTCTAAGTAAACTGTCTGAAACACAATAGTGCTACGATCTTTGTTGAGCTAGACTAGCACGCTATCACTGGCCTAAGTTTACTGTGTGAACACACAATTGTCCAATCTTTGTTGAGCTAAACTAGCATATCGCCCTGGTCTAAGTAAACTGTCTGAACACACAATAGTCTTCGATCTTTGTAGAGCCAAACAGTACCAACACCGCAAGGGCAAGAGTAAACTATCCGCATACATGATAGTCCTCCGATCTTTGTTGAACTACAGCAACACACAGTCACAGGCCAAAGTAACTAAACTCTGAACTAACCATAGTCCTCCGATCTTTGTTAACTACAGCAACACACAGTCACAGGCCTAAGTAACTAAACTATCTGAACTAACCATAGTCCTCGATCTTTGTTGAGCTACACAATGCACAGCCACTGCCTTAAGTAATACCCATTTGAATGCACAATAGCACTAATGATCATTTGATCTTGAGCTAGACAACAAGTGCACGCCACTGCCTTAAGTAAACTGTTTGAATGCACAATAGACTACGACCTTTGTTGAGCTAGACGACCACACTATGGTTGGCCTAAGAAAACTATCTGAACACATGATAGTCCTGTGTTTTTTGTTGAGCCACTGAATACATAATAGTCCTGCGACCTTTGTTGAGCTAGACAAGCACACTATTACTGGCCTAAGTAAACTATCTGAACACACGATAGATCTATTTCTACGATCTTTGTTGAGTAAGAGTAGCACACCATCGCTAGACAGAGAACATAAACTATCTGAACACACCACAGTTCTACGATCTTTGTTCAGCTAGATTAGCCCACCATCACTAGACAGAGAACGTAAACTATCTGAACACACAACAGTTCTACGATCTTTGTTCAGTTAGATTAGCCCACCATCACTAGACAGAGAGCATAAACTATCTGA
>CM065735.1:32904150-32906650 GCA_033310375.1 Conus canariensis | reverse complement strand
GTGATGTAATGGAGAATGAAGATCTCTACGAAGAGGTGAAGCTCCAACAGCATAACCACAGTCACCCCTGCTTGAAGCAACACGGAAAAGAGAAACAGTGCAGATTCAAAACCCCCAAATTTCCAATGTCACAAACACAGATTTTAAAACCTTTCAGTGGAGATGAAGAGCAGCCAAAAGATCTCACAGTCATGAAAAAGGCAAAAGAACTACTAAAACCAGGTCAGCTGACAAGCTGACAAACTGGGAGTACGTTTATATGCTTTGCATCTTGTTTTCATCTCCTTTCTTTTTGAATTCATCCAATAAATAATTTGATAATAAAGTGGAGCAAACGTAAAATTCTCAGAATTTAGGGTACAGTAGTAACCATAAAACGTCTCCAAGAAGACAGTTTGTTTATGTCATGCAGCCCATAACCCTGCTCAGCACAGTGCGGAATGAAACAGACTCATTTATTTCAAAAGTTTCTTGGCAAGAAGCTGTTTAACATGGGGGCAGGCTTTGAAAAAAAAAAATCAAGAGGAAAGTGATGGAAGCCAGCCAGTGTGGGGGAGGAGGGTCTTGATTAATTCGTCTCACTTTCAGTCTGATTCAAACCTACAATGGGCTGGAAAACTTTCTGGCGCCTTGTCGTATGAGAGGTGGAATTTGTTTAAAGTCCCAAAGAATTTTTTTCAGACGAATTGCAGAGTAAAAGTGATGATCGTTCTTGAACAAATGGCAGTGGGTTTTGGAAAGAAATTGTAGCAACATACTTAGATGACATAACTCTAACAGATTCTAGCAACACACCTAGGTGACAACTCTAACAGATCTATCCGATGTCAACAATGGTAATTTTTCACTCTCACTCCCTTTGTAACAATACTTTGATCAAATATAAACACAAAATGTCATTTCCTTCAATGCTGACTGAATCATGGCGTTGAACAAGTGAAAGACCTCATCTATTGAGAGGGAAAACGAGATTATTGTGTCTGAAAGAACTTTAGAACATAATGATATAAAACCAGGATTGGACTCTGTTTGAGTTTCACGCTTCGATCAATTCTGTAAATTCGGTGAATTCAACCAGGAGTAAGAGAAACAGATACATTGCATTACGTTGTTGCCAGATAGCTCAGTTCAAAGCCACGTGAAATACAGAGACTGTTATCATCAGGCAAAGAATTATCTTCACCAACAGCTTATTTTTTTTCTGGTGAAGAAAATTTGGTTTTAAATGAGACAAATCAACACAGCTCCGTGCACACGCTATTGCCGAGGAAACGAAGTTTGGAGTACTTGACTGGAAAATGTGACCCATATCCCACAAATATAACAGCTCATGGTGAAAATAACAGAAACAAATGCTCATTATGTTATCTCGCAACTAATTTCAATATTTTTTTTTTTTCTGCGAGCGGCCAGTTGTAAGTGACTTCTTGGATTTTGTAGAACAGAAAATAGATGCAGTAGGAAATGTTCGTTTAAAGTTATCAATTGTTGATATATCATTTGGCATAGAAACGTGAACATCGTTGACGTAAAATAAAAAGTAAATTGATTACCTATACGTGTAGGAAAGATGTTATCAGCATCTTTAAAAAGACATCCTAAGCAACTCTCCTGCAAATGGGTTTTGAAGAGGAATTCCGTTTAGGGAGGTGCTAAAAACTGCTGATACTGTATCTAATGTATAATAGGATATGTATGTGCGTGCATGCATATTGACATATATCTATTAATGTCTCACATAGGTAAAAGAAGTCTCAGTTTCCATTTCCTCAAGGAAGGTGCCACAGCGTACGGCTAAGTCCCACCCATACACACCACATCTGCTATGCTACAAGACAACAGTGCGCAGGAGTTACAGCTGGAAAGATATACAGTTCTGGAAGGATAAATAAACTAATTACTAAGATGAAAGGATTTAAGACAAGGATCTCATGGACAAGGCTTAGCAGACGTCATACCTACGCATCAGCCCTACGCGCGGGTCAGACGTAGGGAGCCTTTCTATCATCGACTGCGCGACTATTATAGTCTTTGTGTGTGTGTGTGTGTGTGTGTGTGTGTGTGTGTGTGTGTGTGTGTGTGTGTGTGTGTGTGTGGAGAAGGTTCGTGCATGCGTGTAAATATGTGTGTTTGCATGTATGCGTGCATGCGGTGCGTGTGTGTGTGTGTGTGTGTGTGTGTGTGTGTGTGTGTGTGTGTGTGTGTGTGTGTGTGTGTGCGCGTGTGTTTGCGTACGTGCGTGTGTGCGTGTGTGCGTGTGTGTGTATGTGTGTGTGTGTGTGTGTGTGTGTGTGAGAGAGGAGAGAGAGAGAGAGAGAGAGAGAGAGACACAGAGAGAGAGAGAGAGAGAGAGAGAGAGAGGAGAGAGAGAGAGAGAATGTTTTTTGAATGATTGTTCTGAATATATAACACAGTGATTCTTGACCGATGATGATAATTATCTTACGAAAATATTACCAATATCCATAATAAACACAATAATAACAGCAACAACAATGGC
>CM065735.1:32826650-32879150 GCA_033310375.1 Conus canariensis | reverse complement strand
ATAAATCAACTGAAACATCCCAACATTTAGCACTCTGATACATAATACAGACCGAAACATCCCAAGCATTTAGCGCTCTGATCACATAAATCAACCGAAACATCCCAAGCATTTAGCGCTCTGATAAAAAATCAGACCGAAACATCCCAGCATTTAGCCTCTGATAATATAAATCAGACCGAAACATCCCAAGCATTTAGCACTCTGATCACATAAATCAGACCGAAACATCCCAAGCATTTAGCGCTCTGATAATATAAATCAGACCGAAACATCCCAAGCATTTAGCACTCTGATGTAAATCAGACCGAAACATCTCAACCATTTACCACTCTGATATAAATCAGACCGAAACACCTCAAGCATTTAGCACTCTGATAATATAAACCAGACCGAAACATCCCAAGCATTTACCACTCTGCTATAAATCAGACCGAAACATTCCAACCATTTACCACTCTGCTATAAATCAGACCGAAACATCCCAAGCATTTACCACTCTGATATAAATCAGACCGAAACATCCCAACCCATCCTAAGCCATTCCGCCACATGCCTTAAGATTCCATCCCATTCCGTTTCATCCCAATCCATTCCGTTTCATCCCAATCCATTCCGTTTCATCCCATCCAATTCCGTTTCATCCCAATCCATTCCGTTTCATCCCAATCCATTCCGTTTCATCCCATCCTATTCCGTTTCATCCCATCCCATTTAAATTTTCATTCCATCCCATTCCGTTTCATTCCATCCCATTCCGTTTCATTCCATTCCGTTTCATTCCATCCCATTCCGTTTCATCCCATTCCATTCCGTTTCATCCCATTCCGTTTCATCCCATTCCGTTTCATTCCATCCCATTCCGTTTCATCCCATTCCGTTTCATCCCATTCCGTTTTCATCCATCCCATTCCGTTTCATCCCATCCCATTCCGTTTCATCCCATCCTTTCCGTTTCATCCATCCCATTCCGTTTCATCCCATTCCATTTCATCCCACCCCATTCCGTTTCATCCCATTCCATTTCATCCCACCCCATTCCTGTTTCATCCCATCCTTTCCGTTTCATCCCACCCCATTCCGTTTCATCCCATTCCGTTTCATCCATCCCATTCCGTTTCATCCCATCCTTTCCGTTTCATTCCATCCCATTCCGTTTCATCCCATCCTTTCCGTTTCATTCCATCCCATTCCGTTTCATCCCATCCTATTCCGTTATCATTCCATCCCATTCCATTTCATCCCATCCTATTCCGTTTCATCCCATCCCATTCCTTTCATCCCATTCCTTCCATCCCATCCCATTCCGTTTCATCCCTATTCCGTTTCATCCATCCCATTCCGTTTCATCCCATCCCATTCCATTTCATCCCATCCCATTCCTTTCATCCATTCCGTTTCATCCCATCCCATTCCTTTCATCCCATCCCATTCCGTTATTCCCATCCCATTCCAGTTTCATCCCATCCCATTCCATTTCATTCCATCCCATTCCATATATCCATCCCATTTCATCCCATCCCATTCCATTTCATCCCATCCCATTTTCATCCCATCGCATTCCATTTCATCCCATCCCATTTCTCCATCCCATTCCATTTCATCCCATCCTATTCCTATTTCATCCCATCCTATTCCGTTCATTTCATCCCATCCCATTCCGTTTCATTCCATCCTCATTCCGTTTCATCCCATCGCATTCCGTTTCATCCCATCCCATTCCATTTCATCCCATCCCATTCCATTTCATCCCATCCTATTCCATTTCATCCATCCCATTCCATTTCATCCCATCCCATTCCGTTTCATCCCCATCCATTTAATCCCTTTCTTCATCCCATCATTCCATTTCATCCCATCCCATTCCGTTTCATCCCATATCTCACCTCCATTCCGTTTCATCCATCCCATTCCGTTCATTCCATCCCATCCACATTCCGTTTCATTCCATCCCATTCCATTTCATCCCATCCCATTCCGTTTCATCCCATCCCATTCTATTTCATCTCATTCCATTCCTTGGAGCACGGTCACTGCCAGTCAGTGGGGAGACGGGGGAAATGGGGAGGGGGCGATAGACGAGTGTGTGTGTGTGTGTGTGTGTGTGTGTGTGTGTGTGTGTGTGTGTGTGTGTGTGTGTGTGTGTGTATGTGTGTGTGTGTGTGTGGGAGGGGGGGGGGGGGGGGCTGATGGACTCCTATCAAGAGGATTCCGGTCCAATGGCTGGTATGCCAGCTGAGGACGGACGAAAAACTGCAGACAGATCTGTGGAGAATCAGGCGTTGGGAACATTGCAGGGAAATGACATTGGGGTTGGGACTGGTTCAACGGCTTTTTGTGTTTTGGCGATGAGGTCTGGACTGCTACAATGACGTTTTGTGTTTTGACAGTGAGGTCTGGACTGGTGCAATGGCGTTTTGTGTTTTGACAATGAGGTCTGGACTGCTACAATGGTGTTTTGTGTTTTGACAATGAAGTTTGGATTGCTACAATGGCGTTTTGTGTTTTGACAATGAGGTTTGGACTGGTGCAATGGCATTTTGTATTTTGACAATGGGGTTTGGACTGGTGCAATGGCATTTTGTGTTTTGACAATGGACTGTGGGTATCGGTCGTGACAAAACTGGATGACGCTGGTTGAACTAAACTCAATACGTAACAGTCGTGACAGAACTGGATGACACTGGTTGAAATGGACTCAATAGGTAGCAGTCGTGACAGAACTAGATGATGTTGGTTGTACTGAACTCTGTATGTAACAGTCGTGACAGAACTGGGTGACGCTGGATGAAATGAACTCTGTAGGTAGCAGTCGTGACATATTGGGTGACGCTGATCGATCTGAACTCTGTAGGTAACAGACGTGACAGAACTGGGTGACGCTGGCTGAACTGAAGTCTGTAGCTAGCAGTCGTGACAGAACTGGGTGACGCTGGCTGAACTGAATTCTATGGGTAGCAGTCGTGACAGAACTGGGTGACGCGGGTTGAACTGAATTCTGAAGGTAGCAGAACTGGGTGACGCTAACTGAACTGAATTCTATGGGTAGCAGTCGTGACAGAACTGGTGACGCGGGTTGAACTGAATTCTGAAGATAGCAGAACTGGGTGACGCTGGCTGAACTGAATTTCTATGGGTAGCAGTCGTGACAGAACTGGGTGACGCGGTTGAACTGAATTCTGAAGGTAGCAGAACTGGGTGACGCTGGCTGAACTGATTTCTATGGGTAGCAGTCGTGACAGAACTGGGTGAAGCTGATTAAACTGTGTGTGTAGCCGTAGCGACAGAACTTGAAGCAGATGGCTGAACTCTGTATGTAACAGGTTTTGATGGCCAGTTATGCATGCATGTAACAGCCATGATAGACCTGGTCAGAGATGGCTGAACTGAATAATTATGCAATTCTCAGGATGAAATTGGATAGAGGTGACGGGGTCATGTAGTAGTGACAGACGGCATAAAACTGGACGGGTATGACTGAGTAAGAGACGCGACACAAGTGGATGGAGATGGCTGATCTCTGAGTGCAACAACTGCGACCGAAGTGGATGGAGGTGAGTGTACGCTACACAGAGCCGTTCAAAACCTGTCGGTTCTTCCCGCAGAAGAAAACCAGCTATCGTCTGCTGGGTGTCTGGACATTGCTTCTGCAGCCCCGAACAAGTTCGTGATGACCCTAGTAGGTGGCTGCAGGTCATTTGTTGCAGCCTTACACGTCTGTTTGAAAAAAAAAAAAAAACAAAAAAAAAAAAAACAACAAAAAACAACACGGCCCCAGACAGATGACGAAAGATCTTTCCACATCTCTGAGGTCTTGGCTGTGCTGAGTGCCCCTACGTGGAAAGAGGGTTTGTGAACAAGAGTGACACTCACTGGAGATTCTCTCTGTATTCTGTAGTGGGAAGGGGGGGGGGGAGGGAGGGGGGGGGGGGGGGTCAGGGGACATAACCTTCACGATCAGGGGACACAACCTTCACAAACTGGCCGTACCGATCGCCTGAAGTGGGTCAACGTTCTTAGAGGAAGGACAGTTGGCCACAACAACCAAAACATACAATGGCGTCTGTTTACCCAGCTTCCATAACTCCTCTAAGCTGGCATTTGAGGAGGATGGGGGATGGAGCAGGGTTAATATTTAATCCTGGAGGGAATTACACATGAACATTTAAAGGCCGATTTCTCATCAGCTCTTCGTGAATTTCACTTAAACTAGATTTATATCTTCCAGTGTGTACCACGCGCAGGCCTCCATTGCCACCTGACTTCAGCCAGACCAGCTTTCGTCCGTCTTCTCTGCTTCTAACACCACCGCATCTAACGTCACCTCCCATAAACAAAAAACTCATGCCTAAGTGATAGCTAGTAAATACATATTTGGTTCACAGTTGATGGGCCTATCGTGAGACAGACTCAGTCACCAAATCGGACGTTTTACCATGAATCACTCAAAAGTAAATATGAAACGAGGTAGGGACCAGTAAACAATAAACAATTAACAAGTAGGGTAACTCTCGCTCCCACAAGAAAAACATAACTTCAAAGGAATGCTGCTTACGACACCGAATCGCCTAGCAGACATGACAGCACAGAGCATAGTCATACTGACCACTGTGCAGTCTGCCAAAGGCCTGTCAAGACAAAACACCACGCAACGTTCCTAGCATCCACAGCCATAATAATTTGATGTCAACACAGGTAAGACTGTTTCACTTCTCTCTCTCTCTCTCTCTCTCTCTCTCTCTCTTCTCTCTCTGTGTCTCTCTCTGTTCTCTCTCTTCCTCTCTCTCTCCCCTTCTCTCTTCAAACCTAGATTTATACTGTCCAGTGTGCACCACTCGCAGGCCTCCATTGTCACCTGACTTCAACCAGACCAGCTTTCATCCTTCTCCTCTGCGTCTCTCAAAAAAAAGAAAAAGAAAAAGAAAAAAACAAAACAAACAAACAAACAAACAACAACAACAAAAAAAAACAAGCAGACAAATCGTGGATTTTTTTTTTTTTCTTCCCGTGCCGGCTTATTTGGAAGACCGATACAATTGGCATTACTCCGCCAAACATAGTAACTCCCATCAATATCCAAGCTGGCCGCGATGTGGTGGGGTGCGTGGTGCGTGCGTGCGTGCGTGCGTGCGTGCGTGCGTGCGTGCGTGCGTGCGTGCGTGCGTGCGTGCGTGCGTGCGTGCGTGCCGCGCGCGCGCCGCGCGCGTGTGTGTGTGTGTGTGTGTGTGTGTGTGTTCGCTGTGATCAACACAATCCTGACTGAGCTCAGCAATCCAGCTCTCTGCCATGAACACGTCATGTAGGTACACACTGAAGAGCGATGCTGCCTGTACCCTCATCCACTCACGCTGACTAAACAATCATTTCGTCCGTAGGGAACCTAGCAGGTGGTGTTTTACGTATGTTGCATCAGAACAGGCACCACAGAACACCACCAATGGGACACCATAGCTGTGCACTGTCTTCTCAGGTGGGTTGTTTTAAAAAAAAAAAAAGACCCATTACTGATCGCCCTTATAGCCTACTGGTGCTGGGGAGTAGAGGAAACGAAATAGAGTCTGGTTGTGTATGGGGTGTCCTAGAAGGATCAGAGTAAATGTGAAAACGAGAGAGAGAGAGAGAGAGAGAGAGAGAGAGAGAGAGAGAGAGAGAGAGAGAGAGAGAGAGAGAGAGAGAGAGGTGCGAGGAACGATTTGTTGATCACGAATTTTGCTCTTCAGTGAAAGCTGTTAGCTGGCATCTTACGTTTTGCTAGCTTCTAGTTCAACCCAGAATGTTTAGTATCACCATGTCTATCGGCTTTGAAACCAGCAGTGTTTGGATGCAAATGCGAATTTCATGTTTACATTCTTCGGTGTCAGAACGTGCCAAATAATGGACTTAAAAAAAAAATGCTGTTGGCCGATATTTTCTGAAGGAGAACAGGGGAAAGTTTAAATCCGAACTGCAAGTACACTTTAATGACGTTTTGTAGATATCAAAACATTCTCCCTAATCATGAGCGGGAGCAATGTGTAACGACACACTAAAACAGACAATGACCATGTGATTCTTCGATGGTGACATCAAGGTTGAATTCAGATATCCTAAGCACGCAACACAGACAAACATGACTCGACGCCTGAAGACTAACCGATAAGTCTCTATTGATCCCCCCCTCAACACACACACACACACACACACACACACACACACACACACACACACACCAAACGGACACACACACACACACACACACACACACACACACACGCACCCACGCACGCATGCACGCACGCACACACACGCACACGGAGAAACACACACGGAGAAAGACACACACCACACACACACACACACACACACACACACACGAACGCACGCACGCACACTACACACACACACACACACACACACACACACACACACACACACACACACACATGTACACACACACACACACGCACGCAACACACCAACACACACACACACACACACACACACACAACCACACACGTACGCACACACACACACACACACACACACACACACACACACACACACACACACACGCGCGCGCGCGCGCGTACACACAACACACACACACACACACACACACACACACACCACACACACAAAACACGCCACCGCGCACACACACACACACACACACACAATCACACACACACACAATCACACACATGCGCACGCGCGTTTTTCCTCTTATCCACTTAAATCTCTGCATGTGTCTCTCTGCCGACGTCTCTCTTTCCTGCGGGTATTCACATAAAGTAAACGCACATCCGCGACGAACGTCAAGATTTCTTCACAGTTTAAAGATTAAAATGCCGAGCGAAGAAACCCCAGGTTCTCCAAGCATCTTTACAGCGTTCATAAATAAAACTCACAGGCAGCGTGACGAGAATAAACAGTGAGCATAGCGTTCAGAGGGAAACGGCTGCGCGGTTATCTCCCTTCCGCTTCAAGTAAAATTAACTTCCTGCTTCTCTCCCTTGCCGCCCTGGCCTGGGCTGACCCTGGGAACGAAGGTCAGCGAAAGGCAAGAAATGATGGTAAGGCCATGGGAACCAGATGCTTTATCTTACAGCGAGGTGGCATAGCCTACCTTCTTCAGCAACTTTGGGAGTAGAGTTTATATGAGCAATGAAAAACGACGGGCTCCGAAATTTGCAGGGATTTAAAGCACATGCAATGTACACACACACTTGTAGCTGTGCTCTTAAAAGGTTCCACACTATGAGCGTGGTGATAGATGTAACGGTCATTATCAGTCTGGTTTCAAATGACCCGTTCTATGTCTGTAATTGAATAATTATACCGGTCGTTATCAGTCTCAAAGGATCCACTTACATGACTGTAACTGAAAAAATATTTCCCGTCATTCTTAGTTGCAAAGGAGCCAATCAATTATTGTAATTGAAAAAGTATGTCAGCCATTATCGATCTAGACTCAAAAGGACTCACTCCACAACTGTAAATTGAAAAAAAAAGTACCAGGCATTAGCAGTACGAAAGGATCGACTCCAGGACTGTAACTGATCAATGTTCACACCACTCACTATGCACTCAAAAGATCCACTCAATGAATGCAGTTGATAACTGTGCACGCCACTCACTACACACTCAAAAGATCCACTCAATGAATGCAGTTGATAACTGTGCACGCCATTCACTATACACTCAAAAGATCCACTCAATGAATGCAGTTGATAACTGTGCACGCCACTCACTACACACTCAAAAGATCCACTCAATGAATGCAGTTGATAACTGTGCACGCCATTCACTATACACTCAAAAGATCCACTCAATGAATGCAGTTGATAACTGTGCACGCCACTCACTACACACTCAAAAGATCCACTCAATGAATGCAGTTGATAACTGTGCACGCCATTCACTATACACTCAAAAGATCCACTCAATGAATGCAGTTGATAACTGTGCACGCCACTCACTAACACTCAAAAGATCCACTCAATGAATGCAGTTGATAACTGTGCACGCCACTCACTACACACTCAAAAGATCCACTCAATGAACATTGTAACGGCACGCATGCACTATACACAAAGATCCTCTAATGAATGCATTAAACTGTGATCCACCACTACACACTCAAAAATCCACTCAATGATGCATTGATAGCACGGCTTCACTATACATCAAAAGATCCATTCAATGAATGCAGTTGATAACTGTGCACGCCACTCACTATACACTCAAAAGATCCACTCGATGAATGCAGTTGATAACTGCGCACGCCACTCACTACACACTCAAAAGATCGACTCCATGACTGTAAACCGACATGTATAAATCTCTTTCAATCTCAAAGGACCCACAGTACAACATTGCTACATGTACATACCGGTTCTTATCTATCTTCGAAAGATGCATTCTATAACAGCAACAGATGTACACAGCAGTCACTATCCTGTAACAAGATTTTTTTTTTGACCATACTGATATCCATGCATAGTAACCCTTATCCATATAAAAGAATCCAAACATGACTGCAACCGATGCATGAACTTACCAGGCACTATCCACCTGAAAGAATCCACAATATCAGCGCATCTAACGTCACCTCCAATAAACAAAGCAATCATGCGTAAGTGATAGTAGTCACTGCGTATTTGGTTTACAGTTGATGGGGCCTATCGTCAGACGGTTGGGTTGACAGACTCAATCACCAAATCTGACGTTTACCCTGAGTCAGACTGACCATTGTCCAGTCTGCCAAAGGTCTATCAAGCAGAAAAACCACGCAACATTCCTAGCATCCACAGCGATACAAATTTGATATCAAGACATGTAAGACTATTTCACCCTCTCTCCCTCTCTCTCTCTCTCTCTCTCTCTCTCTCTCTCTCTCTCTCTCTCTCCACGTCCTGCCTGCAAAACTACAGCCTAGGAACTATTCTCCCCCTCCTCCTCCCCTCTCTGTCTCTGTCTGTCCGTCTGTCTCGATCTCCCCCCCCCTCCTCTCTCTCTTTTGATTCAGCAAACATTTATTTACACAAAAAGGCCCTAAAGCGAGGGTATCAAAGCAACCAATCCTCTACCATCAGAATACCGGTCAGTTTCATGGGATTTTCTGTGGGGAAGACCACCTACTACTTTTCGGTTCAGTCGACTTTCGATCCTGGGTGACACTTGTCATCACCTAGGCAACGGCGATGATGGTCCCCCCGGTGTCTGGCAGCGACACAGCACCAGTCGTCCAGTGCTATTCACGACACTGAGGGATGCTGCTAGGGCAGTGTGTGGGCAAATAGGAAGAAAAGCATGATGAGGTACAGTGAAAAATGTATCACAACTAGAAGAGCACCTGGGCACTCCACTACGGCCAAACAGTCCAGATTTCACGCGAATCCCTCCTCATATTTTATCAATAGGAAATCTTAAAAAAAAAAAAAAAAGCCCATCCTAAAATTTACGAAAATAAACATGAAATCAGAAAGCCGCCCTTACACCAGATTCGCACCAACCGCTCTTATACCAGATTCGCACCAACCGCCCTTACACCAGATTCGCACCAACCGCTCTTACACCAGATTCGCACCAACCGCTCTTACACCAGATTCGCACCAACCGCCCTTACACCAGATTCGCACCAACCGCTCTTACACCAGATTCGCACCAACCGCCCTTACACCAGATTCGCACCAACCGCCCTTACACCAGATTCGCACCAACCGCTCTTACACCAGATTCGCACCAACAGCCCTTACACCAGATTCGCACCAACCGCCCTTACACCAGATTCGCACCAACTGCTCTTACACCAGATTCGCACCAACAGCCCTTACACCAGATTCGCACCAACCGCCCTTACACCAGATTCGCACCAACCACTCTTACACCAGATTCGGATCAACCTCCCTTACACCAGATTCGGATCAACCTCCCTTACACCAGATTCGCAACAACCGCCCTTACACCAGATTCGCACCAACCACTCTTACACCAGATTCGCACCAACCGCCCTTACACCAGATTCGGATCAACGTCCCTTACACCAGATTCGGATTAACCGCCTCACACCAGATTCGGATTAACCGCCCCACACCAGATTCGGATCAACCGCCCTTACACCAGATTCGGATCAACCGCCCTTACACCAGATTCGGATCAACCTCCCTTACACCAGATTCGGATCAACCGCCCTTACACCAGATTCGCACCAACCGCCCTTACACCAGATTCGGATCAACCGCCTCACACCAGATTCGGATTAACCGCCACACACCAGATTCGGATCAACCTCCCTCACACCAGATTCGGATCAACCGCCTCACACAGATTCGGATTAACCGCCCCACACCAGATTGGATCAACGTCCCTTACACCAGATTCGGATCAACCGCCCTTACACCAGATTCGGATCAACTGCCCTTACACCAGATTCGCACCAACCGCTCTCACACCAGATTCGCACCAACCACCCTTACACCAGATTCGCACCAACCATCCTTACGCCAGATTCGCACCAACTGCTCTTACACCAGATTCGCGCCAACCACAATCACACCGGATTCACACCAACCACCCTTACACCAGATTCGCACCAATCACCCTTACACCAGATTCGCACCAACCGCTCTTACACCAGATTCGCACCACGCCTTAACCAATCGCACAAACCCCTCTTACACCAGATTCGCACCAACCGCTCTTACACCAGATTCGCACTAACCGCTCTTACACCAGATTCGCACCAACAGCCCTTACACCAGATTCGGATCAACAGCCCTTACACCAGATTCGCACCAACTTCCCTTACACCAGATTCGCACCAACCACCCTTACACCAGATTCGCACCAACCACAATTACACTAGATTCGCACCAACCGCTCTTACACCAGATTCGCACCAACCACCCTTACACCAGAATCGCACCAACCACAATTACACCAGATTCGCACCAACCACAATTACACCAGATTCGCACCAACCACAATTACACCAGATTCGCACCTACCAGAATTACACCGGGTTCGCACCAACCACCCTTACACCAGATTCGCACCTACCAGAATTACACCAGATTCGCACCTACCAGAAATTACACCGGTTCGCACCAACCACCCTTACACCAGATTCGCACCAACCACAGTTACACCGGGTTCGCACCAACCGACCTTATACCAGATTCGCACCAACCACCCTTACACCAGATTCGCACCAACCGACCTTATATCAGAGTTGCATCAACCGCCCTTACACCTGATTCGCAACAACTACCCTTACACCAGATTCACACCAACCACCCTTACACCAGATTCACACCAACTACCCTTACACCAGATTCGCACCAACAGCCCTTACACCAGATTCGCACCAACCACCCTTACACCAGATTCGCACCAACCACCCTTACACCGATTCGCACCAACCGCTCTTACTCCAGATTCGCACCAACCACCCTTACACCAGATTCGCTCCAACCGCTCTTACACCAAATTCGCACCAACCACAATTACACCAGATTCGCACCAACCACCCTTACATCAGATTCGCTCCAACCACCCTTGCATCAGATTCGCTCCAACCACCCTTGCACCAGATTCGCACCAACCACCCTTGCACCAGATTCGCTCCAACCACCCTTGCACCAGATTCGCACCAACCACCCTTACACCAGATTCGCACAAACCATAATTACACCAGATTCGCACCAACCACCCTTACGCCAGATTCGCACCAACCACCCTTACACCAGATTCGCACCAGCCACCCTTACACCAGATTCGCACCAACCACCCTTACACCAGATTCGCACCAAAACAGGCTGGTTGATTCTTGGGTCTCTTCATAGCATCTTCCCTCCCAGAGCCGGCCACACTGCTTGAGGCATTTTGTCGCATGGTTCTGCTTTCAGGCAGACAGATGAATAATAGATGCGAGGATCCAAAAGGTCGTAGGGGAGATCAAATTTCTGTCTCTCTCGACAACACACACACACACACACACACACACACACACACACACACACACACACACACACACACACACAACTTTCTCTCTCTCTCTCTCTCTCTCTCTCTCTCTCTCACATGTATACATTACAAGTGAAGGATTTTATATTAATAAAGAAACGCGGTGTCTTTTTGCCTTTATTCCTGGTGTCTTTCTCCCAGACCCCTCTCCCTTTCTTTCTTTCTCTTTTAATCTTTTTTCTTCTTCTTTTTTTTTTTTTTTTTTTTTTTTTTAATCTTTGCCCAGTCATCATTGTAATGGCGGAGGACTTGTTAGCCCACACCCCTCTCTTCCTCCCCTGCTTCCCCTCCTTCCTCCCTCCCCCCTCCCCCAGGCCCCGTTTCTTCCTCCTCCCCCTCCCCCCTGCCTACCCCCTCCCCCGCCCCGCCCCCCCCCCCCGTTACCCATCCTCATCTTCCCCAGCTCCCTGTATTGACCCTATCCAGTCTTACCCTTCCCCGTCTTCCCTGACCCCCCCCCCCCCCCCCCCCCCCCGCGCGCCTTCTCCCGTCCTTCTTCCACCCTTCTACCATCCTTCCTCTATATCTTCTCTCATCATTCGTTCCCCCCCCCTTCGCCCCCCCCCCCCCCCCCCCGTCCATTTCTCCTCCTCTACCTCTTCCCTCACCCGCCCCCCCCCCCATTCCCCCGCCGCGTTCCCTCGTCCCCCTCCTCCTATCCCCTCTCCTATCCCCATAACATTTTTTATTTACCCCCCCCCCCCCCACCCCCCCCCATCACTATCTTGTTCCTCACCTCACACTCCCGTTGACATCGCCCCCTCCCGCTCCCCCCCTCCCTCCCTCCCCCCCCCCCCCCCCCCCCGCTCCCCTTCCCTGCCAAACCCATCGCCTTTTCTTTTCCTTTAGACTCGCTTCAAATCCCGACATCGCTTTGCTGTTCAGCTGTTTTTTTTTTTTTTCTTTTCAAATTGCATTTAAAAATGCGAGAAACGCCAACACGATTCGCTTACAATGTTCCTTCTATGCTAACGAGTCACACCATGTCAATTTTGGTAATAGGTGTGGGGGGGGGGGGGGGAAAAAAAACCCAAACAAGCAGTGGATTTGTACTTTCCATCTCCCCTCCTCGCCTCCCCCCCCCCCCCCCCCCCCCCCCCTCTCTGCGCCTCTTCTCGTTCAATCCTTCTTTCTCCCGTCACCCCACCTGTCTTCCCTCTCGCCTTCCCTGTAACCCCATTTAGACCTTCCCTTTTTTTTGTTTTTGCCCTGTCTTTCCCCATCCCTCTTCCACTATGCCCTTGGCCCTCCTTCACCTCCACTTGCCCCCCCCCCCCCCCCCGTTCTCTTCCTCCCTTTCCTCCTTCCCCCTTCTCTGTTCCCATTCCTCTCCTTTATTCGTGCCCCTGCCCCCCCCCCCCCCCCCCCCACCCTACTCACCGCATGTCGTCCTGCCCCTTGTCCAACCGCATCCACTCCCCCCCCCCTTAACCCACATCACCTCCCTCCTTTACCACCCCCTCCTTTACCACCTCTCCTTTCTCCTTTCCTCCGCGTGTTCTCCTCCATCTCCTATCCCCCCCCCATCCTCTCTCTGTCCTTCTCCTCTGTCCTCCCCCCATCCTGAGCAAGTCTACCACCCCCCTCCCCTCCCCTTTCTCGGTCTCTCGATCCCCTTTCCCCTATTCCTTGGTCCTCTTGTCTCTCCTCTCCCATCCCCATAATACCACCCATATTACTCTGCCATTTCCCCACCTCACACTCGTGTGTGTGTGTGTGTGTGTGTGTGTGTGTGTGTGTGTGTGTGTGTGTGTGTGTGTGTGTGTGTGTGTGTGTGTGTATGCGTTTCTCTGTGTGTGTGTATGTGTGTGTGTGTGTGTGTGTGTGTGTGTGTGTGTGTGTGTGTGTGTGTGTGTGTGTGTGTGTGAGAGTAGGAGATGAACAAAACAAAACAAAACAAAACCAAAACCAAAAACAGAATCATTAAATCATGACACGAGCTCCCCTGCAAGCCATAAGCTAAACAAGAGATTAAATACATTTGCTGCAGAACACAAACAAAGAAGAATAATTATAATGGATCCAGGTCCCTTAGTGACGTAAAGTCGCTCAAACCCTCTCCCTGGCGGGGCCGAAAAATGAAGCGGAGCGAAACAAACAAACAAACAAACAAACAAACAAAAAACAACAAAACCTGCTTGTCGTTTCCCAGCAATGCAGGAATGGTCAGTCACGCCTGTTCAATGCGGAAATCTCATAGCAAGTCTTTCTTTTCCTTATTAAGTCTGCTCTCCTTTTTACAACGGCGGGGCCGTACACATTCCTATGACCATTAAAACGAAACACACGCATTCGTCATTCGTGTCAGGAAAGAAGTTAGCGAAACCAGCAGGAATGACTTCAGTTCTTGTGGATGCAAGCAACTCGTACAATTTTTAAACTGGCTCTTGTAGAAATCGTAAAGACACCGCGTGTATGCGTCGATCTACACCAGTCCTTAAATGCCGTGTATCTATTCATTTATTTCATTTTTGCTCTAAGGAGCGGGAAGGCGGGAAGAGGGTGGTGGTGGTGGTGGTAGGTCGAGAGAGGAGCGGTTAAAGTCTTCTTGTTCTTCTTCTTCTTCTTCTCGTTCTTCTTCTCGAACACTCAGATGGTGATGCCAGTTGCCCACACGAAGTTGGCTGTACTCCGAAGGTCCGCTAAGGTCCTCGTAGAGCTTGGCCCTCAGAGCCACTGGCTCCGGCCATGTGTCCTGCCTGGCAGTAGCATGGAGGTGGCAGTCCTGTAGTATGTGGTCGGTGTCCATTTCGGCCTCTCGGCATGGGCACATCGCAGACTCGCCAATCTTGTACTTTTTGTACATGTGGGCATTCAGTCTGTTATGTCCAGTCCCTAATCTGAACAGTAGCACTTGATCTTCTCTGCTTAGGTGGTAGTAGCAGTCAGCCTGGTTGGAATTTGGAGCGGTTAAAGAAGGCGAGGAGGGATGGCAGTGGCTGCAGAGAGGAGGGGGGTGGGTGGGTGAGTGGGTGGGAAACGGGAGCTGACAGTGGTAATTGTGCGAAAGACATTAAATCAGCAACGAAACACCAACAGTCAACAAGTGAAACACCCATAATCAATAGGTGAGAACACCTACAGTCAACACGTTAACTATCCATAGTCAACAGGTGCAAAACCCACAGTCAACAGATGAAACACCGTAAGTCAACAAGTGAAACTTCCCCATGGTCAACAGGTGGAACACCCACAGTCAACACGTTAAATATCCATAGTCAACAGGCGGAAAACCTTAAGTCAGCTGGTTAAAAAACAGCTTGTCAACAGGTGAAACACCATCAGTCATCACGTGAAACACCACAGTCAACAGGTGAAACACCATCAGTCATCACGTGAAACACCCACAGTCAAAAGGTGAAACCACAGTCGACACGTTAAGCACCCAAGTCAACAGGTGAAACACCCACAGTCAATAGGGGAAACATCCACAGTGAACAAGTGAAACATCCACAGTCAACAGGTGAAAAACCCACAGTCAACACGTGAAAAACCCACAGTCAACAAGTGAAACATCCACAGCCAACAAGTGAAAAACTCACAGTCAACAAGGGAAACATTCACTGTCAACAAGTGAAACACCCACAGTCAACAAGTGAAACACCCACAGTCAACAAGTGAAACAACCACAGTCAACAAGTGAAACACCCACAGTCAACAAGTGAAACAACCACAGTCCACTCGCGAAACACCCACAGTCAACAAGTGAGACACCAAAGTCAAGTGAAACACACCATAGTCAAGTGAAACACGGTCAACTAGTGAAACATCCACAGTCAAAATGCGAAACACCCAAGTCAAGTGAAACACAGTCAACAAGTGAAACACCCACACAGTCAACATACACAACAGCACTCACAACCGAGAAGTGAAATACCGACAGTCAACAACAGGCGAAGCACCTACAGTCAGCAGATGAAACACGCACCGTCAACTAAGTTGCAATCGGTTGGTTTCATTCATTATGTCTTTCGCCAAGCAAGTGTTCTCAACCCGGGGAAATAATTGAAAGTCAAAGCATATACAGATAAATGATCATGAAACGAAAGAGCTGAAGAACCAAGGTTCAGCTACTCACTGGTTTCAACCACCTTCGGGTTCTGTCCCTTGTCTCCAGTCTACGTCATGTGGGGTACCAGGAAGACACGGTCATGGTGTCTGTGAGGGCTGGAGGTCAGAAAGGACGTCTGATCCAATGGTGGCGGGCCGTCATTAGTTGTTCCCTCAGGCAGTGGTGCAGTGTGTGTGTGTGTGTGTGGTGTGTGTGTGTGTGTGTGTGTGTGTGTGTGTGTGTGTGTGTGAGTATGCTCGAACGTGCACATGTGTGTGACTGTGTGTGTGTGTGTGTGTGTGTGTGTGTGTGTGTGTGTGTGTGTGTGTGTGTGTGTGAGTGAGAGAATATGCTCGAGCGTGCACATATGTGTGTGTGTGTGTGTGTGCGTGTGTGTGTGTGTGTGTGTGTGTGTGTGTGTGTGTGTGTGTGTGTGTGTGTGTGTGTGTGTGATGTAACGTAATGTAAAAGGATATTTATAGAGCGCTTTTACTCGCCAGAGCCCAAAGCGCATATTACAGAAAAACATGATAAAATTATAATTCTAATTCAAAGCGCGCGTCATACACACACAACACACACACACACACACACACACACACACACACACACACACCGTGTGTGTGTGTGTGCGCGCGCGCGCACGTGTGTGAATGTGCGTGAATGCGCGTGCGCGCGCGCGCGTGTGTGTAGGAACAAACAACGAAAAAAAAAATCCGATCGCGCAAACGCCCCTGGAGGGACCTTCGCGGATTTCATTCCGAAGGTTTGCCTTGTTCACGCAAGATGATCCATTAATAATGCATTTCGTCTAGCAGGAACCCAACAGGAATAGACAGAGGGACACCCCCTCCTCTGCCACTCTTCTCCTTCTCCCCCCAACCCCTTCTCTTCCCCTCATCCCCCCTCTCCCTCCCCCCACCCCACACACTGTATCTCCAGCACCCCCTCTCTGTCGGTATCTTTCACCAGGGAGATCAACTGCTACAGACGCTATGGTTGATTTCTTCGGGCGTGCTGTAGTACATCAGCTAGACCCCTGATATGACCCTCTGCGGTCTGCTGGGCTCTCAGCAACATCAGCTATACATCCCGACACGGCCACTGCGGATGATTTCCTGATAGGGGTTCACTACATGCGTCCAACTTTGGCCTTGGCTGTTGACTTGCTTTTAACCCTTTCTTTTCATCTGGTCGCCTTTTTTTTTCGTCTCTGGTCTTCGCCCTGTCATTTTTGTCCTCCCAGTTCCTATAGAACAGGGAGTACTTTACAATGGGAACGAAGAAATGCTGTCTGTGTGTCTGTCTGTCTGTCTGTCCGTCCGTGGTCAAAATGTGTTCCACTCGCTCCAGACAAAACTACTGGACCGATCTTTCTGAAAATTTGTAGGTATGTTCATTATGGGTCAAGGATGATGCCCGATGTTTTATTTTACCATTATAGCCGTTGCTAAGGGCTATAACGGCCCACAACGGTTTTTCTTTTTTATGGAATATCTCAGAAAGTACTTGGCCGATCTTACTGAAAACTTGTAGGTGTGTTCATTATAGGTCACATATGATGGCCGATGTTTACAGATATAGCCTTTACTAACGGCTATAACGGTCCAAACGTGTTTTTCCTCTCTATGCAATATTTCACGCGGATTACACGATAAACGGTAGTAGATTATTGCTTGTGCTGTGTTTGTTTGTTGTGTTGTTTTTTTTGTGATTTTTGTCGTTGTGGTTACCGATATCTGTCGTTTTGATCATTTTTTTTTTTTTTGTTTTTTTTTTGGGGGGGGGGTGTGTCTGCTTTTGTTGTTTCATCGTTTTTTGCCTTCGCGGTATTTCGTTCTGTGTTGGCAGTACTTTGTACACGTGCGTGCGTGTGTGTGTGTTGTGCGTGCGTGTGTGCGTGCGTGCGCGCGCGCGTGTGTGTACCTGCACAATAATGATTTAGATTTCTACCTTTTCCCGTTTTACACACAGATATTTTCTGCACACCTGCCAATATCATGTGAACATAATCTGTAAGAACACAGGATGAGTATCTTCGCCTTTTGGTCTTTGGAGTTTGATCGGGCATATTGAGGGCATTCATCCCTTCCTGTTAGTCTGTCCGACTCTGTGTCTGTCTCATGTTCACGGGTTGGCCGTCTGTCCAGAACGCTTCATGACGTATAGTGTCAAATGGTCAGGTTTAAAGCACACACCCACACAGTCGTTCACGCGCTGTCAAAGCCACCATGACGACCTGCTAAACAGCGGACAAAGAGAAGGTAGCATTCATAAGAAAGCACATCAGTCAGTTGAACAATGTGACCCTCCACCACGAAACCAGTCTTAACTCAGTATCTGAGAGTTCTGAGATATAGTTAAAATTTGCAGACAAGGAAACAAACACACCAAACAAGGAAACAAACAAACGAGCGAACAAACAAACAAACAAACAAACAAAACACAAACAACTTATGGCCATTTGAATGGGGTCATTTTGTTGACGGCCATTTTGAGGAGAAAAAAAACGTTTCTAAAATTCTGGCAATCCCTCCATCCACCCACTCCGTGCACATTTTCCTTAGCCTATCAAACCCCGATTTTTACAAATTTAGCAAATGTTTTAAAGCAAACGAAAACTGTCACATGAAAACTTAATGGTGCTAGATATGCATTTTCGTGTAAGAAAAAGGGTGTGGGGGGAGGGGAGGGAGGGGATAAAAGGCCCCCATATTGACCCCACCGCCTTTTTCGATCTCTAAGAACAAAACAGTTAGCCTAGTTACGGCTGATTTTGTGGTAGGCGGTCACAAATCTCTCGCCCTGTAGCGGTTAGTGACCTTTGCGGGCGAACAGGACTCCAACAAAGGGGAGGGGTGGTGAAGCGAGGCGAGATGCTGCTCCTGCCCCTCTACATCTCTGATGTGGACCAAAGAGCTGTTTACAGCAGTCACGGTGTATGCAACGTGACTTCAGCCCAGTCATCGAGGGACACCTACACAACGTTGCAGTCACGGGGTATACAACAGGACGGCTGCCTTGTCATCCAGAGGCTACACAGTGTAGCAGTTACAAGGTACATAAAGTGACTGCTGCCTAGTAACTAAGGGGGCTACACCATGTAGCAGTCGTGATGTATACGAATGGTGTCTCGTGATCAAGGGGCTACAAAATGTAGCAGTCACCAGGTATACAACATGATCGCCGCCTGGTTATCAAGGTGCTGCATTATGTAGCAGTCACGACATACACAACATGATTGTTACTTAGTAATCAAGGGGCTACACATGATTGTTACTTAGTAATCAAGGGGCTACACATGACTGTTACTTAGTAATCAAGGGACTACACAATGTAGCAATCACGATGTACACAACATGGCTGCGGCCTAGCACCACGTGAGGCTATGCTATGAAGCTATGATTCTACGATACAATAACACTATGATTCACAGCAAGGTCAAATGTACAGTGACTGACTACAACGGATCGTGTTGACGCAGGCGCAGCTCACTGGTCAGGGTACATTACGATTAATAGGTGATGGTGACTCCGATCAGATTCTACCGTCCACAGCATTTTGTACAGAAGATGAGGAAGAGTGGGGAAGAGGCAGAGATGTAACAGAGACAGAGGGGAAACAGAAATGATGGTCACACCCACACACACACACACACACACACACACACACACACACACACACACACACACACACACACACACACCATTCCCGTGGAGGAAAGGCAGCATGGCATCATCGGGATAAAGGAACAAATGGAATGCCACAGAAGATCAAAGTTGAAGACACCTCGTGGGGGTTGTTGGATTCTGACTGGGCTAAATACATCATTACATTCCCTTTGTTCTCTGTGAGCAGGCTTTCCGAACGAATAATTCTGGATTGTTTCATAACTGCATAATAAACATGTGCAATGGCTACAGACAGAGAGAGAGAGAGAGAGAGAGAGAGAGAGAGAGAGAGAGAGAGAGAGAGAGAGAGAGAGAGAGACAGAGACAGAGACAGAGACAGAGAGACAGACAAACAGAGAGAGAGAGAGAGAGAGAGAGAGAGAGAGAGGGGGGCGAAAAATAAGCACAATACAGGCTTCTTACATCTTGCCCCGTATAAAGGACAGAGAGAGAGAGAGAGAGAGGAGAGAGAGAGAGAGAGAGAGAGAGAGAGAGGGAAAGAGAGGTATCTGTAGTGTTTACGCATTTATTAATCATATAAATATTTATTACTCGAATAGTTGTTTTCGTATGGTAGATTTCAGGGACCGCAATGCCTCACATTCTTTGGTGGACGCAGAAACAGAGTTCTTAATATGTGGCCTAAAAAAAAACAACAACTAGATTTAAATAAATAGATGCATATATTATATGGTAAAACACAGTTATTTGAATTTTACGTATTCTTGACATTTGAACAAACTCACAGGATATGACCATGCCATGTTTGAATGACCTTTGAACAAGAAGACAATGTTTTGTTAGGCCAGCTAATTGTATATAGCATTAACGTGTTCTGTATAGTTAGTTTTTTTTTTTTCGGAATGGGCTCTGCAGTCATAACCTATGGGCTGGCACATCCATGAGGACGATCCTGTGGAGGTTCTGTCGTGTCATGTCCAAAGGCCATTACACAATGGCATCTGCCAGGGGGCAATTATGTCCCTTGACGTCTTAATGCAATGCCCTGTTGCGTGCCTGCACCCTATGTGAACACAGCGCTGGCTTCCAAGGGTGGTGCAGGATCGCTGCTAGCTGAATTGTTCGGCAGTTGAGGACAGAACCTCTGTTGGTGCCCATATGGTCGCCGGCCCATAAAGTCGCCGGCGACCATATGGGCAGGGACTTCGGTGCCCGTACGGTCGCCAGTTGCCCATAAGGTCGCCGGCGACCGTACGGGCACTGAGTGTAGATATTTTCTGCAGTGAAAATACAAACGTGAACGACTTAGTAAATATATGACCTGTAATATGAATTGCTTCTCTCTCTCTCTGTCTCTGTCTCTCTGTCTCTCTCTCTCTCTCTCTCTTCGTGTGAGTGTGTGTGTGTGGGGGGGGGGGGGGGGGGGGGGGGGGGGGGAGAGGAGGAGAGGGAGACTTAGTATGACCTGTAATATGATAGTGCTTCTCTCTCTCTCTCTCTCTCTCTCTCTCTCTCTCTCTCTCTCTCTCTCTCTCTGTGCGCGCGCGCGCGTGTGTGCGCGTTCGCATGTGTTTCGTTTCATTGGTATACCTCAAGATGGACGACGACAATTAATCTATGATTGCTGCAGTCAGAAATCGACTGTTTCTTTGGGACAAGTCTGATAGAAACCATTTCAATAGAGATATGACTGCTACAGCATGGACAAACATTGCAAAAGAAGTCGGAGAAGGTGGTAAGTATTCCGTTGATTTTATTTACTTATTATATTATTCCAAAAATTCTCTCTCTCTCTCTCTCTCTCTCTCTCTCTCTCTCTCTCTCTCTCTCTCTCTCTCAAGCTCCAAGCTATTTGTTCTTCTACCATTGTTACTAGCGCCGAGTTTGTCTAACCTTTGCCGTCTGTCATCGCGTCATTTACCCTCGTCGACCAAACTTCCTCTCGAAGAACAGTATGAACGCTTTTACACACACGCGCGCGTGCGATAGGCTTGGGATGGGCAAGGAAGATAGAGGGAGAGGGTGTAGGATGGCGGTCGAGTTTTCTCCCCAGAACACATCAAGACCCATTTTTTGCCCAGGATTTTATTTTGAAAACACGGGTTAATTCACTGCTAACTTCAGGTGACAAGACTGGTAGAGATAACAATTCGGGGATGTAGAACACACACACACACACACACACACACACACACACACACACACACACACACACACACACACACACTACACACACAGACACACAGACACACAGACACACACACACACACACACACATACATACACACGCGCGCGCGCGCGCACATACACACACACACGTAACGCATACTCAAATAAGTCATTTATTCAAGGAATTTGTTTTGAAAGCCACTCAATCAATTGTAGACAAACTATGCATTTCTTCTTATAGCTGAAGTGTCAATATGCTTCCCTCTGTCTCTATCTGTCTGTCTGTCTGTCTCTCCCCCCCCCCCCCCCCTCTCAAAATGACGGAATGGTCTGAAAGCTGAGAACGAAGTAGTAGAAGTAGTAGTAGCAGAAGAAGACCAAGTTGAAGGAAAACGTAATAGCAGCACTTGTAGTTGGTTTTACAAATAATATTAAAAGAGAAATTATTGCTGTTGTTTCAAACAGTTCTAATACTTAGTAAACGCGCGCGCGCGCGCGCGCGTGTGTGTGTGTGTGTGTGTGTGTGTGTTCGTTTCATGTATTTTTTTGATTGTACGTTGGTTTCTTTGTGGTGGTAAAAGTAGTTTCATACACATAAGTACATAAATAATTGTCACCAAACATACCCTTTTCAATTCATTATCCCTTTCTTTTGTACATGAATGGTAGAGCAGCATGTAACAAACCGGAAACAACCAAAACCAGGATAAAAATATGTTGCAGTTATAATGGTAGTAGTAGTAGTAGTAGTCTACTACTAAAAATTATTGATGATGTAAACAGTTGTAATGCTGACTAAACGTTTTTCCGTTTTTTTTTCGTTTTATTTCTTGTTTTAATCATCGATCAACTTCTGTGTGATGATAACAGTAGTTTTGTAGACGTGCAGTGCATAATAGAAGCAGTAGAAAGTACTGTTCAATAAACGTGACCAAACATACCCTTTTCTGTTCATTATCAATTACTTTTCTATATTACTGACACACGTAACGTGCAACAAATCAGAAACAATCAAATACAACAACCATCTACGATTAGTTTGCCATACAACAAGCATTGAAGTAGGATCGCGTGCCGCCGGAGGAGAACGCGTGGCGCACGTGCGCATTTGGTAAACAACAGACCGCTCACTGAAAGCTGGCGACACACTACTATACGCTGGAAAACCTTCTCCTGCGAGTGGAATGCGGTTGTTTGACACGGCAGTGACGGTTTGTTGACAGAAATCTACACAACATCCCCCACTGGCTTCCTCCAGTCCAGCCGGCAAGCGTCTGCACAGCTGCTGGACAGGTCACGGCGCTCAGTACTCTCTGAACATGGGCTCTGAAGAAGGAATTTTAGTTTGCGTTATTTTAATCATTTTGATCACTTGCGTACAATTGAAGAATTAAAACAAAATCGAAGATGGTGGGTGAGACCATGAATCGCAAGGTGGGAAACGTTTGGTGCATACCATTCTCTTCATTCATTCTCTTCATTCTCTTCATTCTCTCTCTCTCTCTCTCTCTCTCTCTCTCTCTCTCTCTCTCCTCTCTCTCTCTCACACACACACACACACACACACACACATATATATATATATATATATATATAGAGAGAGAGAGAGAGAGAGAGAGAGAGAGATCTGTCTGTTCTGTCTGTCTGTCTTACCTTCACTGTATCTCTCTTCACCTACCTTCACTCACTTGCTCACTCAATACATGTACAGAATAGCGCCATTGCAACATTTTGTGCTGTGCGACACTTTGTGCTGGTAAGGCTGATCAAACTGTCGCAAGTCAAATTTTGTGCTGTGCGACACTTTGTGCTGGTAGGGCTGATCAAACTGTCACAAGTCAAATTTTGTGCTGTGCGACACTTTGTGCTGGGGAGGGGAGTGAAACAGAACACAAAGTGTCCCATTGCGACACTTTGTGCAGGTGCGACACTTTGTGCCGCAACACATGACCCTTTCTGTACAGTGATTCTTTTTGATTTTAGCAAGAGCAAGATGGACGACGAAAGAACACGATTTGTGCCCTATCTTCATGAAACGAGACTAGTGATGAAAAGGCTGCTGTTCTCAAACAGCTTGCTGAAGGTCATTTCTTGCACTGATAAGCCATAACAAATCATAACAATCTTGTTATTGGCGACTTTATGGGCCGGCGACCGTACGGGCACCGAAGTCCCTGCCCATATGGTCGCCGGCGACTTTATGGGCCGGCGACCATATGGGCACCAACAACCTCTCTAGGTCCCATTCGCACCTTCAGCTGTATCTTTTCCTTGATAGCTTGGCTGGCTGTGTAGCAGTAGTATGTTCAGTTTTGTGAGTGCGTTCGCGCTTGATAAAAATGTGTCGGATAGAATCAGCTTAGTTGCCCATCTGCGCATAGAGTGTATTCTTTAATGTAGTTATTGCCGGAACCACTCCTGATGAGATGCATGATTAATATGAGAAAGACAACGCGCTTCAAAAATTAAGTTTCGGAGATCAACATCGAAATTTGTAAAATCAAAAGAAATAGCCCGCCAATAGTTTGTGAACATAATTAGTAGTTGATATCCATTAAAAAAAATTATCAGTCATTGCGCTCAGAACATAATGTTCGCTAATCTCCTTAACTATATTTTCATTTCTTAAGGCTTAAAGTGAGATATTGTCGGTGTTTTGTCTTGATAATAAGCCCATACCTTTTGTTTGATGTTGACACGATGATTGTAAAGATTTGTTGTCTGTATTGCTACAGTGACGAGAACTATTATCAGGATATAAATCGCAGATGACAGCATCGATGCATCGTGATATGAACATCAGCAGATTATTTTACAAAAAATACAAAAGAAAAATACAAAAGAGAAGAGGTCCGAGAGCGCAGCGTTGTGAAGCACCGCAGTTTACGATTCCTTTGGAGATTTCAAGTAAACACGCTGGGTTCTCTTCTTCAGACATGATTGGGAAAAGGAGACCACTGCCAGACTTTGAACATACACACCTACATTTCAAAATATGATAGGGCCTATGTAGTGGCCCACGAGATCGAAAGCTTTACTAAAATCACGGCATACAGTTCCGGTAAACGTGGTTTGACAGCTGGCAGATAGCCAAGTGTCACTACGTTCAAGGCTGTTTGGCGGGACTGATGACGTCGAAAGCCAAATTACAGATGGCTGTAACAGCTAACACATGTTTACTGAGGTGTTTGTGAAAACGTGTTACAACTGATGGTCGAGATACTGGTCTTGAAGTATGTAAACCTCTGAGGTCTCTTTATTTCGCTTGCAGAATAATTTCTGCTAACATTAGAGGAGATGGAAAAACATGTTGTTTAACACTTGTAAACGTATGTAAGAGTATGTATTTTGTAAGGTGAAGCAAACTTAAGTATAAAAGCACTAAAATTTCTGGGACCCTGTCTATTTTTTTCTATTTTTTTAAAATGAAGGAACCAGCTTCATGAATAGGAAGCAAAGGAATGCTAAATGAATCTGTAGTTTGCAAAACTCTCCGAAAGCGGACAATCCTACTGAGATCCGGGAATGGACAATCTCTTATTTACCTATTTAAAAGAGTTTCAAAACAAGTGACTGAGGGCGGAAAATGAAGCAAAATTTAGAAAGAGAAGGGGCTAGTTACCGCCAAGGACACAGTCAAACAGAGTACAGGACAAACACAATGCATTTCGACCTTTTTGGGTCTTCTTCAGGCAAAAACAAATAACATTTAGGACAGTGAAAACGAAGAACGAGAAACCACCGAATATGAGAAGATAAGTGGTTTTTCGTACTCTGTTTGTCTGTCTCCTTGGCAGTAACTAACACCTTCTCTTTCTAAATTCCATTTAAAAGAGTTATCTGTTGTCTTTTTCGTCTTACCTATACCTACTTACTTATAATTCCATTAACAGCACACCATCATGACTAATTAGATCTGATACCCTGTTTTCTGTTTTTGTTTTCGCTATTTTTTTAAATTTACGTTTTTCTTCAGTTTTTGAGCACCTCTAGGAAGCCTTTCATTAATGATATCCTGCGTTATCCAGTCAGGAAGTATACTGCATTTCGCTCTCTTCTTTCGAAGTGGGACTAGATTATCAACGACTGACAGACAAAAAAACATTGCACCAGACAGTATACGACTCTTAGATCTGTGTAATTAAGTGCACTCCAGAAAGGAGCTAAGCTTTAGTCTGAGACGAAATCCATCCGTATAGATTTTGTGTGTGAGGAGCTACGATGGATAATTGTACGACTCTATTTTTACTATCCTTTTTTTTTTTTTGGGGGGGGGGGGGGGCAGTTTCCAAGATCAAAAGCGCGCGCGCGCGCGCGCGCGCACACACACACACACACACACACACACACACGCACGCACGCACGCATGCATGCACGCACTCACATGCACAAACTACGATCAAACTACATCAATAAGAGCAAACGCAAATGTAATCGAACGAAAAAGAATTCACGAGAGAGAGAGAGAGAGAGAGAGAGAGAGAGAGAGAGAGAGAGAGAGAGAGAGAGAGAGAGAGAGAGACAGACAGACAGACAGACAGACAGACAAACAGACAGACAGACAGACAGACGAGAAGAGACAGAGACAGAGCGAGCGAGCGAGCGAGCGAGCGAGCGAGCGAGCGAGCGAGAGAGAGAGAGAGAGAGAGAGGAGAGAGAGAGAGAGAGAGAGAGAGAGAATGGGTGGTGGTGGTACGTACAAATATCCAAAAAGCAAGGCAAGATGGCACACTCAGAAAGACAGACAACAGTATTTAAAGCAATTAAACAAGAATTAAACAAATACTGATTAATCACCAAGAGCGACAAATACTAGTTTGATCAAATTCAAAAGAATTAAATCAGCATTTAACAAAAACTGATTAAGCAAATCTAGTTGCAAAGCAAGACGACTGCAGGCGGAAATCTAAACAAATCTTAAATAAATGTTAGCGAACGCCCAGAGAACGTGGACAAACGAGTCACAAGACGAAACACAACGCGTTTCGACCTCTTAGGTCTTCATCGGGTGAGACATAAACGAATAAAACAACGAAAATTCACTTAGCTTTGATCGCTTCAGATCACTTCACAGGGTTCAGCGCAAGGAAGAAGGCGTTGAATGAGAACGAGGCTGTTGGAAGGACGGGGTGGGGGTGGGGCAGGTGTTGATGCTGAAGTAGGTCAGTTACCTACGGCATGGGTGGCATTGCACTTTGAGGGACAATTGAACAGAATGCAGGAATTTGATTTCTGGTAGACATATCTGCGAGCATTGTCCAGATGAGCTGAATCACATCAGTCCGTGTCACGAGTAGGTTTGGGTAGACTGGAATTAAGGCGATTTCCGATCGACTGGGAGCTAGTTCCTCCCCATGACTTGAATCAGTAAAGGTAACTTGTTCGACGGTTGATTCTCTTTGGTTTTGGAACCTGCGGTTTGTTGTGAGGCTTTGGCCGCAGGCTGATCCTCACAAAGCTGTGGGTTCGCCCTGTTCCCTTTGTTTGTGACGGTCGGTTTGCATGGAGGGCCAGAGACTAAGTGTTCTGCCGAAGCCACAGCGACGAGCAACTGCAGGACAGGTGAACACCACCTTAAAGAAATAATATTTCACACTCCGAAAATTTCGATTTATGAATTTTGTTTCAAAACAGAACCTACACCGTGTGCCCTACACAACGGGCATGGCGATTCATTGTTCGTCAATGGCATGAATTAGGAATGAGCAGCAGCCACTCACAATGAAACATGTTCTTTTAGAGTACTGGGACCTGCATGATGCGAGACAAACATTTTACAGCAGATTCCATGAAATCCTTGTTCAGAGATGTCCCGCCTGTTGCGATCTTTGAATTCTTGAAAGAGATTAACATATTTCAGCGGATCTGAGATTTTACAGTGGAAAGTTTTTTTTAAAACAAAATTTCTGGTGGGTTTTAGATGTATTTTAAAGAGTTGTGTGAATGAATGATTTGCGAGTTGATTTCAACGTGGTGACAGCCCTGATATGGCCCTTTGCGGTCGGCTGGGCTATAAGCAACATTACCTTACCAGTCCAGGGAAGGAGAGCAGGAACAAGCATTTTGGCAGAAGGGAAAACTTTCCATTTCAGCACGATTTGATCCAAGTCCTGCCGTACGTAGTGTCTCCACAGCGTAGTGTTGACGAAGATCACCCCCCCGCCCCCCCCCCCCCCCCCCACACACACACATGCAGTACCTCCCGCTGCACACCTCCCGTGAGACCCTCTCTTCTCTGAGGTCGGCAATTACGTCAGTCACCTTCGCACCAGGCACTGTGCGCGCAGAAGCAAGCCCTGTTCCGTCAGGTCTCAAGGTATTTTCGAGTCCCCTGTAAGTGAAATTGACAGCGTTGCCTTCAGGGAGGAGATGGGTTTATTTCTGGTGTGGGTCTGCTGTGCTGCTTGCCGGTAGTTGAAGTGACATGTGTCAGAGTTAGTGTCAGTGTCGAAGACGGATCCGTGACAGTCTGTCCTCGACCTTTCGTCAGCGGCACAATCGTTTTGTACAGTGCGGTGGCTAGACATTGAGCTAGACTGCACTGTGTCTGACAGCACTGCGGCCACTGAACAGCACAGGGCGAGGCTGACGCAGTATGTAATGGCAGTCTGGCTCTGTTTTCATCCAGTTTTGTTCGCCAGTCTTGACACAGTGTGAACCAGCACTCATTGTTCTTTCAGGTATTTTGCCTTGTGTTGCACTCGTGTTACGGACGGTCAATGTTTTGCTGTATCGCCTGATTTAATTTTTTTTTAAAAGTTTATTGTCAATCTGAATTATGATTTCTGCATGAAAGCTTTTGATACAGCTCATACAGATCGATGCAGTGAAGGGCTGGGAATACTGGACACTTGTTGTCATGGCAGCTTTGATACTAGCAGAAACATCAGTGATCATGGGGTCAGTGTTACTAGTAGTGTTAGTTTCACTTTTGTGGAGGTCGGGGTCACAGTGTTATATGGGCACAGTCCACGCTAGAGTCCACCTCCATGGTCGGGAGGGAGGAAGGAAGGAGAGAGTGGTGTCACTAACGTTTTCAATGCTGGTGTTTACAATGATCTGTCAACACTGATCACACTGCACATGGAATCCCACAGCCTGATGACTCAGTGATGAAGACAATGTGGCCAGTACTGAACACACTGAACACGGAATTTCACGCTCTGTTGACTCGATGGAGAGGACCTTGAGGCCAGCACAGAACACACTGAACGGGTAAACCCACACCCTGGTAACTCAATGGCAACAACAGCGTTCTTAGGACAGGGGTGGGGTGTGCTGCGGATCGTAGTGGGAGGACAGGGGGTGTCTGTAGGGTACTCAGTAGTGGGGAAGGACAGGGTGGTGTGAGCTCAGTAGTGGGAAGGACAGGGGTGGGTGTCTGCAGGAAGCTCAGTAGTGGGGAAGGACAGGGGTGGGTGTCTGCAGGAAGCTCAGTAGTGGGGAAGGACAGGGGTGGGTGTCTGCAGGAAGCTCAGTAGTGGGGAAGGACAGGGGTGGGTGTCTGCAGGAAGCTCGTAGTGGGGAAGGACAGGGGTGGGTGTCTGCAGGAAGCTCAGTAGTGGGGAAGGACAGGGGTGGGTGTCTGCAGGAAGCTCAGTAGTGGGGAGGACAGGAGTGGGTGTCTGCAGGAACTCGTAGGGGAGGACAGGGTGGGTGTCTGCAGGAAGCTCTGTAGTGGGGAAGGACAGGGTGGGTGTCTGCAGGAAGCTCTGTAGTGGGGAAGGACAGGGGTGGTGTCTGCAGGAAGCTCAGTAGTGGGGGAAGGACAGGGTGGGTGTCTGCAGGAAGCTCGTAGTGGGGAAGGACAGGGTGGGTGTCTGCAGGAAGCTCAGTAGTGGGGAAGGACAGGGAGTGGGTGTCTGCAGGAAGCTCAGTAGTGGGGAAGGACAGGGGTGGGTGTCTGCAGGAAGCTCGTAGTGGAGGCAGGTGGTGTCTGCAGAAGCTGGTGGGAAGGCAGGGTGGGTGTCTGCAGGAAGCTCTGTAGTGGGGAAGGACAGGAGTGGGTGTCTGCAGGAAGCTCTGTAGTGGGGAAGGACAGGAGTGGGTGTCTGCAGGAAGCTCTGTAGTGGGGAAGGACAGGAGTGGGTGTCTGCAGGAAGCTCTGTAGTGGGGAAGGACAGGAGTGGGTGTCTGCAGGAAGCTCTGTAGTGGGGAAGGACAGGAGGAGTGGGTGTCTGCAGGAAGCTCTGTAGTGGGGAAGGACAGGGGTGGGTGTCTGCAGGAAGCTCTGTAGTGGGGAAGGACAGGGGTGGGTGTCTGCAGGAAGCTCTGTAGTGGGGAAGGACAGGAGTGGGTGTCTGCAGGAAGCTCTGTAGTGGGGAAGGACAGGAGTGGGTGTCTGCAGGAAGCTCTGTAGTGGGGAAGGACAGGAGTGGGTGTCTGCAGGAAGCACAGTAGTGGGGAAGGACAGGAGTGGGTGTCTGCAGGAAGCTCAGTAGTGGGGAAGGACAGGAGTGGGTGTGTCTGCAGGAAGTACAGTAGTGTGGAAGGGTTCCAGACACTTTGTTCCTGCACCGTCCTGTCAGTTGCTGTCACCTGACGAAAGGCACTCTCTGGCCAAGATGACGTCACTGGCCTGATCACCGTGAGGTCAAAATGGGCAGTTTGGGACTAGGTTTGTTGCTTTGACAGCACAATCAGCATTGGTTGTGCTGATGAATTAACTCTGCCGTCGGTGGTACAGAGGAGACATTTGTGTTCACCCAAAACACTTACAGCTTCTATGGCAGTGTATAGAAGTTTGTCAAAAATGGCATACAGATTCTATACTTCATTTCTCGCCCAAATCTGACATCAGTTGCCTTGGGTAAAAAAAAAGAGCGAACACGTTTTTGTCTTCCTAAAAGTATTTTTTAAAAGATATACAGCACAATCCTCAGACACTTTTCAACATCAGATTTCTAGGTCTGGATAAACCTTTCAGCAAAATGGTACTGCGGGGGCTGGCTCTACCCTGTCCAGTGGCACCTGAACTACATTACTTTCCCCATCTCTGAAAGTCTGGAACGAGATCATTAAAAGTAGCGAAGTACCGAAGCGTCACGCAAGTCTGGAACGAGATCATTAAAAGTAGCGAAGTACCGAAGCGTCACGCTAACTTTTTGGAGTCTGTTGTTGACAACACCCGACCTTTCCATTATAGCTAAGCGTGTCTTTGAGTACGGGCTTTATGCCTGTACATTACCGGCTATAATCTGCATGGTACGTTACTGACGATGACCTTGGTGGAAGAGTATAATGTGGGTTCACATGGAGTAGGTGATGGCCATAACAGCTGGAGACAAACACCACAGACCTGTGACGAGGAAAAGTGGGTCATAGCACGACGCACGGAGGACGGAGCAGGGAAAGCCAGACGAGAACTGCAGGCTGAGGCGTGGCAGCACAGCGGATAACCTCCACGTGCTGATGAGCCATCTTTCAGCTGGCTCAGGGTTCACGCCATCGACTATATCAGAGGCTCATGCACACTGGTCACAGCCACTCACAAACTGCCATTATGTGAACTCAAGACTGCTATTGTTCTGAGGGTCAGGGATCGGTTCAGAAGATGATGGGAGAGGTGGCCGCTTATCTCGTCAGGAGATGAGAAAAGTATACAGGCTTAAAGTTTTCCGCTCTCAACAGCTGGGATCCATTTAGACGTGACACCAGACAGATTTGGTCCCCAGCACAGCACAGCCCTGGAGAAGGCTTTTAAAAAATAATCTGACATTCTTACATCACTAAGAACTGACAACGCTCTACAAACAAATCCAGTCTTTGGTCACAGTAACTGTGTATGCTGTATGAGCGAAAACGCGAATCACTGCGCCGCCAAACAAAGAATAAACAACGGCAAAACAAACGTTTGTTTTGTGATTTGTTTATTCCTTCATTTGTCGGCGCAGTAACGATCATTGCTTTCATTTCAATTCTGTCTGCAGTTACCCCATTTTCAAACTTATATGTGAAATAGCAGACACTTCTAGGCTACTCGATATACTTGAAATCAAACACTGAATTACTTGTAAAACTAGACGCAAAAGCAGAGCGATTGTAACACACCCACACAGGTCGGTGATGGTCGACGAGAAAGAGAGAGAGAGAGCGAGAGAGAGAGAGAGAGAGAGAGAGAGAGAGGAAACATTACATTTTGGGGCAGCAGACATAATTAGTGTTTTGCGTGTTTTCGGTTTAATGTCCAACCGACAGTTTGAAGACATTCCAATTATCCCTTCTTTGCGTGCACAGTGGTCGTGGTTTGTCTGCCCGTCCGTCTGTCCGAACACAAGAAGTCTCCGCTCTTTCACTCTCTGAATGGTGTGTCTCTTTTCCTGTCATGACAGATATCACTTGGTTGCGTGTCTGCCCTCTCTTTCCTTTTGAGTGTTCTGTAGAAAGAAACTCGTGGAGAGCGTGGCAGCAGAGAGTCCTCAGAAGAGAAGCCCCCTTCAAGCAAGTGTTTCAGCCCTTATCTCCTGACACTCTAGGGGGGTTGGGCCACACCCGGTTCATGACTCCGGATGTCCATCTGCTGCTCCTTTTTTACCCATCTTGGGACGAGCCATGACTGGGATTCGAACCCATGACCCTCTGGACATGCTCATTTTCCACTTAATGACTCGCACTCTAACCACTGAGCCACAGGGACACCTGATATTTGCAGGAAAGTTAAACCTTATGAAGTTCACTTTTGTTCCTCCTTGACCAGATCCAGCTTGAACACCTCTCTGCTGCTTCTGCCATTGCTTTCAGGGCTCTGGTTTTTTCCCTCCCTGCAACTGAGAGCTGTTTCATGAGGCTGTATGCAGACGTTCCTACAAACCCCCTAGCTCCAATTTCTGCAGTGAGGACTTTGACCTGATAGCCTTCTCTCCTCAGGCTGTTTGCCAGATCAGAATACTTTTCAGTCTTGTAGATTTGAGCTGCCTCCATTCTGTTCTCATATGGCACCGTGAGCTCGATCATGATCAGTTGCTTGGTTGACTGAGAGTTGACTACTATGTCTGGTCTCATGCCACTCTTGCTGATGATCTCTGGGTGACTCTTCCATTCTGGGAGGTCTGCAGTGCACTCCCAGTCATCTGCCCCATCCAGCAGACTCTGCCTGCATGTTCCGAGTGGCACTGTTGTTCTTGGCCATGATTTGCTGCCTCCTGCCGTGAAGAATGTTGCGGGTGCTTTTGGAGTCCTGATTTTCCCTTTTGTGGTGTTGGTACTAGCCCAGACTACTTGTACAATCTCTTTGAGCACTTGGTTGTGCCACCATGTGTACCTTCCTTGAGCCAGGGCTACTTTACATGAGCTTAGGACATGCTCCACTGTTTGTTTTCCATGCCAGAGGGGGCATGCAGGATCGTCTGTTTTTCCCCACTTCACCAGGTTTGCATTTGAGGGCAGAAGGTCATATACAGATCTGAGAATGAAGCTGATCCTGAGAGGGGCCATGTGCCAAATGTCATTCTAAGTGAGACTTCTTTGGAGTGCATTCTCCCACGTTGTCCATTGCCCTTGCTGGCTCTGCTGGACTGCTTTTTGGAGTCGTTTTTGGTCTTCTTCTTTTCCCATCTCCTGAATCATCATGTCTCTTTTGGCTTTTCCTTTGGCCTTTGACCACCATTCAGTTTTGGTCACCCCCAGTCCTTGTCTGTTGGTCTGTATGTGTCCTGTTATTTTTCTGATCTTGAGACTTTCTTTTGCAGAATCCATCGCCTCTTGAACTCTCCATTTTCTGCCTGTCTTCAGCTGGGGCTTGATTGCTTCTACCACCTTGTCTCCTGAGTCCTCCAGCATGCTTTGAAGTCTGATCTTTCCTGCTTTGTATTCTTCCAGGATGGATTTCAGTGGTAGTGCTTGGTTGCATGTCTGCCCTCTCTTTCCTTTCGCGTGTTCTGACAAAAATCATAAACCGCTGTTATAGTATTCTCCCTTACAAGTGTATTAAAAATCACAAACCTCTGTTTTTGTTTTTTTTCTCTGCTAAGTGCATTTTGTTTTCAAAATTAGAAGCCACTGTTTAAGTATTTTCATTGCTAAGGGCTTTTTGATAAAGAAAAATCACAAACTACTGTTTAAATATTCTCTCTGCTAAGTGATTTTTATGTTCGACGTTTTCCCTTTCAGAGATTTAGAATGTTGTTTTTCCTCAACTTCCATATTTACTTTTTTGTATTGACAAATTCCTCAACCAATGCATCAATTCAGATTCATGGCTGTTTTCCTTTTAACCTCATTTTCCGCTCTTACGGCATGTTTGCGTGTCTAGTATCTCTTTCCACGGACTTGCTGTGATCCAAATAATCAACATTTTTGTTGTTCTCTTCACCAATTGCATTTTACTTTGACTTTGTGTTTCCAGTTCACTGTGCTGCAAACATAATACTAGCAAATAGGCAACACACACACACACACACACACACACACACACACACACACACACACACACACACACACCACACTCACACACACACACACACACACACACACACACACACACACACACACACACACAGGTGGACGTGCATTACGTAATCACGAACACTGATAATGACACAGGCCCATACATAATCGTCCTCCGTTTAATGAAGAACAGCAATGTTCTTCCCAGCCTTTGACGGACATAAATATTTACAACCCACATCCCACCCTGTGCACATCACATCACTGACGCACATGCCACTAGCATGGCTTAGGCCAAGTCATGGGGAAAAAAAACCTAGTTTTACTGATTAAAAAAGTTGTAAATAAATGTTAGCGAACCGCCAAGAGAAATGTGGACAAACGAGTCACAAGACAAAACACGACGCGTTTCGACCTCTTATGTCTTCTGCAGGCAAGACACAAACAAACAGGACAATGAAAAGGAACGAATTTTTCACTGAACTTAGAAGAAGACCTAAGAGGTCGAAACGCGTCGTGTTTTGTCTTGTGACTCGTTTGTCCACGTTTCTCTTGGCGGTTCACTAACATTTATTTAAGATTTGTTTAGATTTCCGCCTGCAGTCGTCTCACTTTGCAACTAGTTTTACTGGTTAAAAAAAAACAAACTGTAAATAGATGACAAAAAAGAGACTTTTTGAGGCCTCTGATCGCCCATTCACGCTCATAAAACGAAATTTGCAAATGTAAGTGCGATCATGCACACAGACGCACAGCGGTCGTTGTGTACACAGGCGAGGCGCTTATAACTAAATTTCATACCCCATGCACATTATGTTTGTAAACACACAGGAAAACGAATACACACATTCCGTGAAATATTTAGATAATTCGTGGGCTGCTTGATTGCACAAAGCGTTTGAAAAAGAAACGAGAAACTTTAAAGAATCCCACCACCCACTTCCATTATCATTCACCTTGATCTTCGATTCGTATGAGATGGATGTTCTGTTTAAGACATACAAATCAGAACGGAAATGTTCCACTCTGGTAAGACAGAATGAATGATGCATTTGGACACAAGTTGTGTCATACTGCGTGGGTCTCTCATCTGGGAAAAAATACTATGATCCTGAATTTTACCCAACAGAGAGAGAGAGGAAGAAGACAGAGAGAGAGAGAGAGAAGAGAGAGAGAGAGAGAGAGAGAGAGAGAGAGAGACGAGAGAAGAGAGAGACAGGAGGGAGAGAGAGAGAGAGGAGGAGAGAGAGAGAGAGAGAGAGAGAGAGAGAGAGAGAGAAAGAAGAGAAAGAGAGAGAGAGAGGGAGGAGAGAGAGAGAGAGAAAGAGAAAGAGAGAGAGAGAGAGGGAGGGAGAGGGAGAGGAGAGAGAGAGAGAGAGAGAAAGAGAGGGAGAGAGAGAGAGACAAAGGGGGGGGGGGGGGGTGGGGCAGGAATAGGCAAAGACAGAGACAGAGAGAGAAAGAGACAGAGAAAGGCAGAGACAGAGACACAGAGAGATACAGAAAGACACAGAGAGAGCGAGCACGAGCGAGCGAGCGAGCGAGAGCAGAGAGAGAGAGGAGAGAGAGAGAGAGAGAGAAGAGAGAGAGAGAGAGAGAGAGAGAGAGAGAGAGAGAGAATGTCTGTGAAAGCAAAGGTTTCCATGAACGGTGAGGACAGTTTTCCTTTTATTTTCAATTTAACTTAGTTTATTCTATTTGTTTTCTTTTTTTTTTTTCTTTTTTTTGTTTTTTTGTTTTTTGCTTTTCTTTTCTTGTAAAACAGTTCCACACACATGTTGTTAGTTTTGCTCCCTTTAGTTTTGTGGTGGCTCAGCTGCACACAGGCAATGTAATACGTTTTCCTTCTGAAGTGTTGCGCATGCCTTCTTAAGCGCCAAAGAAAAAAAAATCACACAACACACACACACACACACACACACACACACACACACACACCACACACACACACACACACACACAGTTTTTTTCCCTAGTTGTTCGTCTTTTTCCCCCATCACATTTCTGTTGTCATTTCTTATTGTCTCGCCATTTGTCTTACATCTCCATATTCCCACTGACCCCCCCCCCCCCCCCCCTCCTCACACATTTTACTCACCTCTCCTTCCGCTCTTCTCCCCCTCTTCATCCATCTCTCTGGTGGCCCACTAACCCAGGTGATCTATATTCAGCTATTTTTCATTGAACATACTAGGAAGTCCCTACACTGCGCAGAAACATACTTGACTCGTGAAGAGAAAGTAACAAACCAACCAACAGTAGCGAGGGAGACATTCTCCACAGGCCTAACACTGACAAACCACCCCTTTGATTCATAGCTACAGGGAGAGACAGGGAGATAGAGACACGTCTAGCAACAACAAAGTGGTAGGATAGGCTTGTTAAGAATGGAGAAAAAACAGACACGTCTCACTCAGTGTGAGTTTCACTGCGTATAAACAGTGGCGTTTCTGGGCAGAATTTTAAAATCATCCCACCAGAAGGCGCTGCGCCTCCTCAGCAATGCCGTGCAGCAAAATATGACGTGATTAAGCCCCCGGGTGGGGAAGGTTGAGAGATAAGTGTTAGACAAACTATGTGATCCTTGTTCTCCCGCCAAATAAAGCGTTTTTGTCCGGTGAAATAGGCCTGATCTACTGGACACCACCATCCCTGCTGTCTGTCTGTGAGTTTCCTATCTCTGTTTCCTGTCTACCTCTATTTCCTGTCTCTGTCCTGTCTGACTATGTCTTTGTCTGTGTCCTTTCTATCTGTCTGTTTTCTTTCTCTTTTTCCTGTCTACCTGTGTTTCGCTTCTATCTCTGTCTACTGCCCTTAATCTGTTTCTCTGTCTGCTGCCTGTCTCTCTCTGTTTCTTGTCTACATGCGTCTACCACCTGTCTAATTCTGTCTGTCTCCTGTCTACCTCTGTCTCCCATCTATCTCTGTGTGCTACTTGTCTATCTCTGTTTCTTGTCTACATACATCTGTTTTCTGTCTATCTGTCTGCTGCCTTTCCATTTATTTCCTGTCTTTGTGAATCTGTGGTTGACAAACAACATCCCTGTAAACAACATACTTTGACGTCATGTGACACACTTTCATTCAGTAACTTTGCTCCACCTCCCCATCCACTCCTCCGCAAACGGCCACTGGTCCCTAAATAACCGATGCCTCATTCATTTCCACAAAAACATCAGACCACAGAGACAGCGCTAAGAGGGGGAGGTGTCTGGTGTCCTCAATGATATGGTAAAGTAGGGAGCAGACATGGGTTAGAAATGAAGGGTGAGGTTGTGCAAACAGCTGTGTGTGGCTTTTGTAAAGCGCAGCTGTGAAGAATATGTACATGCCCACCAACACTTCGCATGTAGACAAGCATATAAATAGGCGAAGACAAAACAATCCTCATCCCTCTACACACACAGACACACACAAACACACACACGTCTAATATCACTCTTGGTGAAAAGACGTTAAACTGAAGAACAACAACACACACACACAGACACACAGAGAGACTCGGACACACACACACACACACACACACACACGCACACGCACACACACACACACGTGCGCGCGCACGCACGCACGCACGCACTCATGCATGCATGCAGGTGCACTCATGCATGCAGGCACGCATGCACACACACCCTTCACTCTCCCCCCCCCCCCCCACAATATTTTGTTAAAATTTTTTTTTGTCTAGAATCACATTTAGTGAAGAAACGTTAAACTAGAAACGAACAAAAGATCTCTAACACACGCACATTTATTGTGCATAAAAAGATCCCATGAACTTGAGAGAGAGAGAGAGAGAGAGAGAGAGAGAGAGAGAGAGAGAGAGAGAGAGAGAGAGAGAGAGAGAGGAGGAAACATGAAATTTTCTGACCGTAGATATCATTAGTGTTCAGCGAGATTTCTGTTCAGTCTTGAACCGACACTTTGAAGACATCACAATGATCACTTCCTCACATGGACAGTGGTCGTAGTTTGCCTGCCCATCAGTCTGTCTGAACACAAGAAGTCTTTGCTATTTCACTCTCTGAATGGCGAGCCTTTTCTCCTGTGATGACAGATATCACTTGGTTGCGTGTATGCCCTCTCTTTTCTTTGAAGCGTTCGGATCAAAATAATGAACTATTTGTTTTTTATTTTCTCTTCTAAGTGCTTATTGGTTTAACAAAAAAAAGAAAAACCCACATTATTATGGTATTCTCACTGTTGAATGTGCTTTGATCAAAATCACAAACCACCAATTTAATATTGTCTCTTGTCTCTTCTATGTGTTTTTTGATTTAAAAAAAAAGTCACCAACCACTGTTTCAGTACTCTCTCTGTTAAGTGCTTTTTGGTATCACGTTTCCCATTTCAAAATGGAATTTTACTTTCTCACATTATTATATTACATAATATTAGGGTGTGTGGACGGGGGCCGGAATAGCTCAGTGGTAGAGCGCCGGACTCGTCATCTTGGGGTTGCAAGTTCGAAACTCTGCTGGGCCGTTTCGTTACAGGGGGATTTTCCCCTCGAAGTTAACATTGGTTCTGACTCCATTTCCCATACAGTCCTTCGACTGAGACTATAAACCGAGGTTCCGTGTGTGATCGCACGCATAACATCTTGCACACACGTCAAATCCCATCACCAACTTTCGGAAGAGAAGGCCAGTTTGGCTGTTGGTATGGATGACACGTTACACATAGCATGCACCTTCCCCGAAGTTGGAGTAGGCTGCCTTAATGGCGGGATTAAAAAAAAAACGGTCATACACACAAAACTCCACTCCCTTTGTTGGGTAGATGGGATTAATCCTTGCCTGTCTATACAGGGAGTGTCCGCAGGAGTATCAGCCAGCATACGCAGAAGAAGAAGAAGAAGAAGAAGAAGAAGAGGCTGTGTGGACACAGTCTCCTTGATTTTTCACTTCCAGAAAACAGGACGTAAAACATGAGTTAAATAAAGAAATGCCACACCAAATACATATAAAAGCTGTAAGACAGACAGACACTGCAGAGTGAACAGCTAGTGTCTACTCTGGGCATAGTGTTCAGTTTTCATTACTTAAATTGTCAGTTTACAACAAGAACAAAAGAACATCTAGTATGTATAAACTGCTGAGAGATGTAAAAAAAAAGTTTCTGAATGTCCAGAACAAAGTCAGTACAATGGTCCATAAAAAGCAGAAACAACAGTGAACAACAGTGAAAAAACACAGAAAATAAAGGCAGAGTCAGGTGAAAGGAGGAGGGGGGGAGAGAGAGAGAGGAGAGAGAGAGAGAGAGAGAGAGAGAGAGAGAGAGAGAGCGAGAGAGAGAGAGAGATGGAGAGAGAGAGAGAGAGAGCGACAGAGACAGAGGGGACAGAGAGGTGGAGTGGGGTAGGGTAGGAAGAGAGAAGAGAGAGAGAGAGAGAGAGAGAGAGGAGAGAGGAGCAGCAGACAGAGACCAGAAGGCAGGGGAGAGGTGGGTGGGTGGGTGGGGGCGTCGCGAGCATGCACAGAACTTGCAGAAGGCAGGAAGTATTTGTACTGAAAGAGCCACAAATCCCACAGGCACTTGACAGAGCTGCAAATATAATACAAGCAAACACACACACACACACACACACACACACACACACACACACACACACACACACACCACCACCACCACCACGCACACACACACACACACACGCACGCACGCACCACACACACACACACACAGGCACACACACACACTACTCATGACACTCATACACGCACACACACGTAACACACCACGCCGCGCGCACCACACACACACACACCACACACACACACACACACACACACGTACACGCACACACACAATCATATGTGTTTCGTTTGTTTGTTTGTTTCTTTGTTTTTGTTTCTTTGTTTTTTTTCTCATCTAATCACATTTATAGTGAATAGACGTTAAACTATAGAACTAACACACACACACACACACACCACACACACACACACACACACACACACACACACACACACACACAACACGCACACACACACACACACACACATAGAGAAGAACCCCTGCATGTGCACACACACCACACACACACACACACACACACACACACACACACACAGAAAACTGGATGTGCATTACGATCACGAACACTGATAAATGACGTGACCTAACTATGCCCCCTCCCAGCAGAGGGCGGATATGAATCACACTAACAGACACAGGGCCCATACATAATCATCCTCTGTTTAACAGGAACAGCAGCCACCACCTGGCAGTGTTCTCCCTGGCTTTTGATGGATAATCTATGTACAACCCACATTCCACTCTGTGCTCATCACACTACTGATGCACGTGCCACCGGCATGATTTATGCCAACTCAAGGAAAAACCAGATTTATCAATTAAAAAAAACAACAACTATAAATCCATGAAAAATGTTTGAGCAAGCCTCAGATCTCCAATTCACGCTCTTGAACGAAATTTGTAAACCTAAGTGCTGTCATGCACACACATACGCACAGCGTTAATTTTGTGTACACAGGCAAGCATGCTTTTAAGAAACACTGTACCACGTGCACATATGTGAAACACATAGGAAAAAGGAATACATATACCGGCTGAATTCTTTAGATAAATTGCAGACCACCTGATTACACAGAGCATGCCAAAAAAGAAACAAAGAAACTTTAAAGAATCCAATCTCCACTGCCATTGTTGTTCATCTTGATCTCTGATTCAAACAAGAGAAATGTTGACAACTTCAAGAGGAACAAGTCAGAACGGAAATGTTCCCTCTCTGTATGAAGAAATGCCACATTTTGACACAAGTTGTGTCTCACCAGATCGGTCTCTCATGCCAGAAAAAATAACATAACCTAAAAAGTTAGCGAACAAAGAGAGAGAGAGACAGAGAGAGAGAGAGAGAGAGAGGGAGAGAGAGAGAGAGAGAGAAGAGAGGAGAGAGAGAGAGAGAAAGAGAGAGAAAAGAGAGAGAGAGAGAGAGAGAGAGAGAGAGAGAGAGGGAGAGAGAGAGAGAGAGAGAGAAGAGAGAGAGAGAGAGAGAGAGAGAGAGAGAGAGAGAGAGAAAACTTTTCCAGGAGCAGCAAGCAAAGTTTTTCTATTCTTTTGTCTTCTGTATCTTATAATTGTTTTTCATGTGTGGCTTTCCTTTTCTTGAAAAAAAAGAAATCATTTCTGGGACGTGCTGTCAGTTTTGCTCTCCTTCTTTTCCTGTTGGTGCGTCGGCTGCACACAATCCATGGAACACATGTTTCATCTGAGGTGTGGCACATGCCTTCTTCAGCGCCAAAGTTAACAAAGACATCACACACACACACACACACACACACACACACACACACACACACACCACACGCACACACACACACACACACACACACACACACTGAGACACACTTTTTGTTTCCTATCTATTTGTCTTTTTCCCATCTTGTTTTCCTATAACATTTCTGTTGTCGTTTTTTATGTCTTCCTGTTTGTCTCTCTCTTTCTTTTATATCTCCAATGCCCCTCATATACAGCACACACGTCATCCACCTCTCCTTTTGCTCTTCCCTTCCTCTCCATCCATCTCGCTGACCCACTAGCCTGGGTGATCAGTATTCAACTAGTTTAAAAAAAAAAATATATACGCAGACTCCATACACTGTGCAGAAACACGTTTGGCTTGGGAAGGGAACTAACAAACACCTGCACTGTTGAACCACCCCATTTGACTGATAGGTACTGGAGGAGGCAAAGAGATAGAGACACGTCTAGCAACAACAAAGTGGTAGGATTGGCTTGCTAAGAACGGAGAAAACAGACACGTCTCACTCAGTTTGAGTTTCACTGCGTATAAACAGTTGCGTTTCTTGGCCGAATTTCAAATCATCCCACCAGAAGGCGCTGCGCCTCCTCAGCAATGCGTGAAAAAAAAAAAAAAAAAAAAAAAAAAGTGATTAAGCCCCTGGGTGGGGAAGGTTGAGAGATAAGTGTTAGACAAACTATGTGATCCTTGTTCTCCCGCCAAATAAAACGTTTTTGTCCGGTGAAATAGGCCTGATCTACTGGACACCATCCCTGCTGTCTGTCTGTGAGTTTCCTATCTCTGTTTCCGGTCTACTTCTATTTCCTGTCTCTGTCCTGTCTGACTATGTCTTTGTCTGTGTCCTATTTATCTCTGTTTGTTTTCTTTCTCTTTTTCCTGTCTATCTGTGTTTCCCTTCTATCCTCTGTCTACTGCCTTAATCTCTGTTTCTCTGTCTGCTGCCTGTCTCTCTCTGTTTCTTGTCTACATGTGTCAGCCACCTCTCTGTCTCTGTTTGTTTATTGTCTACCTCTGTCTCCCATCTACCTCTGTCTGCCGCCTGTCTATATCTGTCTGTTTCCTGTCTACACCTGTCTCCCATCTCCCTCTGCCTGCTGCCCGTCTATCTCTGTTTCTTGTGTACATGTGTCAGCCACTCTCTCTCTCTCTGTGTTTATTGTCTACCTCTGCCTCCTGTCTGTCTCTATCTCTGTTTCTTGTGTACATACGTCTGCTGTCTCTCTATCTGTCTGCTGCCTCTCCATTCATTTCCTGTCTTTGACTGGCCCGTAAACAACATACCTGTAAATAACAGACCTTGACGTCATGTGACATTTCGTCATTCAGCAACGTCTCTGCACCACCGCACCCCACCCACCCACTCCTCCTTAAACGGCCATTGCTCCCTAAATAACAGATGCCACAAGTAACATAACAGACCACAGAGACAGCACTGAGACAGCGAGCTGCCTGGGGTCCACAACGATGCGGTGAATGTAGGCCGCAGAGATGGAAGAGAGAGATGAGTGGGTGAGGATGTGCTGGCAGCTGTGTGCCGCTTATGGGAAACACAGCTGTGAACAATATCCACAACTCTACCAACACTCTTCACACACAGACAAACAAATAAACATGCAGACACAACCATGACGGTCCTCATTCCCTTACACACACGCACACACATACACACACACACACGCGCGCGGCGCGCGCGCACGCGCGTACACACACTCACACACACGCACGCGCGCGCACACACACACACTCAGACACACTTTTTGTTTCCTATTTATTTGTCGTTTTCCCATCTTCCAGCCTATTCCAACATACTCACTAAACATGGTTTGAAAGGTGAACAGCAGCAAGAAATTCTCACAAAGAAAGAGATGTTACAGGAGACAGAGACAGAGGCAGTAGAAGACAAGAGACAGACGTGAGAAAGGATGCAGAGACATGGTAGGAGACACAGAGACAGAGGTGACACAGAATACAGAGAGAGAGAGAGAGAGAGAGAGAGAGAGAGAGAGAGAGAGAGAGACAGACAGACAGACAGACAGACAGACAGACAGACAGAGAGAGAGAGAGAGAGAGAGAGAGAGAGAGAGATGTAAAGGATAAAACACAAAGGTAATAGAAGATACAAAGGTGATAGAGGATACAGAGACAGAGATGATAGAGGATGCAGAGACAAAGGTGATAGAGAGTACAGAGATAGGGTTTGTAGAGGACACAGTGAGAAAGGTGATGGATGACACAGAAACAAAGGTGATAAAGGATACAGGGACTGGCTTTGCAGAGGATACAGAAACAAAAGTGATAAAGGATACAGAGACAAAGGTGATACAGGATACAGAGACAAAGGTGATGGATGATACAGAGACAAAGGTGATAGAGGATACAGAGACAAAGGTGATGGAAGATACAGAGACAAAGGTGATACAGGATACAGAGACAAAGGTGATGGATGATACAGAGACAAAGGTGATAGAGGATACAGAGACAAAGGTGATGGAAGATACAGAGACAAAGGTGATAGAGGATACAGAGACAAAGGTGATGGATGATACAGAGACAAAGGTGATAGAGGATACAGAGACAAAGGTGATAGATGATACAGAGACAAAGGTGATAGAGGATACAGAGACAAAGGTGATGGAAGATACAGAGACAGAGGTGATTGTGGATACGGAGACAAAGGTGATGGAAGATACAGAGACAAAGGTGATGGAGGATACAGAGACAAAGGTGATGGAAGATACAGAGACAAAGGTGATAGAGGATACAGAGACAGAGGTGATAGAGGATACAGAGACAGACAGGGTAGAGGATACACAGACAAAGGTGATGGAGGATACAGAGACAAGGGTGATAGAGGATACAGAGACAGAGGTATAGAGGTTACAGAGACAAAGGTGACACAGGATACAGAGACAAAGGTGATGGAGGATACAGAGACAGAGGTGATAGAGGATACACAGACAGAGGTGATAGAGGATACAGAGACAGAGGTGATGGAGGATACAGAGACAGAGGTGATAGAGGATACAGAGACAAAGGTGATAGAGGATACAGAGACAGAGGTGACAGAGGATACAGAGGCAGAGGTGATAGAGGATACCGAGACAGACAGGGTAGAGGATACAGAGATAGAGATGTGTGTGTGTGTGTGTGTGTGTGTGTGTGTGTGTGTGTGTGTGTGTGTGTGTGTGTGTGTGTGTGGTGACAGAGAGAGAGAGAGAGAGAGAGAGAGAGAGAGAGAGAGAGAGAGAGAGAGCCAGCTAGCCAGCCAGCCAGCAGACAGACAGCCAGACAGATCATACAAGACAAAAATTGTTAAGACTGAAGGTACTAGATAAGCACGGGCGTCCAGTCCCGCTCCCCCCCCCCCTCCCCGTCTCCTCCCCCGTCCTACCTTTCTCTCATCAGTCATCACGTTTCCTTTCATCCCTCGATGCCAACACAAGAATGGAAAGCAACAGAAAAAAGAAATATTGATTCAGATAAATAAACATGACAGGAGAGGAAAAAACCCCAAACACACGAAGACAAGATAAAGAAAACATTCCCTTGCCTTCCGCATTGTACAGCACGATATGGCATGCATTGATGATCAGTGCTGCATTGGTAGCACAGCAGCAAACTGATGTTGAACTCTGATAAAAATGAAAGTCTGCCTATTGGGTCTTCATCTGGCATCAGACTGGTCGCCGGGGAATCCACAGATAATGTGATAATGCATTGAAAGTAACTAGGAATCAGATTGCATCAAATTCTTTCAATGCAAGGGAGAATTACCAGTGGCTGTTCCACATTTTTCTTACACGAACTGGGACGTAGTGCGCCTACATCTGATCATGTTTGGTTCCATTATGCACCAGCGGTGGATCGGATATACATAGCAGATCATTACTGCTTTATAATATTCAAGGTAGATAACTACAACCGGATTTAGATTGGTCTTCCAGCAGTATGAGTTGACCCCATGCGAAGTATTCAAACAAGCTTCAAAATTTGGAAAGAGAGGGGGGTAGTTACCGCCAAGGACACAGACAAACAGAGTACAGGAAAGAGAGGGGGTTAGTTACCGCCAAGAACACAGAGTACAGGACTAGTCCTGTACTCTGTTTGTCAGTGTCCTTGGCGGTAACTAACCAAGGACACAAACAAACAGGACTAGTCCTGTGCTCTGTCTGTGTCCTTGGCGGTAACTAACCCCCTCTCTTTCCAAATGTTGCTTCACTGTCCGCCCTCAGTCACCCCGTTTTGAAACTTAAGCTTCAAAATGGAAAACAGCAAAAACGAAACAACACATCGTCGCTTAAAAAAAATCACTGTCTCCCTACGAAATTTCGGTACCAGTACATGACTGACGTTCTGGCGTTCTGTCATTGATCTGCCTCGCTGGGCACATTTATAATTCTTGGCTCTCACTTCTTTCCTCCTTCGACAAGCTGTACACGAAGACGGGTTAATGCTGGTAGGTTCCAGGAGCATCAGGGCCCCAGTTCCAATAGGGTTCAATCTTGGACTCAATGGTGCTGGGAACGTATGGCATTAGATTTTCAAAAAAGTGATTCCGTTACCTCCCAAACGCTTGGCTTTGTTGAAACTGGGGTTTCATGGAATGGGGATCAACGCAAGGACATCAATCTTAATCACAGCTATTCCATTTTTGTCCCCGCCTGTTCAGGTCCGATTTGAAATGGGGCCAATGACCAACAGAACACAGCCCCGTTAGGTCTCAGTTCCAGTTTGAAATAAAACCACCAAACTTTATGTTGGTATATTTAAAGGCGTGAGAGAGAGAGAGAGAGAGAGAGAGAGAGAGAGAGAGAGAGAGAGAGGAGAGAGAGAGAGAGTGAGAGAGAGGGCGGGAGAGAGAGAGAGAGGGAGAGAGAGAGAAGAGAGAGAGAGAGAGAGAGAGAGAGAGAGAGAGAGAGAGAGAGAGAGAGAGAGAGAGAGAGAGAAGACCAGTGACGATGTTTCAACGAACCAATCAGAAGTGACAACATTTTCAGTATGAAGCATAAAAAAATATTTTCGCGTTTGTAGTCTGACAAATACAAGACAAATGAACACAAGAAGAACAGAGAAACAAAAGGGGGCTCGGGGTGTGTGTTGGGGGGGGGGGGGGGGGGGGGGGGGGGGGGGGGGTTGGTAAGTGGATGGGTGTGAGGAAGAGGGAAGAAAAGAAAACAACAAAAAACAGCGTGTTGTGTTCGTGACCAATGACGGATGCTGACATCAGTTCTGCTGACGGGCCGCGCGGAACACGCTGCCTTCCTTTACCTCTCCACACAAAGAGCACTCCAAAGGGAGATCAAGGAACCAACAAGGAAACGAGGCACGACTCAATGCTTCTAGGAGCTTAGGTAACTAGATTAAAAAACAAAAAAAACTGATTCCATTACGTCCCATCGCTGGGCCCTGTTAGAGCTGAGCTTTAAAATGGACCTGGGATCAACACAGTGGAATCACTCTTAATCACAGCCATTCGATTATGTCTCAGTTCGAGAAAGTCCCAATTCTAGCAGGTTCCATTACTAATAGAACCCTGTCTGATCAGGTTCCAGTTTCAAATAGGCTCCACTACCAACAGGGTCCAGTCCTATAAAGTTCCCAGTTCCGACAGGGTCGAATACTGGCAAGGCCCAGTGTTTCACTGTTTATTTTCATGGTAATGCAAAAGCTAAAATAAAAGTATCATACCTCATGTTAAAATATCCAGAGGCAGAGATAGAGAGAGAGATAGAGATAGATAGATAGACAGATAGACAGATAGATAGATAGAGAGAGAATGAGAGAGAGATATATAGAGAGAGAGAGAGTGAGAGAGAGAGATAGAGAGAGAGTGAGGGAGAGAGAGAGAGAGAGACAGATAGAGCATGTTAACAAAACACGTTTGATATAATGATACAACAGGGAACAAGTGATACAGTGTACTACTTTAATCCTGTAAACGAGGAGAGAGACAGACAGACAGAGAGGGAGAGAGAGAGAGAGAGAGAGAGAGAGAGAGAGAGAGAGAGAGAGAGAGAGAGAGAGAGAGAGAGAAAGAGTGAGATCGAAAGAGAGAAAGAGAGACAGAGACGGAGATAGAGACAGAGAAAGAGAGACAGACAGACAGGCAGGCAGACACACAGAGTCGGAGAGAGAGAGAGAGAGAGAGAGAGAGAGAGAGAGAGAGAGAGAGAGAGAGAGAGAGAGAGAGAGAGAGAGAGAGAGAGAGTGGCGATAAAAGATCAGTGACGCTGTTTCAACAGACCAATGGGAAGAGACAAAATTTTCACTACAAAGCACACAGACAATTTCCTTCGGTCTTCTGTCTTGAATTCAGGACAAGAAGAAGAAACAACATACAGGGGTGGGCGGTAGGGTGGTGGATGGTGGATGGTGGGTGGTGGTGGTGGGGGGGGGGGGGTCGAAGTGGGGGAGAAATGGCAAGTAAAGAAAAGAAAACAGCATGTTGTGTTCGTGACGAATGACGGATGCTGACATCAGTTCTGCTGACAGGCCGCGCGGAACACGCTGCCTTTTCCTTTACCTCCGCACACAAAGAGCACTTCAAGGGAGATCGAGGAAAAGAGAAAGGCGCCCTGAAAATGGTTTTTGCAGCCGCCTAATGCTTATCCTAAACACTGTTCCCAGTTCTGAAATCTGAAGCCAGTAAACTTGTGCGTAGTTTCTGAATAACCATCACTCCTATCCACTTTTCTCACAAACACCCGCGCTCCCTGCTCCTTTTCTTTATTATTAAATTCTTCCTGCTGAAATGTTTTGATATCCCTAGGTGTCGGGAAAAAGGTCAATGACATTTTGTGACGTGCTGGCATCACCAAGAGTTCTATCAATAAACCGCCTTTATTGTTAGTTAAGTGTTACACTGATTTATGTATGGATGCTGTTAGTATTTTTGACATTTTCTTCATAGGAGGTATTATAAAAGTGACGCTTTTGTTTTTTAAAAAGAGCTTCTGTTGAGTTTCTTGAAGCTGGTTGCAAACTGTTGAAGACTTACAGTTCATTTTCTTCCCGTAGATCTCTATAAAGATTTTGGTTTGGTTGTTCGCTTGTTTAATGGGGGATATAAACTTTCCTTCAATAAGGTTAAAATGTATAGACATTATGTTGTCAGAACACAGTCACTATACTTCTCAAGGTTTTGTCACCGTTTATCTTTTAATGATTGTCTGTCTTGTATGTGTTTACATTTTTTTTTGTCATATGCCTGAACATTGGATATATCCGTAAATATAGTTACCTGGCTAAATCCTTCTGCTAGAGGGCATAAAATGATTGTTCCACTGGAACCAGTTTGCTAAGCTTACTAGCGGCAAATAGTCGTTCATGATTTCTTCTTGTTTTTTTTTAAAAATGATGTTGGCTGTATAAGCAATCATTTCCCACTCCTTCCTTCTCTGTAAATTCTATTTGTTAGCCATATGATGAATCATTCCCCTACCCCAACCCTTTCTACCATCTCCCCTACAGTTTAGTCAAGTTAGTATGACCACAGCAACTGACTATGAGAACAGAATCGAGGCTGGTCATTATGAGTGTCCAGCAGACCTCACGTAGGCCTTAGCTGACTGATACAAAGACAAAAGCTGAAGTCGGGTGTAAAATGTCTCTTTAGGTTAGAGTCAGTAAATTATCTGTAAAATGCTTCCAGTACTGTTCCACTGACATTTGGTTTTAGTCTTGGTGGTGGTAGTGGTGGTGGTGTGTGTGTGTGTGTGGGGGGGGGGGATGGGGGGGGGGGCTGGAATAGCTCAGTTTGTAGAGCGCCGGACTCGTGATCCTGGGGTTGCGGGTTCGAATTTCGGTACAGGGGGATTTTTCCCTCGGAGTTAAAATTGGTTGTGATTCCTTTCCCCATACAGTCCTTCGAATAAGACTATAAACCGAGGTTTCGTGTGTGAACGCAGGCACAACATCTTGCACACACGTAAAATCCCATCACCAACTTTCGGAAGAGAAGGCCAGTTTGGCCGTTGGTATGGATGACACGTACACATAGCATGCACCTTCCCCGAAGATGGAGTATGGCTGCCTTAATGGCGGGATAAAAAACGGTCATACACGCAAAACTCCACTGCCTGTCTAGACAGGCAGTGTCCGCAGGAGTATCAGCCTGCGTACGCAGAAAGAAAGAAAGAAAGAAAAGTCTTGGTGGGACTGGATTTTGAATCCTGTGTAACATGTGAAAGTCGAGTCCTACAGCTTGTTTGTTCAGATGGTAGTGTAGAGAGACCCCAACTGAAACCTGTTGAAAGGGCATCTATGGAAAGCCACCATGCAGGCTGGGGTTAGATGACACTTCGCCATTAGAAGCTTGTTGTCAGCTGGGAATTGTCCTGTTTGGTCTCTCCTCACCAGATGCAGCTGCTTTTGACATTGCCTGTAAAGCATACTGCGCGCGCGCGCGCGCGCGCGCGTGTGTGTGTGTGTGTGGGGCGCGCACGCACGTGTGTGTGTGTGTGTGTGTGTGTGTGTGTGCGCGTGCGCGCGCGCACGTGTGTGTGTGTATGTGTGTGTGTGTGTGTGTGTGTGTGTGTGTGTGACAAAGAGAGAGAGGAGAGAGAGAGAGAGAGAGAGAGAGAGAGGGGGGGGGGGCGGACAGAGGCGAGAGACAGACAGTCAGACAGACAGACAGAGACAGACAGAGACAGAGGGAGAGACAGAGAGACAGACAGAGAAAGAATGTCTGGTGTTGGAAAGGAGGGGACATTAAAAACAGAATCTGTAAACTCGACTTTCAGACTGGGAACCCTCTGTTGTCAAAATACAACCCACAAAGGATTCCAGGAGCAAACGACGAAATAAACAATGGCTCAAACGTACACAAGGAACAGAGTCAAACCTTGTCTTTGCATTGTTCTGCTTTGTGATGCCCCCCCCCCCCCCCCGCCCCCTCCCCCCCCCCCCCAGACAGTGAACTGGCCGGCAGAAAGTAATCTGGAGTCCTGATTTAATCATGACATTGATTCGCCGTCTTCTCTAGAGAGGAGTCCGGATTTAATCAGCAGTTTCCATGGGCGTCTGCTGACTTCCACTGACTAACAGGCGCGCCGAAGGTCACCAGTCAGCCACGGGAACTGAACAGTCTGACAGTAACTGCTCATGGTCACAATTAGCACACACGTTGTCTGCATTGATATGGAGAGAGAGAGAGAGAGAGAGAGAGAGAGAGAGAGAGAGAGAGAGGAGAGAGACAGGAGAGAGGAGAGGGAGAGAGAGAGAAAGAGAGAGAGAGAGACAGAGAGAGAGAGAGAGACAGAGACAGAGAGAGAGAGAGAGAGAAGGAGAGAGACAGAGAGAGAGAGAGGGAGAGAGAGAGAAGAGAGAGGAGAGAGACACAGAGAGAGAGAGAGACAGAGAACAGAGAGAGAGAGAGAGAGAGAGAGAGAGAGAGAGAGAGAGAGAGAGAGAGAGAGAGAGAGAGAGAGGAGAGAGAGAGAGAGAGAGAGAGAGAGGAGAAGATGAGAGAGAGAGAGAAAGAGAAGAGGCAGTGCGGAGCAAAGTGAAGACAGAACATACATGAAACACAGATGTCAGCAAAAGACAAAAAGTCGAAATTGAAATCTGGGGCTCGGCCTAGGAGTGAAAACAGACAGAAAAAGGAAGCAGAAGGGTGGCGAAAGGGGGAAGGGGTAGAGAGAGAGCGGGGGGGGGGGGGGGGGGGGGTTGACAATGAAGACATCTAAGAACGTAATACTGTGTAAGGAGATATAGTCTGGGAAGGACGGGAAAGACTCAGAGAGTAAATGATACCCTCAGAGAGATTGCGAACGAAAACAGAAAAGAAGCAGGAGGATGGTGAAATGGGGAAGGAAAATTGGGAGGGGGAGGGGGGGGGGGACAGGGGGAGTGGATGTCAAAGACAACAGGAAAGGTTAGACTGCATAAGAAGCTACAGTCTGGGAATGGTGGGGGAGACTTGGAGTGTAAATCATACAAACAGAGAGATTGCAAACAACAGACAGGCAACGAACACACACAGACAGGGAATAGAGAGAGGAAAAGTCAGCAGTTGACAGACAACAGACACGCACACATGCAAGCACCAAGACAGAGGTAGATGGAAAATAGAGAGAGAGAGAGAGAGAGAGAGAGAGAGAGAGAGAGAGAGAGAGAGAGAGAGAGAGAGAGAGAGAGAGAGAGAGAGAGGTGATTAACAGGAAACGAACACAGATAGGCAACATTCAGAATTAGAAAATCAGACAACACAGAGAGGAACCAGACTCAGGCAGGCAGGCAACAGAGATAGTAAGCAGGGACAGATCGGCAGCAGACAGAGAAAGGGAAGCAAGCTGCAAACAGGAAACAGAAATATAGAAATACAGTGGACAGATACAGGCAGGAGCCAGAGAGAGACAAAGGCTCTAAGACGGAAATTATCTCCTGTTAAAAAAGGCATCTTCCACTCCACTCAAACGTTTTATTTCGCCACGGAACAAAGACTCCCAGTTCTGCTGACGCTTATCTTTCAACCTTCGTCAGTCTGGTATAATAACATCATTGTGCTGCACGTGCCGCTGTGGACGAGCAAGTGCCCGCCGTGTCAGCGAGTGAAACATGGCCAAAGAGAAACTTTTCTACTCAAAGAAGTTTACTGTCAGAGACCTGTCTCTTTTTCTCTATTTTAGCATGCTGCTCCCGACACTTGGTATTTCTGTGCCGACCCATTTTTCACGGCCATCAGCCGAAGGTGAGGAGTGATTTAAAAGTGCAGAGTTCTGTACGGAATCACCTCCCTTCTTTGACTTTTGCCTTTTCCTTCACGAATCAATGTGTTCATGACAGTGTAAAGCCTTGACTGCACCGTTCCATGTAACATCTTGTCAGACTGCTTTATTATTATTCCATCATAACTGTTCTCTGAAACTGCTAAACTGAATAGCCTGTCTCAGTCTCTTCAGTCAGACCTGCATTGAAAGACTCCAAAGAATCTGTTACTGTTGTCTCATCTTCTGTTCTCTGTCCTT
>CM065735.1:32806650-32816650 GCA_033310375.1 Conus canariensis | reverse complement strand
CTCTCTCTCTCTATTTCATCCTTTAGCACCATCTCCTCCCTCCCCTAACTCCACTGCAGGTTTACACTGCTGGCTGAAAGCGGAAAAGTGATGGTACTACCTTCATACAGAGAAACAATCAATGAGGTGTTAATCTGATTCATTTCTGAATGTAGTTATTTTTTCTGGCATACTCAACACACGATAAGAAATACAAAAGAATCATCAAATGCCTTGTTGTGTTTAGTGATCCTGCATTTGTCTTAGGTTCGAATTCCAATGGCTCCTGGCGGAAACTGAAGCAAGAGAGAGAAAAAACATACTCTGTGTTACAGAACCGCCAAACAAATGGAATGAACAAATACGACACAGACCCAACACGTTTCGACTTACCGGGCTTCTTCAAGCATGGCGACAAACGATAAAATACCAGCCTATTTTCTAACCTGTTGTGTAACACATTAGTATTTCTCTCCTTTCCACGTGTTTTTAGACGTTCCATCTACATCTCCGTCTCTGTGCGTTTTGAAAGGGGCAACAACATGGGAAGAAAAGACACATGCACACACGCATGCACACACATACAAGCACGCACGCACACGAGCAAGCACGCACACACACACACACACACACACACACACACACATATATATATATACACACACACACACATACACATTCACACACATACACACATACATACATACATACATACACACATAAAGAGAGAGAGAGAGAGAGAGAGAGACAGAGAGAGAGACAGACAGACAGACAGACAGACAGACAGACAGAGGATGCACACTGGGTTTGAGTTGGCTAGTACAGCAGCAAACGCAACCTTCAGACCATTGAAGGCTTTTTCTTGGCACGACTCACCCTGCTGCTGTTACAAATCTGCAAGGGGATTAAACATACGGGAAGTGGCATCATCTTCAGAGGTCACGTCTCAGGCGTTGCAAAATGAATAAAACGAGAAGTGCCTGCTGCAGTATCAGAACACTCCCTGGCCATCTGAATTCATCTTGTTATGCCAGAGAGCGCCAAAAAGTTTACATCTGCTCAAAGAACATGCTCATGACTTCGCAATGGAAATTGTTCCGCTAGCTCGTCACATCGTCGCCCAAACTTCGAATTTTTTTTTTTTTTAAGTTTAAAGTTGATGCTTCATCACGCAGAATCCAACCAGTCTGCTCAGCAAGATGAACTGTGAAGACAGGATCATGCCGCCATTGCTGGAAAACTTTTGGACTTTACCGGAAACCTTGGGAAGTAATGACATAGGGACAAGATGAATAGTTCAGAAGGACAAGATGAATAGTTCAGAAGGAAAAGATGAATAGTTCAGAAGGAAAAGATGAATAGTTCAGAAGGACACGATGAATAGTTCAGAAGGACACGATGAATAGTTCAGAAGGAAAAGATGAATAGTTCAGAAGGACAAGATGAATAGTTCAGAAGGACACGACGAATAGTTCAGAAGGACAGGATGAATAGTTCAGAAGGACAAAATGAATAGTTCAGAAGGACAAGATGAATAGTTCAGAAGGACAAGATGAGTAGTTCAGAAGGAAAAGATGAATAGTTCAGGAGGACAAGATGAATAGTTCAGAAGGACAAGATGAGTAGTTCAGAAGGACAAGATGAATAGTTCAGAAGGACAAGATGAATAGTTCAGGACAAGATGAATAGTTCAGAAGGACAAGATGAATACTTCAGAAGGACAAGATGAAGAGTTCAGAAGGAAAAGATGAATAGTTCAGAAGAACAAAATGAATAGTTCTGAAAAACAAGATGAATAGTTCAGAAGGACAAGATAAATAGTTCTTCAGGACAAGTGGAATAGTTCTTCAGAACTTCAGGGCTTCTTGCACCAGCAGTTCATCACTGTCAGGAGTCATGCCCATGGAAAGGTTGCATGACAACACACACACACACACACACACACACACACACACACACACACACACACGCACACACACACACACGCACACACACACACACACACACACACACACACACACACACAAGAGAGAGAGAGAGAGAGAGAGAGAGAGAGAGAGAGAGAGAGAGAGAGAGAATGAAATGAAATGAAGTGAAATAATTTAATGAGTTTAGGCCTCTGCCCATTTTCATGGAGTACAGAAACATCAATCAATGCGGGGAAAAAATGTACGTATATAGACTTTCATACAAATTAACAGAAGGATGTATTAAATTACACTATCTCAAATACTTGCAACAGTGAGTTTGCGCTCTCGTAATCTAAATGCTTTAAAGAAAAACCATGCAAGTTTTCTTATTGTCGGACCAACTTGACTAGCCATCATGCTTACAAATTTGGCTCTTTGAAAAAATGTGGGGACGTCTTTCATGATATTTGGCCTTAATGCTGCATATGTCTCACAATTAAAACACATATGTAATTCAGTTTCTTCTAATTCTGGACAAAAAGGGCAACTATTGTAACGTTTATATCCCCAGAGACATAACGGTTTTTATGAATTCTAGGCTCACTTATTCCAAACCGGACTCTGATAAGGGTGTCTCTAAAGCATTTTTGTTGCACACAATCTATGTATGCTTCAGGAATAATTGAAGACTTGAAGAGTGAATATAGATTGAATCTGTTACTTTCATTTATGTTTGACGTCCATTCTTGACAAAATGTGTCATTAAGTCTTTGTTTGAACAATGACAAGAAACATGTCTCATTACCTACACCTTGGGCTAACCAGACAAAGCTGAATCCTTGCTTTTGTAGGATGCATCTCAGTTTGGAAACCCAGTTTGTTTTACCTGCATTGTCTAAATTCATCAGCATCTGATATGCTTGTTTTGGCAGGCGTGCCTCTTCCATTTTCAATAAACGAAACCAGTATTTAACAGCACGTACACAACAGTTGATTTGCAACGGATATCTTCCGAGGTCGCCATAGATCATTTTGTTTGGAGTACGACTATATACATTCAGAAATTTTTTGCAAGCGAATAAATGTATATTCTCCACAGGATTGTTTTCTGCTACAATGCCCCAAACTTCAGAAGAGTACAGAAGTATTGGTTGGATTTTGACATCAAAAAGTTTGAAAAAAGTTTTCCTGGACATATTATTTAGCTGATTATATATTCTAAATACGTCGAACAGCGCTTTTTTCCCTTTTGAAGCTAACCGTCTGGCGCTTTCATAGGAACTCATAGACGTAGTGAAAGTGAAACCTAAATAAATGTATCTGTTTACGACTTCCAAAGGAACACCGTTCATAAACCACTTCTCATACCTGCTCAGATACCCTCCTTTTCTAAAAACCATGATCTTTGTCTTGTCTCTATTTACCTTAAGACCAAGATCATCACACGTTTTCAGGACACAATCAAGCTGCGTTTGGAGACCATGCGGGGAACATGACAATTGGGCTAAGTCGTCTGCAAAGAGGAGAATAAATAACTCGGCTAGATCTGGTAAAAGCTGGATACAATGTTTTCCATGAGTTTCTAAACAAGTAGACAATTCATTTATTATTATAGAGAATAAAGTAGGACTTAAGACACAACCCTGACGCAGACCTTGTGGACACCGAAAAAGATCTGTGAGTTCATTACCAACTTTTACACATGACATCACCTCTTTGTAAACTGCTCGAACAGCATTCAGAAATACAGAAGATATCCCAACTTTGTATAGAGCTTTCAACATGGTACTTTGTTTGACAGAGTCAAAAGCCTTTGATAGGTCAACAAACGCCACATAGAGTTTTCCTCCCTTTTTAGACAAACATTTTTGAATGGTTGCATACAGTGTAAAAATATGATCTGTTGTGGAATACCCACGTCTGAAACCAGCTTGATTCTCGGATATCTTACTATTATCTTCCAGTCATTCATACAATCGTTTATTTAAAATAGCAGTATAACATTTACCAACAATACTAAGCAGCGATACACCTCTATAATTGTCTGTTCGTTCCATATCACCTTTTTATGAATTGGAACGACAATAGCATTTGCCCACGTTTGTGGGTACAATCCCTTAAAAAAAAATTCACTGAAATATTCTGTTAGAAAATTTATTACTGATGCGTGTGCCGGTTTCAGCATTTCTGCATGTATGTTGTCAAAACCACATGCTTTCCCTTTCTTAAGGCCCTTTGTTGCTGTTAGGACTTCTGAGAGAGAGAGAGAGAGAGAGAGAGAGAGAGAGAGAGAGAGAGGAGAGAGAGAGGAGAGAGAGAGAGAGAAGAGAGAGAGAGAGAGAGAGAAGAGAGAGATGAGAGAGATGACAATGGCAATGATTTATTGCTGAGGCATTTGGCCATCTGTAAGTCCTCCCACCCCTATTCTCATGCACAAGACCACACACTAGGAAGCCAGTGTCACCTACCCACTCCCCTACTATGCAGTCCACGCCTCTGCCAAACACTAACGTGGGAGGTACAGTACAGAGTGGGCTGATGTGTATGCAGTGTATGCAGTGTCAGCCTCAGTGCTCTGTGTCCTCACTAGCTCTCCACTGTCACCTGATACCACCACAGGGAGAACAATGGCCACACGGCAAGGGCAGCTTGGGTCTGTAGACTGCAGACAACATGCTTTTCTTTCTTTTATGAAAAGAGATATACATGTTTCCTGAGAGAGAGAGAGAGAGAGGAGAGAGAGAGAGAGAGAGAGAGAGAGAGAGAGATAGGAACAGAGGTAGAGAGAGAGAGACAGTCTATCAATACGGAACGAGAGAGAGAGAGAGAGAGAGAGGAGGGAGGGAGTGGAGGGAGAGAAGAGAAGAGAGAGAGGCCTGGGGTCAGGGGGTGGGGGTATTGAGAATATGTGACAAGAGTGGAGAATGAAGGCAGAATGTGAGGAACAGACATTAAGCAGACAGACTCATTTCCATACATTTGCATGAACATTCCATCAGAGACACAACATGTGAGCATGTACTTTTGTACACACACAGACACACACACAGACACACACACACACACACACAGACACACACACACACACACACACACACACACACACATACACACACACACTCTCTCTCTCTCTCACACACACACACACACACACACACACACACACGTAAAACGCACGCACGCACCACCCCCCCCCCCCACACACACACACGGACACAAAGACATGGACATTTCCATTAACGGTCACCAAATCTGGACCCGAGAACTCGGAGACGCGTGTCTGTTAGCATCATTCACTACACAGGATACCTGGCCAAAGAGATGGTTGACCAAGGTCCACTCACAACACCAGTGACCGGGGCCAGCTGTACTGACCATTCAATTCACGTCTGGTGACCACGCAGTCATTGCAGTCATTGAAATACTGGTCAAAAGATCCACAGCCACTCGGAGAGGGAGGGATGGGGGGGGGGGGGGGGGGGGGGGCTCAAGCTTCCCTGCAATCTGTCTCCTATATTACTGACAGTTGGTGACAAAATGCCCTGTGAGGCTCACGGGAGCAGCCCATGACAAGCAGTATCTCCAGCCTCTGGGAGTTCTCTGTTCAAATTTCCTCTTGTCTGTCGCTTTCGTTGACTGCCTTTTGATTTTTTGCTTGTTGTGTGTTTGTCTTTGCTGTTATCCACGGCTTTCTGCTTTCTGTGGCCTTTGCTTCTGGGAGGTTTTTGCATTGTGTTTCTCGCTACAGTTGAAAACATGCCCAGTCCTTGGTGTGATCTGGCAGTTTGGTCGTGAGCTTGTGCACGCTGTCCATCACGGACACTAGCTGTTTATTCTGCAGTGACTATCTGCCCATGCAGAATTTTATTTCTTCAAGTATTGCTATATTGTCGCATTGAAATGTTCTCATTTTCTAAACATTCCCTTCAAAGATAGGGGTGACAAATTATGGGAAATAGTTGGCGTCCTCAGCACAGTCTAGCTGCCTGCCCTAAGACTGTCAGTATAGTACTTATCGAGTTACGAGTTTAACATATGTACTTTGTAAAGTTATACTGTGTTCTATTGTTGGTTTCAGTATGGACAGACTTTTTCCTTGTGTGGCGACTTCTCCTTCTTCTTCTTCTGCGTACACAGGCTGATACTCCTGCGGACACTCCCTGTATAGACAGGCATCTGCCCAACAAAGGGAGTGGAGTTTTGTGTGCATGACCGTTTTTTATCCTGCCATGAAGGCAGCCATACTCCATCTTCGGGGAAGGTGCATGCTATGTGTAACGTGTCATCTTTACCAACAGCCAAACTGGCCTTCTCTTCCGAAAGTTGGTGATCGGATTTTACATGTGTGCAAGATGTTATGCGTGCGTTCACACACGGAACCTCGGTTTATAGTCTCATTCGAAGGACTGTATGGGGAATGGAGTCAGAACCAATGTTAACTCCGAGGGAATAATCTCTCTGTACCGAAACGGCCCGTCGGAGATTCGAACCCGCAACCCTTGGATTACGAGTCCGGCGTTCTACCAATCCTCAACATGTCTGTGTGGAGTCGGCTAGGATGTCATTATCAAACAAAACAAACAAACAAATACAAAATGACAAGCCGTCAGGATCAAGTTGAGTGGATGCTTGAGTTTATGTGGATAAATAAACAGAGTGCAAATATCAGTGGAGAGATGGGTACAGATTTAGTGCACGGTGTGTTAGACAGTACATTGCACGGATTGAGACCATTGCAGTCTGACAGCCCCCCCCCCTCTCTCTCTCTCTCTCTCTCTCTCCTTTAGACATTGGGTTAACACGGATAGTGTAGAAAGGTCTTGGGGTGTTACAAGTTTTTAAAACTTTGTTCTACATATAACTTTTCACATCCATCTTCAAACATTTCCATCAGTCTAAAGTTTAGTAGATGCTGGAGTTTATGCGGATACATAAACAGAGTGCAAATATCAGTGGAAAGATGGGTATAGATTTAGTGCATGGTGTATTAGGCAGTACATTGCATGGATTGAGACTATTGCTGTTTAAACGCTCTCTTCCTCTCTACTCTCTCTCTCTCTCTCTCTCTCCACCACACACACTACACACACACACACACACACACACACACACACACACACACACACACACACACACACACACACACACACACTTTAGCCATAGGATTTACACAGCTCGTGTAGATAGCCCTCAGGGAGTTTCCAAGTTTTGTAAATGTTGTTCTAGACGTAACTTTTCACATCCATCTTCAAACATTTCCGAAGTGTATACAGCTAACTTTGGTCACCTAAACCAGTCATAAGTTAAAATGTGCTAGAAATGTTCAAGGTAAATAGTTAAAGTCCCACAGCCTAATGGCTGTAGGGGAGGTGAACTCTTAGACATCCATCATGTCTAGGGCATCGGTACTATTGAAGGCGGAGCCCAGTCTTCTTTTTCCGCCGCTTAACCTTCCCTGAATCGAATCAAGTACCCCTTTACTGCTTGCTGGAGTTAAACGGTTTCCAAGTTGTGAAAGTCAGACGCCACGAACGATTCAAGCTCATGACGTCAGCTCCACAGGCGGAGGCTCTCATTGTTGCCTATCAGGTGGCGAAGGCGTAGTTCGGAAACCTTTGATGCTATCTGCTGACTGGTAATGGTCTGAAATGGTCAAAAGTCAAAGATCACGCAGGTGATCGTGAACCAACGATAACACTCCAGCAGAGGTGTTGGCAAGGACACAAAGTTCATTTGAATGCCTTTGGAAAGAAGAGAGGCAATTTTCACCGCTTGGACTCACGTGCGTATAGATCAACGACAGGAAGTACAGGAACAGGAGACGAAGGGCGAAGGATGGGCGAGGCCAATGGGAAGGATGGTGACAGAGAGGAGAAAAGGGGAGGGTGCATGCAGAGTTTGTTTTGTGCAACACACACACACTGTACCTGGGCATTCTAGGATGGGGACAGAGAGAATTCGTCTTCAGGCGGATATTCTACGCAGTTTTGAATCAAAGTTAGCGTGTAATAAGGGTGCATATCCTTTGTGCCTCAAAGTCCATCAGTAAAGTGGAAAAATAGGGGTCTGTGCAGGTGGCAACGGACAATCTAACTGCCCTTATTTCAGGACGTTTTAATGATCGTGGAACACGGACTGAACGCTATGAGCTGGCTCTAATCTCTCGACAGTTCAAGTCCACTGAGAAGAAAGGTTGACTCTGTTCAGAAGTTTATAAACTTTACTTCCATCACAACAGTCATAAATTCAATCTTTGTATGATGAGAGGCACGCCCGTATAAATAAAGAGAAACGTCTCTGAAATCAGTTACTTTGCAAAGCTGTTATTTTTCAACAATGATGATTTGTGCAAGGTTCATAACATGGTATTTCTGGCTCTCCTCACAAGATGATTACAAGGGAGTGGATAACTCAGATATGTAGCGAAGAAAAATACCAAGATATTTATAACAATGAACCACAGCTAATAAACTCGGTTAACTATATTACGTTACAAACACATCTCTCTTGCAACTGAGTAATCGCCCTTTCTAGTTATCACAGTTTGAATCTTGTTCCTATCTGCATTCATGTAAAACGTGGTAACCATCTTATGAACATTATTTACTGAGGACAGCACGGGGAGTCTCCAACTATATAGACATACAAGCAGTAACAACGTCAATAATACCGAGAGAAACAAGCCCTATTCGCAATTCTTTCATAGCTAACTACTTTATACAAAAAAAGGGGAGATAACAGCAGGACCATATCTTGTTTGACAGTCTGTGTTTACATAAGACAGTCTGTAAGCTTATTCCCAGAGAGGAGAGGAGAGGAGAGGAATGGAGAGAGAGAGAGAGAGAGAGAGAGAGAGAGAGAGAGAGAGAGAGAGATTAATGAAAGAGAGAGAGAGAGAGAGAGAGAGAGAGAGAGAAAGCATATGCAAGGAATGCATAACATTCTCTAGCCACCCTTTCCACACCATCTCTCTGATATCCCTTCTACACACAACACGGCCCTCTCTTTTGATCAATAGCATAAAAGGAAAGACAAACATTCATTTCACTAGGTTGTCTCCCCTAATGGGCCACAATGACTTAATCATCAGCACACTGCGTACCCTGTGGTGGACACACCCTGACCCAAGAAGACAAGATTTTATCTCGACGACCCCCTTTGGGAAAGAGACACTGTGTGTATATCAGTTACATCTTAAGAACACTGTTGAACATGCTGACAATGGACGGAAGAAAATAGTAACAATACTAGCCCCATGAGTCAGCCCAGACCACACACCCCTTCGGATCTACCAGCTGAACAACTTCAGGACTAGGAGCAATCAGAAAGGTCAATGCAAAGGATATGGAATGGAACAATAACAGGAGACGATGTCTGTGTGTGTATTTATTGCAAACACATTCCATCGTTAGAAAAAGTGCACAATATATGTGTGCAAGTACACGTGTGTGTGTGTGTGTGTGTGTGTGTGTGTGTGTGTGTGTGTGTGTGTGTGTGTGTGTGTCTGTGTGTGTGTGTGTGTGTGTGTGTGTGTGTGTACACATGAACAGGAGGACGTATTAATTTTTTTTAAGTTTTGCTCTTCCATACTTTTATATCTTGTTGCTTAAAACTTCCGTCTAGAATCATTTGATATTGATGGACTATGATTTGAATACAAAAGGCACCAAAATATTTGAGAGAGAGAGAGAGAGAGAGAGGAGGGAGAGAGAGAGAGGGAGAGAGAGAGAGAGAGAGAGAGAATCATTAACAGTGATTGAGAAAAGACTTTGAACATGAATAGGAATACTGAAAACCAAATGTGCATCACCAAAAACATCGTGCATCTTAAGCCCTTCATTGGCAGCAAGCAGGTTTGATCAAAGTCACTCTTGTGTGGACTACTGGATGTGCTGGACGACAAGTCACAGTAATCATGCTGACTGTCCATATAATGGAGATCGAAGTTGGGTTTTGGCAGTGGGCGCCCTGAAAGAAATCATGATGAGGACAGTGAAGGTCCATGTAAAGTCATGGTCAAGTTGTGACTGTCCATATACACACAACCGCTGTTCCCTTTCGTACAAATTCACTCCGTTCTTTGCCACTCGGTCTTTCCGTGTCATTCGACT
>CM065735.1:32791650-32796650 GCA_033310375.1 Conus canariensis | reverse complement strand
GCTGGCTGTGTTCGCAGGCAACACTGGAGTTCAAGGGAATGTATTCTATGGATTTCTAATACGGATGAATTGCGTTTTCATGCTTCTAGTTAGTTAAGTTGTCTGGTGAGTGCTGACATCTTTAAAAGATTAAGGAAAGAAGAGAGACAAGAACAGTTTCTGGGGTGAGTGGGGGACAGAACACAATGAGGTCCATTAATTTACTGTCCATGAACATGAAGTCGAAGGGGTCACATGACAAACACACAGATCCTCAGGGATCTCCACAGCCCTCCCTTCACAGACATGCACAACGAGGCAAGTGTATAAACAGGATCCAGTCCATTACATTATCCTCCTGCGAATTCTTTGACGTTCTTCTGCGACATCTGTGATCTGTTGCACCCTAGGAGATGGTCTTGCAGAGGGAGATATGGTCATGGCCAGATCCTTGAACATGTTAAGCCAACTGATGGAGTGTGATAACTGCTTGGACAGAATCTGGTTGCCAGCCTCTGTGTTGATGCTGCCTAACGTGACCCGTCTTATGTTCATTGTACGTGACGTTGTCACTTGATTGGACTTTTGGTGTTTTCTACAGCTGCAGTATGGGATCCATGTCTGCTGCCTGAGTCAAGTTCTCAAGTCCTTGGAGATGCACGGGTGCTATCAGTCGCTTGTCACTTGTCACCAGTCACTTGTCAATATCCACCAGTCACTTGTCACCAGTCCCTTGTCAACAGCCACCAGTCACTTGTCACCAGTCAGTTGTCAAAATCCACCAGTCCCTTGTCACCAGCTACCAGTCAGTTGTCATCAGTCAGTTGTCACCAGTCAGTTGTCACCAGTCAGTTGTCACCAGCGACCAGTCTCTTGTCACCAGTCAGTTGTCACCAGTCAGTTGTCACCAGTCAGTTGTCACCAGCTACCAGTCTCTTGTCACCAGTCAGTTGTCACCAGTCAGTTGTCACCAGTCAGTTGTCACCAGCTACCAGTCTCTTGTCACCAGTCAGTTGTCACCAGTCAGTTGTCACCAGTCAGTTGTCACCAGCTACCAGTCTCTTGTCACCAGTCAGTTGTCACCAGTCAGTTGTCACCAGTCAGTTGTCACCAGTCAGTTGTCACCAGCTACCAGTCTCTTGTCACCAGTCAGTTGTCACCAGCTACCATTCTCTTGTCACCAGTCAGTTGTCACCAGTCAGTTGTCACCAGTCAGTTGTCACCAGCTACCAGTCTCTTGTCACCAGTCAGTTGTCACCAGTCAGTTGTCACCAGCTACTAGTTACTTGTCACCAGTCACTTGTCACTAGTTGTCACGTGTTATCAGTCACTTATCACCAGTCAGTTGTTTCAAATCACTTGCCACCAGTCCCTTGTTACCAGCCACAAATTCTTGTTCACCAGTCACCAGTCCCTTGTTACCAGCCACAAATCCTTGTTCACCAGTCACCAGTCCCTTGTTACCAGCCACAAATTCTTGTTCACCAATCACCAGTCCCTTGTTACCAGCCACAAATTCTTGTTCACCAATCACCAGTCCCTTGTTACCAGCCACAAATTCTTGTTCACCAATCACCAGTCCCTTGTTACAGCCACAAATTCTTGATCACCAGTCACCAGTCCCTTGTTACCAGCCACAAATCCTTGTTCACCAGTCACCAGTCCCTTGTTACCAGCCACAAATCCTTGTTCACCAGTCACCAGTCCCTTGTTACCAGCCACAAATTCTTGTTCACCAGTCACCAGTCCCTTGTTACCAGCCACAAATTCTTGTTCACCAATCACCAGTCCCTTGTTACCAGCCACAAATTCTTGTTCATCAATCACCAGTCCCTTGTTACCAGCCACAAATTCTTGGTCACCAATCACCAGTCCCTTGTTACCAGCCACAAATTCTTGTTCACCAATCACCAGTCCCTTCTTACCAGCCACAAATTCTTGTTCACCAGTCACCAGTCCCTTGTTACCAGCCACAAATTCTTGTTCACCAGTCACCACTCCCTTGTTACCAGCCACAAATTCACCAGCCACAAATTCTTGTTCACCAATCACCAGTCCCTTGTTGCCAGCCACCAACGGTTGGTCACCAGTTACCAGCCACAAATTCTTGTTCACCAATCGCCAGTTCTTTGTTACCAGCCACAAATTTTTCTTCACCAGTCACCACTTCCTTGTCAGCAGCCACAAGTTCTTGTTCACCAGTCACCAGTTGCTTGTTGCCAGCCACCAATCCTTGGTCACCAGTCACTTTGCAAACAGTCACTTGTCACCAGTCACTCGTCACGTGTCAACAGTCACAGGAGTCTTATGGACTGCTGGCACAGCTGGTTTCCCATGTGTCAGACATGCCAGGATCAGTCTTGCAGAGTTTCATCTTTGCTGAAAAAAAAACAGGTCTAAGATACTTCAGTGATCCACTTTCTACCATGTCTGTCTGTTCAGCGTTTAGCTGACTACAGCTTGTGGTCCAAACTTGCTGACCCCACCTGGGCTTTCCTCAGAACAGACCAATGTCCTTCCGTCCTGATGTGGCCTTTGCAGTTGGCGGAGCTCTAAACATGACTTTCACTGATGTCATCGTTGAACTATCAACTACAAAGAACCAGTTCTGGAAACCCTATGGGAGTGTTGGCAGTCCTAAAGCGTGATGTGCTTTGCCTGTCCAGGCAGATAATGAAGGGAAAAGGAGAGAGGAGGCAGTGTTACTGCACTTTTTGGGGAGGTTTAGGAATCTGCACTTTTTGTTAGTGAAGAGACCTGTACCACTTGCATCCTTGTAGAGTGCAGAAATGGCTTGGATGAGGTGCCCAAGTGACTGTTTCTAAGGAGAGATATAGAGTTAAATGAACGACAGTTTCATATCCTCCTTCAGGTCGTTTTTCAAGGAGAATCAGCCATGGGGGGAAAATGAAGGGTGACGTTTATTCTGTAGCACTGGGGAGACATGAGGGAAGAAGAGGGGTGGGCAAACGCTGTGGCCGACTAATCGAATGTGGTGCCCCATCGTGCTGATTACACAGGGCGGATGGGTCCGAATGATGGCAGGCAGTGAGCTCCAACACTCCGGCCCTTACACCACTGAAGGCAATGCATGATGTCTGTGAAATGGGCGGCGGCTTTGCAAGAGAGAGAGAGAGAAGAGAGAGAGAGAGATCCCCACCGCCAATCATTCCTGCTGGACATCCTATTAATCTTTGAAAGCCTGCTCTTTAAATGAAGCAAAAACTCTATTTGCTGCTAGCTTAGTGATGGGTGGCGTTGGCTGCATTTTCCTCACCAAGTTGTAATTTAGATCATTATATAAGGAAAGAGGGGAAGAATGAAGGCGGGATGGCAGAGGTTATGGCAGGGACTTGGGGGGGGGGGGGAGTATAATTTTATTAAAGAAGAAACATCAACTGAGTCCTAGATCACACAGAATGCTCCTTGCGGTGCATCAATAATCATTCCTAAAAACTGTTCTGAATATTCTGAGTGAAGAACTCAGAGTTCGCCTCTCAACAAACAGATTCCTTTATGCCCCAAGATTAAAAGGATGTTAAGTGAGAATGACTGCTGGTGGATCTCTCTCTCTCTCTCTCTCTCTCTCTCTCTCTCTCTCTCTCTCTCTCTCTCTCTCTGCAAAGCCGCCCAGTCCAGACATGTTCTGTTTGTTCTAACGATAACACACACACACACACACACACGCACGCACACACACACACACACACACACACACACACACACACACACACACACACACACACACACACACCCCTCTATCTTGGAATAACTGATAACCTATTCCTCAAGAGTTTTGTCAATGGAATGTTGACTTAGATATTAAGGCATTCTTGCACAAGGAGAGGAATTAGTTTTCAAAGAAGTTTCTGGTCACGCACGTTATTCCAGTTGCAGGAAAAAGGAAAGAGAGGAGGGACGAGGAAGGAGGGGAGGGAAGAGGAAGGAGGGGAGGGAAGAGGAAGGAGGGGAGGGACGAGGAAGAAGGGGAGGGAAGAGGAAGGAGGGGAGGGACGAGGAAGGAGGGGAGGGACGAGGAAGGAAGGGAGGGAAGAGGAAGGAGGGGAGGGAAGAGGAAGGAGGGGAGGGACGAGGAAGGAGGGGAGGGACGAGGAAGGAAGGGAGGGAAGAGGAAGGAGGGGAGGGAAGAGGAAGGAAGGGAGGGACGAGGAAGGAGGGGAGGGACGAGGAAGGAGGGGAGGGAAGAGGAAGGAGGGGAGGGACGAGGAAGGAGGGGAGGGAAGAGGAAGGAAGGGAGGGAAGAGGAAGGAGGGGAGGGACGAGGAAGGAGGGGAGGGAAGAGGAAGGAGGAGAGGGAAGAGGAAGGAGGGGAGGGACGAGGAAGGAGGGGAGGGACGAGGAAGGAGGGGAGGGAAGGGAAGAGGAAGGAGGGGAGGGACGAGGAAGGAGGGGAGGGACGAGGAAGGAGGGGAGAGACGAGGAAGGAGGGGAGGGAAGAGGAAGGAGGGGAGGGACGAGGAAGGAGGGGAGGGACGAGGAAGGAGGGGAGGGAAGAGGAAGGAGGGGAGGGTAATGGGTAAATGAAGCTTTCCTTCTCAGGGCGTCCTCATGCACACACTCCGCCACTCTCCTCACGGCCACGCCTGACTGTCCCGTTCCACGTCACAAATCACCATACAGTGATTGATCTGCCAAGCACGTTTCCCAGATGGCGGATTCCAGATCGTTTGACGTAGGAATGAATAGGCAGAGTGGCGCCACAGATGGATGAGTCAGATAAGAATGGCTGGCGGAAGATGCTCCGCATGCAACGGTGCGGAAGAAATGCAGCAAGAAATGCATATTCCATGAACAAAGGAGATAGAACGGACATCGTCCAAAGCAGGACTTTGTGGAGCCAGATTTAGAAAGGAGATTGATAGAGAAAGCAAGAGAAGTGAGTAGGGGGGAGTGGAGGGGGGAATGGAGGGCATGGGGTCGGAGGGGGAGGGAGGTGTGGGGGGGGGGGGGGGGCACGGGGCAGAAGTTTCGATCTTCATTTCATGTCTTCAAACTACCGA
>CM065735.1:32784150-32786650 GCA_033310375.1 Conus canariensis | reverse complement strand
CACAAACAGTGAACCCCTGTAAAGGAACACAAACAGTGAACCCCTGTAAAGAAACACAAACAAATGAAACAGGCAGAGCCCAGTCAAACAGTGAACCCCTGTAAAGAAACACAAACAGTGAACCCCTGTAAAGAAACACAAACAAATGAAACAGGCAGAGCCCAGTCAAACAGTGAACCCCTGTAAAGAAACACAAACAGTGAACCCCTGTAAAGAAACACAAACAAATGAAACAGGCAGAGCCCAGTCAAACAGTGAACCCCTGTAAAGGAACACAAACAAATCAAACAGGTAGAGTCCAGTCAAAGGGCATAGCCCAAAAGGACGTTGCTGGCACAGAACCTCCAGGAGGTCAGGGAGCTGTTGGCACTCAAAGAGCCCTCGGCATTCCCACGGGGACTTTCCATGGTGCAAACATAATACCACAAATAGGCAACACACACACACACACACACACACACACACACACACACACACACACACACACACACACACCACACACACACACAACACACACACACACACACACACACACACACACACACATACGCGTGCATTACACAGGCACCAACACTGATAAATGACGTGACCTAAGCGTGCTCTTCCTGGCAGGGGGCGGATGTTAATCGCACTAACAGGCACAGGGCCCATACATGATCATCCTCTGTTTAACGAAGAACAGCAGCCACCACCCCGACAATGTTCTTGCCAGCCTTTGATGGATATAAATACACACAACCCACATTCCACCCTGAGCATATCACATCACTGGTGCACGTGCCGCAGGCATAATTTAGGCCAAGTCATGGGAAAAACCAGTTTTGTTTATAAAAAAAATGTAAATCCATGAAAAAAAGATTTGAGGAAGCCTCTGTTCCCATATACATGTTCAAAAAGGAATCCTGTATACGAAAGTGCGATCATGCACACATGTGCACAGCATTCTTTGTGTACACGGGCAAGCGTGCTCATAAAGAAACACTCCACCACGTGCACATGTTTGTAAACACATAGAAAAACGGATAGATACACAGGCTGAAATCCTTAGATAATTCATGGATTGCCTGATTAAACAAAATGTTTGGAAAAGAAACCAGAAAGTTTGAACAATCCAACCACCTACTTCCATTTTAACCCAACTTGATCTTGGATTCAAACAAAATAAACGTTGACAACGTTGTTGAATATAGGCCAGAACTGAAATGTTCCACCTCTGTATGATGGAACGACGCATTAATTTTTGAGACAACTTGAGTCTTACTGTGTAGGTATCTCATGTCGGAAAAAGACGCTAGCCCCGAATTTTAGCTCTGAGAGAGAGAGAGAGAGAGAGAGAGAGAGAGAGAGAGAGAGAGAGAGAGAGAGAGAGAGAGAGAGAGAGAGAGAGAGGGAGAGGGAGAGAGGAGTTTCCATGAACGGCAAATATTTTCTTAAATAATTCTTTTTATTTTATTTCGTTTTTTTTTCACGTGTGGCTTTTTTTTCTTGCAAAACCATTCCAACAATATGTTTCCCCTTTTTCTTGTTCCTCAGTTCCACATAATCAATGGAACATATTTTTCTTCTGAAGTGTTGCACATGTCTTCTTCATGCTGAAGCACACACACACACACACACACACACACACACACACACACACACACACACACACACACACACACAACTTTGTTTCCAGTTTATTTGTCTTTTCCCCTTCTTTCTCCACCTATTACATTTCTTTTGTCATTTTTATATGTCTCACTATTTCCCTCTTTCACTCCCTCTTATCCCCATTGCCTCCCTCCCCCCCCCCCCCCACCCCGGCCCACCCTCTGACACACTTTATCCACCTCTCCTTCCTCTCTTCCCCTCCTGTCCATCCATCTTTCTGCCCCACTAACTCGGACGATCTGTAGGCAGCTCTTTTTTTTTCTTTTTTTCTTTTCATAAAAAATTAAAAAAAAACCCTTCCTACATTGTGCAGAAACGTATATGTCTCGTAAAGGAAAAAACAACCCAAACAAACAAAACGAGAAAGACATTCCCCAAAGGCCTATACTGTCAAACCACCACTTGGTTGATAGGTATTGCATGAGACAGGGTGATAGAGACATATCTAACAACAAGCAAGTGGTAGGTGTGGTTTACCAAGAATGCAGAAAACAGACACGTCCCACTCAACGTCAGTTTCACTGCGCAGACACAGTTTGGCTTCCTGGCAGAATTTCAAATCATCCCGCCAGACAATGTGTGCCTCTTCAGCAGCACATGCAGAAAAAAAACCAAAGCAAAACAAAACGGAACAAAACAAAAACAAAGCAGAAACCACACAAAAAAACACCAAACAGCTGCTTATGCCAGACTGGCAGGTTGACAAATAAATGTTACACAAACTGTGATCTTTGCTCTCCCACTAAATAACGCGTTTTTGTGACGTGAAAGATGCCTATCTTTCAGTGTACCATATCGTTGTTATAGTCTCTAAATTGCTCAGTCTTCTATCTCTTCTGTCTGCTATTTC
>CM065735.1:32764150-32779150 GCA_033310375.1 Conus canariensis | reverse complement strand
CCTCCTCCTCCTCTCTCTCTCTCTCTCTCTCTCTCTCTCCTCTCTCTCTCTCTCTCTTCTGTCTACCTCTGTCTGGTGCTTGTATTTCTGTGTCTGCTGTTTGTCTGCCACTGATTTTTCTTGCTTATGTCTCTTTCTGTCCGTGTGTGTGCAGTCTCCCCACCCTTCACTTACCTACTCTAACTTTTTCAGTTGTCTTCGACGTCCGCACCTCCCCTTCTCTCTCTCTCTCTCTCTCTCTCTCTCTCTCTCTCTCTCTCTCTCTCTCTCTCTCTCCCTCTCGCTCTCTCTCTCCCCTTTCCCCTTTCACCAGCCTCCTGCGTCTCAATTTGTTTTCGTTCACAATCTGTCTGTGGATATCATTTACTCTCTTAAGTCTTTCCCGTCCTTCCCAGACTGTATCTCCTTACGCAGTCTTACGTTTTTAGTTGTTGTCATTGTCACCCCCCCTCCCCTCCCCTCTCCCCCTTTCCTCACCCTCCTGCTTTCTTTTCTTTTTTTTTTTTTTTCTTTTTCATTTCTAGGCCGAGTGTCACATTTCAATTTCCGACTTTTTTTTCTCTTTTGCTTGCATCTGCGTTTCAAGTGTGCTCTGTCATCACTTTGCCCCTTACTGCCTTCTCTCTGTCTGTCTGTCTGTCTGTCTGTCTCTCTCTCTCTCTCTCTCTCTCTGTTTTTGCCCGTTTTTCTCTCAACAGTCAGCGGCGCCTAAACGGCCAATGTCTCTTTCACTCACACCTAACATTCTGACATCAAAACAGATAAGTATGCGATTTAAAGGCAGCTCATGTTCACCCTGAGAAGGATGGACTGGGACCGAAAATGAACTGGAGAACAGCGGTGAGGTCCTGCACGTCGTTCTCATGTCAGCGGTGAGAGGGCTGTCTTCACACACAGAAAACGTCCAGCGCTCTGATAGCCAGGACAGCGCACACACGCACACACATACAGAGAGAGAGAGAGAGAGAGAGAGAGAGAGAGAGAGAGAGAGAGAGAGAGAGAGAGAGAGAGAGAGAGAGAAGAGTTGTCATTTTCTTCAAGAACATTGAAGACTAACAATCCGGTAAGCATGACACAGAGAAGGATCGTATTCACCATCATACTGACAGCCTTCCATATCAACACGAAATGGAGAATGGTAGTGAGGCTTTGCCGTCAGTCGCTTATCAATTCCTACAGTCTTCTGTGTCTACCCTTTAGATTTCTTCAACAGGACGCTGGGAAGACTCTTCTCCCCATGGCCCGGATCTCCCAGTTGCCCACCCAGCCCAACAACCTAAACAAAGATCCACTCTTGCACCACGCATACCAGCAGATGACGATACAGTAGTGTGTGCAAATATACAGGCCCATTGGTGCGCGCATATCCCCTCCTAATACTTACGTACTCACTCACTCACCCTCTCTCTCTCTCTCTCTCTCTCTCTCTCTCTCTCCACACACACACACACAGAGAGAAAGAGAGAGAGAGAGAGAGATAGAGAGAGAGAGAGAGAGAGGAGAATAGATGACACTGACACGCCAGCGAGATAGAAGAAAAAAAAGAGAGAAGGAACAAAGATCAAAGAGGTTAGTTTGAAGACTATCAGACAGGTGTGTTAGACAGGCCAGAAGACGATAGAAACTTACCTGTGAAAGACGACCCTTAACAGCCTCTGGCTCCTTTGGCCACAACTACGAACGAACTGCAACAGAGAGACAGATAATGTGACCAGCGGCAATAGAACGACATGGAAACGCAAACAATGTGTCCAAGGCTAACCGTTTAACGACAAAACAGAAGGCCAACGTTACTAACAACAATGTCACTGCAAGGGAGGGCAGGTAATGGAGTTGAACGAGAAAGGACAGGAAAGATGACCGACAACAATCCAACAACGAAAAAGGACAGGTAACATGACCAACATCAGTCTAACAAGATAAAAAAAGGACAGGCAATGTGATTATAACAAGATAGGACAAGTAGTGTCATCAGAAACAATCTAATGACAAAAAAAGGACAGATAATGTGACGAACAACAGTCCAACAGCAAGCTAGGACAGGTAATAAGACCAACAAAAATCTAACAAAAATGAAAGGACAGGTACTCTGACCAACAACGATCAACTAACAAGACTGGATAGGTAATGTGACCAATAACAATTAATTAACAAGAAAGGACAGGTGATGTGACCAATAACAATCAGTTCACAAGAAAGGACAGGTAATGTGACCAATACTAACAAGAAATGACAAGTAATATAACAAGAATAACAAGAAATGACAAGTAATATGACCAACAACAAGCGATTAACAAGCACGGCCAGATATGTGGCAAACACGCTTCAGCAACTCCTCTGCCACTATCTCTTGTCCCCCCCCCCCCTTTCCAACTTACTGACAAATTCCTACATTACCCATGCTCACAACACAGAAGAGATGACAGAGAGTGTCGACCACTGTGATATGATCATCAGCTTCAGCTTCACTTGCATATGAATAAAATGTTACAAGCACACAATGTCCAAGTTTTATTTGATCTCGCTGTGACATGTATGGATGTCCGTACACAATTATTTTACATCCCCCAGTTGTCCTTTATCCGTACAAGCCTGGACAGGTTCCTGGGGCATTGGCTATATAGGTTCTGCTGGTGATCCAGACAAAACTTCTGGCCATCAATAATTAGATGATCATGCTCATTGAAGTTCTTTTGTTTTAATTTCTAACCAGTTTTACACGAGGGACAAGCTTTTGTCTAATGTGCCCGACTCACGAGTGCAAATCGTTACCAATGAATATGATGCCATCTTTAAAGCTGAGCCTAGAACTACGGGTTTGTCTTAGCCTTTAAAGAAGTTACGTCACCCAATGATGGGTAAGTCCTTCTTTCAGCTTAGTCTGTGCAGTCTTCTCTCATTTCCAATATGTCAGTCAGTGGACTCATTTTCATGTCGGGGAAGCCATAAATGATCTTATTAGTTCGTTTGGAACGTCTCTGTAGGTCATCGATTTTGCTTTCCACCTTTTCATCTAGTTTTTCGTTCAGGTCTTTCAAAGTTCGATTTTCCATTTGTAAAGCTGTCACTTCCTGCCTCTGAGCCGAGACTGCTTTGTATAGACATGATCCAATGTCCATGACTTGTCTTAGGTCCTTTCAGTTCGTGGAACTTACAGGACAAAGGAGGCATCACGTCTCTCTATGTTGGGTCCCTAGAAGTACCTGTTGGGGAGTGAGGAGAATGCCACTAGTCCTCCTCAGGTAAGTCTGCGCTCTCGCTGGGTGCATGGTTGAGTGTTCGATCGCTACAGCGTTGCAGGAATACACCTGTGTACAAATGAGCCAGGAGCAAGCCTACTACAATACCCTGCCAGCGTTTTTGCAGTGTTACTGTCAGTATAAACCACTTACGTAGGAAGGAGGGAAACAGAACGCGAACGTCGTGAGAATTCTTCACTCTTCGTCGTTAGTGCAACGGAACCACGGCCCACGAGGCACGTCATTCGCAGTGATTTTCAACCACGTGTATGTCTTTGTTTCATCATTTCATTGCCGTGCGTCTTGTTGTTTCCACATAAATACAGACTTGGCACGTGCAGGGAATAGGATGCTGGTCATCCGAGTCAAGTCAAGTCAAGACAAGCCAAGAACAATTATCTCCAAATAGAAATTAAGAGTGACCATAAAAACATGTCTATGGATCTATATTTAACAAATCACAAATAACACCCACCCATCTACCCACCCACCCACTCACACACACACACAAAATAATACACACACACTCATATACAATATTTTTCAAGCTCTCTGAACCGGATCTCATCAAAAGTTCCGTTTTGATTCAGAAGTTTGATGGAACTGGGAACGAAATTGTTTTCAGTTCTATTTGTTTTGAATTTCGGAATTTGGAATCTTCGTCCAGATGGTAGAACATTGTAGTTTTTTGAAAGAACATGAGAACTGTCGGCAGCAATGTTCACAGCTTTTTGTGTGACACAACATTCATACAGTTTATCAACCTGTCCTTGTTTTTTACCAGTAATCTTTCCACATGTATTCACCGCTCTGTTTAAAATGTTTTCGTTGTTCACACTAAAATTTCCAAACCAGCATAAAAAGCCAAAGGACAGCATTGATTCTACAAAACAACGACAAACATATTTAAGATGTCCCTTTTAACAGCAAGAGACCGAAGTTTCTGAAGACAGTATATTCTAGATTGGCATTTTTTGTAGATAGAGTATTTGCATTAAAATTCAGCTTACCATCTAAAATAGTACCCAGATACTTTGTTTAAAAAGAAAATGTAACTGCCACCTCTCTGCACGCCTTGCTCTTTGAAAGGCCTCACCGCCGTCTCTACACACATCACACCATCTCTACAGACATTAAGGAGCCTGGCCTCTTGGAGAAAAACGCAAACGTTATTTTTCCTCTTTGAACGAAAGTTCCAGGAAAGAGTGACTGACACAAGGAACCAGCAGGTCATCAGTCAACTGCCTGAAGTTTAGTAGCAAAGCAGCAGCTGTGTGCGTGTGTGCGTGTGTGTGTGTGTGTGTGTGTGTGTGTGTGTGTGTGCGCGTGCGTGCGTGCATGCGTGCGTGAGTGCGTGCGTGCGTGCGTGTGTGTGTATGCCCTGTCATGAGACGGATGTGGTGGCGTCCTCCAGAGAGAGAGAGAGAGAGAGAGAGAGAGAGAGAGAGAGCGCTCACGTCGGCTCCGCGGCTAAGTAATTACTGTCGTCAGTAGTGGGCTAAGTAGGTGGTATTCTCTGCGTACGCTGGATCAGATCAGGCGCCACTGAACACCACCGAAGTGACTCAGCAGCAGGTCATGTCTTCTCTGGTGGGCTGCCTCTTAAAGACTTGACACTGTCTGCTCCCTGTGGATTGCTGGTGCGCCAGGACGGGCCGGTCTGTGTCAATGTACGGGGGATCGTAATGAGCGCATGGGTGCAGTGCCCCAGAACATAAGATAGCAAACAAAAAAGCCCACTTTACAAGCCAGTTACGCAAAACTGGAAGGGAGGGAGGGAGCGAGGGAGAGGAGAGAGAGAGAGAGAGAGAGAGAGAGAGAGAGAGAGAAGAGAGAGAGAGAGAAATGAGACAGAGAACAAGAGAGAGAGAGGGAGAGGCAGAGAGAGAGAGAAGGAGAGAAAAGAGAGAGAGAAAAAAGAGCGAGAGAGGAGAGAGAGAAGCGAGAGAGAGAGAGAGAGAGAGATGCGGGAGAAGGGGGGGGGGGGCGGCGGGAAGAGTTGTCTTTGGTGGTAGGCAGAATGGAGAAGGCTGAGAAGGGAGGAAGAGTGTAAACAAAAAACAAACAAACAAACAAACAAAACCTGACTACGATGACTAAAGCTTTTAATGAGCTAAAGTTGAGTTATCAAAACCTCAAGGCGAAGCCCTTCACATTACGGAGATGCGTTGTGAATGAAACAAAAAGGTCTTTGGTTTGGTGTTCGTGACGAGTGACGGATCACGACACTGCCACACTGACAAGCTGCATGGCACGTGATGTCTTCCTTCCTTCATGTCTTCAGCAAGAAAGAGCACTTCAAGGGAGGCCATTTTAACAGAAGGGGGAAAAAAGATGGCTATGGATGTTTTTCGTTTGATCGGTTGGTTGGTTATCTTTTCTGTTTGTTTATTTGTTTGTTTTGCCTAAAACCTCTTAAATTGACTGTTCCTGCTTTTGAAACCATAAACTTTAAATCTGCGAGTAATGTCTCTGCAGTCGTCACATCTTACCTCCACCTTTATTCTCTCTCTCTCTCTCTCTCTCTCTCTCTCTCTCTCTCTCTCTCTCTCTCTCTCTCTCTCTCTCTCTCTCTCTCTCTCTCCTTCCCACCTCCGTTACCACATAAGGCGTACAAAATGTTGCTTAGTTTAGAATTACGAGATAAGAAATGTTGGGCATCTGACATTCGCGATTTTTTTTGCATCAAAATAGGTTCGGGTTTGTTTGGATTAATCCAGGTGTTGAAAATATCACAGTCTTTTAAAAAGAACTTCGTGAGAGGCTGATCGATAACAGATGGCAAAAATGGGAGGAACGTATTGGAAACAATGACAAGCATGCTTTTTATAGAACATTTACGTCATCGAGAAATTGTGAAGCATATCTTTTGCTTGACATTGACAGACACTTAAATAATTATATGACACAGATGAGATTCCGAATAGCTGATATATGTACACAGAAGTATCGGTATACTAATACTGATGAAGATGCTAGGATGTGCCCACTGTGTAAGAATGCCAAAGAAGATGAACAACATTTTTTGTTGTGCTGTACTGCCTTCCAAGATCTGCGAAATGATTTTAACCCCCCCCCCCCCCCCCCTTGCCCCCAAATACCTTAAAACGCATGTCTGTTTTAATGTTGTACTGCTCATGACAAATCGAAACGAAATAACATTGAAAAATGTTTGCATATGTTTGTATGAAGCGTTTAAAAGACGCTCTGTATTACTCAGTTAAAGTGGTGTTGGATTGTGTGATCAGGATGGATTAATACTCAGCTGTCATGTTATGTTACATAATGTAACTAATTATTTATTGTTTAATTGAAAAGTGTATTGTCAAGGTATTGTACCTCCTTCAGAACGGGCTATGGACTACACTGAATAAACTTCCGCTTCCGCTTCCGCTCCGCTCCTTCCCACCTCCGTCACCCTTAACCACCATCCCCTCCTTCTCCCTAACTCCACTGGAGGTTTACACTGCTGGCCGATATGGAAAAAAAAACGTGATAAAAATTTCACCAGTACTGCTTTCAAACGCAGTGTCATGACTCAAACAATGGAACAATCAATAGGGTGTTATTCTGCATCATTTTGGGTGTATATTTTTCCGACTCACTCTAGATATAATGCAAATGCAAGTGAATTACAATTTCTGCAGTGTCTGTTGATTTTCAGGGTTTTTGGTTTATTAGGTTCGAAGTCCAAAGACTCCTCGTGGTAAGTGGACCAAGAGTGCAGAAACTGAATTACACGACCCGCAAACGGATGGAACAAACAAGTCACAAAACAGACACAAGTTTCGACCTATTGGGCTTCTTCAGCTGGGACAAATGATAAAAAGTTCAGCCCCTTTTCAAACCTTTGTGGGCCGTGTGATACATGACTCCATCCCCCCCCCCCCCCCCAGCTATTTTCACATCTGCATCTCCATCTCTGTGCATTTTGAAATGTTCAGACATAATCAACAACTCCCCTGGAAGCATTACTTTCGTTCAAATGAGGCGTTGTGACAAATCAGCTCCACATGGAGATACGTTTAGCGAGCAGGATTGATGCTTGCTGAATCTAAAAATTGAATTACGCTTGGTCTGTGTACACTCCAGTACTGTAAGAACCCCTAAAGCGAGAGTGTACAGGACAATTCCTCCTCCTCCCCCTCCCCACCCGTTTTATCGACTACAAAAAGAAATAATGGAGGGGGGGGGTGAGGGGCAATAATACGAGGGGAAAAATGAGAAAAAGAAGGGAAAGAGAGAGAGAGAAAGAGAGAGAGAGAGACAGACAGACAGACAGACAGAGAGAGAGAAAGAGAGAGAGACAGACAGACAGACAGACAGGCAAACAAACAGACAGACAGAGAGGAGGGAGAGGGGGTCAGGAAGAGAGAGAGGGGAAGAGAGAGAGAGAGAGAGAGAGAGAGAGAGAGAGGGGGGGGGGGCAGACAGACAGGCAAACAGACAGACAGACAGATAGAAATGAAATGAAATGAAATCTTTATTCCACAAGGCCAAGGCCCTCTTTGGAAGAGGGGAACAAAAACAAATACATAATAAACATCATTACATACACATACATAAATACACATTCAAGCTACAGCAATCTGCCGCGCTTTAAACGCTTGATGAATATAACGTGCTAATTTTCTGACTGTATTACTGTTCGTTGAGGCCAACAAGAGAGATAAATGAAAACCATCTGGACTATGACAGAACTTTTGAGCAATGAACTTTTCTCTTATGCTATTGTAAAATGGACAACATAATAAGAAGTGCATTTCGTTTTCGACAGCAGCTTTACATAGTTTACAAATCAAGTCTTGTGGCCTATGGTTTCTGTACCTGTAGTAACATGAGAGAGAGAGAGAGAGAGAGAGAGAGAGAGAGAGAGAGAAGAGAGAGAGAGAGAGAGGGAGATTATGCACACTGCATATAAGCATACAACCTTCAAACCATCCAAAGACTGCCTGGTAAGACTCGATCTGCTGTCATGAATCTGCAGGGGGTTAATCATACACAAATGACAGCAGATTCCGAGATCATGTCTCACGCGTTGCTACAAGACTAAAAAGTTGAAATACCAACTGCAGTATAAGCGCACTGCCTGGCAGTTTAATTCAATTTTGTTCTGCCGGAGAGTGCCAGAAGGGTGAAATCAGAAATCTGCTAGCAATGTTCTTGAGTTCGCAATGGAAATTATGCAACTCGTCACATTGCCGCCGAAAGGTCAAGTACTTTTCGGAAGTATAAAGGCCGACGGTGTAGTTCGTCAGTGGCAGTCCAACCACCTTGCCCCATATAGCAGAGCCATACGGCCATTGCTGGAAAAAATACTACCGGACTTTACAAGAAACCTTTGAAATGGTGTCGGAAGGGCAAGATGAATCGTTCAGAGGAACTTCAGGGCTTCTGGCATCAAATACAGCAGTTGTTCACTGTCAGGATCCATGCCCATGCAACGGTTACACGATAAAAAGAAGTAACACACACACACACACACACACACACACACACACACACACACACACACACACACACACACACACACACACATACACACAGAGGTAAAGTCCCCTCTCCTTCCTCATCGTGATAAAAAAGGAATTATTTCAATCACCCATCCTGGCCGCAGCCAACAAACACCTCTATGACTGTCTGACAACAATTTATGTCCAACAATCGTCTTCCATTCAATTGTTTTTCGAAGTTGTGTCATGAATAATAACAAAAGCATTTCAAATACGAATGTTGGATTTAAAAAATGATAAAAAAGGGAATATTTTTCCAAACTGATTCCTAATTTTTTACAGCTTTTATCAATTTTTTCATGAATCAGTGTTTGCCTGTTCACTTTGTTTCCAATGATCATTTCTACGTTACCTATGCTTAGTATTTTCCGTCTTAACAAAAAGCAACAATACTGAAAATCTCCCTCAGCCCTTTGGCATAATATTATGTATATAATTCAGTAGGCCGCCTCGTGAAAACAGGCAAGCAAGGTTCTAAACGAGAAAACTGTCAGTTTTATTTCGGCCTAAAATCGACTTATAACAAGCTCATCAACTGCAGGTTCCTCTTGATATAACACAAGTCATCAACTGCAGGCTTCCACTTTGACATAAACACAAAGTCATCAACTGCAGGGTCCTACCTTGACATGAACACAAAGTCATCAACTGCAGGTACTCATTGACATGAACACAAAGTTATCAACTGCAGGTTCATCCTTGACATGAACACAAAGTCATCAACTGCAGGTCATCCTTTGAAAACAAATCATCAATTTTTGACATAAAAAGTCCTCAACTGCACGTTCCTCCTTGACATGAACACAAAGTCATCAACTGCAGGCTACTCATTGACATGAACACAAAGTTATCAACTGCAGGTTCATCCTTGACATGAACACAAAGTCATCAACTGCAGGCTCCTCCTTGACATGAACACAAAGTCATCAACTGCAGGCTCCTCCTTGACATGAACACAAAGTCATCAACTCCGGTCTGTTTTGACGCCTACGGGAACGGGGTCCCTGACAGTCAGTTAGTGTGGCTCAGAGGGGACCTCTCTGTAAACCGCTACCAATACAGACAGCAGACAGTATTCTGTAAGAATCAAGTTCATTACTCTCTCTCTCTCTCTCTCTCTCTCTCTAATACACACACACACTACTGATTACGTACTAGTCTGTCTCACCCCCCCCCACACACACACACAAAGACACATACATGTATGCAAGCATTCATGCATACAAAGACACAGAGTACACAAATCTTCCCCAAAGAAGAACTTTTTATTCTGAAACAAGTTAAAAAATCAGAAGTTTCACTGCTACCTGACACTCACCAAAGGGAATCTTAAAGAACAGAAATATGCAGATGAATTTTCAGTGTTCCTCCCTATATCCCTTTCCCTTCCGCCCCATCCTCATCCACTCAGCTAACTGTACTCCGTACACATAGCGTGCATGCTCCAGAGAGAGAGAGAGAGAGAGCGAGAGAGAGAGAGAAGAGAGAGAGAGAGAGAGAGAGAGAGAGACAGACAGACAGACAGAGACAGACAGAGACAGACAGAGACAGAGACAGACAGGGAGCGAGAGACAGACAGACAGACAGACAGACTGAGACAGAGACGAAGACAGAGACAGAGACAAAGAGACAGACAAGCAGACTGACACACAGACAGACACCACACTCTGGGAAGCCAGTGTCATCTACCCACTCCCCTACTATGCAGTCCACTGCCTCTGCCAGACACTAACGTGGGAGGTACAGTACTGAGTGGGCTGGTGTGTATGCAGTGTATGCAGTGTCAGCCTCAGTGCTCTGTGTCCTCACTAGCTCTCCACTGTCATCTGATCACCACAGGGAAGAACAATGGCCACACGGCAATGGCAGCCCGGTTCAGTATACTGCAGACAACAATCAAGCTTTCCTGTTCATAAAAACAGATATACATGCTTGCAGAGAGAGAGAGAGAGAGAGAGAGAGAGAGAGAGAGAGAGAGAGAGAGAGAGAGAGAGAGAGAGAGAGAGAGAGAGAGAGAGAGAGATGCACGCTGATTCAGTGGAAGCCACAGCATTACTTGATGTTGGAGAACAGGGCAGTGGGGAATTGGAATACGATTGTTTAGCATTTACACACACACACACACACACACACACACACACACACACACACACACACACACACACACACACACACACAGAGTATGTATGTATGTATGTATGTATGTATGTATGTATAGATGGATAGATAAAGATAGATAGATAGATATAGATGTTCAGCTATATATATATATATATATATATATATATATATATATATATATATATATATATACACGTACTTATTTCTTCAATCTAAGACATAAGAGCAAGCTTTGTTTATAATTGAATATATATATATATATATACTTGGAAAACAAACTGGACTGTACAGGGATGACGGCCTTGCCGCTCTGAATGACAACCCTAGAAATATTGAAAATAAGAAAAAAGAATTGTGTAAAATTTTCCACAACCAAAACTTAAAAACCACAATAGAAGCAAACAAAAAGATAGTGAACTATTTAGACATAACGTTAGACCTCAACCAACACACATATAAACCATACAAGAAACCAAATGACACGCCTGTTTATGTAAACATCAAAAGCAATCACCCACCCTCCATACTGAAAACAATACCCAAAAGCATAAATAAAAGACTATCCAATTTGTCATGTAACGAAACAGTATTCAACAACGCTACAGCTGAATACCAAGAGGCGTTACATACAAGTGGCTACAATTACAAACTAAGATACGATCCAGACAATGATACAAAAAGATGCAGAAAGAACAGGAAAAGGAATATCATATGGTACAATCCCCCATATGATGCAAGAGTTAAAACAAATGTAGGGAAAGAATTCTTTAAAATCTTGACATCATCTTTCCCAAAAGACCATAAATTATTTAAGATATTCAACAAAAACAACATCAAATTATCATATTCATGTATGCCGAACCTTAAAAATGCCATCGATTCAGCAAACAAAATGAAAAGCAGCACAGAAAAAAAAGGAGGGTAACGAAAGGAAATCTTGTAACTGTACCAAAAAAGAACAGTGCCCCCTAAGCAACAAATGCCTTTATAACAACATTGTGTACCAAGCCACTGTAACATCAGAGAACGCAAAAGAAACATATGTAGGTATCACGGAAAACCAATTCAAAACTAGATATGCAAACCATAAACAATCATTCAACAAAGAAAGATACAAAAACCAAACAGAATTGAGTAAATACATTTGGAAACTTAAAGAAAAAAACATAGACTACAACATATCTTGGAAAATTTTAAAAAGAGCAGCATCATACAACAACATTTCAAAAAAAATGCAATCTATGCCTAACAGAGAAATACATTATACTATGTAAACCACAGTTGGCAACTCTAAATGTTAGAACAGAAATGGTTAACAATTGCAGACACAGATGGAAGTTCCTATCAGCGAAAAAAACCAACACCTGAGAAACACATGTAGCACGGGAAAAAAACAACAGCAAACCAGCTAGCTATATATATACGTGGCACTGGCAACACAAGCTCATCACATCCTGACGACCGCACAGCGTGAAACAAATTTGTAGATGTTTTTAGAAGCTTGATTTTAACTTGCTTTTAATATAACAAATGTCGCTCCCACTGTGGTTGAGCACTGTTTTTAAGATTGCGCTGATCCTCAGTACCATTCTCTTAACTGCTCCATACGTTGAGCACTTTGAATCAGCAAATTTTAAAATGGAAAAAATCAACTTTAAGCAATCCATCAAAAACATTCCGTTAGCTAAACCCCAGTGCTACATGAAGAAAATGATAGGACAAACGGAAAAATTGATCAAAAATATGAGATGGAAAGCATTTTTCTTTTTAAACCCCAACGCTAAAAAAGAGGATAAAAATACATACGACTTCAAGTCATGGCGAGTACCACCAGCCATTGAAGAAATGAAAACATTTGAAGAAAAAATGAGAAGAATGTTAGCCAACATAGATTTCAAAAAATCTAATAACAAATTTCAATCAGCGTTAGAAAAGGAAATTAAACAAATTCAAAATGACACCAAAATATTTGTGAAGGCGGATAAAACCAATAACTTTTACAAAATAGAACCTGAAGAGTACTCAAAACTCCTTGATAAAAATATCCAGAAAAATTACAGAAAGGCTGACAAGGCTACATATGATCACATCAGAAAGAAAGAAAAGGAACTTGTGCACCAAATGGACCTAAGTGACAGAGTAGAGACCACAGCAGCTAGAGAAGCCTTTATTACACTTAAAGACCACAAACCCAATTTCTTGAACAACCCAACATGTAGACTGATAAACCCTTCCAAATCTGAACTAGGGAAAATTAGTAAAAAAATCTTAGAGAAAACCATAAAAAACATAAAAGAAAACACTGAACTCAATCTCTGGAAAAACACATATGAAGTAATACAATGGTTCAAAAACCTCAATAAACAAGAAAATACAGTTTTTATAACATTTGACATAGTAGATTTCTACCCATCTATAGATGAAAAGCTACTAACTAAAGCTATAAAATTTGCCAACAAGTACACAGAAATATCAGGGTCAGAAATGGAAATCATTTTCCACACAAAGAAAACTTTACTGCACAATAAAAATGAAACCTGGATTAAGAACACAAGCAGGAATTCAACTTTCGATGTCACAATGGGATCATACGATGGTGCCGAGACTTGCGAGCTTGTCGGACTATTCATGTTATCCAATATTCAAAAAAAACTTGGAAAACAAACTGGACTGTACAGGGATGACGGCCTTGCCGCTCTGAATGACAACCCTAGAAATATTGAAAATAAGAAAAAAGAATTGTGTAAAATTTTCCACAACCAAAACTTAAAAATCACAATAGAAGCAAACAAAAAGATAGTGAACTATTTAGACATAACGTTAGACCTCAACCAACACACATATAAACCATACAAGAAACCAAATGACACGCCTGTTTATGTAAACATCAAAAGCAATCACCCACCCTCCATACTGAAAACAATACCCAAAAGCATAAATAAAAGACTATCCAATTTGTCATGTAACGAAACAGTATTCAACAACGCTACAGCTGAATACCAAGAGGCGTTACATACAAGTGGCTACAATTACAAACTAAGATACGATCCAGACAATGATACAAAAAGATGCAGAAAGAACAGGAAAAGGAATATCATATGGTACAATCCCCCATATGATGCAAGAGTTAAAACAAATGTAGGGAAAGAATTCTTTAAAATCTTGACATCATCTTTCCCAAAAGACCATAAATTATTTAAGATATTCAACAAAAACAACATCAAATTATCATATTCATGTATGCCGAACCTTAAAAATGCCATCGATTCAGCAAACAAAATGAAAAGCAGCACAGAAAAAAAGGAGGGTAACGAAAGGAAATCTTGTAACTGTACCAAAAAAGAACAGTGCCCCCTAAGCAACAAATGCCTTTATAACAACATTGTGTACCAAGCCACTGTAACATCAGAGAACGCAAAAGAAACATATGTAGGTATCACGGAAAACCAATTCAAAACTAGATATGCAAACCATAAACAATCATTCAACAAAGAAAGATACAAAAACCAAACAGAATTGAGTAAATACATTTGGAAACTTAAAGAAAAAAACATAGACTACAACATATCTTGGAAAATTTTAAAAAGAGCAGCATCATACAACAACATTTCAAAAAAATGCAATCTATGCCTAACAGAGAAATACATTATACTATGTAAACCACAGTTGGCAACTCTAAATGTTAGAACAGAAATGGTTAACAATTGCAGACACAGATGGAAGTTCCTATCAGCGAAAAAAACCAACACCTGAGAAACACATGTAGCACGGGAAAAAAACAACAGCAAACCAGCTAGCTATATATATACGTGGCACTGGCAACACAAGCTCATCACATCCTGACGACCGCACAGCGTGAAACAAATTTGTAGATGTTTTTAGAAGCTTGATTTTAACTTGCTTTTAATATAACAAATGTCGCTCCCACTGTGGTTGAGCACTGTTTTTAAGATTGCGCTGATCCTCAGTACCATTCTCTCTCTCTCTATATATATATAATGTGAAGAACAGAGAAAAAAAGAGAGATAATGTTGTTTATAGCCCAGCCGATCGCAAAGGGCAATATCAGGGCAGAGAGAGAGAGAGAGAGAGAGAGAGAGAGAGGGGTGGGTGGGAGAGAAAGAGAG
>CM065735.1:32756650-32761650 GCA_033310375.1 Conus canariensis | reverse complement strand
AAAATTCTCTACTAATCATTTCCTCTTTTCTGTCCTCTCTTTGACTTCCTTTTCATTTTGTGTGTTTTTTTTTCATCCACGGTTTTTTTTATGCTTTTGTGACATTTCTTCTTGGAGGTCTTTGCATCTGTTTTCTCACTACAGTTGGTAACATGCCGGCCTTGTGTAATCTGGCAACTTGGTAGTGAGCCTGTGCACGCTGTCCATCATGGAAATAGCTGCCGGTTCTGCAGTGCCTATCTGCCCATGTGTGTTTTTTTTTCTTTAATGTACTGTTATCATCACTTTGAAATGTTTTCATTTCTTAATATTTTCTTGAAAGGTGGGAATGACAACTTAAGGGGATGTTTGGAGTCTGTCAGCGCACCTGCCATGACATTGTCAGCATAGTGGTTATCGTGTTACGAATTTAGCATACGTAATTTTGTAAAGTTCTTCTGTGTTTACCGTTGGTGGTTTCAACATCGTCGACACAGTAATTATCGTGTTATGTATTCACCATATGAAAGTTTCATAGTTATTCTGTGTTCTCTGGTGGTGGTTTTACCATGAACAGACTTTTTCCTTTGTGGTGACAGCCCTCGACATGTCTCTGTGAGGTCAGCTGGTATGTCATTTTAAAACAAAACAAATAAACAAACACAAAATGTTGATATGAAAGATATGTTTAGACACAGCCATGCCTTTAGGATGAAGTTTTGTGGATGCTTGAGTTTATGCGGATAAGTAAATGGAGTGCAAATATCACTGGAGAGATGGGCACAGATTTAGTGCATGGTGTGTTAGTACATTGCATGGATTGAGACTATTGCAATCTGAAGATTCCTCCCCTCTCTCCCCTCTCTCTCTCTCTTCCTCTCTCTCTCTCTCTCTAAATATAGGGTTAACACGGATAGTGTGGATAGGCCTTCAGGGAGTCACAACTTTTTAAAAAACTTTGTTCAAGACATAACTTTTTACACCCATCTTCGAACATTTCCGAAGTGTATATAGCTAACTTGGGTCACCTAAACTGGTTATAGCTTAGAGTGTGCTAAAACAGTATCAAGTCAAAGGGTTAAAGTCCCTCAGCCTAATGGCTGCAGGGGAAGTGAACTGCTAGAGAGTCACCATATCTAGGGCATCGGTACTATTGAAGGCAGAACCTAGTCTTCTCTTTCCACCGTTCAACCTTCCGACTCAGGTACCCCATTCACTGCTTACTGGACTTTAAAAGATTTCAATCACGAAAATCAGACTCCACATGTAATTGAGCTCACGACTGTCACGCCAGCCACACAGGCGAAGGTTCCGACCGTTTCACTGCAGACAGCTTCTACAGTGGACAGAAAAGAACACTGCTGGACTGTGTACTGCATGACAACCTGGTACCGACAGGCCTACCTCTAGACAGCCAAACAATAACTGGGAGGTGTGGCGCAGACTCCCCTTGCGCCAAAAAGATGTGTCCCTTGTTCTGAACAGACACATTGGTAAAATACTGTTCTACTATACTGGATAAACTTTCGCCTTGAACTGAAAAATTATTCACCTCTTACTGAATAGATATTCCTCTTGAACTACATGGACATTTCCTTTTAGTGTTGAATAGATACTCCTATTGTACTGAATAGATATTCCTCCTGTATTGAAGAGGTATTCCCCTCCGACTGGATGAACATTTTTTTTTTACCTGGATATATATTACCCCAGTATATTTCCATTGTACTCAACAGACTTTCACTTTGAACTGACAAATATCACCTTACACTGAATAGATATCCCCTTACACTGAATAGATATCCCCTTACACTGAATAGATATTCCCCTTACACTGAATAGATATTCCCCTTACACTGAATAGATATTCCCCTTGCAGTCAATGGAATTCCTCTGGCACTGACCAGTCATTCCCCTTAAACTAAACGAGCATCCCCTTTGTACTGAATGAACATCATCCTTTTGCTGAACAGACATTCCACTTGTACTCAACAGACGTTTACCTTGCAATTAAAATACACTCCCTAACACTCATCTTGTACCGAATAAATAATTTCCTTGTACTGAACAGAAATCCCCCCTGCATTGAAAGGAAAGTCCCTTTGTATTGCGTATTCCATTTGTAACGAACATAATTTGTACTGAATAGAAATTCCTCTTGTACTGACATGACATTCCCTTTGCACTGAATGCTCATTGTTTGGTTAAACTTTAGAAGAAGAAGAAGAAGAAGAAGAAGAAGAAGAAGAAGAGAAAGAAAAAGAAGGAGAAGAAGAAGAAGGTGGAGGAGGAGGAGGAGGAGGAGGAGAGAGAAGAAGAAGAAGAAGAAGAAGAAGAAGAAGAAGAAGAAGAAAAGAAAATGGCCATGAACACTTACGTTACATGGTCACCTTTTCAAAACTATATTCCTCTTTTATCGACCAAAACAACATTGTAAGAACCGTTGCCTGTGACTGTCGATACAGCATGCATCACTGCCTTGCCCCCATGGCTCTGACTGGCTACTGCAACAGCAACAGTAATGCTTCAAATTATGTGGCCTGTTCCTGTAAAAAGTGAGATCGGCACAATTTTGCACTTTTTTCCCCAATGCCTAATAGATGGCAACGGTGTAGCCTGGAAATCTCTGACATTATCTGCTTTCTGGTAATAGTCTGAAATGGCCCGAAGGCAAAGATCACGCGGGTAGTCGTGAACCAGTGGTAACAGTAGAACAAAAGTGTTTCTGAGAGTACAAAGTTCATTTGAATGCTTTTTGGAAACAAGAGAAGCCATTTCACCGTTTGGATGACTGTGTGTCTAGATCACCCACAGGAAGCACGGGGAAAGGAGATGAAGGGCAAGGCGTGGGGAGGGAAATGGGAAGGATGGTGATAGAGGAAAGAAAGGGGGGGGGGGGGGGGGGTGCATGTAGATTGCGTGTTGTGTAACAAGCACTGTACCAGGGCATTCTGGGATAGGGACCGGAAGAACTCATTTTCAGACGGTCATTGTTCGCAGTTTGGATTCAAATTTTGCGTGCAATAAGGATGCGCTCCATTTGTTCCTCAAGGTCCATCAGTATAGTGGAAGCATAGAGGTCTGTGTCTGGGACAATGCACGACCTAACTGCCGTTATTTGACGACCTTTTAGTGGTCGTGGAACGCTGACTGAAGGGAATAACATGAGCTGGCACTGACCTCTCGGCAGTTCCGTTCCACTCAGAAGAAAGACCGATTCTGCTCACAAGTTAACAAATTTGACTCCCCTCACAATAGTTATAAACTCAGTCTCTATATGACCAGATGCACTTCTGTGTGATTGAAAAGAAAAGTATCTGAAATCCGTTAATTGCAAAGCAAATATTTTTTTTTTTTGGTAATACGGTATTTCTGCATGGAAGATAATGAGAAGATAGTGGACAGTTCAATTATGTAGTGAAGAAAATACCAACATGATTATAGCCATTATTACTACGTTAAAAATATTCTCTCTCTTGCAAATGAATAATCACGTTTTCTGATCATCACAATGTTCTCTTCTTTGTATTTACCTTCATGTAGAATGTCATAGCCATCTTACGTACATAATTTACTTTGGGTGAGGAGAGCGACGGGAGTCTTAGTCTATATGGGCATATAATATCAACAAGAACATCAATAATACCAAGAGAATCAAGTTTAATTTGCAGTTCTTTCCACAGCTAATTATTTTACAAAAAAAACGGCGAGATAACAGCACACCAGTGTCTTGTTTGACAGTCTGCATTTACATAAAACAAAGTCTGACATACAGACGGACAGACAGACCGAGACAGAAACATACATACAACAGGAACGCGCGCGCGCGCGCGCGCCACACACACCACAACACACACACACACACACACACACACACACACACACACACACCCCACACCACACAGCGACGGGGGAAGGAGAGGGGGCGGCAGACAGAGAGAGAGAGAAGAGGGGTGGTAGTGGTGGTAAACAGAGGTCAAGTGTTTAAAAAGAAAGCGCAACTGACACCCCTCTTTCTGCACCCCTTACTGTTGTGAGTGACAGGCCTCACCACCGTCTCTACACACCTCACACCATCTCTACACACATCAGTCAGCCTGGCCTCTCAGTGAAAAACGCAAACATTATTTTTTCCTGTCTGAGCGAAAGTTCCACGAAAGAGCGACTGACACAAGGAACCAGCAGGTCATCACTCAACTGCCTGGAGTTTAGTAGCAAACCAGCAGCTGTGTGTGTGTGTGTGTGTGTGTGTGTGGTGTGTGTGTGTGTGTGTGTGTGTGTGTGTGTGTGTGTGTGTGTGTGTGTGTGTGTGTGTGTGTGTGTGTGTGTGTGTGTGTGTGTGTGTGTTTTGTGTGTGTTGTGTGTGTGTGTGTGTGTGTGTGTGTGTGTGTGTGTGTGTGTGTGTGTGTGTGTGTGTTGTGTGTGTGTGTGTGTGTGTGTGTGTGTGTGTGTGTGTGTGTGGTTTGAGGTGATAGGAATCAGTAAACAGACAGCAGACAAGTCTAAAGCGGCACCTGTGTCTCTTTCGTCAAGTGAGCGGAAGAAACAGGTGACTTTACTAAGTTAACTAGACATGAAACAAACACATCAAATCTATTCCTTGGCGTTATCGGCTCCAACTATGTATGGTGTGTGTGTGTGTGTGTGTGTGTGTGTGTGTGTGTGTGTGTGTGTGTGTGTGTGTGTACGCGTGCGCATACATGCGCATGTGTATGTGTGTGTGTGTGTGTGTGTGTGTGTGTGTGTGTGTGTGTATGTATGTATGTGTGTGTGTGTGTGCGTGCGTGCACACATCCGTGCACGTGTAAATGGTGGATTGCGTGTATGAGGCAATGAAGCATGAGAGAGAGAGAGAGAGAGAGAGAGAGAGAGAGAGAGAGAGAGAAATCAGACAGACGACAGACAGACAGACAGACAGAGACAGAGACAGACAGACAGACAGACAGACAGACGGACAGACAGAGAGAAAGAGACAGACAGAGGACATGACAACAAGGAAGTGAGTAAGGCAATCAGATTGC
>CM065735.1:32746650-32749150 GCA_033310375.1 Conus canariensis | reverse complement strand
CGCACATAAACCTACCCCCGAATATCCGAGTGCAGCTGCCGTGTGTCTGTTTTTCTCTGAGGGTCATAGAAACATATAGGCTGAATGCCTCCATCTTTTATCCTTCAAAACATTAACCTACGACAACAAACAGAACCCCTCACTTTGTTTTTCTAATATCTCTTCCACTAGAAGTCCATGTTAATCTTGCCATCTGGAAAGGCTGGTTCATCGTCTTAATCATCAACATCCTCTGTGTGTGTGTGTGTGTGTGTGTGTGTGTGTGTGTGTGTGTGTGTGTGTGTGTGTGTGTGTGTGTGGAGAGAGAGAGAGAGAGAGTATTGCGCGCGCGCGCTTTCTTTCTACCTCCCTCCCTCTCTCTCTCCTTCCCTCCCCTCCCCCCCCCTCCTCTCTCTCTCTCTCTCTCTCTCTCTCTCTCTTGTATCAGCTGAGAACAGCAATCTGTTTGAGGATCATCGACAGTACCAAACTACATCTGTTAATCTGAATCAGGGTGCAAGGCCTGATTTCTGGGAGGATGGCCTGTTTTCTCCTGTGATGTCACACAATACAGTCTGGCGGGTGGCACACAGTCCAGGGGAATCCTGGAGGGCGTTAACTCTCCTGCTCCTCCGTCCCCATCTTCCAACCCGTCCCTTCAGTATCACCCTCACCTACCCCCCCTCCCCCTCCACCCCCACCCCAACCTCCATATCCCTTGCAGTGGAAACTGGATTTCCTTCAAAGTACACAATTAAAAGCTACGTCACTGATGATGTAATCATCGATGTTTAATGTTCTAGATCGAGATCATAATTAAGACAAGGTGAGTGAAGTCAACAAGGATTGATTTGCCTTCTACAAATATTGTCTGATGAAAGGTTACGATCGTAACTTCCAAAATGTAAGAGGAGGAAACGAATAATCATGTGAAAAAAACAACAACTAACGTTTCTGACTGATTGTAAGCAGAGATGGGTTAATGGAAAAAAAAGGCTGCTATCAGTATCATTGAAATTCCACATCTTTTCAGATTCTCCTGCCCCTCTTCCCTCTACCCTATGCCGGTATTGTATGAAATATTGACGCCGTGAAACATGACCGCAGTGTAGATTTTTCATGAGGACTTTGGACGCACGGTAAAATCCACGTAAATTTTGGACGCAGCAGGCATGGTTTTTAATTCTTCATAGTGAAAATACTCGCTGCCGTCATCCTCCTCGTGAAACAATGACGTCTATGAATTATGGATGTGCGACCATATAGGGGGGCCTATTTCATGTGCAACAATATATTTTCATGTGAAATGTAGCAGCAAGCCCACTTTCATAGTAAAACGCTTGCATCGTTCTTGAATTAAACTCGGCAGGATCACGAACAAAATATGGTTGCAGTTTATTGTTCGCTGCCGTGAAATTTGTTGCAAAATGACTGCAACCAAATTTCATGTCATCCCTCTCGTGAAAAAAAAAATGACGTCAATGAAATATAGATGTGCGACCATATATTCTATGTGAAATGTAGCTGCAATCCCACTTTCATAGTCAAACATTTGCCTCGTTCCTGAATTACTCTCGGCAGGATCACAAACAAAATATGGTTGCAGTTTATCGTTCGTTAGTTTCTTCAAACAACTTTTGTATACAGGTGTCACCTGTTTGTCCGTTGGCTCGCAGCGCTATCTCGGGTAAATAGAACATTATGAATGTACTGAAATACGGAATGTAAAGTAAGTGAACATGTTTTGCCTGTTTGTTGGACTGATCGTTTCTCTGTTTTGCATCAGCATAGTTATGGACTGAGTAACTTATAATTAGTATATAATGCATTGATGTACACACATACACTTGCCTGCGTGCTTGTGGTGCGATGTCTGGATGAGTAATGAAACAAACCATCAGCACTAAGTACACGTTTACAAGAATAAACACAAACTGTTTGTGTAACAAAATATTACCACAGGAGAGAATTGTTCAAGAATTTGACCGTTCCAGCAGTTTTTCACGTTAAATTTTACCTCTGCGACAACATTTTACGTGAAACGTGGACGTGTCTGGACTTGACATGAAAAACTGAAGCGTCATCATATATGATGTCACATGTGATCTGACGCCGTTGCGTAACAACCTAATTTTTACGTAACAATGGCCGCTCCAAAGTGCACCAGTACTTAATATGATATCAAGTCGCTCAGTAGCAACAGTTCACAGAAGCGGCGATATCTCACTTGATATCTCACTGTGCAGTTGAAATGTGGAAACATCGCCTAAATGTTTTTCATAGCTGATATTGATACTGCGATTTATAGCGTTTTACTTTGTGTTGACTCAAAATCTGTTCTTTACAGTCTGCAAAACTGGAATGCAAAAGTTCGAAAAGATTTGATATTTGATGCAAAATACTTAGTACATTCAATTATATGTAAAGGTATCAATGTAGAATTTTGTTGGATTCCATCTCACTGTGGTATTTGGGGGAATGAAATGGCTGATAGATCAGCGAAAGAAGGAGCTATTAGAAA
>CM065735.1:32721650-32739150 GCA_033310375.1 Conus canariensis | reverse complement strand
TCCATTCTATAGATAGCCCTCGGCCTTCTCCTCCTCCTCCTCCTCCGTTTTTCTCTTCTTTTTTTTTTTTCAATCCTCCTCTTCGTTTTTTTTTTTTTAATTCCTCTTCTTCAATCCGCCTCTTCACTCCTAATCTCCCACGGTCTTTTTAACTTCTTCTGCTCTTCTACAGTTTGTCTTTACATTTCTTTTGCCCTTCTTTTCATTTCTTTTGTGTGTGTGTGTGTGTGTGTGTGTGTGTGTGTGTGTGTGTGTTGTGTGTGTGTGTGTGTGTGTGTGCGCGCGCGCACACACACACACACACATACACACACACGTACACACACACACACACACACACACACACACACGCACAGGCGGGCATACGCACACGTACACACACACACACACACACACACACACACACACACACACACACACACACACACACACACAACCAACTTACCATGAAAATAATGGCACAGCTAATGTTAGGTAGGTTACTCAAGGGCTAATGCGTAGGTCAGACATCTGCCACCAGATTCTCTTTTTCTCATTCTCTCATCTTAGTCATTAATTCCTTTACAGTTCCGCTTTAAATTATGCACAATGTGGTCTCGAAATTTAGCGGATGTGGTGTAGCTTATAATGGACAAATCCGCACTCTTTAGATTACGCACAGTGTGGTCTCGAAACTTAGCGGATGTGGTGTAGCCTATAATGGACAAGTCCGCACTCAAGTTCAAACTCAAACTCCTCACTTCTGCTCTTCTTCGTTAGTCTTTCTCCTCTCTTCTTCTCTTCTTCCTCAGTCTTCCCCTCACTTGTTCTGCTCTTCTTCAGTCCTCTTCCTACTTTCGTCTGCTCTTCCTCAATCTTTCTCCTCACTTCTGCTCCGTCTCAGTTGTTCTCCTCGTATCTTCTGCTCTTAGTAATAATGAGGACAGCTTCTACAGCGCCCATCCCCCAAAAAAAAGTAGGCTGCAGGGCGCTTTACAACTTTTAACAGACCAATATCTGAAATGTACTTAGTGTACGCACGTACGCACGCACGCACGCACGCACGCACGCACCCACGCACACACACACAACACACACACACACACACACACACACACACACAAAACACACACTGGCACACAGTGTCACATACATAGACACAGACAACTGTCTAACACGGTGAACAGCTCATTCGTACACGAGCAAAGCGCGCAAGCGATAAAAAAACAGTTTAGTAATATTTCAGGTGGCATTCTGCAACTAGCGTTTCAACAGATAAGTTTGAAGTGCAGACTTCAAAGTCAGGAAGGAAGGGCATACCGTACGTGGAAAGGTAGCCAACTCCAGGTTATCGGCGCAGAAAATGAGAATGCCCTAGAACCGTGCTGCTTTCGGTTATATGAAGGAATTCTAAAAATTCGGTCATCAGAGGAAGAAGGGAGGGAACAGGTAGGAATATATATTTCGAAGAGGGGGAGAGAGATAGGCAGGTGCTTCAGGTGTGATAATCTTAAAGCAAAGACACGCAGACCTATACTGAATTGTGTGCTCGATTTTGAGCCAGGGCAATTTCTTCAAGAAATACGAAATATGATGTTGTTTTGGCGCCCTGTAGATAAGGCGAACGGCTGAATTTTGAACATTTTGTAGCAGCTGGAGTGAAGCTGCAGGTTCATCAAGGAGAAGAGCGCCACAATCATCTAGTTTTGACAGGATGCACGAAGACATCCACCTTTTCGTGGCCTGTTCTGTAAGGAAAGGTCAGATAGAGCTGATTCGACAAGAGTTCAAAGAAGGATGCTTCGCAGATTTTGCCTTTGTGCTGTTTCACGGTGAGATCAGAGTCCAGATAGAAGCCAAGATCACAAACTCATGGCATAAATGAGATGTCAGTGGAGCCTAGGGCTATTGGCGGACGAAGACGGGGTCTTGAGCCCGAGAGTAGTTTATAAACCGGGTAGCCTCTGCTTTCATCATCACCATTTAATTTCAGCTGATTGTTAGACATCCACTGTTTGATATCAGAAACGCATTCTTGAAGATTTTTTTTTTTTTTTGACGAGACTATTATAGTTATCTAGCGTGTCAGAATCTTTCAAGCTGAGTGTCATCGGCGAACATTTTCTTGATGAACAGAACGATTGTTAACGATCTCAGTCAGGGTCGTCGCGTACATTACGAAAAGCGCTGGACCTTGCACAGAACCCTGGAGAACGCCAAAGTCTAATCATATTTTTAGAAGACCCTATCTCGTTAATGAAGACGAACTGCTGTCTGTTTGACTGATACTATCTAAATCCATTTAGTGCAATGTCACATTCCTCAAGTCTTCTTCTTAAGTTCATCAGCACTCCTCCTCACTTCTCCTCCTCTTCCTCAGTCGTCCTACTCATTTCTTCCGTTCTTCTTCATTTCCCTCCCCCCCCCCCTCATGTCTTCTCATCCTCACCCTCACCTCTGCTCTTTCTCAGTCTTCCTTCTCAATTCTGCTGCTCTTTCTCAGCCTTCCTGCTTGCTTCTTCTCCTTTTTCTTTCATCTTCCTCCTCAATTTTTTCTGCTCATCCTCAATTCTCCTGTTTGTCTTCTCCTCGTCGTCAGTCATCCTCCTCAGCTCCTTTTCTTTGTCTTCAGACCTCTTCCTCGCTTCTGCTCTTCGTCTGTCTTCCTAATCAATGTTTCTTCCTCTTCCTCTGTCCTCCTAATCAATGTTCCTTCCTCTTCCTCTGTCCTCCTAATCAATGTTGCTTCCACTTCCTCTGTCCTCTTAATCAATGTTCCTTCCTCTTCCTCTGTCCTCCTAATCAATGTTTCTTCCTCTTCCTCTGTCCTCCTAATCAATGTTTCTTCCTCTTCCTCTGTCCTCCTAATCAATGTTTCTTCTTCTTCCTCTGTCCTCCTAATCAATGTTTCTTCCTCGCTCCATCATTTCGTCCTCCTTGTCCTTAATCAATGTTTCGTTCCTCTTCCTCTGTCCTCCTAATCAATGTTCCTTCCTCTTCCTCTGTCCTCCTAATCAATGTTTCTTCCTCTTCCTCTGTCCTCCTAATCAATGTTCCTTCCTCTTCCTCTGTCCTCCTAATCAATGTTCCTTCCTCTTCCTCTGTCCTCCTAATCAATGTTTTCTTCTCTTCCTCTGTCCTCCTAATCAATGTTTCTTCTTCTTCCTCTGTCTTCCTAATCAATGTTTCTTCCTCGTCCTCTGTCCTCCTAATCAATGTTTCTTCCTCTCGTCCTCTGTCCTCCTAATCAATGTTCCTTCCTCTCGTCTGTCCTCCTAATCAATGTTCCTTCCTCGTCCTCTGTCCTCCTAATCAATGTTTCTCTCCTCGTCCTCTGTCCTCCTAATCAATGTTTCTTCCTCGTCCTCTGTCCTCCTAATCAATGTTTCTTCCTCTCCTCTGTCCTCCTAATCAATGTTTCTTCCTCTTCCTCTGTCCTCCTAATCAATGTTTCTTCCTCTTCCTCTGTCCTCCTAATCAATGTTTCTTCCTCTTCCTCTGTCCTCCTAATCAATGTTCCTTCCTCTTCGTCTGTCCTCCTAATCAATGTTCCTTCCTCTTCCTCTGTCCTCCTAATCAATGTTCCTTCCTCTTCGTCTGTCCTCCTAATCAATGTTCCTTCCTCTTCGTCTGTCCTCCTAATCAATGTTCCTTCCTCTTCCTCTGTCCTCCTAATCAATGTTTCTTCCTCTTCCTCTGTCCTCCTAATCAATGTTCCTTCCTCTTCCTCTGTCCTCCTAATCAATGTTCCTTCCTCTTCCTCTGTCCTCCTAATCAATGTTCCTTCCTCTTCGTCTGTCCTCCTAATCAATGTTCCTTCCTCTTCGTCTGTCCTCCTAATCAATGTTCCTTCCTCTTCGTCTGTCCTCCTAATCAATGTTCCTTCCTCTTCGTCTGTCCTCCTAATCAATGTTCCTTCCTCTTCGTCTGTCCTCCTAATCAATGTTCCTTCCTCTTCGTCTGTCCTCCTAATCAATGTTCCTTCCTCTTCGTCTGTCCTCCTAATCAATGTTCCTTCCTCTTCGTCTGTCCTCCTAATCAATGTTCCTTCCTCTTCGTCTGTCCTCCTAATCAATGTTCCTTCCTCTTCGTCTGTCCTCCTAATCAATGTTCCTTCATCTTCGTCTGTCCTCCTAGTCAATGTTCCTTCCTCTTCGTCTGTCCTCCTAATCAATTTCCTTCCTCTTCGTCTGTCCCTTCTCCTTCATTCTTCTCCCCTTCTCCAGTTCTCTTCGCTTCTTTTCCCCTTCCTTTCCCCATTCTCTGCCTCTACTCTCTTCCCCTTCCTAACCTCTCCTCCTTCATTCTTCCCCTCTTCCTAACTTCTCCTTCATTCTTCTCCTCTTCCTAACTCTCCTCTTCATTCTTCTTCTTCTCTTCCTAACTCTCTCCTCCTTCATTCTTCTCCTCCTTCCTAACCTCTCCTCCTTCATTCTTCTCCTCTTCCTAACTTCTCCTTCTTCGTTCTTCTTCTCTTCCTAACTTCTCCTCCTTCATTCTTCTCCTCTTCCTAACTTCTCCTTCTTCGTTCTTCTTCTCTTCCTAACCTCTCCTCTTCATTCTTCTCTCTTCCTAACTTCTCCTTCTTCGTTCTTCTTCTCTTCCTAACTTCTCCTCCTTCATTCTTCCTCTCTTCCTAACTTCATTCTCCTTTCTCGTTCTTCTTCTCCTTTCCTAACTTCTCCTTCTTCATTCTTCTTCTCTTCCTAACTTCTCCTTCTTCGTTCTTCTTCTCTTCCTAACTTCTCCTTCTTCGTTCTTCTTCTCTTCCTAACTTCTCCTTCTTCATTCGTTCTCCTCTTCCTAACTTCTCCTCCTTCATTCTTCCCCTCTTCCTAAGTTCTCCTCCTTCATTCTTCTCCTCTTCCTAACTTCTCCTCCTTCATTCTTCCCCTTCCTAACCTCTCTCCTTCATTCTTCCCTCTTCATAACCTCTCTCCTCCTTAATTCTTTCCCCCTCTTCCTAACTCTCTCCTCCTTCATTCTTCTCCTCTTCCTAAGTTCTCCTCCTTCATTGTTCTCCCCCTTCCTAACTTCTCCTCCTTCATTCTTCTCCCCTTCCTAACTTCTCCTCCTTCATTCTTCTCCCCTTCCTAACTTCTCCTCCTTCATTCTTCTCCCCTTCCTAACCTACTTCTCCTCCTTCATTCTTCTCCCCTTCCTAACCTAACTTCTCCTCCTTCATTCTTCTCCCTTCCTAACTTCTCCTCCTTCATTCTTCTCCCCTTCCTAACTTCTCCTCCTTCATTCTTCTCCTCTTCCTAACTTCTCCTCCTTAATTCTTCTCCCTTCCTAACTTCTCCTCCTTCATTCTTCTCCCTTTCTAGTTCTCCTCTTCATTCTTCCCCTCTTCCTAACTTCCCTCCTTCATTCTTCTCCCCTTCCTAACCTAACTTCTCCTCCTTCATTCTTATCCCCTTCCTAACTTCTCCTCCTTCATTCTTCTCCCCTTCCTAACTTCTCCTCCTTCATTCTTCTCCCTTCCTAACTTCTCCTCCTTCATTCTTCTCCGCTTCCTAACTTCTCCTCCTTCATTGTTCTCCCCTTCCTAACCTAACTTCTCCTCCTTCATTCTTCTCCCCTTCCTAACTTCTCCTCCTTCATTCTTTCTCCCCTTCCTAACCTAACTTCTCCTCCTTCATTCTTCTCCCCTTCCTAACCTAACTTCTCCTCCTTCATTCTTCTCCCCTTCCTAACTTCTCCTCCTTCATTCTTCTCCCCTTCCTAACTTCTCCTCCTTCATTCTTCTCCCCTTCCTAAGTTCTCCTCCTTAATCCTACTCCCCTTCCTAACTTCTCCTCCTTCATTCTTCTCCTCTTCCTCAATCTGCTAAGTCATCTTGTCGTATACTTCAGCCCTTCTCCTTTTCCACAACTCTTCTCCTCCTCACTTCTCTTCGTCCTCAGTTCTCCCCTTCATCCCCCCCTCCCTCACCCACCCATCCTAATTCTTCTGCCTCTCCTCTGCCTCTCCTACGTCCTCATCCTTAGTTCTCTTCTTCTTCTGCTTCTTCAGTCCTCATCCATTCATCAGTTCTCCTTCAGCCCCCCCCCCTTCCCCCTTTCCTTCTTCAATTCTTACTGTCGCCCCCAGCCATTCTATTCTAGTCTTTAGTTCTGGTCTTCTTCAGTTCTGGTCCTTAAATCTCATTCCCTTAGTTACATTTATGTTTAACGTCTACATCCAACACAGGCGATATGGCGGCCAGAGACAGCAGTCCTGGGATGGTGGGGGTTGGGGATCTTCTTCTTCTTCTTCTGCATACGCAGGCTGATACTCCTGCGGACACTCCTTATATAGACAGGCAAATATTAATCCCACCAACCAAAGGGAGTAGAGTTTTATGTGTATGACCGTTTTTTTATCCCGCCATTAAGGCAGCCATACTCCATCTTCGTGGAAGGTGCATGCTATGTGTAACGTGTCATCCATACCAACGGCCAAACTGGCCTTCTCTTCCGAAAGTTGGTGATAGGATTTTACGTGTGTGCAAGATGTTATGCGTGCGTTCACACATGGAACCTCGGCTTATAGTCTCATTCGAAGGACTGTGTGGGAAATGGAGTCAGAACCAATGTTAACTCCGAGGGAAAAATCTCTCTCTCCTGCCCTACAGCCTCCTCTGTGCTCTTTCTCTGGGAACTTTCTACTCCTCCCTCCCACCCCCAGTTCTCCCCCTTCTCAGTCTTCTGTCTCCTCCTCCTCCTCTCAGCACGATCATCGTACTGTGTGTTAATTCATGCTCAAATGAGAGAGAGAGAGAGAGAGAGAGAGAGAGAGAGAGAGAGAGAGAGAGAGAGAGAGAGAGAGAGACTTGACACTTGTAAACAAAAGAGAATAATATTTGTGTGTGTGTGTGTGTGTGTGTGTGTGTGTGTGTGTGTGTGTGTGTGTGTAGTGTTCTGTGTGTGTGTGTCGCGCACGCGCGGAAGAGAGAGGAGAGAGAGAGAGAGAGAGAGAGAGAGAGAGAGAGAGAGAGAGAGAGAGAGAGCAGCACAGTGATCACCATATGGCCTGACCATCCCACGGAATGCATATAGAATCAAGGGGACGTACTCGCCACCGCCTGCGTTCAGTTAAAAAAAAAAAAGCCGATCCCCTGTTGTGTCAATGACTTGATGCTAGAGTTGAAACGCCAGTCAGACTCCCCCCCCCCCCCTCCCCTCCACCCAACCGTTCCCTCTTCTCTACTCCTCCACGCCCCCTCCCCCCTCCCCCATTGACGCAGACATTTTCAGAACCAGACAGAAGGTGGAATCCGATCAGGAATGAACTATACCTAAAGTTTATTTGCGTAAAACTTGTCACTATCGGAGAAAGTTGTACCTTTAATGTATATACTAGTTTGTTGTGACGAGAGCATCATTTTTATTTTGTCTAGTTACAACCACATCTTCTAATATTGTTTTCATCACTTGTTGATGGCGGGCTACGTCCTTACGTAAATAAATCAGCAAAGAATGACTCTCTCTGTCTCTTTCAATTCCACTCATACCCCCCCCCCCCCCACACACACACACACACAAGGAGGAGGACGAAGAGAAGGAGTGATGTGACCAGGGTGTGTGTGTGTGTGTGTGTGTGTGTGTGTGTGTGTGTGTGTGTGTGTGTGTGTGTGTGTGTGTGTGTGGTGCGTGTGTGGTGTGTGTGCGTGTGTATTTGTGTGTATGTATACGGAAGAGAGAGAGAGAGAGAGAGAGAGAGAGAGAGAGAGAGAGAGAGAGGAGAGAGAGAGAGAGATCCACCTAATGAGTTTCTAGAGAAAAGCCTGTCTGGAGGCGGCAAAGTACAAAGACAGTGTCTTCCCCACACACCCCCCCAAACCCCCACCCCCGCTCCCCCTGTCTTTTTTCAGAAAATTCCCATCATCTTCTTCCCTCCCAACTCCCCTATCTCCCTAGCTCTCCCCCCAATGCTAGAAGCGACGTATCCAGCTCTTTTTATCAGTTTGGACAGAGAAGTCCAAGGTGATACAGCCTTCACCTTCATCCATTGTGCCTGTCACATCCCATTGTCTGAGTACCCACCTCGCGTGCTTCTCTATCGGGAGAGAGGAGTTCTTGAAGATCACTATCAAGCTAGGGACAAAAACGTCTCTAAATTACATCTTGAAACAGCCTTGTAAGTTTCACTTTTGTTACAACCCAGCTGATTTCACAGGGTTTTTTTTTTTTTTTTTTTTTTTTAAGGCTGTCAGCATTCAAAGAAGGAAAAAAAAATGTACATGACGTATCCTATTCTTGAAACAAAAATTGCCTGTCACTAAACATAGGCAGTCATTTCCTCTGGCAGAAATTACCATTGTTTCTTCTGTTGGAAAATGCCGCTGTTTATTGTGGTGGAAAATGTGGTGGAAAATGCCGTTGTTTACTGTGGTGGAAAATGCTGTTGTTTACTGTGGTGGAAAATGTTTCTTGTGGTGGAAAATGCCGCTGTTTACTGTGGTGGAAAATGTGGTGGAAAATGCCGCTGTTTACTGTGGTGAAAAATGTGGTGGAAAATGCCGTTGTTTACTGTGGTGGAAAATGCCGCTGTTTACTGTTTACTGTGGTGGAAAATGCGGCTGTTTACTGTTTACTGTGGTGGAAAATGCTGCTGTTTACTGTGGTGGAAAATGCTGCTGTTTATGCCGCTGTTTACTGTGGTGGAAATGCCGTTGTTTACTGTGGTGGAAAATGCCGCTGTTTACTGTGGTGGAAAATGCTGCTGTTTATGCCGCTGTTTACTGTGGTGGAAAATGCCGTTGTTTACTTTGGTGGAAAATGCCATTGTTTCCTATAGCGGAAGTTATCGTGGTGTCCTCTAGCAAGAAATGCCGTTGTTTCTTATGGCGGAAAATTCTCTTTGTTTTCTGCGGCAGAAAATACTGTTTCATCTGGGACAGCGAAAATAATGTTGTTTCCTGTAGCGGAAAATACTATTGCTTCCTCTGGCCAAAAAGACTGTTCGCTTTCTCTGGCGATATATACTGGTTCATTTTGCGGAAAGTACTGTTGTTTTCGGAGGCCGAAACTTCGGTTGTTTCCTCTAATGGAAGATACTGTTGGTTTCTCATGCAGTAATACCATTGTTTCATCTTATGGAAAATACTGTTATTTTCTCTGACGAAAGATATCATTGTTTCGTATAATAGAAAATACAGTTCTTTTCTTTGTCGGAAAATAATATTGAGGGAAAAACACCATTGTTTCCTGTGGCGTCGGGCGGAAAATAGTTATTTCCTCTAGCGGTAAACACCGTTTTTTTTTCCTCTGGTGGAAAATACAGTTCTTTCCTCTGGCGGAAAATACTGTTTGCTTCTTCCGGCGAAAAAAACACTGGTTCATCTTGTGGAACATGCTATTGTTTTTTCTGTTGTGGAAAATACTGTTGTTTCCTCTGACACAAAATACTGTTGCTTTTTTTCTGACAGGAATACACTTGCTTCCTGTTTTGGAAAATACTAATATTTTCTCTGATGGAAAATAGTGTTATTTTCTCTGACGGAATATGCTGTTATTTTCTCTGATGGAAAATAGTGTTATTTTCTCTGACGGAAAATACTGTTAATTTTTTTCATGGAAGATGCTGTTATTTTCTCTGACGGAAAATGGTGTTTATTTTCTCTGACGGAAAATACTGTAATTTTCTCTGACGGAAAATACTGTTATTTTCTCTGACGGAAAATACTGTTATTTTCTCTGACGGAAAAGAGTGTATATTTTCTCTGACAGAAAATACTGTTATTTTCTCTCCGACAAAAAATGCTGTTGGTAGGTTCCTCTGTCAGAAAAAAGCTGTTGTTTCTTCTGGAGACAAAACAGCTATTTCCTGTGGTGGAAAATACACCAGTTTCGTCTTGAGGAAAATACAGTTATTTCCTCTGGCGGAAAACACTTAAAAAAAAAATTCTGGTGCAAAATACCATTGTTTCCTCTAGCGGACAGTACTGTTGTTTCTTCTGGCAGAAAATAATAGTTGTTTTCTCCAGGCGGCGGAAAACACTGTTGCTTTCTGTGGCTGAAAATACTATTGCCTCCTCTGGCGGAAAATACTATTATTTTCTGTGGCGGGAGGTACTATCTTTTTTCTCTGCGGCGGAAACTACTGTTGCTTTCCATGGCTGAAATGTCTATGGCTTCCTCTGGCAGAAAGTGCCGCTGCTTCTTTCTGTGATAGGAAATAGTAATTGTTTCCTCAGACGAAAAACAAACAAACAAACTGTTGTTTCCTCTAACAGAAAATACTGTCCTTTTCTCTGGCAGGAAATACTTTTCTTTCTTCTGGCAGGAAAGATGTTTGTTTCGTCTGGCAGAAAGTACTGTTGTTTTTTTATCTGACGGAAAGTGCTGTGGTTTCCTATGGCAGAAAGTACTGTTGTTGTTTTTTTTATCTTACGGAAAGTGCTGTGGTTTCCTATGGCAGAAAGTACTGTTGTTGTTTTTTTTATCTGACGGAAAGTGCTGTGGTTTCCTATGGCGGAAAATACTGTTGCTACTTCTGGAGAAAAAAAAATACTGTTATTTCCTCGGACAGAAAGTACTGTTGTTTTCTCTTCTGAACTCATTCAAAGGTCAGATCCAGCATCCCTCCCACTCTGGCAGAGGAGTGCGCTGACCTCCGTGACCCTGTAGTAAGGGGCTGGTGCTGTTGTCATGTCTGTAGGCGGGATGGGAAGGGAGTGGTGGTGGAGTGGGGGGTGGGGTTGTGTTGTCGGTACGTTTACCTACAGCTATGCGCAACGGCTCTGTAGGGGGGGAAGACTCTTGGAGCCTTCTGCCAGTGGATATATATATCCAGTCCACACACACACACACACACACACACACACACACACACACACCACGCATGAGCGCGCGTAAACTGAAGGACACGCACATAACGCACACAAAGATATACACGCACACACAAGGACACAGACAGATAAAGATGCATGCCACACACACACACACACACACACACACACCCCACGCACGCACGCACGCACGCACACAATATACACACACACTCACACGTACGCACGCACGCACGCACACACACACACCACACCACACACACACACACACACACACACACACACACACGTTCATCGACCGTAAAGCTATCGCTCAGAGCAATTCACCGCAACCATGTCAATACGTCTTCAGTCTGTTTCACCGGTGAACCTTACGACATGGTGTGGTTGACTAGTATTAGTCTTTCCAGTACTCCAGTTGATAACGTTGTCTGTTGTCTTATACCACTCCAGTCCACAAAAGTATCTGCCGTCTTTACACTGTTGTCTTTACACCACTCCAGTTCACAAAAGTATCTGTCGTCTTTACACTGTTGTCTTTATACCACTCCAGTTCACAAAACGTATCTCTCGTCTTTACACTTGTCTTTACACCACTCCAGTTCACAAAACGTATCTGTCGTCTTTACACTGTTGTCTTTATCACCACTCCAGTTCACAAAAGTATCTGCCGTCTTTACACTGTTGTATTTTATACCACTCCATGTTCACAATATCTGCCGTCTTTTCACTGTCTGCCTTTATACCACTCCAGTTCACAAAAGTATCTGCCGTCTTTTCACTGTTCTTATACATCTCCTGATTCAAAAGTATCTGTCGTCTTTACACTACCCATATTGATAATTCTCTCCTCTTTACTCTTCTCCGTTAATAAAGCTGTTCATCTTTACCGCTCCATTCATAAAGTTGTCTGTCGCCTCCACATCTCTCCAATAACATAGTTTGTCTGGTCTTTACACTACTCCTTATATGTATTGTCTACGTCTTTATTCTTCCTTACTATATTGTAAAACTGTTTCTTATATAAATGCAAAATAAATGGGTTTATTTAGTTGTTGTGTTGTACCACGATGTTCGAAATGACATATTCGTTTGTTGTTTTTACACAATCAAATGACATAGTTGTCTGTTGTCCTTACACTTACTTCAAGCGAAAGTTGTCTGTTTTTATTTTAATCTGAACCTCATGGTATAATACTCAGTAGTTTTTACACAGCTCGAAATGATGTTTGTATTGTTCCAAATGACATACTTCAACTGATGTTGTCTTCTACTCTTCAAGTGATTACATTTTCGTTGTAGACAATGTCTAAATCTAACTGGAGTGGTTCTCAGTAGTCTTTACATTACTGTATATTGTTACAGTCGTCTACAGCCGTCACACTACTCCAAACAATAGGGTCATTTGTTGTCTTGCTCATAATCCTTAATATATCCTTTTTTCTGTTGTAGGTACAAAACGGTTTTGTTATCTTTACACCACTTATAAGTGAAAAGTAGTTGTATTCGGTTTCTACCATAATCTAATTTGTGTGGTCCTTTGTTATCTCAGCACTTCTCCAAATGATAAGAGTTCCCTGTTGACTTAATCATAATCCAAACAGTATATTAGTCTGTTGCTTTGACACTAGTCAAAGTGACATATTTTTTTTGTGTTGTCTTTACACAACTCCAAATAACACAATTACCTGTTTTTTTCCTAACACTTCTTCAAAATAAAATTGTTACTGTTTCTTGTCTTTACCATAAGTCTGTCATCTTCGCACTGGACCAAAGATTCAGCAGTCTGCTGTTTTCACCATAACTGGCATGTTTGTCTGATTGTCCTAGCACTACAGTTGTCTGTTGTGTTTACCATTATCTAATTGGTCTGGTTGTCTGCTCTCTTCAGCACGAGAAATACAGATGCATGTTGTCAAGGGAGAAAATCCAGCAGCCACATGGCGATTGAAAGAATCGGCCAGAGAGACATACAGGAGATACGTTCCTTTTTCACTTTCTCCTCCCATAGACAATGCAAATCTATGATTTCCCAGGGCAGCTGCCGTTGCTGGTGTTGCCAGTGGGCCTAAACTCACGTAGGACAGAGAGTCGCTTGCTTTGCATGCTCGTAGCTGTTCCAATGACCCACTTCTTCTTGCCTACCGGCAGTGATATTGCCTTATTAACTGTGATCAATTTAGCCGACCACTTTCTGCAGTTTGTGTGTCGCACGTACGCACATAACCACATTTGTATTAAGGTGCGTGCGTACGTGTGTGTGTGTGTGTGTGTGTGTGTGTGTGTGTGTGTGTGTGTGTGTGTGTGTGTGTGTGTGTGTGTCGCGTGCGTGCGTGCGAGCGTGTGTGCGTGTTTGCGTGAACGCGTGCGCGCGTGTGTGCGTGCGTGGGAGCGAGCGCGCGTGCGAGCGTGTGTGCCTGTTTGCGTCCGCGCGTGCGTGCGTGCGTGCGTGTGCGCGTGCGTGCCTGCGTGCGTGCGCGCGCGCGCGCGCGCGTGTGTGTGTGTGTGTGTGTGTGTGTGTTGCGTGCGTGCGTGCGTGCGTGGGTACGTAAGTGTTTGCGCGCGCGCGCGCACGCGCGTGTGTGTTGTGTATACGTGTGTGTGTGTGTGTGTGTGTGTGTGTGTGTGTGTGTGTGTGTGTGTGTGTGTGTGTGTGGAGCGCGCGCGAGCGCGCGCGCGCATATGATAAATACTGGGCCCAGATGTTGTAAATTTCCAGACAGAGAGTGAAGTTGCATCAAAAGCCGTCCCCTTTAAACACATTTCTTAGAAAGACACACTCGCGTTTAAAGAGAAGGGCGCATGAGAAGTAATCCTCCCTCACTGAGGGCTCTGACTGTTTCAAAGTGGATAGCGGCAGGACCAGCATGTGACAAGTGTTTCGCTCCGTGAAAAGCTCATCAGGATCGCTATGGATCCCTGTCGGCCGCTGCTGAGAAGCACTTCCATGCACGCAAAAAGAAAATGATCTGAAAACAGATATACCCTCCTGTATACATGAAAACGTCCCAAAAACAAAACAACAACAACAACAAAAAAGAAATAGACAAACAAACAAACGAACAAACAAACAAGTGCACTCAATGAAGGGAGAAATAAGACTGAAATAAAATGGTAGAGTAAAAGCTATGTAGAAATCACAAGGCGGACATGTAAAAGACAGTGCCATTGGGAGAAATTGCCAGTGCTTGGGCTAGAAAGTCCATAGGGATTTTTATTAGAAAGAAATTCCATGGTTTGAAGTACAAGACGCTGCTCTTGCAAGAAACTGAGTGTGCCTCTCTTTTTATATCCACTTGTCTGCATTAATTTTACAATTTTACGCATATAATGTCAGAGAAATGCGATGAATGTATTTTTGGGGGTGTCTGTTTGTCTGTCTGTCTGTGCATACATATGTATTTGTGCTAACAAATGATGCATCTATCTATCTATCTACCTATCTATCTGTCTATCTATCTGTCTGTCTGTCTATCTATTTATCTATCTGTCTATCTATCCTTTCTTTTTCTTAATTTTTTACCCCCTGCCCCTCCCTTTCTCTGTATCTATCTAGTAGAAGATAGATAGATAGATAGATAGATAGATAGATAGATAGATAGACTGATACACAGATAGATAGAGGGATAGACAGATAGATAGGGATGTCTTTGTGTATGTGTATGTGTACATATGGTTATGTGCCTTCCTCTTCATGTCGACCTGTCTGTATGTCAGTATACTATATTCAATTGAATGCAAATGAATGACTAAATATGAAGGGGGAAGTAACAAGCAGCATTAAACGTGTCAATGGCATTCATATATCAATATTCATTCATGTATAAATGGATGCTTAAAAAATCTAAACGTAGGAATTGGCAACAAGTATTAATTTACGTATCAACAATATAAATATAAGCAAAATAGTATTTAAAAACAAAAACAAAAACGAATTTGTATCCATCTTGACAACTGTACAATCGTTCTGGACAGTTGCTTCAATTCAAACTGCTTGCATATTGTGCATAGTTTAAAAAAAAAAAACTGTTTTCACATCTGTAGTGACCAGAATTACATTATATCTTTTACTGTGATATTAGACAAACGCGCATCAGGGCATAAGTGTCAACTCTGTTGGAAAAAAAAAACCCTCACATTTGCATCAAACTTTGTTTGAAAATCGACTCTGTCACAGAACAGCGATAACTGTGAAAGTAAGAAATGGCGGGCATGCAGCAATCCCTAAGGCTTCATAAGGCTTCAGCTGGATTTCTTGAAATCTTAGTACGAGCCGGGTTGAGATGGCTCGGTTTACAGTCACATGTGATATGGAGCCAGACACAAATCACACTACTTTCCCATGCCCCCCCCCCCCCCCTTCCCCTGACTCTTCCTATCCTTCTATCCTTTTATCTATAAATGAATTTTGTCGATATTTTTTGTATTTTTTTTTCTCGTGAAAATAACTTTTGAGAGAGAGAGAGAGAGAGAGAGAGAGAGAGAGAGAGAGAGAGAGAGAGAGAGACAGGAGAGAGACAGACAGACAGACACAGAGACAGGACAGCCAGAGAGAGAGAAAGAGAATAAATGTGTGTGAATGTGAACGAGAGAGAGAGAGTACGCGCGCGCGCGCGCGCGCGCGCGTGCGTGTGTGTGTGTGTGTGTGTGTGTGCGTGTGTGTGCTGCGTCGTGCGTGCGTGCGTGCGTGCGTGCGTGCGTGAGTGCGTGCTGCGTGCGTGTGGGGTGTGTGTGTGTGTGTGTGTGTGTGTGTGTGTTGTTGGATATAATCTTTCTGCCCTACAGTGAAGGCTCCGATCCCATCGGCTCTAGTTCCAAGAAGCGTGGAGTACGAGGATGATGATATTGTACTGTTGTACACACTACTGATCCCTTCAAAGCTGATCTGTTGAACTCACACGATACTCCAGCTTGTTTTGATGATCCCTTCAAAGCTGATTGTTGAACTCACACGATACTCCAGCTTGTTTGGATGATCCCTTCAAAGCTGATCTGTTGAACTCACACGATACTCCAGCTTGTTTGGATGGAAAAAAGAAAGCAGGCCAGACTAGCGTTTGCCAGGTCACCTACTCCAGAGATCAATGTCACAGAGGAAGATGTGTTCCCCAATCTGTCCACTGGGTTGGTAAATCCTAAACGGATTGATGTCCTTGGCTGTAACATTTGTAAAACCAAAAAAAAATCCCACACAAAAAAGAATAAAATGAACTAAAATGAAATGAAAGAAAGTAACGATCAGTCGTTCTGACCTTAGCCCATGTTCCGTGACACAGTACGACAAACACCGTAGATTCGTGTAGGCCATTTGACCATCTTCATCTACCACCCCCATCCCCACCCCTACATCCTCTCTTCCTCACACCCCACACACACACACACACACACACACAACAGAGAGAGAGAGAGAGAGAGAGAGAGAGAGAGAGAGAGCGGTATCATTCCTTTGCCCGTTTACGTACATATCACACACACACACACACACACACACACACACACACACACACACACACACACCGCACACACACACACACACGCACCACACACACACACACACACACACACACCACACACACACACACACACACACACACACACACACACACACAAAACCCGCTGATTTATATATGTGTCACAAATGTAATTTTTTTTAAAAAGAAAAGAACAAGAACAAGAAGCAGCCGTAAAACGTCATCTGAAAACGACCGGTCACGGAAAAGGGCGACAACGGTCGACATTGCATCCCCAGAAGTGTGATGAATTCAGGTGGGTTGGTGAGGCCGCGGCTAGGAGTCAGTGAGCATGCGTCAACGATCACGTGGGGCAGCGTCATTGACCTTCCACCCTCCCTGTGCCGCAGGGGCAGCTAACAGCACGGGGAGAGGGGAAGGAGAATGATGGGGGGGGGGGGGTGGGGAATGTGGGGGGCGGGGTGAAGGTGGGGGAACAGCGGAAGGGAAGGGGCGGAGAGGTCGGGGGAGGAGGGGAGGGGGGGGGGGCTGAGGGAAGCTGCTAGTACAGACAGATGCAATAGGCCGAAGAGTCAACAAGCTTTCACCGTTCATATGGAAATATCTCTCAGCACCACTCCTCTTTTTGTGGCTGTCACCAAAATGCCAGTATCTTCATTTCTTTATTGATTTGTTTCCATCCGATTACTTTTTCATTTATTGTTTTTATTTCTTTTCTCACGAAAACAAATGGAATTTACGAAAATGATTTATTCAATTTTTTTTTTCCAGTTTCCCATGGATTACGACAAAATGTTACTATCGTAAAGTGACTTAAGTCAAGTTACATCATTAATCACAAGCAAACTTTTCTTTCATTTCTTTGTTCATGTATTTCTTTATTTATTTGTTCATTTACCTATTTACTTATTCGTTCATTTACTTATTATTGATTGATTCATTCATTTATTTATTCATTTACTTATTTATTCATTCATTTAGTTCATTTATTTATTCATTCATTCATTTATTTATTCACATATAATCATATATTCAGAATTCAATTATTTGTTCATGATTGTTTGTTTGTCAGTATTTGTTTTTTTTTTCAATTTGGCGTTCCTAACCCAGCTCCAAAATCACTCAAGGTAGGTAAAGGAAGGAGACCGAAAATCGAAGACAGGGGTCAAGTCTGTGAATCACGTTGAGCCGATAGCTGATTTACCCCTGATAGTCTGGCACCGACTGCCAGCAACACCACAGCCGCAGTCGTCACAGTCTACTCATGACAGACGAT
>CM065735.1:32714150-32716650 GCA_033310375.1 Conus canariensis | reverse complement strand
TCAAAACCTCACTGCAGTCTGCTATGGTCTATAGATCAACACGACACTCAGTCTGCTATGGTCTACAGAGCAACACAACACTGCAACCTGCTATGGTCTATAGATCAACACCACACTGCAGTCTGCTATGGTCTATAGATCAACACAACATGGCAGTCTGCTATGGTCTATAGATCAACACAACATGGCAGTCTGCTATGGTCTATAGATCAACACAACATGGCAGTCTGCTATGGTCTATAGATCAACACAACATGGCAGTCTGCTATGGTCTATAGATCAACACAACATGGCAGTCTGCTATGGTCTATAGATCAACGCAACACTGCAGTCTGGTGACCCAGGTTTCTCAATCACCGGCCACCCTGTACACTCATGTAAAAGAGAAGACGCAAAAACGAAGATAAGAGTACTCGGGGAGGGGGGGGGGGAGAGGTGGGGAGGGGGAGGGGGAGAAGGGGGGTAGGGAAGACGGAAGGGTGGCGAAAGGGAAAGGGGCGGGGGGGCAGAAGGGAGGAGGAGGAGGAGGGGAGGGGCGCATGGTGTGGTGTAAAGATCTGGGGAGCAGAGGGGATGGGGCCGGGTGGGGAGGGGGGAGGGAGACAGCCAAGAAAACAGCCAAGAAGGGCAGCAGACCTTCAAGAGCTCAATCAGCTACAGTGGTGCAGGGCGGGATGTAATTTCGCAGTCGTCCCCCCTGGCAGTGTCTGGAACGGCGTGAAGCCCACCACAAAGGCCTCGTTGCAGCTGGGCAGCAGGGAAGGTTGGGTTCAACCCCACTCTCCTGCCCCTTCCTTAGGCACAGACACCCCCCCCCACCCCCCATCCCCACCCCAATACTGCCATGCTCCGTTCCCTATACAAAATGTCATCAGCTCCATTTCGAACCTCTCGACGACCACGTGCAGCACGTACACACTCAATGTCGGCAACAGGAAGAGGAGAGTGGAGCACACAGAAACAGGCTATGACCATGGTGTTTTTTTTTTTCTTTGAAATTCTAACGTACCTTAATTAAGGGTTGTTCTCTCTCTCTCTCTCTCTCTCTCTCTCTCTCTCTCTCTCTCTCTCTCTCTCTGTCTCTCTCTCCCCCCCCCTCCTCTCTCTCTCTCTCTGCATCAAGATGAAAGCTAAGTGGCTCCAAGCACACAAAGGAAGATTAATGGACTGGGGCTATTTGGGGAACCCCAGCCGGTAAAACGTCCGGGAAAAATGTGTTGAAATACTCAACTTAAGACTGATTATTTGCAGACAATGAGCTGTCATCGTTGGAGTTCCACATTTCAAACACAGACGACAGACACACTCTACTACCTCGCCTGGCCAGCTTTGGTCCCATACAGAAGCAGCCTCCACACCCAATGCATACAACAAACTTTCGAGATTAAAAGTTTGTCCTGCAACGTACTGGCCATCGAGGCTGCGAACCGTCACTGGTTCACAGACTCTGGGGCACAGCGTGATGGCACAGCGGAGCCCACCCCTCTACTTCAGCCTCCTTAGCCTTCTCTGACCAGAATCAGCTACCCCTTTACAACTGTGTAGACAAAGTGAGTTTTCAAGCCTTAAAAGATCCCCCCCCCCCCTCCCCCTCGAGCGGTTTGAACTCACGACCGTCAGGTCAGTGGGCAAACGCTCCAACCACTTGACTGTGGGCCGCTAAAACAGACGAGACAGAAGCAACAGCCCTCCAGGTGTGAGCAGGTTGTGCGGTTAGGGGCAATGTGCCAGGCATGTGGAAGGAAACGGGGGGGGGGGGGGGGGGGGTGCGGGCAGAAGTGTTTATTCATTACTCTCACTGAAAAGAGAGAGAGAGAGAGAGAGAGAGAGAGAGAGAGAGAGAGAGAGAGAGAGACGGCGACAGAGACAGAGGCAGCCCATACATCAGCCATGGTGGACGATAAAAATGTAAGCTATGTTGATTAAATAGTCCAAAACAAACAAACAAACAAAAAAAACACAACAAAAAAACAAAAACCACACACACACACACACACAAACCCGCTAGCTAATCTCTCTCTCTCTCTCTCTCTCTCTCTCTAACACACAACACACACACACACACACGCATGCACGCACGCACATACACATACACGCACGCACGCACGCACCCACGCACGCACGCACGCACGCACGCACACACACGCACACACACACACACACACACACACACACACACACACACACACACACACACACACACACAAACACACACCAATGAGAACAGAGATTTTGGAAACTCGCGTGAAAGTAAAACAAAAAACTCGGAAGATCAATATTCTGCCGCGATGTTCACATAGCATGCATACCTCGTCTGGGCAGGACGATATACACTCACCACCAAATTGGCTTACTCCGTATTACAGCAAAGAAAGCAACGCCGAGGTGTAGCCTGAGCGAGGGTCCTGTGACCACAGACGCAAACTAAAACCCACAGAAATACTCCCTCTGCCTCTGAGCAGCACCTGCCAGACTGACACACGATCACTCTGTGAATTGT
>CM065735.1:32676650-32709150 GCA_033310375.1 Conus canariensis | reverse complement strand
CAGGCCCGAGAGACGCAGACACTTGCAGTGTTGGTCAGGATAATTTGAGCAAAACTCTAAGAGAGGGGCATCCATTAAGTGGATGGAACTCGACGGTGTAGTTCCAGTCTTCCCAAGTGAGCCCTTAGCAAACTCAACAGTCGGAAGGTGCCGGTCATGAGCCAAAAAGAAAGCCTACACATATAAATGGCTGTGATAGGAATCGAGCCCACAACCTCCCAGCCGGGAATCTGCGACGATAATCATGGCAGCTGGTGCATACAGTAACGGATAGTTTGGTGAACTTTCAAAGCTCCAAGCGCCATTAAACGAGGCAGGGAAACGCAACAGTAAATAAGTAGCATTCGTTTGATGCAATGCGTGTCGCATTTTCTTGTTTGCTATTTGCTGTTTGCCGGTCTCTACTTTTTTTTTTTTATTCACTTTCAGATCCACCAGCTGAAATGCGTGCGAGCACACACGCACGCACACACACACACACACACACACACACACACACACACACACACACACACACACACACATCTCTCTCTCTCTCTCTCGCTCTCTCTCTCTCTCTCTCTTTCTCTCTCTCTCTCTCTCTTCACGCAGATGCACATTTACACGCTACTGAGTAGAAAGGGTAAAAAGAGAGAGAGGAGAGAGAGAGAGAGAGAGAGAGAGAGAGAGAGAGAGAGAGAGAGAGAGACAGAGAGACAGAGAGACAGAGAAAGACAGAGACAGACAGACAGACAGACAGACAGACGGACGGACGGACGGACAGACAGACAGACAGACAGACAGACAGACAGACAGACAGACAGACAGACAGGGTGTGGAAATTTGGAGAAGATAAATATTCAAACAGATCTACAGTAAAACACAGAAACAGAAGAAGAGAAAGAGAGAGAGATATACAAAGGGAGACAGAAACACATTAAGCGAAAGAGGAGTGAACTACCGATGATATGATGGCACTCTGAAGATTCCACCCTGAAGATGCCACACTCGAAAACAGAGCACATACTTCATTTGTCTTCCGCAAACGAGTCACAAATCTTTGTCTATTTGTTTGTTTATTTATTAGTTGTTTGTTTAGCAAGGTGGTGGGTATGCCTGGCAGACAGGCACCTCGCTGAAACTGCTGGCGCCGATGGAGTGCTAGTCAGACATGCTTTACGTCCTGGCTGCCAGCCAGGGAGAACTGTGTCAACAAGATGCGACATGCAGTTGGAGGTAACTCTGTTGCCACATCTTTGTTAGTATGGCAAGCACTACCGTTCACACAGGAACCACAGTGGAGAGGGGATCATCCTCTCTCTCTCTCTCTCTCTCTCTCTCTCTCTCTCTCTCTCTCTCTCTCCCCCTCCGTTTAAGAAATATGTTTGCCTTTAATGATCATGTACATTCACATAAATATTCCTTTCCCAAAATTAATTCTACAAAAATCAAGCTTGGTATATTCCGGACGATAGCTATGGAAATATATCTAACACAGTACTATATAGAAAAAAAAAAGGAGCCAAATGTTTCTAGGTTCAAGTCTAGACTTCATGCTTAATTGATGAATCTGTCAAACCTAACCTGCTCTACCCTAAAATGTTCTGATGATTAAAACAAAAACCAATCAAAAACTCTGAGTGAGTGATTATATTTCATTGTCGCATCTTTCCTGCCCCTCACTTCTCCCCTCACCCTTCCTCCTCCCTTCCCCATTCCCTCTTTCTGTCTCTCTCACTTGTATCTAAATGTTTATTCTGCTGTAAATAGATCGACTTATAATGTCATTGTTGTTGTTGTTGTTGTTGTAGTTGTTGATGTTCCCTTCTTTCTTGGGCCCAGGGGCCTGGATATAAGACGACAGATAAGCTTATTCCATTACACTTTGTTAATAAAATGCGTTCGTTTGCTCTCTCTCTCTCTATCTCTCTTTCTTCTATCTCTCTTTCTTATCTCTCTCTCTCGTCTCTCTCTCTCTCTCTATCTCTCTCTCATCTCTCAAAGTTATATTTTTAAAATTGGAGAATGAGAGGAGGGAGGGAAGGCAGAGAGGAGAGAGAGAGAGAGAGAGAGAGAAGAGAGAGAGAGAGAGAGAGAGAGATCAAGGTTGTGCTGAGTATAATGGTTTGTGTTGTGAATCCGTTTTTATGTTTGGAAGCGTTGCTCTACATGTGTATGTGAGTATGTTTATATAATGTAGCGTGAATGTGTGCGTGCGTCGTGCGTGCGTGCGCGCGCGCGCGCGCGCGCGCGTGTATGTGTGTGTGTGTGTGTGTATGTGGTGTGTGTGCTGTGTGTGTGTGTGTGTGTGTGTGTGTGTGTGGCGTGGTGAATGCGTACACGCCTACATCCGTGCGCTTGTGTGTTTGAGTGTTGTGCGCGCGAACGCTTGTACGTGAGAGAGAGAGAGAGAGAGAGAGAGGGGGAGGAGAGAGAGGAGAGGAGCAGAACAGAGAGACAGAGAGAGGGGAGAGAGAGAGAGAGAGAGAGAGAGAGAGAGAGAAGAGGAGGGGGAGGGGGAGAGGGGCTGGAATAGGGCGAGATCGATTACGTACGCATGCTGGAGAGTCCGAAGGTGTGCGTGAGGGATACTTTAAAGTGTGTGTTAATAGTCGAAGAAGAAGAATTTCTGTCACTAATGTACAGCAATGTTAAAATAATTAGATGAAAAAAAAATGATATGTAATTAGTCAAAGACAAATACCAACTTTTCTGTGAAACGAAAACAATCCTAAACTGAGGGAAGAAAAGAACACTCATTAAATACATTGAGGAGAGTAGACGTGGTTAGCGTCGCAGACCCCGGCTGGGGGACGTGGGTTCGATTCCCATCACAGCCACGTATTTGTGGGATTTTTCTGCCCTGACCAGGCCCTACCCAGAGATGGCTTGCTGTGGGCTCCGGTGGGAAGACTGGGACCACACAGTCGACTTTCATCCACTTAATGGGTGTGTTTTTTGCACTGCAGATGTCTGTATGGTCTCGAATCTGGTTGACACCGCGCCGGGACATAACAAGTAAGCATAGAATATAGCCCTGTCAGACAGTCTCAGACGTGAATGGAAATCTTTAGCATCATCTTCATCATCCTCACCCCCCCCCCCCTCATCCATCAGCATTAAAACAAAGTCTCAAATCCTGTGGCACTGCGTGCACTGCTCTCACTGTGACTCTAGTTTCGATCGCCTCTCCACGTTTATCCCATTAGTTTGGCTCCGACACCGGCATCGGGCGAATTCATGAGACCTGTCGCCAGACGATCGTGGTGGCGCGCCCTCCGAAGGGAGAACTCACTCGTGCCGGCTCCGCGACTAAAGAATAATTGTCGTCAGGAAGGATCGAGCTTAGCAGGCGGTGTCCTGCATATGTTGGAGCAGAACAGGAATCACTGAACGCTATCGAAGTGACTCGGCAGCGGTTGCAGCGTCTCCTCTGGTGCTGTTGCCTCATGACGACTTGAGGTCGACTGCTCCCTGTGGATTGCCGCGGTGCCGGGGCTGTGGAGGGACAGGCCAGACTACGACTGTAACAACGGGGAGGAGGAGAAAGGGGGCGACCTGAGGGAGGTAGGGGCAATGCCAGTGTCGCGGCACTGAAGATGGGGCAGGAAGGAAAGAAAGAAAGAACACCTCACTGGGGAGACACGACAACGTCGGGGATCCAGCACATGGAATAAGAACCACAGACTTATATTATGAATAGTAAGCGAGAGGAGACGCCCTGTCATGTATATCAGACCGAAATGGAAATCCGTAAGCATCATCTTCATCATCCTCAATCTCATCAATCAGCATTAAAAAAAAAAAGTCTCAAATTCTGTGGCCCTTCATGCCCTGCTCTCATGGTGACCTCAGTTTCGGTGTCCCTCTCCACGTCTGTGGCCTTGGTTTGGTTCCGTCGGAGTCACCGGTGTCGGCGAGCCCATGGGTGCTGTCGTTGGACGGACGTGGTGGCGCCCTCCGGAGGGAGAGCTCACTCACGCCGGCTCCGCGACTAAGCAATTATTGTCGTCAGCAGGGGGCTTAGTAGGTGGTGTCCTGCGTATGTTAGATCAGAACAGGCGCCACTGAACACCACCGAAGTGACTCGGCAGCAGTGCAGTGTCTCCTCCGGTGGGTTGCCTCTGGACGACTTGACTGCTCCCTGTGGATTGCCGGTGCCGGGGCTGCGGCGGGACCGGCCGGGCTGTGGCTGTGGACGGGGTGTCAGAATGAGCGGCGTGGGTGCACCGCCTCGGAGGTGGCGCAGAGGTTGGGACAGCAAAAAAAAACAAACAAACAAAAAAAACCCCCACAGACTTGCTAAATTATTTTCTCGCTTGACGACAATGGATTAATACGTGTAATATAATAATAATAATATTAATAATAATAACAATAATAATAATAATGAATACTTATATAGCGCCTATTCTCGGCTAGAGACCAAGCTCTAAGCGCTTTACAATCCACACTCGTTTACACAACGGGCTGCCTACCTGGGTAGTGCCGACTGAAGAGCTGCCAGCTGGCGCTTCATTCAGTCGTTTCCCGTGTCATCCAGTCAATGTCGTCCAATATTGGTCACTCAATATCCTTACTTCCTTCATTCTTTCCATTTCTCACGCAGGGTGCATGCTATGTGTAACGTGTCATCCATACCAACGGCCAAACTGGCTTCTCTTCCGAAAGTCGGTGATGGGATTTTACGTGTGTGCAAGATGTTATGCATGCGTTCACACACCGAACCTCGGTTTATAGTCTCATTCGAAGGACTGTATGGGAAATGGAGTCAGAACCAATGTTAACTCCGAGGGAAGAATCCCCCTGTACTGAAACGGCCCGGCGGAGATTCGAACCCGCGACCCTAGGATCACGAGGCCGGCGCTCTACCAACTGTTTGACAGAATTCCATATGAAGAGAATTAAGCGCATTCTATGCGTTAAACTTCTTCTCTTTCAATACATACGTGTCATACATTTTTTAACAGAATTTCATACTAAGAGAATTATACGTCAAAGTTGTAATCTGTCTCAATACACAAAAGCATGGCAATAGTCTGAAAAGGCTTTAGAATTAGTTCCCTTTAACACAGTTATAACAACACCGACTATCTTGAGGTCATTAACAAGTTTCCCAATCTTTCATTTGAAGCTTGGTTTGTAATAGTGTAGCTTTCAGTTCACTCTAAAGGACTGTTAAATGTAACAAAACCTAGGATACTTTGGGCAGCTTTTCTTGCAGCCCGATCTACTTTCTCATGCATTGACTGAAATTCCAAAGCGAAAGGGCCTAATAAAAGTAACTCTTGTGTGGTTGTGTGTGTGTGTGTGTGTGTGTGTGTGTGTGTGCTGTGTGTGTGTGTTAGCCATGTGTGTGTGTTTCTCCGTTCTTCCCCTCTTCCTCTCCCACTCTATCTGTCTCTCCTTTGTCTGTCTCTCTCTCTCTCTCTCTTTCCTCCCTCTACTCTCTCTCTCTGCTGCTCCCCCCCTTTCTCTCTCTCTCTCCTCTTTTGTCTTTGCTTTCAACGTTTCTCTTTCTTCTCCCCGTTCCCTTCCCCTGGCTCTCCAACCTCTCTCTCTCTCTCTCTTTCTTTCTCTCTCTCTCTCTCCCCCCCCCCAATCTCTTTTTCTCTATTTCAATCATTCTCCCTCGCTCTCTCTCCTCTCGCCCCTCCTCTGTCTGTCTGTCTGTCTGTCTGTCTGTCTGTCTGTCTCTCTCTCTCTCTCTCTCTCTCTCTCACCAGCAGACTGTAGTGTGTGTGAACAAGGTCAGAAGCCCCCCTCCCCCCCCCACCTCCATACCCCACCCCCACCCCCAGGAGGGCAGCGGCGAAGTGTGAGCGGTGCCGGCACTCAGGTCAGGATGAAGTGTGGTGGTAGTGGTGGTGGAGGAGGAGGAGGATCAGGGCGTGATCCACTACTGTGGCTGCAAGTGCCCTGGCTGTTGTTGCTGCTGCAGGACGCTGCCCATTTAGTGCACGCAATGTGGGCCACAGTCCGTCTGCCGCAAAACGCTTGAAGGGAGGGGGGGTCATTACCCTGCCAGTGGGCTCTGGAGGATGGGAAGGGAAGGTGACAGGGAGGGGGGACTGGACAGCTGGCCAGGGAATTGGGGGAAATAGTATGCCCGCTAATTCTGGTAGTTGAGAACTCAGTGGATTACCACCGCTTTTTTTCTGTTGCGATGCCTTCGACAGTGTTCACATAGTACAGCTTCTGACGTTCTCCTGCATAGTGTTCAGATACTACAGTTATAGATGCTGTCTTTCACAATAGTGTTAAGAGCAGTAGTATCATTGATAGCGTTGTCTTCCGCAGTGTTGAGATCAGTAGTACAATGACTGGTGTTGTCTTTCATAGCGTTCAGATCTGTAGCACAACTACTGAAGTTGTCTTCTGCAGTGCTCAGATCAGTAGTACAATGGCTGGTGTTATCTTCTACAATGTTTAGATCAACAGTACCATTACTGAAGTTGTCTTCTACGGTGGTCAGGTCAGTATGGCCATCATGAACTTGTCTTCCACAGTGTTCAGATCAGTGGTACAATTATTGGAATTGTCTTCCACAGTGTTCAGGTCAGTAGTATAATTACCGGAATTGTCTTCCACAGTGTTCAGATCAGTGGTACAATTATTGGAATTGTCTTCCACAGTGTTCAGATCAGTAGTATAATTACTGGAATTGTCTTCCACAGTGTTCAGATCAGTGGTACAATTACTGGAATTGTCTTCCACAGTGTTCAGGTCAGTAGTACAATTACTGGAATTGTCTTCCACAGTGCTTCAGATCAGTGGTAAAATTACTGGAACTGTCTTCCACAGTGTTCAGATCAGTAGTACAATTACTGGAATTGTCTTCCACAGTGTTCAGATCAGAAGTACAATTACTGGAATTGTCTTCCAAAGTGTTCAGATAGTACAGCCATTGTTGTTGAGGTTCCATAGGTTCAGACAGTACAATCCCTGGTGTTTTCTTGCATAGTGTCCCGATGGTACAATCACTGGTTTTGTCTTGCATGGTGTTACGATAGTACAATCACTGGTCTTGTCTTTCACAAAGGCCAGATAGTACAATCATTGATGTTGTTCCCTTGCACACTGCTCAGATAGTACAATCACTGGTGTTGTCTTCCACAGTGTTCAGATAGTACAATCATCTGTGGTGTTCTCTTCCACAGTGTTCAGATAGTACAATCACTGGTGTTGTCTTCCACAGTGTTCAGATAGTACAATCACCGGTGTTGTCTTCCACAGTGTTCAGACTAGTACAATCATCTGTGGTGTTCTCCTCCACAGTGTTCAGATAGTACAATCATCTGTGGTGTTCTCCTCCACTGTCAGATCAATCATCTGTGTGTTCCCTCACAGCGTTCAGTATACAATCACTAGTGTTCTCTCCCACAGTGTTCAGATAGTACAATCATCTGTGGTGTTCTCCTCCACAGTGTTCAGATAGTACAATCACCGGTGTTCTGTCCCACAGTGTTCAGATAGTACAATCACCGGTGTTCTCTTCCACAGCGTTTAGATAGTACAATCATCTGTGGTCTTCTCTTCCACAGTGTTCAGATAGTACAATCACTGGTGTTCTCTTCCACAGTGTTCAGATAGTACAATCACTGGTGTTATTCTCTTACACACTGCTCAGATAGTACAATCACTGGTGCCATTCTCTCCCACAGAGTTCAGATAGTACAATCACTGGTGTTGTTCTCTCCCATAGAGTTCAGATAGTACAATCACTGGTGTTGTTCTCTCCCAGAGAGTTCAGATAGTACACTCACTGGTTTTCTTCTCCCATAGAGTTCAGATAGTACAATCACTGGAGTTGTTCTCTCCCATAAAGTTCAGATAGTACAATCACTGGCGTTCTCTCCCATAGAGTTCAGATAGTACAATCACTGGTTTTCTTCTCCCATAGAGTTCAGATAGTACAATCACTGGAGTTGTTCTCTCCCATAGAGTTCAGAGAGTACAATCACTGGTGTTGTTCTCTCCCATCGAGTTCAGGTAGTACAATCACTGGTGTTGTTCTCTCCCACAGAGTTCAGATAGTACAATCACTGGTGTTGTTCTCTCCCACAGAGTTCAGATAGTACAATCACTGGTGTTGTTCTCTCCCACAGAGTTCAGATAGTACAATCACTGGTGTTTGTTCTCTCCCATAGAGTTCAGATAGTACAATCACTGGTGTTGTTCTCTCCCATAGAGTTCAGATAGTACAATCACTGGTGTTCTCTCCCATAGAGTTCAGATAGTACAATCACTGGTGTTCTCTCCCATAGAGTTCAGATAGTACAATCACTGGTGTTCTCTCCCATAGAGTTCAGATAGTAAAATCACTGGTGTTGTTCTCTCCCATAGAGTTCAGATGGTACAATCACTGGTGTTCTCTCCTATCGAGTTCAGATAGTACAATCACTGGTGTTCTCTCCCATAGAGTTCAGATAGTACAATCACTGGTGTTCTCTCCCATAGAGTTCAGATAGTACAATCACTGGTGTTGTTCTCTTCCACACTGCTCAGATAGTACAATGACTGGTGTTGTTCTTCTCTTCCACAGTGTTCGGATAGTGAACAGAGTTCATGCACGTTCTTACCTATCAAAACGGTTCACTTCTGTCAGTCCAATCATCTCTCGTAAAATTATCAATGTCCCATTGTCACTCTCAATGCAGCAAAACAGCAAACCCTACTGGCCTACACGAACCCGCCAACAGATTGGATGGTTTATAAGCTTTCGCTTTCGTTCTGTTTTCGTTTTCCAAGACAGCCTGTCCAGAACAGCTCAAATGACTCTAGTATATTCAATGTTTTTCTTCCTTTCTTCTAGGAAATTTGAATGGCGTGTCATCGGGTGTAATCCTCGCACTATAAGATCATAGCGTGCATTATTGTTTGCCTTTACAGCAGACTCCATGAAAACCCTGTTCCCAGATGTCCCACCTGACGTGATCTTTTGAGTTTCTGAAAGAGATTCCCATTTTTTCATCTGATCTAAGATTTTACCGAAGAAAGATGTTTAACGAAGTTTCTGGTACGCTTTTAGAAGACGTATTTTAAAGAGATGTGTGAAAGTGTTTTTTTTATGACGTGTGGGTTGATTTTAACGTGGTGACAGCCCTGATATGGTCCTTTGCGGTCGGCTGGGCTATAAGCAACATTACCTTACCTTACCTTATGCACAGCGTGTGGAGTTCCGTTATTTGATTTCTCTCTGGCTCCCCTCTTTCCTCTATCCCTGCGCCAAAGTTACACACACACACACAACACACACAAACACACACACACACACACACACTCACACACACACATACATGCAGAGAGAGAGAGAGAGAGAGAGAGAGAGAGGGAGAGACAGACAGACAGACAGACGGACGGACACACACACACACACACACACACACACACACACACACACAACACACACACACACAACAGGGACAGAGACAGAGACTGAGGTATTTTGAGGAAGACAGTGAGTTCTCGCCAATACTAAACAGCCATGCTTTTACTTTTGCGCTGGCTATCCATTACACGAATAATAAAGGAAATCAGACATCCCCAAATGGCGACCAATGTCTGACATTTCTAGAAATGGCTTTTTATGGCATTCATGTCTGTGGAAGGCACGACACTGGGTCACTTGCTGATGGTTCGCGGACAGTCAGCCAGTGTTGGAGAAGGAGGGGAGATCAGTCAAGTGTTGGATAGGGAGGGGAGATCAGTCAGCCTACGAACACGTCCAGCTCGCCTCGCACCGCTGGTAGTTGACGTAGATCGATGTCTTTGACTTGTGCTGCACGTGTTTGAAAGAAGTGCTCCGTCTAACGTTGATTGTATTAGAGGAGGTACGTTGTACAGACAACAAACAAATGCACATGGATTCTGGAAGTTTCTCTGGATTCACAGAACCTTTCGAAAAGGGCGAGAACAGCTTTTTTCAAAAGCTTCCGAAAATCATTTTCTATGATGTTCTACGCGTTTTATTTGGTTCTAATTCGTCATGGTTCTGGAAATGACAGGAACATTTCAAGTATTTTTTATTGGCTTCGCTGTGTGATGATTCCAGAATGTTCCATTTCATAAACCATAAATGATAGGAGTTTGGGTGTTCGAAAGCCGGAATAGCTCAGTTGGTAGAGCGCCTGACTCGTAATCTTGGTGATCCTGGGGTTGCGGGTTCGAATCTCCGCCGGGGCGTTTCGGTACAGGGGGATTTTTCCCTCAGAGTTAACATTAGTTCTGACTCCATTTCCCATACAGTCCTTCGAATGAGACTATAAACCGAGGTTCTGTGTGTGAACGCACGCATAATATCTTGCACACATGTAAAATCCCATCACCAACTTTCGGAAGAGTAGGCCATTTTGGCCGTTGGTATGGATGACACGTTACACACAGCATGCACCCTGCGTAAGAAATGGAAAGAATGAAGGAAGTAAAGAAACTGAGTGAACGATATTGAACGATATTGACTGGATGACACGGGAAACGACTGAATGAAGCGCCAGCTGGCAGCTCTTCAGTCGGCACTACCCAGGTAGGCAGCCCGTTGTATAAGCGAGTGTTGATTGTAAAGCGCTTAGAGCTTGGTCTCTAGCCGAGAATAGGCGCTATATAAGTATTCATTATTATTATTATTATTTATGAATTTTGTTGGAATGGAAGTAGGCGCCTTTGTTTTTGGGACCGTTGTTACATTCCTGTGAAGATCGAAATGTAAACCTTGTGCTGGAAGTAAAGACTTCCAACTTGTTGGCAGGGTCGACCTTTCCTTGGCATGGATGTGTTCTACAACGGATTAGACTCAAGCCTTTGTCAGCATTCTACTCCACTGAAGAGTCTTTGAAGAAAAGGAATTTTGTTTTCGTTGTATTCTGTGTCCGCTGGAAAGCCTTTGACATATAATTTTATTTTCATCGTATTCTGCGTCCACTGAAAGTCTTTGAAAAACAGGATTTTTGTCTTCATCGCATTCCGTGTCCACTGAAGAGTCTTTTAATGATTAGAGTCTGGTTTTTCATCGTATTCTAGAGTGTTTTTGAGGAACACGATTTTGATTTTTTTTTTTTTTATCGTATTCTACGCTCACTCAAATGTCTTTAGGGAACAGGATTTTGATTTTCCATCCTAGAAATTGTACTTTCGTTTTAAATCAACATGCAGTTCACAAACATTTTCTCCTCGTTCGACCTCTATTCTTCAGAGGCCAGGCTCACACGTAGCAAAACTACAGCTCCGGAAAATTACAGTACATTTGCTCTTCAACATGTAGGCACACGCGTTCACTGTAGAAAATGATTTCACCGCATCAACGTACAAGAAACCTAACCACAGTGCTTATTGCCAAAGAATTTTATTCCAATAACGACTTAAAAATACAGTAAAATGTGGATAAAAAATACCACCAAAAGCGTTTCAAAAACAACGTAAAATACAACAATATATACAAAGAAGAGCAGTGCAACTTCTCTCTCTGTCTCTCTCTCTCTCTCTCTCTGATTTCGCCCTCCCAATCTCTCTCTCTCTCTCGCTCTCTCTCTCTAACTATATAAAAGTGAATACAAGGGTGTAATATGAGGGAACATGAATGTAATATAATATGAAGCAATGGAATTATGGAAATGAATATGTTTTGAGGAAATTATGTGCAATGAATGAATATGAATATGAATGGAAATGTACAATTATGAATGGAAATGAGGGAGAATGAGGTTATTACAAATGGATGATGGAGTAGGAATACTTATAAGAACATGAACAAGATTGTAAAATGTGCATGTGTATATGTATGTGTGTACGCATTGTGTGTGTGTGTGTGTGTGTGTGTGTGTGTGTGTGTGTGTGTGTGTACATGTGTGTGTATGTGTGTATGTATGTGGGTGATATATGCATGTATGTGGGTATATATATACATATGCGTGTGTGTGTGTGTGTGTGTGTGTGTGTGTGTGTGTGTGTGTGTGTGTGTGTGTCTGTGTCTGTGTGTGTATGTGTGTGTGTGTGTGTAAATGAAAAACAAAAGAATAGAAAAGAAAAAGTAATAAGTATGAGGATGAGACTGATTGAGTCAAGATGGATCAAGAAGTGTAGTAGAATTGAATGTATAACTAAAAATATGTAATTATGCAAGAGTACAGATAATTAAGGCAACTAAGAGGGAATACGTGTAATTATAATCTGAATGGATATAATTAAGAATACATGACAAGTAAGAAGGAGCATGAAGGGAGGGGGGGGGCATGGAGGAAGCAACCATATAACACAATATGGGAACAAACGTGGCCACCGTGGGGGGGGGGGGGGGGGTAGTCTAGGTATATGAATGGTTCAAGTTAAATGAGTATGGAAAATGTGCATATAATAGAAAATCAAATGTATTTAAGAAAACATGTATGGAAGAGGAAGGTTAAAATAAGTAACGAAATCTGTATATACATACACATGTAAAACTACGAAATGAATACAAAGGGAAACATAGATAAATAATTTGACCATGAAGTGATGAAGTATGTAAGAAAGATAATCCAGGAAACGAAAGTAGGACGAGAATTTGGCCAGTTTAGTAAAGCAAACAGTAAGGCACGTAGGAGAATTAAGAAGTAGGTCAACATGCAAATCAGCATGAAGCGGTGATGAATGCGTTCCATTCCGCTACGTGCACACAGTGTCAATCTTCTCCCTCTGGCCGTCTCTCGCCCGTTCTTCCGCTCTCTGCTCAGAGAGAGAGAGGGAGGGGGGGGGGAGGGGGGTAGTGGAGCGTGAGGCGGATGGGGCGATAGTGGGAGGCGGTGGGAGCGAGTGTGGGAGAGAGAGTGGGAGTAGGAATGAGAATTGTCTGTCGAGTCTTGGCTGGATCGTCTGCTGTGATGGCTGCCCGTTGATCAGATTATAATGAGCATGGTTTTGTACTCTTTGAATAACGATAGCTGTTGTATGCATTTTGATTATTTTCCGACGGTTGTTTTGAATTATCAAAGTCTGAATTCTAGGGATCCGACCATTAAGAGACTCCTCTGGTCGGTGGGCGGTCAAGACACAGTGTGCGAGTCAAGTGTCGACAAGACCCACGGGACAGAATATGACAGGGTCACAGGCTGAGAAGAAATTGGGAAAACGACAATTAAAGTGAAAAAACTGAAGGAATGTACCAACCTGATACATGGAAAGCAACAAGGTTTTAGTAATTTATCCATGGGGCTGCTAAATCCAACGAATATAAACAACACAAGTCCAACACCACACGAACACGACCACAGAAGAACACACTCTGTGTGTCAAAGGTTAGCATGGCAGCTTTGTTATGTAGACTCAAGATTCGGGGTTTACCTTTGCACCGGAGAGGGCGATAGGCTTATTTTGCGCATGCGTAATTGATGTAAACAAAAGATGCTTAAAATAGTACAGCTTTCCGGAGAATCTTACGACGCAGGGAAGAAAGGTCTTCACTGTATAAACGAAATATGATGAGGGTAACGAAATAGAAAACATGTGTTTTGTATGATAGTATCAACAGCATTAATATCGTGAGTTTTAAAATAATGATATATATACTTACATTACGTTCATAAGGAAGAATGTACCAAGTAGTGTTCATGTATGATCAAGATAGAATTCTGCATGTACATACTGTCAGGGAAGAATGTTTCGTTGCAGTTATGGTGAATTTTGTTCTGATTATATAAAATTGATGTATATTTCTTGTTGCGTACTCATGTGAATAGGCTGATGACCTCACATTAAAGTCACGAGTCACGAGTCTCTCTCTCTCTCTCTCTCTCTCTCTCTCTCTCTCTCTCAGGATTTATGGCATATCGTATGGTACATTAACACTCATTACGTCAGTCTTAACCGGTAGAAAACAACCGAAAGCCTTAAATGGACCTATGTCCCCGACTTTGCCTACTATGTACGGTAAACCTCAACGTTCCGTTCTAGGACTTTCGTTGTTTTCAGTCTACCTTAATGATTTATCTTCAATTCTTTGTGCAATATGTGAATTATCTGCAGGCGGCACTACTCGTAATTCTTGTTATGCACACATCTCACTTAATTTGCAAAAGTATGTCAAGGAAATAAGAAAATGAGAGTTAAACCTCATGAGTTTGCCACCTACTGAGGAATAACGTTATCATCATCACCACAAAACAAAAACGTCAAGACTTTTCCTCTATTTCCACCCCCCTCTCTCTATATATGCCAAAATTATTGACGAGTTTGAAAACCATAAAAAAAAAAAAAACGATCTGTCGGGGTACGTACAAGTGACAATGATTTGCGTTTCCGTTCCTATAAAGTATTATCGATTATCTAAAATTTAACACTTCCTACATTTGCATTCTCGAAAACTTTTCTCGCATGCCTTCACTAAATCGCACATAAATTACGTCTCAGCTGTCTGCGACTAACCTAGTGAAAGTACTTTAAAGCCCTTATCGAGTATCCACAGATGTGCCCTGAAACTGGATCTTTACAAACCTTCGGTGCTGATGGTCTCTGACTCTTGTAGCATGCAACGTCCTGCCGTTTCGCTTAAAACTAAGATATGATAAAGCCATTTTTGTGTTCAAATTTCCATCAGCTTGTGCTCCACCGTTACTTACCAGAACACTTTTGTTGTCAGTTATCATGTGACGAAATTCATTTTCCCTTTGCTAGAATCGATCTTTTCCAATCGAGTTTCATTTAGTCTGGTGGATTCTTGTGGAACACAGACTTAGCTGCTTTTAATGTTGAAACTGACGCGAATATGTTCAAGCGTAAATTTCGTAAATACGTAATGACCGACATTGTCAGCTCCGCATTTCGAAATCTAACACCTCTATTTCTGTTCCACGCAGCCCTCTTTTTCTTTCCACCCTTCCCCTCACTCCCCATTCCCTTCCATCCTCACCCCATCTCTCCTCCCCTTTGTGTTTGCTGTCTCTCTATTCTCATCTCCTTCTTTTTGAACTTTTCAGCTACCTGCTGCCTCTCACCGCCATTGTTTTGCTGTGTCTGTATACGTCCGCCATCCTTACTTCATACCTCATATTTTTGTGTACATATCTAGTGTAATCGATTTCACTTATCCAGTGTATTTGACTTTTTACATCTATACCCTCTCTCTCTCTCTCTCTCTCTCTCTCTCTCTCTCTCTCTCTCTCTCACTCACTACTCCAATCTTCTCTCTATTCTTATACCCTCTCATGTATTTGACTTCATTTTAATCTAGTTGCAAAGCGAGAGGACTGCAGGCGGAAATCTAAACAAATCTTAAATAAATGTTAGCGAACCGCCCAGAGAACGTGGACAAACGAGTCACAAGACGAAACAAACGCGTGTTCGCCTCTTAGGTCTTCATCAGGTGAGACATTAAACGAATAAAACAATGAAAATTCACTTAGCACCCTTGTTCACCAATAGTGTACATTTAAGAGGTCGAAACGCGTTGTGTTTGTCTTGTGACTCGTTTGTCCACGTTCTCTGGGCGGTTCGCTAACATTTATTTAAGATTCATTTTAATCTGTTTGTACAGCACCCTTGTTCACCAATAGTGTACATTTATAATATGATTTTCAATTCATTCCATGATGGAATTTTTCTCCTTTTCTTGTGTGTGCCTATCTTCGTTCTTTTTCAATATCTCCTCCAGCTTCCCCTCCCAATGCCCTCGTTCCTCCCTCCCCCCTCCCCCCCCCTCAACAACAACCTGCCTGTTGCCTCTCTCTCCTTCCTTCCTCCAACCCCCCTCCCCCACCCTCCAGCCCCTATGAAGGCTCCATGTCTTTTCTCCTCTACTGTTCTGTCGCTCCTGTGTATGTTCTGCTATTTCCTGTGTACTGAGCGTCGTTTGGAGTTTGATTTTTCGAACATGTTCTGATGGATCGTTCTCTCACTATTGTGAAAGTCTTGAATTGGGTTACTTGCAAAAGTAGAATCATCTACATTTCTAAGGACGAGATGTGAAGAAGCATTTATGCGTTTATTCTTTTGCCTCAATAAAATCAAATTGTCCGTTTCCTTCCTCTCTCTCTCTCTCTCTCTCTCTCTCTCTCTCTCTCACTCACTCTCTCTTGTGTGTGTGTGTGTGTGTGTGTGTGTGTGTGTGTGTGTGTGTGTGTGTGTGTGTGTGTTTGAGATTAGATTTGAGATTTTATTCGCTACAGCCCAGCCAATCACACAGAGCCTTTTGAGGCCTGTCAAACTTGCGGGGGAAAATGGTCACATCACAAAACGAGCCAGATTACCGAACAACAAAAAAAAAATCTTTTAATTGAGAAAGAGAGGGGGTTAGTTACCGCCAAAGGCATAGACAAACAAAGTACAGGACAAAGCACAAGGCACTTCGACCTCTTGGGTCTTCTTCAGGTGAAAACAAGTAACATTAAGGACAGTGAAAACGAAGAACGAGAAACCACTTATCTCCTCATACTCGGCGCAAGATCAAAATGGCCGCTGGACGAAACCGAGGTCACTCAGGAGGGGTTCATGGGATCCTAACCCCCTCTCTGTCTAGATTTTGCTTCATTTTCCGCCCTTAGTCACTTCGTTTTGATGCAAACAACAACAACAACAACAACAACAACAACAAAAGATACAAAAAAGAAAAAAAAAGAAATATTTAAGTGCAGTTAAATGATGATAGCTGAACTGCTGACATCTGAAGGCTTGTGACTTCGCCAGGCCGAGAGGGAAGGCACTCCCTTCAAGTTTACATTTCCAGATATTTGAAATATAGAAATAAACAAAAATATTTCATTTTTGAAAGTGAGGTGATGCAGGCGGAAATTGAAGCAAATTCTAAAAGGAATTTCAAGTAACTCCGCCGGTTAACACGAATAAACAAATCACAAGACAAAACGCGATGCGTTTCGACCTCGTAAAGTCTTCTTACGGCAAGACAAACAACATTCAGGACAATGAAAACGAAGAACAAGCAGTCACTTGGCTTCTCAAATCACTGACTTCTCAAATTCGGCGCAACATAGGCGTTGATTCAACGCTCATCTTGCGCCGAATTTGAGAAGCTAAGTGGTAGCTCGTTCTTCGTTTTCATTGTCCTGAATGTTGTTTATCTTGCCCGAAGAAGACCCCAGAGGTCAAAATGCGTTTTCGTGTTTTGCCTTGTAGTTTGTTTGTACATGTTAACCGCGGATTTACTTGAAATTCATTTTACAGTTAAGAACCATTTAGTGCCCCCAAAATGCATAAAAAAGACCACATGTACAAACGCACACTGTTGAATCAACAGTTAGTGTTCACTCTGGCTTTCCAATACGGACTACCAGCCAACAACAACAAAAAAAGCTAGTATGTAGTAAACTGCTATTACAGGAAGAAATCGTGCACGAGTTTCCAGGACAAAGACAGATGTATGAGTGTATGTGCGTTATACCACAATAAAACTTACTGTAAAACTTCTTGACAAATGTCGTCGAGTTTATTTCATCCTAGATAAGTGGTGGCCCAAAGAATTGATGAATCAGTGTAATAGCTGAACACCCGTCTGAGCACGCATGGATTCTCCTGAGTTTCCATAGAAACTCCCATCTCCTGGGAAGTATAAACTGCTGAAGCCACCAAACGACCCTCATCAATCCTCTGTTCTTTCTCTCTATGTCTGAGGTCTACGGCGTGCGGTCAATCCTATGGGAAAACGTATGCGTCAATGCCATGGAATTCATATCTGATTCCCAAAACGCTGGAAGAGTGAAAAAAAAATGAATAAGACATAAGTTTATTGACAATTATGGATAGTTTCAAATTAACAACTTATGCGAATCCTCGCATGGACACTAACACGCTCATACGTAAAACGACACACACACACACACACACACACACACACACACACACACACACACACACACACACACACACACAAATAATTTAGATAGTTTTCCTCCGAGCATTATCAACGGATTAATTCAAACCTAACCATGTAAATTCAATCACCTAAAAACCACGACACATAAGTTACCATAGCTTTAGTCTTAAAACAACAGTATAGTGCTGTTTAAGAGAACCCTGGTGATCAGGATTTCAAAACGTATGTCAGCTTAGCAGGAAGAAACTCCAGGGACAGCTTGACAGCAGAAGGTCTTCAGCGAAGAATTCCCCGCTTACAGCTGAACAAACTTTTTGTAAGTTTGTGTGAAAAAGCTGACACTGGCACTTTTCTCTTCTCTCGTTTGAATGTCTGGAAAAACATGAAAGTCTCATAAAGAATGAAGTCAAGCACTCTGAAAGCACTCTGCCTCATTTCTCCTGAAATCCCTTCACTGTCTTACCATGAACGTAAGTGTTCATTCAGCATTTCAAAGAGGTCAAAACGCATCGTTTTTTGTCTTGTTATTTGTTTGTCCCTTTGTTTTGCGGATCAAGTGTGATTCCTGTTCCCATCACCTAGCGACGTAAACGTCTTGCCTATACTTCGCGCACCAAAACCGAAATTCCTGCCTCCCGCACTTGTTACACACCATCTATCTGGAATTCACTGCTCTAGGATTTACGTCACGCAAAAAGTCCTGACACCATCAAAATACTTTTAGAACTTTTTGTATCACAATTCTTTTCACTAGTTATCTCTCTTGTTTTTTTTTTCTGCTATGCTCTGATCGTAACGCCATTTGCAATTATCCACTAGTAGGAATTCAAGGCCATGTCTGTATGATTGTTATGCTATTTGTCATCGACCACTACACAAGGATGCAAGGATATATGTGTAATTGTCACGGTATTTGTCCTTGCCAACTATAGAGGGATGCAAGATATATGTGAATGACTGTCGTGCTGTATGTCTTTGTCCATTATGGAGGGATGCAGGACATATATGCACCATTGTGCTCCTGAGGTTGCGGGTTCGAATCTCTCCTGGGTCGTTTTCGCTATAGGAGGGCTTGCATCCCTCAATAATTGACAAAGACAAATAGCTTGACATTCATACACCTTTGTCCTTGCATGCCCTCGTACATGCCACGCGCGCGCGCGCACACACACACACACACACACACACACACACACACACACACCACACACACACACACACACACACACCACCGAGAAACAATTCAGAGTTCATTCAGAGATAACCTTCAGAAATCAGTTCAATAAGCCTGATAAAACCAGTATATTACCAGTCCCGTTCCACGGGTAATCCTCTTACTCCTTCGCAGTTTTGCATACAGATACGTGGATTGTGGGATACATTCCAATCCATCCCGCCTTCCCTCACCCACGTTTCCACCGTTCTCTTTCTCGCCATCTCCCCCTTTCTCCCTCGTCTGTCAGAGGTCTCTGGGGCGTTTTAGGAAGACGTCCACTTGGGTTCCTTAGCGACAAACTGAACAGTGCAAACTGAATTACCCCATAGATCAACGCAAATCACTAATGTTAATTCAACTGCGATGCTAGAACTGACGATTTTTCACAGACCTAAGAATGCTCCACCCCTCACGCCCACTACTCCACTCCACTCTCTCCGAGGGTCTTTTCCCTGTTTCTTCTTGGCCTGTAGGTTTAGCTAGGAGCAACTACTCTGTGATGGGCCTGATGAATCGGAGGCCCAGGGCTTAAACTGCTTGAAGCCCAAAATCTCCAGGTTCTACACCACCCAGGGCCTGAACTACCCTCGGTGCAAACTACCCAGTAATAAACTTAAGATATATAAGACCATAAGACTTATCCAGCTTTTAGGCTAACCACGGCCCAAACTACACAAAGACTATTCACAACCACAGGCAAAGACTACCCGGGTTGTAGGCAAGTCGGGGTCTGAACTCCGAAAAGCTTACCCTGCAAAGGGTATAGACTTCTCAGCGTCTAGGCTAACCACAATCGATACTATCCAAGGCATAAACTACCTGGGGTATAGACTATCCAGGTTCAAGAATAATCAGGGCCTAAACTACCCAAAGGTTAAACTTTCCAGAGTTCAAACTACCCAAAGCTTAAACTATCCAGGATCCAAACTACCCAGGACGTGTATTACCCAAAAATCTGAACTACCAGGCGCCCACACTACCTACGGCCTAAATTACCCATGGCCTTTACGACAATGGGCTAACACTAGCGAAGGCCCAGACTACCCAGGGCCTAAACTGCCCCGGACATAAAGTGTCAATGGACCAAAATTTCCAAGCTTAGAAAACCTAGGCTCTAAGCTAGCCTGAGCTGAACCTACCAAGGGTATAACAGTACTCGGGGCCTAAATTACCCCATGCTTAAACAACCTGTGACTTAAATTACGCAATAGCTAATTTATACAGGGCCTAATCTATCAAGGATCTTGACTGGCCGATCATGTAATCAAGCAGTTCATTCCTTTCTCCAGATATCCTACCCCGGCCCCAGCCCCTTCTAACGGTTATCAGTGTATTTCTGTGACATTTTCGGTATTCCTTTCGGGCTTAAATGAAATGCCTTAGAGAATCATAGCCCCGAGACAGAGTTAGGATTTTGTTGTGGGCAACGGTGGCCTTAATGTATCACCTCTCAACACAGATTTTGTTGAGGGTGTCTGTGAGCGAACAACATCACCATCCAACACAGAACGGGGAGTTTTCTTGAGGGTTCTTGCGGCTTTATGGAGTCACTCTAAACGCAAAAGAATAGATTTTGGTGAGAGCATCTATGTCCTTATAGAATCACCCTTCAACTCAGGAAACGAATTCAGTCGAGACATCTTGAACAAGATCCCTTATGGTGTTATAAAGTCTGCTTTCAACACTCAAAAGGGGTTTTATCTGATTTTGTCATCCACCGGCAATTAACAATGTATCTTTGACATAAAAAAACACACTTTTCCGGTCACTGATGGAAATTTTACAGACATCCCCAACAGAAAATCAATAATCCACTACTCTCTTCCTGGTAAAATAGGATGTAACAGGATAAAATAACGCCGCGTTTAACGCCCGGAGGAGCGGGTGGGTGGTTCACACGCGAGAATCATAAGACTCAGCTGTTCTAACTGAGGCATACCTGGCTGTCTTCCACTGCACTGACTGCCCTAACATGCCAAAGTCAGGAGAATGCATTCATTGCACAAGTCTGTTAGCTTTCACACCCTTGCCAACTCTACTGGCTTTCGTATGTAAACCTAAACGTAAAAGAACAAATACTATTCCGAAAGGGAAAACCAAATTACAACACAAAACACAACGCGTTTTGAACTCTTCGGTCTTCTTCAGGCAAGATAAACAACACTCAGGACAAGGAACACGAAGAAGGATCATTCACTTGTCTCCTCAAATTGAGCGCAAAATGGACATTGATGTGGACCCGTCAGGACGGTTCGGTTAAAGCCGACTGGTGCTAAAATGCAGGTCCTTCCCTATCTGACCGTCCCAGCTTTCAGGCTCCAAAAATGGCAGACTGCCATACAGTCTCGAGTGCCATGGGTATCCACTCTGGCACTGATACGACGTTCGACATCCCTTCTACACTGTCTCTCTGCTTCCTAGTCTTCGCACCCTCTTGATCTGTCAAGTTATCCTTACAGTCATAAAAGCCTTATGTAATTTTTTTTTTTTCAGTATCTAACTCAGCTCACTTTTACTGTTATTTCCCCCCTATACCGATGTTGACAGTGTGTGGTGTGGTAACAGGCGTTCAACTGTGTTCAACTTGCATGCCACGCCCAATAAAGGCTCTTGACGTCGGCTGGCCTGTCAGCTTCACGACCTTATTGGATTTACTGTCCAGCTGACTCTCAGAGATTCATACAGACGATCCCCTCCCTTCCCTTTTCCCGGGATATGTCAAGAACCTTTTCAACAACCCTCCTCCCCTCACTGCCCTTTACCAATGGAGTCAAAGATAATAATAATAATAATAATGAATACTTATATAGCGCCTATTCTCGGCTAGAGACCAAGCTCTAAGCGCTTTACAATCAACACTCGCTTACACACCGGGCTGCCTACCTGGGTAGTGCCCACTGAAGAGCTGCCAGCTAGCGCTCATTCAGTCGTTTCCCGTGTCATCCAGTCAATATCGTTCAATATCGTTCACTCAGTTTCTTTACTTCCTTCATTCTTTCCATTTCTTACGCAGGGTGCATGCTGTGTGTAACGTGTCATCCATACCAACGGCCAAACTGGCCTTCTCTTCCGAAAGTTGGTGATGGGATTTTACGTGTGTGCAAGATATTATGCGTGCGTTCACACACGGAACCTCGGTTTATAGTCTCATTCGAAGGACTGTATGGGAAATGGAGTCAGAACTAATGTTAACTCCGAGGGAAAAATCCCCCTGTACCGAAACGCCCCGGCGGAGATTCGAACCCGCAACCCCAGGATCACCAAGATTACGAGTCAGGCGCTCTACCAACTGAGCTATTCCGGCAGCGGTTAAATCAATCCTGCCAATTACACCGTCTAGCCACCGTTATTACAGGAAATTACAAAACGGCTGACCCAGAGGCCTTCCTGTCAGCTTCGTATTATTGTGTTCAGATCTAGCACGAAGATAGCTATTACCGTGTTGCAATGTAAGTCACGCCCATCAGACGGATGTGTATTGTCGTGTTGTAATGTAGCTTAGACCTACCTGACACGAACGGGTTTTTGCGTTGTCATGTTGGTCTGACTTACCCGACAAATGCGCCCTGTCAAGTCATCATGTAGGTCGGACTTTCCTGACAGATACGTGTTGTCGTGTTGTCATGTTGGTCGGACTTTCCTCACAGATACGTGTTGTCGTGTTGTCATGTTGGTCGGACTTTCCTCACAGATACGTGTTGTCGTGTTGTCATGTTGGTCGGACTTTCCTCACAGATACGTGTTGTCGTGTTGTAGTGTTAGTCAGACTTTCCTCATAGACACGTGTTGTCGTGTTGTCATGTTGGTCGGACTTTCCTCACAGATACATGTTGTCGTGTTGTCATGTTGGTCGAACTTTCCTAACAGATACGTATTGTGCTGTAATGTTGGTCGGACTTTCCTCACAGATACGTGTTGTCGTGTTGTCATGTTGGTCGGACTTTCCTCACAGATACGTGTTGTCGTGTTGTAGTGTTAGTCGGACCTTCCTCATAGATATGTGTTGTTGTGTTGTAGTGTTGGTCGGACTTTCCTCATAGATGCGCGTTGTCGTGTTGCAATGTTGGTCGGACTTTCCTCACAGATACGTGTTGTAATGTTGGTCGGACTTTTCTCACAGATACGTATTGTTGTGTTGTAGTGTTGGTCGGACTTTCCTCACAGATACGTGTTGTAATGTTGGTCGGACTTTCCTCACAGATATGTGTTGTCATGTTGGTCGGACTTTTCTCACAGATACGTGCTGTCGTGTTGCAATGTTGGTCGGACTTTCCTCATAGATACGTGCTGTCATGTTGTCATGCTGGTCGGACGTTCCTCACAGATACGTGTTGTCGTGTTGCAATGTTGGTCGGACTTTCCTCAAAGATACGTGTTGTCGTGTTGTAAAGTTGGTTGCGATTTCCTCACAGATACGTGTTGTCGTGTTGTAACATGGGCCAGATGGTCCTGTGAAATGCGTCATTATCGTGTCATCAAATACCCCAGATTTTCTGACAGCTAACTGTTATTGCATTGTAGTGCAGGTCAGACTTTCCGTATTACTGTGTTCTCTCATGTAGGTAAGATGTCTTGTCAGATATACATTGTTGTGCTGCAATGTAAGAGTGACTTTCCAGACAAATATGTCTCATTCTTGCTCTGATATAGTCAGACAGCTATGTGCTACTGTTATGCTGTAATGGAGACTAGTCCGTATTAACAGACATGCGTTATTATGCCTTAATATTCATCAGTCATTCCTGGAAGATTTTCGTTTACTCCACAGCACTGCAAGTCCTGACAGACGTGTATTGTTGTAATGTAGGTCAATCCGTCCTGACAGACGTGTATTGTTGTAATGTAGGTCAGGCCGTCCTGACAGACGTGTATTGTTGTAATGTAGGTCAGGCCGTCCTGACAGACATGTATTGTTGTAATGTAGGTCAGGCCGTCCTGACAGACGTGTATTGTTGTAATGTAGGTCAGGCCGTCCTGACAGACGTGTATTGTTGTAATGTAGGTCAGGCCGTCCTGACAGACGTGTATTGTTGTAATGTAGGTCAGGCCGTCCTGACAGACGTGTATTGTTGTAATGTAGGTCAGGCCGTCCTGACAGACGTGTATTGTTGTAATGTAGGTCAGCCCTTCACGACATGTATTACTGTGTTGTAATGTAGGTCAGCCCTTCACGACATGTATTACTGTGTTGCAATGTAGGTCAGCCCTTCACGACATGTATTACTGTGTTGTAATGTAGGTCAGCCCTTCACGACATGTATTACTGTGTTGTAATGTAGGTCAGCCCTTCACGACAGACATACATCATCATCATCATCATCATCATCATCATCATCACGTGCGTTTATCTGCGCGTAACCTAAACACAAAGACCTAAGGCTCACAAATACACTAAGGAAAAAAAGAAGAAATACAGGGTGGTGGTGGTACCACACAATCGCATATATCCAAAAGTAATACAGAAGAAACATTATGAAAGATAAGACAACGACGGGGAAAACAGACATGCAGTGTTGTACTGTAACGTGAACCAGACTTTCCTGACAAATGATATTACCATGCTGTGGTGCAAGTCAGACCTTTGGACAGATAAGTACTGTCATGTTCTAATGCAAGTTAGATCTTCCTGACAGGTGCATTATGGTGTTGCAAGGTGGGTGTAGCCTTTCGACAGACATGTGTCACTGATTTGTAATGTAAGCACAAACCTTCACGACAGACATGTGTTACCGTGTGGTGATGCAGATCTCTATTATTATTGTTATTGTAATGTAGCTAAGGCCTTCTTGGCAGATACACGTTAGCAGTAATGTAGGTCAAAGCTTCTTAGCATATTTATAAATCTCTCTCTCTCTCTCTCCTCTCTCTCCTCTCTCTCTCTCTCCTCACACACACACACACACACCTCTCTCTCATTTTACCCTTATAACCTCTCTCTCTCTCTCTTGCTTGCTCGCTCGCTCGCTCTTTCTCATTTCACCTTCACAAATCTCTCTCTCTCCTCTCTCTCTCTCTCTCTCTCTCTCTCTCTCTCTCTCTCTCAGTACTACAGTTTCAGTTTCTGTATTATTCTTCGCTTTTCCTATTTTCCCGCCTCCCTCCCGCCCCCCCCCTCCCCCCCCCCCCCCCCCCCCCCCACACACACACACCCTGCTCCCCGCCCAGCTGAATTATTTCCCCTCACATCTTTGATGCTAGACTGCAGATTGCCTTAAGGCCCGGACCCACAACCTAACAATGACGCTACTTGGCGACAGGAGTGACATGAAGAAAAAAATCAATATGCAGAGCAGTACAAATGGATTTGGTCTCTCCATGCGTTCTGTGCAGCTGTCAGCAAGCTGGTGGGGGGGGAGAGAATGATGGATCTACCTGCACAGCGGCGAGAGGCGGAACCTAAGACACCGGCTCCACAACAAGCGCAACAGAATCCCCATCACCATCACTAATCTTCCAGACGAAATCGTTAAGCCGGAGTCACGTATACAGCGAGCAGCTAGAACAAACAGCAAACAAACGAAAGAACAAACAAAACAAACAAACGAACGAACGAACGCACGAACAAGCAAACAAACAAACACGTCACTATAGGCATTGCGAAACGCTTGCAGAAAACCTGTTTGATACATGCAAAACGACGTGCAAAACATAAAATAAGTTTGATGCTATGAAAAAGCACAGACTATTGTGGCCCAACATTTTCTTGCCATACTATCCTACCATACCATACCATACTATCCTATCTTATACTATACTATACTATACTATACTATACTATACTATACTATACTATACTATACTATACTATACCATACCACGCCATTCTATACTATACTATTACTACACTATAAAATCCTGAGCCATTAGTGAATTAATGAACATTGTTTTGAATGTTGGAACTTAATACAGATTTCGGAACATCATACCATACCATATCACATTATACTATACCATACCACACCACACCGCACCACACCATAACATACTTTACAATACAATACAATACAATACAATACAATACTATACTATACTATACTATACTATACTATACTATACTATACTGTAAGTTCCTAAGCCATTATTAGACGCTTGTTTTACAGGTTGGAACTTCAATACAAATTTCGGAACAGAAAGCCTTGTATATCACTCAGCCTCTTGAACCTTTTCCGTTTCAATCAATCGGACCACACCACCGAAGTCAGATATGTTCACAGGGCTCTTACAGCTGTGGCAGACCATTCCGTGTTTACACTCCAGTCTGCAAGTGAGAGAGAGGATTGCCCAGGGATAGCGTTTGATTGAATCAACAGCGGAGAGGGAGGTGGGGGAGGTAGGGGGGGGGGAGAGAGAGAGAGAGAGAGAGAGAGAGAGAGAGAGAGAGAGAGAGAGATGGAGCGAGAGAGAGAGAGAGAGAGAGAGAGAGAGAGAGAGAGAAGAGAGAGAGAGAGAGAGAGAGAGAGAGGAAGAGAGAGGTGTCCCCATTTGCGTAAAGGTCGTTTTGTCCATTAGGGGGAGCGATGGATTTAACACCCTGCCGTTATCCCATGCCCCCTCCCCCCCCCCCCCCACCAACCCCTCCACCCTCCCTTTCCCCTGCCCTCCTGCACCACACATCAACACATAGCGTCACCAGCCTCAGGGGGGCAGCATTCTAGAGCCCGAGTCTGTAAAACATTGTTACCTCCCCTCCCTTCTCCACTCTCCTTCTTCGACCATTCTTCTCCACTGCGGTCTTCTCCCCAGCTGCTGGCACAATGAAGGTGTGATTAGCCTTTTTTTCTGTTTTCAGTGTTCTCCTCTTCCACGTTTAATCTCTCTCTCCCTCTCTCTCTCTCTCTCTCTCTCTCCTCTCTCTCTCTCTCTCTCTGTGTCTCCCCCCCCCCCCTCTCTCTCTGGTTTTGTTTGTTTTTTGATTTTCTTTTTATAAATTTTGTTCCTTCTGTTTGACTAAGCACCACGTCATTATTGCGTTTATCAATGGTTGCTTATCATTGTCGATTTACATGACAGTGTTGCTATGTTGAATTGTCAGTATGAATGATATGTGTTGAAATAATGTATGCATGGCAGGGACAAATTGTAAGACTACGCCTTGGCCTAAAATCTTCATCCTTGAGAATTAAAGAGCAATCAGTCAATCTCTCTCTCTCTCTCTCTCTCTCTCTCTCTCTCTCTCTCTCTCTCTCTCTCTCTCTCTCTCTCATGACAATCGACAGTCTGTCCTGACAGTTCATCTTCCTTGATGTTGTAAAACTGCTTGTGTGTCTGAGGGACCAATGGGACATACCTTTCAACCAGTAGTAGCGTAGTCACCGTTCTGTCAGCAAACGCTGCCATGTTTGCGAAAGTTGTAACAAAAAAAATGGTCATTTGGTCACCTCACACGAGTCCAACCCAGTCATTTGGTCATCTCACATGTCCAACCCAGTCGAATGGTCACCTCACATGTCCAACCCAGTCATTTGGTCACCTCACATGAGTCCAACCCAGTCGTTTGGTCACCTCACATGAGCCAACCCAGTCGTTTGGTCACCTCACATGAGTCCAATCCAGTCGTTTGGTCACCTCACATGAGTCCAATCCAGTCGTTTGGTCACCTCACATGAGTCCAATCCAGTCGTTTGGTCACCTCACATGAGTCCAACCCAGTCGTTTGGTCAGCTCACGTGTGTCCATCCCAGTGGATTGGTTACCTTACCTGAGCCCGACCCAGTCGATTGGTCACCTCACACGAGTCCAACCATTCACACTTTCTCTTCTTTGTTGCTGCTTAAAATTTTCGTAAACTTGCCTACATTGGCTGTTTGAAAAGTTACGAATTAGGCATCAACTAACAATCTGCGTGTTGAAGAGTTGTGTAGTCCAAACTAATCTCCTCCTCTAGTAGCGCATGGAGTTCGTATTCACTGAAGTTTGGCTTTCTCGCTGTTTTGAGGTTCTGTTCTATTTTGATTTCATATCTAGATGTGCAGTGAACTGAAAGAACGGAATCACACTCTAGTGAGATGATGTACATCAGGAATCATGCTGGTCAAAGTACAGCGAAATACTGTCAAACAAGCGCGCTCGTTTTGCGTCCTACACACAATGTCAAGACCGTTCATGTGGATGTCTCTCTAACCAAAACGCTGAAAAATTTGAAAAGAGAGGGGGTTAGTTGCCGCCAAAGACTCAGACAAATGGAGTACAGGACTAGACACAAAGCCTTTCGACCTCTTGGGTCTTCTTCGGGTTAGGACAGTGACAAAGAACAAGAAACCACGTAGCTGCTATTAGCTGCTTCTCTGTTCGTCTGATGTCCAAATCTCCTGTTCGTCTTGATGTCCAAATCTCCTGTTCGTCTTGATGTCCAAATCTCAATTTCAAATTTTGCTTCATTTCCCGCCTTCAGTCAGTCCGTTTTGAAACAAAATGCTGGAGTAATGTCAGGGAAAATGGTCTCTAACTTTCTGATTTCTGAAAATTAATAAAGTGTTCTATCCAGCTTTACTTTCCTCGAGCAATTTATTGATTAGCCAATATGCACTCCTGTAGACAAAGTCGTGAAAGCACTGATTTGCAAATTCGTCGCGGATAGCTATTTGGTAACAAGACGTTGTTTCAATACTGAACTCACCGAATCTTCCTAATTGCCGCTCCTGGTGTTTTGACAACGTGGCCAGACAAGCACGTGAAGCAAGACGCTGATGTATCAACAGACCATCATCTACTAATGATCATTACAACACTGAGTCAAAGAAGTACAAAACGCAAAACAACACGCGAACGAGATTTGTACAACGTGGGACTGCTTGATGCACAGAACAAGTTCAAACTCCGCGTTTCAAACCCCGTTCCAATTGCCGCAAAGAACTGTACGAGAGAACCAGTGGCAACATACTGGGAACTATCTGGCGTGACGTCCCCTGTGAAGAAGAGGTCGTTGGCAAAGGAAAAAGAAAACCACAGAATAAAGAACGAATCTGGATTGACGGGCTACACTGCAAACACTGGACAGAGGAATGAAAGGAAACCTGCTCTGAACATGACCATGACTCCATCGCTCCAACTTACAGCACGGTATAGACACACAGCGGCGAATGAAGTTCTAAGTCAAGTTATGAAAAAAAAAAACAAACAAACAAACAAACAAAAAAAAAACGAAAACCCGCTCTATTTGACCACAGGCCCACCATCTATTTATCCGAATGAATTAAAAATACTTATCGTGATAAAAAAATTAAAAAAAATTATTGTCTAAATTAAAACTGTATATCGTTCAAATGAAAACTGTATTGCACAAACTGAAACGATATTGTCACACACACACACACACACACACACACACACACACACACACACACACACACACACACACACACGGCCACTCTCTCTCTCTCTCTTTCTCTTTAGAGAGAGAGAGAGAGAGGGGGAGAGAGAGAGAGAGAGAGAGAGAGAGAGAGAGAGAGAGAGAGAGAGAGAGAGAGAGACGTGGGCGGCGTGACGACTTATTGTTCATCACCATTTTCTTGATCTGTTCGTCTTATCTTCTGCTGGATGGTGCCGGCATCTGGAAAAATTGACAGACCTACTTTTCCTTTAGAAGGATTATTTTCCTTGCTGGCCCTAATGGAAGATCGCCGTAGATCCGGGTTCCGCCTTTGTACAAGAAGCTCCTATTAAAACTTCAATCTAATAGGTTGAAAATTTTTTTTTTATAAATATTTTAGACTTAAACTCAGTTTAGCGTGGCAGACAAATACCACCCTTTGTGACAAGATAGCTAAGATTCTTAATCATGCCAGCTCTTTAACACTGGATTCTCCCATTTCAGAAGCGGAAACTGTCATTTCTACTACTTCTGAAAAACTGGAACTCTTTAGAAACACTATGTTGCATATGTTTGGTCCACAACAATTGTCCAACATTGGAGCTTGCCTCAAAACTGAGTTGGCACCCGCAGTTACTTTGATTAAGAGGAGACTTGATAAGCAAACTGAGTGGTTGTGCGACTTCGATGACAATCCTGTCCCCACTCCATTGTTTCAAAATGGTGGTTCTAATAAGGTTACATCTGTCAAATACCGTAAGATAAATGTGAGAGAAAACAGTTTTCCTGACAAAAGACCTCACAGGAGGAACAGACACAAATATAGATGCCTTGCTGGTAAAAGTACCAAGACCAGAAATGCATTCAATACTACTGACTATGTTCCTTCAGTGGGAGATTTGAGAAAATTTGATCCAGTCGTACTGGCGGACGATGTAGACCTGTCCATATCAAACCAGTATCTGCCGTTTGCCGAATTGCCTTGTCCCTACACCCAAAGAACCAGCTGACGTATCAGATCAGCTGACTGGCACGTGCAATTGGGCTGAACGCCTTCGATGGCACCACCACCACGCGTTAAAGGAAAAGAAAGAGGGAGTGAAAGAAAGTGGCAGTCAAGAAAGCCTTGATGAGGAGGAGACCTTTGTAAAGAGACCTTGCTACAAGTCAACCACAAAACAGGCTCCTAAGAGGGACGCAGCTCTGGAAGACTTCATTGAAGCCTGTTCACAACATTTTCTTGCCCCCAGCAACAGACGAAGAATTAGGGACAACCTCACCAGTGGCCAACGGAAAGCCATCTCAGAGCTCCGTAATTTGCCTATGACAAAAATACTGCATGCAGATATGCTGACAAAGCAGGAGTTACAGTGAACATTCTCCTGGACGCTGATGATCAAATTATCCTGAATGAAGTGAATAACAGTGACTACTATGACATAGTTGAAACTAACACCACCAAGGAAACTGTCAGCAAAGTGAACTCCTGGGTAACAAAGTGGAAGAGAGAAGGGGCACTGACTGACGATATAGCAGACTTTATAACTCTAGATTCACATGTCCGTCCGGGTCACATCAAACCTCTTGTAAAAACCCACAAACCCAAACCTACACCTTCCCTTATAGGTTTTTGCTTTCTGGGTCAGGCACTCCTACTCAACCACTGTCTAAGTTTGTACAACAAGCTATTGCCCATCTCACCCATTTTCTACCGTATCAGATCATTGATTCGAAGGAATTCCTGCAGAAGGTGGATCTGATCAACGAGCACTACAGCCCCCTGCCCCCGACAGCCACATTTGCTGTCTGTGACGTGGTAGCCCTTTTCCTCAATGTGAACAACAACATGGGTATCCCCGCTGTTAAAGAAAGCTCTGAGAGAGTATCCCTCACCTCTGCAGGTACCTGAAAGTTGCATTGTTGAGGGTTTAAAAATTGCCCTCGATAACAACTGCTCAGTCTACACAGATGCAGAGGGAAAGACTGTCTTCGCCAAGCCAAACCATGGTACTGCAATGGGACGCTGCCATGCATGTGATTTTGTTGATGTCTTCATGGGCAGCTTACACAATAACTCGTGCAGGATTGCCCAGTTTTCCTCTGTGGTTGAACCTGAACGGCGTAAAGAGCTTAAATACCTAGACTGGAGCAGGTACTGAGATGATGGTATCACTCTTCTTCTCAACAGTGAGGACCAGGAATCTTACTGCCAACACCTGGATGAACTGAATCCGCCAAATATTAAGTGGACTGTAAATTTGACAGACAGGTAGAATATCTGGATATGAAACTTTCAATAGTTGATGGTGTCATAAAGACGGATGTGTTTTCCAAACATTGCCATAGTTACCTTCCTAAGAACAGTTGTCACCCTCCTGCAGTTTTCAAGGGACTTCTAACAGGTGTTGGCACCAGGCTCAGAATGTTATGCAGCGACAACGATAGGCTGCTGGACAGACTCAGAGAGTATGCCAAGTATTTTACAATCACTTGGCTTGGGTCACACAGTATGATCCAAGATTACCATCCAAGAAACAAATTGTTAAACAAAAAACAAATTGTTAAACAAAACGTGCACATCCTGTATTCCAATCGAAAAGAACAGGACCATTTTCCCTGAAGAAATGCTAATTGGTGCTGATAGGAGAAGACGCAACTTGGCAGAAATGTACAAACCTACAGTACCACGTCGCCATCCTCTCCAAGGACCCATGAACAGACCTGGATTTTTTGTATACTGTGCCCGCCAGTGTGACCTTTGTGCACATTCCAGTGACCTGATAGGGCTGCCCATGGGATGGGCGCTACTGGCCAATCGGGCAGCACCTCACATGTTCAACAAAAAAAATACTATCTACGTCATCAGATGGGAACCACCCAGACTCATGGTATGTTGGGTCCACCAAGGACCTCAAAAGAAGGTGGGCCAATCATAAATCAGACTGCAACAAGAAAATGGCCCAGCGATGTGGGGTTGCCAGACACCTCGCCCAGACTGAGCACCCTGAAGATAAGGCTCTGCCCTTTCTTTCCATCCATCCCATCGAACAAGTTGCATCTGAAGACAAACTCCTAGACAGGGAGACTTACCGGAAAGCCAATTTAGGAACTGTCTTTAAGGGTCTTAACTCCCGTACAGAACTCAACAATATGCAAAGAATGAGAAACAGGATTCTGTATTAAGACGGCGCTAAACTCGGGA
>CM065735.1:32656650-32671650 GCA_033310375.1 Conus canariensis | reverse complement strand
GAGAAAGAGAGACAGAGACAGAGAGAAACTATTTGGAAAAAAAAAAAAGGAATTTGACGGACGGAAGAATGGGGGGTAGGAGACAAAGGAAGAGGAGGAGCGGGAACACTGCATGAGGGACGGGCGGGGTGAAGACGGTCGGTGAGGATCATGTTGCATGGGAGTGCAGGTTGGTGAGGGGGGGGGGGGGGGGGGGGGGGAGGAAACAGGATAGGAATGGGAAGAACGCACGGGAAGGGAAGAGGGGCAGATGGAGATTGGGAAGGTGGAGGGAGTGCGTTGGAGGTTAAGTAGTCCGCTAAGGTCGAGTTTAGAGTTCAAAATGCACCCCACACACACACACCACACACACACACACACACACACACACACACACACACACACGCACACACACGACGCACGCACACGCACACACACACACTCACTAGCGGAAGGAAGGAAGGGGGTGGGGGAGACACGGGGTGCGTGTCAGAGTATCTCTAATATTGTAGGTGGCGCAGTGAAAAGCATAGAAAACGAAATGCTGAATCAACAGTGTTTGAACATTGAACTGGTGACAGTTTAATGGAAGTAAATACTGCAACCTTAGAAAAAACGGCGTGCCTAACTGTGTTGAACAAACCTGAACTGTGAGAGAAGAAAACGCGTGCTTAACTGTGTGAGACAGAAAACGGCGTGCCTTAACCTGTAAGTGTGAGACAGAAAACGGCGTGCCTTAACTTGTGTGAGACAGAAAACGGCGTGCCTTAACCTGTGTGCGACAGAAAACGGCGTGCCTTAACTGTGTGGACAGAAAACGCGTGCCTTAACTTGTGTGCGACAGAAAACGGCGTGCCTTAATTAACCTGTGTGCGACAGAAAACGGCGTGCCTTAACCTGTGTGGACAGACAGAAAACGGCGTGCCTTAACCTGTGTGCGACAGAAAACGGCGTGCCTTAACCTGTGTGACAGAAAACGGCGTGCCTTAACTTGTGTGCGACAGAAAACGGCGTGCCTTAACCTGTGTGCGACAGAAAACGGCGTGCCTTAACCTGTGTGCGACAGAAAACGGCGTGCCTTAATTAACCTGTGTGCGACAGAAAACGGCGTGCCTTAACCTGTGTAAGACAGAAAACGGCGTGCCTTAACTTGTGTGCGACAGAAAACGGCGTGCCTTAACCTGTGTAAGACAGACATGCATGATTCAAGTTTAGAAAAAAAGAAAGTGATGTTGCGATGGACAGACCGCGGCAAAACACCTGAAAAAAAGTCTGGGTGGGGATTTGTTAGTTTCTGACCAAGAAGTTCAGAGAATAACGCCAGAGAAAGTGGAAAGGGCGCCAACAGAGTCCAATGCCACGCTGCAGCTTCAGAGTACGGCAAACACGGGTGGCAGCACAATGGATTATCAGATGTCTAACAGCGGAGTAAACGTGCACCCCCACGTTTACCTGAAGTAGTTGGAAGGTCAGGAACCGCTGCTTCTAGTGAACTTTACCACACAGGCAGCAGCGTACTCTGAGATGGAGATTCCCGTCTGTCTGGATCGACACTGTTTCAAGACATCATGCAAGACCAAGCCTCACTAAGTGTCTCAAGCGCGGTGGATTGTTTGCCGGGTGTCCAAATCACGACAGCACTTTTTTTTTGGACGCTGGAGAGACTTCTGACTATTGCCGTGAAAGATAATAACATGGCCTATGCAGGGTGGGCGAGCCGGCGGATCAGTTCTCTTGGGCGTCAAAGCTGACGTATGACGGGGTGTTGATACACAATAGGCTGCAGCAGGTTTCTGGTGGGCCACTGATGAACAACACTTGTCCTCTGATATTGTGAGGGAGAAGGAGAGCAATTGGCCGCTACAACCAAAGCCCACTGGATCGTCACCACACCCTCGCAAACGAAGACCCGTCTCGGTGGAAAGGAAATATGCCTTGAGCACAACACTCAGACCCAGGTTGAACATAGTCAACTCTTCGTACAGCAGTCCAGCAGAGCGCGGAACATGCAGCAGAAAGCAGTTGAAATGAGACACAAGTCTTTCGCTCAATTCGCATTCCCTCTGATGAATCCACTCGTTGCTCTCAAGATTCTTGAGACTGCGCTTTTCCTGGTGGCTATTCCTCAATACCTGTCAAACTTAGCTGTTGGCAAAATGCCACTCAAAGATGATCCTGTCAGGAACTTGTTGTCAGGAGGCAACGGAACGGAGTGGTTTTAGGACTGAGGAAAGATTACGTCGCGAAAGTTTTGCAGCGGAAACTTTACGTCTGTAATCCTTTTTGACTCAACGCATTTCATAACTTAATGCGGACTGCAGAAGTCCATCTTTCTTTCCGTTTCAAAACAATGCACGGGTCATAAGAGTCAACCTCTTTCTGGTTTACAACTAAATGCAGTCCACCGGAATCAGTCTTTCCTTTCTGTTTAGGAACTAAAATTGGGAATTAAAGAATGAAGTCTCTTTTCTGCTATGAAAAAAAAAAAGATTACAGGCGGACCAACCTTTGTTTGTTTTTCTTGTAAAATAAATGCCGAGCCATTCTCTTTTTTGTTTTAAAACCTAATCCGACCAACGATTTAGTCTCTTTGTTCTGTTTTGAATTAAAATGCAAACAACAGGGGTCAATATCTATTTGTTTTAAAATGTAAATGCAAATTACGAGCCGTCAATCTCTTTTTCTGTTTTGAAATTAAATGTTGACTGCAACAGTCCATTGCTTTGTCCGTTTTAAAACAAAATGTGAACCACGTGATTCAATTTTTTTTTCTTTTTTAAAACTGAATGTTGAAGACAGAGTGAAATCTCACTAGTAACGTATACAGGCTGTGAGATTCTTTTTCATATTTTTTCCTATGAACCTGAATTTGGACCTCTGGTGACACTCTCTGTATGAAACCAAATGTGGACCAAATGTGTAGAAACGTACCTTTTTTTTTTTTTTTTTTTTTTTTTTTTTTTACTGTTTTGAAGCCAAATCCAACAACTGGACTCCACTTTTCATTTCGCTGTTTTGAAACAAAACTTGACGAGAGGGGTTCATGTTTTCTGTTCTGAAACCCCCCACCCCCCAAAAAAGGAGTCAATCTCTTTTTCTGTTCTGAAAGGCAACTCAAAAACAGAAGTCCATCACTTTTATGTTCTAATGTCAAACCCGACAACAGGAAGCTTTTTTTTTTCTTGCTCTGAAACCCCAACCACTAAACAGGAGTCAATCTGTTTTTCAGTTCTGAAAGCAAACTCGACAACAGGAGTCCGTTTCTTTTTCGGTTTCTAAAATTTCTAAAATAAATGTCAACAACAGGAATTTTTGATAAAGCCAATGCACGCCACAGGAGTCATCCTGTCTGTTTTGAACAAAAATGCGGACCACAGGAGTCATCCTGTCTGGAACAAACAATGGGGACCACAGAAGCCATCCTGTCTGTTTTGAACAAAAAATGCGGACCACAGGAGTCATCCTGTCTGTTTTGAACAAAAAATGCGGGCCACAGGAGCCATCCTGTCTGTTTTGAACAAAAAATGCGGACCACAGGAGCCATCCTGTCTGTTTTGAACAAAACAAATGCGGACCACAGGAGCCATCCTGTCTGTTTTGAACAAAAAACTGCGGACCACAAGAGTCATTGTCCCTTTCTGTTTTAAAACTCAATGCAACCATGTACCATAGAGTCAACATTTTGTTGTTGTTTGTTTTTCTTTTTACTCGATGAGGGCCCTAAGAGACGGATACATCCATAGATGCTCGGTCTTTGCAGGCAGTCAGCGCTGATGCTGCAAGCTGTGAACGAGGAAGAAAATGGATTCCTGACAAAGCTGCCGCAAAACTGAAAGAAAGACAACATTTTGTTTTCGAATCAATCGAAAGACAGCAGCCTAAAGACAAAAAGAACTACAGGAGGAAGGAATAAAGACACAACAAAACAAGAAGACCGGACGAGAGAAAGTAAGAAAAATGCGAAAAGAATAAAGACAGTAAAAAAAGGAATAAGAGCGTTTCAAGATTCCCATCCTGTTCATATGCTGGTCGTTTTGTCCTTAACGGAGGATTACGGATTTTAAACCCTGCCATTTTCCTATCGACCCCAGCCTTCAGAATGCTGCATGTCGGTACGTATCCCCACCAGTCTCACAGCGCAGCACAACACAAGTTACACTGCTTACTTCCTTGCTACCTCCCCACTTACCCCCTTCCTTCCTCCTCTTTTATCTCTCTTCGTATATCGATCTCGTCGGTGTCAAAGGCATTTCAGATCTCAAAAACCAGCTGAGCCATGTTTCAATCCCACGGCAAAATCAAGCTAATGTTCACGTCATCTCATAAATATTCAGGAGATGCAAATAGGACGAACGTAGAAGAAGACGGCTGTCCATTGGACTGAACGTTCTGCACGTTCAGTTCCCACAGCGGAGGGGAGGTGTACAGTGAGCTTTCATCCTGATCCCCGTCCTGATCCTTTAAGCTGCTGCCACGTCAAGCACTTGAGCTCTGGACCCGTAAAGCCTCATGGCGATCAAGGCGTCAACGTCACCACATGTTGGGCCGATCTGAGAGCGTTCCGAAACGTCAGCCAAACAGTATGGCAGTATTCCAGCGTCAAAAGGCCATGAAACCCGCGTTTCTTTTCGCTGACAACAGTGTTGATGTTTTAAAAAAAAAATGGATAATTACCGTTCTAGCTTGATCACTTTAATGATCCCTGTGGTTGTTGCTTCAGAATCGTTTGTTTTCTTGCTTTCTGGCCTGACACGGCGGACAAACGTGAACATCATGAAAAGAGTAAATTATGACCCATAAAAACAATTATGACGCATGAAAACGGGTAACCATAACTACTGAACATCCAAATTGGTATCATTGCAGGGACTGCATGCTTCAAAACGTCTTTGCTGAGGCCCAAGACAACCCAAACCAGAAATATTGATTAAAAAAAGAGCTGGTTTTGCTGCTCACTGCTTACCATATTGTTGTTTTCTTTCGTTAATCATCTTTCTTTTCTTTTCTTTCCGTAGAGTGTCCATAATCATCAAGTTGATTCTTCTGACACTTTTGTGGGTATGACCGTTCTTTTTTATCTGCCATTAAGGCAGCCATACTCAACTTCGGGAAAGGTGCATGCTATGTGTAACGTGTCGTCCATACCAACGCCAAACTGGCCTTCTCTGCGAAAGTGATGATGGATCTGACGTGTGTGCAAGATGTTACGCGTGCGTTCACACACGGAACCTGGGTTTGCGTCTCATTTGAAGACTGTAACGGAATGGAGTCGGAACCAATGTTAACTCGAGGGAAAATCCCCCTGTATCGAAACGGCCGGCGGAGATTCGAACCTGCAACCCCATATTACGAGTCCGGCGCTCTACCAACTGAGCTATTCCGGCATCCGTTAACCAGGCATCAAACCAGGCAAACATGCTGTTTACGGTGAAAATTACCATATTATTGTTGTTCTCACAGTGATTCTTAATTTCTTTCTTTTTTTTTTTTTCCTTTATTTTTGGTTAGTGTTCCAACTGTTGAGATAAGCAAGTCCCCATCGTAACTGTGCGCAATTCAAAGCCACAAATCTCTCTTAGCTTTGTCTGGACGGTACAAGTGTCGCAGAAACAAGTGTCGCAATGCGAACTTTGTTCCTCGACACTTGTACCGTGAACTGACATCAAGTGTCGCAGAAATCTGCAGCACTTTTTCGCGTGAATTAAACTTACAAGCGAACAAGTGTCGCTCCGTTTCAGCCGTGTGAGGTGTGTGCGTCACTCCATGCGCTGCTGCGTGGTTGGGTGTGTGTGTGTGTGTGTGGGTGTGTGTGTCGTGCTGCGGCTGGCGTGGTGCGCTGCGATGTTGTTGTGTGTTTGTGTGTGTGTGTGTGTTGTGGTGCGCGGCGCGCACTGAGCGATCTAAACTTTGTGCGCTGTTGCCAAAAATGTGTCAAAATTTTAACATTAAAAAATTGATGCACACACACACAACACACAACACAACAACCAACACGCACGTGCTCGGCGTGGACGCAGTACACCGCGCGTGCACGGCTGGAGTGTACGGAATTCACCATCAATGGGCTGAACGGTGCGAACCTTGTTCCGCTTTGTAATTGTATGCACCGCGAACAAAGTTCTGCAGATTCTGCGGACACTTGATGCAGTTCGGTACAATGTCCGCAGGGAACAAGTGTCGCGTTCCACTTGTTCTGCGGACACTGTCGGTACGCTTCATCCAGCGGTAACGGGTTAAAAAAAAAACAAACAAAAAAAACAGAAAGAAAAAAGCTTCCCCCAACCTCCCGAAAAATCTTGGTATGGGTGACATCTTGAGGAATATTTCGTTTGATGAACAAGCCGAAACATGTACACCTCGTGTCAGTTTAATAGGCTTTTCTTCCAGCTTTCCCTTTGAAGATGGCTGGAAACTACAGGGCAGTCTCCGTCTGTCGTTGACTCGCCTGTCTGGGCTGTGTGGCGTGGCAGACTGCACGTCTCACACAGGCGATTTCATTACCACCACATCAGGTTCCAATTATCGCCCCCCCCTCCCCCCCCCCCCCCCCCCGCCACGTCTCATCTACCCCCTCCCCCTTCCGCTTCCCTCTTAGCCGCCTTCCCTCCTACTCACTCTTCCCCTCCTCTCAGAACCAAATGGCTGAGAACAGCTTGCGTGGTTGTTTCTAACATTTCTTTTCAAATTCTCGACAAACACACTCTCTCTCTCTCTCTCTCTCTCTCTTCTCTCTCTCCCCCCCCTCTCTCTCTCTCCCTCTCTCTGCCATCTCTCTCTCTCTCTCTCTCTCTCTCTCTCTCTCTTTCGCTTTCTCTCTCTCCCTTTCTCTCTCTCTCTGTAAACTGGATGCTTTGATAAGGCCTATCACTCTGCGTGAGTTTAAATGTACGATACGGCTCTTTGAACAATCACAAGTCAGCCAGCCAGTTCAGCTACTATCATCGGAGAAATGTCTAAACACTCAAATGCCAGAGCCAACACTTTGTTGTTAAATTTTCCAGTGTGTTGTTCGGCAGGGGGATTTACCCAGACAGTTGCACAGCGTCAATAATTCAAACCATTGTTCTTGAAAGGGAGCCGCCAACGATCCTAACAATTATAGACGAATCTCCGTTAGAGGTGTGTGTAGACGATTGATGGCTTTATTATAAATGACAGATCGAAAACATGGGTAGATGCACGCACAACACGTTTGTTGAGAGTCGGGCAGGCTTCCGTGCTTGGGAGGGAGGGAGGGAGGGAGGGACAGAGAGAGAGAGAGAGAGAGAGAGGAGAGAGAGAGAGAGAGAGAGAGAGAAGGGGGGCAATGATTACATATTTACTCTTTTTGCGGTCATCCAGAAGCAATTAACGTTAAACAGTCCTATGTCGCTTTCATAGATTTTCAGAAAGCGTGCAATTCAGTTTCAAGGCTTTGACTGGGCCAATTCTACAGAATAAGAGTACAGATGGAAAACTACTTCTTGCATACGAAGCATGTTTGCATCAAATCCACCTCTAGGAAATAGAGAAAAGATTTCCACGTACATAAAGTGTGCGAGCAATCTTAGGCGAGGATATATGTGGAACTGAAACCTACTTTCATTAATAATTCACGAATTGGTGATGCATGTTAAAAAACCACCAAAAAACAAACAGATGCAAACATAAAAACCTACTCCACTTACTGAAAGCGTAAGATATTCCAGACAGAAAAACACTTATGGGCCGTAAAAGCGTTAACGCTTTCTAGTAAACATCGTCATCTCTGTGACCCAGTTATTGAACACACCTACAAATTTCAGAAAGATCGGCCTAAGTACTTGCTGAGGATATTCATAAAAAAGAAATACCGAAAGAATACTTAGTATCCCATGAAAAGATGATGGAGCACAAATGCAAGTGATTAATGCGTACAGATATCTTGGATTCATTTCACTACTCGCTTTTTTTTCTTTCATGAAGCTTCTAGCCCTCTTGCCATGAAAGCCAAGAAGGCTGTATTCAGTGTTCTGATTGTTTTAAACACCCAACAACATAACTCGTTACTGTTTTGCTTAAGTTATTTGATGTCCTGGCATAGCCAATTCTGTTATATGCCTCAGAAATAGAGGGCTGAGCTAGGTGTACATGGGTATGGTAAAGACACATATCTTTGCCACGAAACAATATTAGGGAGTGGACAGCAGAACGCCAAAAGAGAGGATTTATGAGGAGAAGGGACAACAGTTTTTGTATATCAACAGTAGCATCAGGTGTACCTGTTACTGGATTAAGATAAACAGCATAAATCACTGTGACTTTCAAGGAAAGAATATATCATGCTACATAACCTTGATGAACGAGTAAAGCAGACATGGCCATCAGATATGAGGATAACTTTATCACAATTTGGTTTCTATGTTGTGTGATTATCCAAGAAGTTGAACCCACGAACGACTTTATAAAAAAAAAAGATTCAAGCACAGGCTCATAGTCAATCAGAAACAAAATTGAAAAGTCACCTTCCAAGAAGTGATAGACTTAAAGTTAACAGTAAAGGTTCATTTTCACTCGAACTGGATCCTTATATGCTTTTTGACTTAAACATGTTCACCAAATGTTTCTATTGGTTCTCATTACCTTTCGGATCAAGTGGCTTCTTACGACCTTTTTGATAACACAGGTTCCCATCACCTCTCTGTTCATATGGTTTTGTTATTACTTGTCTGATCTGGTGAGGTTTTTACGCCTTTGTTGACCACGCGGGGCGTTATTGCGTGTTTGAGCATGTGGCTTGTTATTGCCATTGTGACCACATGTATTGTTGCTGCTATTTCCATCACATGGCCTGTTTTCACCTTTTCCGGCGATACGAGTTATAAAATGGAAAGAGAAAGAGCGCACGAGCGAACGGACGAGCAAGCAAGCGAGCGAGCGAGCGAGTAATGGAAAGAGACAGACAGATAGAGACAGAGGTAGAAAGACAGACAGAGAGAAAAAGAAAGAGAGAGAGAGAGACAGACAGACAGACAGACAGACAGAGACAGAGAGAGAAGGGCAATGGGAAGAGAGGAGAGAGAGAGCGAGAGAGAGAGAGAGAGAGAGAGAGAGAGAGAGAGAGAGAGAGAGAAGAGAGAGAGAGAAGGGCAATCGGGAAAGAAGAGAGAGAAGGGGTAAGGGAATGAGGGAGCGAGGGAGAGACGGACGGACGAATGGACAGACAGACAGACAGACAGACAGAGGGGAGGGAGGGAGGGAGGGAGAGAAGGATGGAGTGAGGGAGGGAGGGAATGAGTGAGGGAGACATTTTTTTCCTTCTCGTTTTCCGTGCCCCTTCAGTGGCATCACCACCACACCATCCATTCCGGCCCCTTGGCATTCCCACACACCATCCATTCCGCCTCCTTGGCATCAACACCACGCCATCCATTCCGGTTCCTTAGCATCACCACCATACCATCCACTCCGACTCCTTGACATTCCCACCACGCCATCCATTCCGGCTCCTTGGCATCACCACCACGCCATCCATTCCGACTCCTTGGCATCACCACCACGCCATCTATTCCGACTCCTTGACATTCCCACCACGCCATCCATTCCGACTCCTTGGCATCACCACCACACCATCCATTCCGACTCCTTGACATTCCCACCACGCCATCCATTCCGGCCCCTTGGCATCACCACCACGCCATCCATTCCGACTCCTTGGCATCACCACCACGCCATCTATTCCGACTCCTTGACATTCCCACCACGCCATCCATTCCGGCTCCTTGGCATTCCCACCACGCCATCCATTCCGTCTCCTTGGCATTCCCACCACGCCATCCATTCTGTCTCCTTGGCATTCCCACCACTCCATCCAATCCGGCCCCTTGGCATCACCACCACGCCATCCATTCTGTCTCCTTGGTATCACCATCAAGCCATCCATTCCGTCTATTTGGCATTCCCACCACGTCATCCATTCCGACCCCTTGGCATCACCACCACGCCATCCATTCCGCCTCCTTGGCATTCCCACCACGCCATCCATTCCGTCTCCTTGGCATCACCACCACGCCATCCATTCCGTCTCCTTGGCATTCCCACCACGCCATCCATTCTGTCTCCTTGGCATTCCCACCACGCCATCCATTCTGTCTCTTCGGCATTCCCACCACGCCATCGATTCTGGACCCTTGGCATTCCCACGACGCCATCCATTCCGGCTCCTTGGCATTCCCACCACGCCATCCATTCAGTCTCCTTGACATCACCACCACGCCATGCATTCCGGCTCTTTGGCATTCCCACCACGCCATCCATTCTGTCTCCTTGACATCACCACCATGCAATCCATTCCGTCTCCTTGGCATCACCACCACGCCATCCATTCGGGCTCCTTGACATTCCCACAACGCCATCCATTCCGTCTCCTTGACATCACCAACATGCCATCCATTCCGGCTCCTTGGCATTCCCACCACGCCATCCATTCCAGCTCCTTGACATTCCCACCACGCCATCCAGTCCGACTCCTTGGCATCACCACCACGCCATCCATTCCGGTTCCTTGGCATCACCACTATACCATCCATTCCGACTCCTTGGCATTCCCACCACACCATCCATTCCGACTCCTTGACATTCCCACCACGCCATCCATTCCGGCTCCTTTGCATTCCCACCACGCCATCCATTCCGACTCCTTGGCATCACCACCACACCATCCATTCCGACTCCTTGACATTCCCACCACGCCATCCATTCCGACTCCTTGACATTCCCACCACGCCATCCATTCCGACTCCTTGACATTCCCACCACGCCATCCATTCCGACTCCTTGACATTCCCACCACGCCATCCATTCCGGCCCCTTGGCATCACCACCAGGCCATCCATTCCGACTCCTTGGCATCACCACCACGCCATCCATTCCGGCTCCTTGGCATCACCACCACGCCATCCATTCTGACCAATTGGCATTCTTACTACGCCATCCATTACGTCTCCTTGGCATTCCCACCACGTCATCCATTCCGCTCCTTGGCATTCCCACCACGCCATCCATTCCGTCTCCTTGGCATTCCCACCACGCCATCCATTCCGTCTCCTTGGCATTCCCACCACGCCATCCATCCGTCTCCGTGGCATTCCCACCACGCCATCCATTCCATCTCCTTGGCATTCCCACCACGCCATCCATTCCGGCTCCTTGGCATTCCCACCACGCCTTTCCATTCTGCTCTTTGGCATTCCACCACGCCATCCATTCCGTCTCCTTGGCGTTCCCACCACGCCATCCATTCCGTCTCTTTGGCATTCCCACCACGCCATCCATTCTGACTCCTTGACATTCCACCACGCCATCCATTCCGGCTCCTTGGCATTCCCACCACGCCTTTCCATTCCGGCTCCTTGGCATTCCCACCACGCCATCCATTCCGTCTCCTTGGCGTAACCACCACGCCATCCATTCCGGTTCCTTGGCATTCCACCACGCCATCCATTCCGTCTCCTTGGGATCACCACCACGCCATCCATTCCGTCTCCTTGGCATTCCCACCACGCCATCCATTCCGGCTCCTTGGCATTCCCACCACGCCATCCATTCCGGCCCTTGGCATCCCCACCACGCCATCCATTCCGTCTCCTTGGCATTCCCACCACGCCATCCATCCGGCTCCTTGGAATTCCCACCACGCCATCCATTCGACTCCTTGGCATTCCCACCACGCCATCCATTCCGGCCCCTTGGCATCCCCACCACGCCATCCATTCCGTCTCCTTGGCATTCCCACCACGCCATCCATCCGGCTCCTTGGTATTCCACCACGCCATCCATTCCGACTCCTTGGCATCCCACCACGCCATCCATTCCGACCCCTTGGCATTCCCACCACCCATCCATTCCGCTCCTTGTATTCTCACCACGCCATCCATTCCGTCTCCTTGCATTCCCACGACGCCATCCATTCCGTCTCCTTGGCATTCCCACCACGCCATCCATTCTGTCTCCTTGGCTTCACCACCACGCCATCCTTCCGGCTCCTTGGCATTCCCACTACGCCATCCATTCCGGCTCCTTGCATCATCACCTGCCGTCCATTCTGTCTCCTTGGCATCACCACCACGCCATCCATTCTGCTCCTTGGCATTCCCACCACACCATCCATTCGGACTCCTTGGCATTCCCACCACGCCATCCATTCCGACCCCTTGGCATCACCACCACGCCATCCATTCCGTCTCCTTGGCATTCCACCACGCCATCCATTCCGACCCTTGGCATCCCACCACGCCATCCATTCTGACCCCTTGGCATTCCCACCACGCCATCCATCCGACTCCTTGGCATCACCACCACGCCATCCATTCCGTCTCCTTGGCATTCCCCCACGCCATCCATTCCGTCTCCTTGGCATTCCCACCACGCCATCCATTCCGTCTCCTTGCATTCCCACCACGCCATCCATTCCGACTCCTTGGCATCACCACCACACCATCCATTCCGACTCCTTGACATTCCCACCACGCCATCCATTCCGACTCCTTGACATTCCCACCACGCCATCCATTCCGACCCCTTGGCATCACCACCACACCATCCATTCCGACTCCTTGACATTCCCACCACGCCATCCATTCCGGCCCTTGGCATCACCACCAGCCATCCATTCCGACTCCTTGGCATCACCACCACGCCATCCATTCCGGCTCCTTGGCATCACCACCACGCCATCCATTCTGACCAATTGGCATTCTTACTACGCCATCCATTACGTCTCCTTGGCATTCCCACCACGTCATCCATTCCGTCTCCTTGGCATTCCCACCACGCCATCCATTCCGTCTCCTTGGCATTCCCACCACGCCATCCATTCCGTCTCCTTGGCATTCCCACCACGCCATCCATCCGTCTCCGTGGCATTCCCACCACGCCATCCATTCCATCTCCTTGGCATTCCCACCACGCCATCCATTCCGGCTCCTTGGCATTCCCACCACGCCTTTCCATTCTGCCTCTTTGGCATTCCCACCACGCCATCCATTCGTCTCCTTGGCGTTCCCACCACGCATCCATTCCGTCTCTTTGGCATTCCCACCACGTCATCCATTCCGTCTCCTTGGCATTCCCACCACGCCATCCATCCGGCTCCTTGGAATTCCCACCACGCCATCCATTCCGACTCCTTGCATTCCCACCACGCCATCCATTCCGCCCTTGGCATCCCACCACGCCATCCATTCCGTCTCCTTGGCATTCCCACCACGCCATCCATCCGGCTCCTTGGTATTCCCACCACGCCATCCATTCCGACTCCTTGGCATTCCCACCACGCCATCCATTCCGACCCCTTGGCATTCCCACCACGCCATCCATTCCGGCTCCTTGGTATCTCACCACGCCATCCATTCCGTCTCCTTGCATTCCCACGACGCCATCCATTCCGTCTCCTTGGCATTCCCACCACGCCATCCATTCTGTCTCCTTGGCTTCACCACCACGCCATCCATTCCGGCTCCTTGGCATTCCCACACGCCATCCATTCCGGCTCCTTGACATCATCACCATGCCGTCCATTCTGTCTCCTTGCATCACCACCACGCCATCCATTCTGGCTCCTTGGCATTCCCACCACACCATCCATTCGGACTCCTTGGCATTCCCACCACGCCATCCATTCCGACCCTTGGCATCACCACCACGCCATCCATTCCGTCTCCTTGGCATTCCCACCACGCCATCCATTCCGACCCCTTGGCATCACCACCACGCCATCCATTCTGACCCTTGGCATTCCACCACGCCATCCAGTCCGACTCCTTGGCATCACCACCACGCCATCCATTCCGTCTCCTTGGCATTCCACCACGCCATCCATTCCGTCTCCTTGGCATTCCCACCACGCCATCCATTCCGTCTCCTTGCATTCCCACCACGCCATCCATTCCGACTCCTTGGCATCACCACCACACCATCCATTCCGACTCCTTGACATTCCCACCACGCCATCCATTCCGACTCCTTGACATTCCCACCACGCCATCCATTCCGACCCTTGGCATCCCACCACACCATCCATTCCGACTCCTTGACATTCCCACCACGCCATCCATTCCGGCCCCTTGGCATCACCACCAGGCCATCCATTCCGACTCCTTGGCATCACCACCACGCCATCCATTCCGGCTCCTTGGCATCACCACCACGCCATCCATTCTGACCAATTGGCATTCTTACTACGCCATCCATTACGTCTCCTTGGCATTCCCACCACGTCATCCATTCCGTCTCCTTGGCATTCCCACCACGCCATCCATTCCGTCTCCTTGGCATTCCCACCACGCCATCCATTCCGTCTCCTTGGCATTCCCACCACGTCATCCATTCCGTCTCCTTGGCATTCCCACCACGTCATCCATTCCGTCTCCTTGGCATTCCCACCACGCCATCCATTCCGTCTCCTTGGCATTCCCACCACGCCATCCATTCCGTCTCCTTGGCATTCCCACCACGCCATCCAATCCGTCTCCGTGGCATTCCCACCACGCCATCCATTCCATCTCCTTGGCATTCCCACCACGCCATCCATTCCGGCTCCTTGGCATTCCCACCACGCCTTTCCATTCTGCCTCTTTGGCATTCCCACCACGCCATCCATTCCGTCTCCTTGGCGTTCCCACCACGCCATCCATTCCGTCTCTTTGGCATTCCCACCACGCCATCCATTCTGACTCCTTGACATTCCCACCACGCCATCCATTCCGGCTCCTTGGCATTCCCACCACGCCTTTCCATTCCGGCTCCTTGGCATTCCCACCACGCCATCCATTCCGTCTCCTTGGCGTAACCACCACGCCATCCATTCCGGTTCCTTGGCATTCCCACCACGCCATCCATTCCGTCTCCTTGGGATCACCACCACGCCATCCATTCCGTCTCCTTGGCATTCCCACCACGCCATCCATTCCGGCTCCTTGGCATTCCCACCACGCCATCCATTCCGGCCCCTTGGCATCCCCCCCACGCCATCCATTCCGTCTCCTTGGCATTCCCACCACGCCA
>CM065735.1:32649150-32651650 GCA_033310375.1 Conus canariensis | reverse complement strand
CAAACATCACAAGCCACATATCACCAAAGTTAGACATGGATGATTCTGCTGTGGGAATCCGCGGCACTCCTACCATGACAGAGGAACTCTTTCTCCAAGACTGTCCGACACACTAGAAACTTAAGCCAGGAATCTGGCCTGCTGAGGTTCCAACGAGGGACACGCTCTTTACCCCCACCCTTTCCCCCACTTCCTACGGAGTCGCTGCAGCACTTGTCAGAGCCTTTGGTTCTGCAGTCAGACTCCACGGCACATGCACCACGGCAGAAGAACGCTTCCTCCACCACTGTCTAACACGCTAGAAGCTTAGAGAAGGAATCTGGCCAGCTGAGGTCCCAACGTGACATTTCCCCCACAACACCTGTTCCATCTAAAACGTGACCCTTCTCTCATACGGCCTGTTCAGTTTGAAAGGTTACAGTTCCCGCCACGGCTGTTGTGATACCAATGAAACGAATATCCACTGGGGACAGAAGAACTCTGATAGTGGATGAAATCTGCGTACCATCACACATGAAATACATTTGTCATGATGGTAAAGTCAGATTACCGATACACACGAGTAACCTCTCTGATGCTGATGAGCAACGATTCCTAATAAACTTGTATCACTCCTTACAGACTGTTGATTTTCGACAAACATGAATAACTTCTCTGATACTGTGACGAGGTGATTTCCAATAGGCATGAATAACATCTCCGATAAAAGATAGTTACATTTCTGATATTGCGGAGAGCTGATTTCCAATTGACATGAAGAACATCTCCGATAGATAGTTGATTTCCAAAAGAACGCACAACATTTCTGATACCGAGGAGAGCTGACGTCGTAGACAGGAATAACATCTCTGATACTGTAGAGAACTGATTTTCAAAGGAAATACTTAACGCCTGAACTGTGACATGAATAGCATTTCCGATCCTGATACTGGTCACACACACACACACACACACACACACACACACACACACACCACACACACACACACACACGTACGTATACACACAGTTGCGCATACGTACATACGCTTGTAGACCCTACGCATGAAGGCACACACACACACACACACACACACACACACACACACACACACACACACACACACACACACACACACAAACAAACACATATACATACAGGAGTGCGCGCGAGCGAACACGCACTCGCTAAGATTATTTGGGGCTATGATGCAACTTGTTTATAGCTTAACCAATAATTGTCTGGTAAGAAGCACAGGAGGTAACACATAAAACAGTAGCGCCCCCCCCCTCCCCCTCCTCCCTCTATCAGTCACCAACATTGAAGCCAAAACTAAATAGTCTCTGTATTGATCAGCCGACAGAAAGTCAAAGTAGTAGTAACGGTAGAAGTGGACGTTTTAATGATGGCTGTAGTGTCTGTCGTTGACGTCAATGAACGGCGCCATTTCAGACACTGACTCGCTCAGCTAATCAACGGGAAGAGGACACAGGGGGAAAAAAACACAAGCCAATATACTCTCCCAAGACCAGAATGCGCTGTCGATGTTCTGTCTTCACAACACATATTTTGTTGTTTAATTCAAGCTTTCAATTAATTTCACTAAAAAAAAAAAAAAAAATTGCAGTTAATATTTCTTTTTGTAACGTACTGTTGGAAAAGAAACAAAAATGAAATTGCATCTTATTCCCGAGCTAAAACCAAATTCTGAAAAACTGACACAATATTGAGAAAAAACCCCCCCAAAAAACAACTATAGTCAAAAGAAATGGATGAAGACGATTTCACAACACCGCAATATTTCTGATGGACTGCAAAATACGTACACAGTCTATCCGATTCGACATGCCCCTAAAAAAAAAAAAGTTAAAATCTGCTAGAAAAATTAACAAAAAAATCAGTTTTTCAACCATTCGTTAAATCTTATAATGGACAATTATTGTTTAACAACTTGTGATTTTTTTTTAAACGAGATAAAACCATAAAGGATACTGTCGCTGGTAGTTGACAATACAAAGGGTATGCATGCCTTCAGGACGACCCATTAACATTTTGCTCCTGTTTTCTTAAATAAATGTTAGCGAACCGCCTGCAGTCCTCTCGCTTTGCAACTAGACCTGTTTTCTTGTGATACAAGCCACTCTTATTTGCAGTCGTTGATGCTTTAGATATGACCTTACCCGTGACCTTGGACAACCACGCACACCTGCACGCACATGCACGCGCGCAGGCGTGCGACCTCCCTTACACACACACACACACACACACACACACACACACACACACACACACACACACACACACAACATGCATGTATTCACACACACACACACCAGAAAAAAAATACACAAGAGCAAAACGAAAATGTCTATAAACTCACGGAATTAACAATAACATAATACAGGTTATAAAAACAGACATTTTAAGCGATTGCTGTTAATGTAGGCTATTCGTGGGTACCAAAGTAACAACAACTAAAAAAAAAATAACAGCAACACACCAGAACAACAGCCAATGCCA
>CM065735.1:32631650-32644150 GCA_033310375.1 Conus canariensis | reverse complement strand
GATAATAACGCAGGCTTTCCTGTGTGTGGGTTTTTCATGCGTGTACTTACTGAGCCAGGAGTGGTTTTATGTGCACTTTCCTCTGTGTGTGTGTGTGTGTGTGTGTGTGTGTGTGTGTGTTAGGGGAGGTTGTGTGTGTGTGGTGTGTGTGTGTGTGTGTGTGTGTGTGTGTGTGTGTGTGTGTGTGAGAGAGAGAGAGAGAGAGAGAGAGAGAGCTGTTGTCGTTGTTTCGTGTGACAATCCTTTTGTTTCTGTAAAGCGCATGTGTTCTTCAAAATTTTGGAGAATGCATGTGGCAGGAAAAGTCTCCTTTGTTCTCCCTTCCCAACCAGTGAGACGTTCCTCCGTCCAGTAATTCATTCCTTCGGTCAGAGGACACACCCCTTCCACAATATCAGGAACACTAGGCTTATCAGTGGACCGCCACAGCAAGCCTAACAAAGAGGACGAGAACGTGCTGTACAGTTTTGTGCGCACTTGTCTTGTGGGCATACGGACAGACAGACAGATCAACAGACAGACAGACAGACAGATAAACAGACAGACAGGCAGCCAGACAACAGACAGGGATGGATAGAGAGAAAGCGGAACCTTCTTCTTCTTCTTCTGCGTACACAGGCTGATACTCCTGCGGACATTCCCTATATGGACAGACAAGTATTAATCCCATCTACCCAACAAAGGGAGTGGAGTTTTGTGTGTATGACCGTTTTTTATCCCGCCATTAAGGCAGCCATACTCGGGGAAGGTGCATGCTATGTGTAACGTGCCATCCATACCAACGGCCAAACTGGTCTTCTCTTCCGAAAGTTGGTGATGGGATTTGACGTGTGTGCAAGATGTTATGCGTGCGTTCACACACGGAACTTCGGTTTATAGTGTCATTCGAAGGACTGTATGGGGAAATGGAGTCAGAACTAATGTTAACTCCGAGGGAAAAATCCCCCTGTACCGAAACGGCCCGGCGGAGATTCGAACCCGCAACCCTTGGATTACGAGTCCGGCGCTCTACCAACTGAGCTATTCCGGCCCCGACCGCGGGACCGAACATAGAGCCCTGCCGGTGTCATACAGCGTCACGCCTGATTACACAGATGCCGGTGACCGGTCCGATGTTCTCTGAGTGAAAGTAAACATGGGACAGAAGGAAACGGCCTCATGTGCCTGAGATGGCGTCAGAATGGGTTGGGGGTGCGGGGGAGGGGGGAGGGATAGCTGTTGCCATTTTCCATTCCACATTGAATCACTCGCTCCCTTCCTCCCAGCCCCACCCACCCCTTATCCCTCCACCACTCGGCCCTCCCCCCCCCCCCCCACCCTCCCACCCCCGCTCCCACCTCCACCCTTCCACAGCGCACTTCTCTCCCGGTCAAGGACATGTCTCTGTCTTGGTGGGGGCGGACTAGGCCATGTCGACCGACACAGGCCTGCGTGCCTCTGATGAGCGGAAGAGATCAGAGAGTGTGACGACGTTCCGGTGCTGATTGGGGAGACAGACAACACATCATGACGCAACGCCACTTTCCCACGCGCGCACATGCTCTCGCGTGCTTCCTTGCGCGGTCCACCAGCAGACTGAGCAAATTCTTTTGGCAGACTTCTAGGGTAATACACCATCAATTCATAAGCCAGGGCCATGATAAACATTCCCATTATTATAGAGACAGAAACAGCTGGACCGTTCTCATAATTTCTGTTGTGTCTTCTTCTTCTTCTTCTTCTTCTTCATCACATCATCATCATCATCATCTTCTTCTTCTTCTTCTTCTTCTTCTTCTTCTTCTTCTTCTTCTTCTTCATCGTTATCATCTTCTCTTCTTCTTCTTCTTTTCTTCTTCTTCTTCTCTTCTTCCACCCAGACCGGAACCCCAGAGACACTGGCGAAGGCTGCTGTACGGCAGAGGCCTTCCATAGATCCACAGAGCTTCTTCCTCGTCGATGTATCGGCAGGCCGGGTCTCTGCTCTTAGCTTTTGATGTGTGGGACAGTCCTGCAGAAAGTGTTCCACAGCCACTGGGGCTGTACAGCACGGGCACCCTGAAGACTCGCCAATGTGGAATTTTGTCAACATGTGGTGTTGGAGTCTGGAGTGCCCTGTCCTATTGTGTCTGACAACTAGTTGATTTCCCCCTCCTTTCCTTCGGATGTCTGTCAAGGTACATGTTAGGTGATTCCAGGCAGAGAGCTGAACATGAATGGAATCCACTGTAGGTTTCTTGTAAACTTGGGGATGCTTCAGTGTTTTGTCTGCCTGACAATCAAAGCAATTATAGCATCATGGCAGAGCTAACTGGTCTGAGTAAGGAGACCATTGTTCTGTTGTTATGGTTGCTATTGTTGTTGTTATAGTGTTGTTGTTGTTGTTGTTGTATCGTTGTTGTTGTTGTTATCGTTGTTGTTGTTATCGTTGTTGTTGGTATCGTTGTTGTTGTTGTTGTTGGTGGTGGTGGTGGTGGTGGTGGTGGAGGTGGTTTTGGTGGTGGTATGTGTGAGTTTGTGTGTTTCTGTGCGCACAGGCACACAACTTGCTGTCCTGCAGCAGTCCCCAGACCAACAGCAAGGAATCCTGGCAGCAGCGGGAAGACCAGGTGAAAGGAGTGTTGGAGGAACAGACCTGGCGTCCATGGGGATGTGCTGTTTGATCGTGTGCCCGAGTGAGAGGAGGGGACTAATCCACCCAGTGCAGCCAGGGTTACCCAGAGAAATCCTTCCCACTTCCCTGCCTTCACCTTCTACCAGGACAGGGACAATGTGATGCGGCAAAAGAGAGAGAGAGAGAGAGAGAGAGAGAGAGAGAGAGAGAGAGAGAAGAGGGTCAAACATCTTCATTGGGGAAGATAATATCAGACGGAGAAGAGACAAGCGAAGAAAACTGTCTCTCCACATGAAGAAAGCGAAACAAGAGAACAATGCACGCATCGATGGCCTTTGATCACTTGATCACAGACGGGAGACGTTACGCCTACGACCCTGCCGCCGACACCGTTATGCCAATACGCCAACGGCCTCATCGCTGTGACTTTCCTTCTTGCAGAGACCGAGATCGTCGTTCACATCAAGTAGTGTGGAACTACTCTGACTGTGAACCACCAAAATCGTGTTGAGTCAGAGAGTTTAAACTAATAATTCAGCGCCGTTTGAAAGAGCACTATAACAGTCACACAAACGGCAATACCATACCAGACAGACACACAGACCAAGTTAGTGTTGATTCAATTTTCGTTCCAAATTATTGCTTGTAACATGGAATGTCTATGAACCAGTGACTAGCTTTAGAGACAGGGACTTTGTAATTTACATCCCAGGTTGGGGGCCGGAATAGTCTAGTGGTAGAGTGCCGGACTCGTAATCTTGGGGTTGCGGGTTCGAATCTCCGCTGGGCCGTTTCGGTACAGGGGGATTTTTCACTCGGAGTTAACATTGGTTCTGACTCCATTTCCCATACAGTCCTTCGAATGGACACTGTAAACCGAGGTTCCGTGTGTGAACGCACGCATAACATCTTGCACACACGTCAAATCCCATCACCAACTTTCGGAAGAGAAGGCCAGTTTGGCCGTTGGTATGGATGACACTTTACACATAGCATGCACCTTCCCCGAAGTTGAAGTATGGCTGCCTTAATGGCGGGATGAAAAACGGTCATGCACACAAATCTCGGCTCCCTTTGTTGGGTAGATGGGATTAATCCTTGCCTGCCTATACAGGGAGTGTCCGCAGGAGTATCAGCCTGCGTACGCGAAAAAAAAAACCAACCCAACACATTCTAGGTTTGGATTTTGCCTGCATTGTAGAAGCATTCATTGATGTGTTCACGTCCACTGCATTTTCTGAACACACTGCATTCTGTGCACCAGTTGTCGGAAAGTCACAGTTGGGAAATTTGTTAGGGGAGGTGGGGGTGGGGGTGGGGTGGGGGGGAGAGAGAATGTTGTCGTCATCATTAAAAACGTTACCAAATGTCAACTGCTCAGCTGTGACTTTCCTTCTTGTGAGACTGAATATTTGGTCGTTCCAAAATCAGGTATGTTGGAACTATCTGAACCGTCAGACCACCAATGCGTGTTGAGTCAGTGTGTGTTGAACTAATATTCGGTCCCGTTTGCATGAGCATATACTCCACTCGGTACCTTAACCAGACATCAAACCAGTACCAAGTTTGTTGATTCATTTTCGTCTCAAATTATTGCTTGTAACAACGACATACAAGATTGACAGGAACTAATTGAAGACAGGACTGTTAACTTTAATGTCCAGCGTTGATTTTCCTCTGAATTGTATGAAACTTACATTGATGTGTAACTCACTGCGTTTTCTGACAGGCATTAGGGGAAGTATGGCTGAGCACATTACAAAACAACTGTTACCAATAGAACACGTTACAGCGTAAATAGGATCAATTCAGAAATTCACTGTTGATGAAATCTGGCCGTTCAGGGAATGAGCCCATTGTTGGTTCACCTGTTCATGGGCAAACAGCAATCAAAATCAGGGCATTCAGGCATGATAGGCACGTGTAGGTAGGAACACGTTCATGGATCCATGACAGTCAGGATCATGTCACGTTTCAGCATTGGTGCACACAGGCATCAGTTCGCATGTACAGTTCGGCAAAGGCTTCATGACAATAGGAAGTTAATAACATTGGAATGGATTGAATTAGCAGTTCAGGCATAGGTCACTTCAGGAATAGGTGCAGCAGGAATCCAGTTCAGGGCTGACAGGGGATGTGTAAAGTTCACGGAATAACGTTAGCAATCACATCAGTGCACATTTCAGGCAATAGGCACAGTTCAGGGCACAGTTCAGGCAATCGCATTTTATAACATGTTAGATATGTTTATTCCAGATTTTCATATGTGTGATCTGAATGTGGCAGAGATGATTGACGTTAATCATTGCTAGTGAATTTAATTGTGTATACGCAGTTCGGTGACAGTAAGGTACGTGACGACCAGGAACAAGGGTGTTATGTACCGTTTAAGATGAAACAGAGAGATAGGAAATATTTTCCACAATCTTTACGATCTGATGAATTCCAGCAGAAGAAATAAAGCAGCACTCTCACTTTCCACGACAGTGATGGTGCATTCATCTCATTCACTAAATGTTTGTAGACACCTCACATGTTTGTTACCGTATGTATGTATCAATCAACGATCAAGGCAACAGTCTGGGTACGATTCCCTAGTGTACTGAAGCAAAACGAATGCTGGGAGATTCTTAAGAAAGTGCAGGAAAAAAAATTGAAAAGCAAGATACTATAGCATAGACTAGGTTGCTTTTGGATTTAAAAAAAGAAAGAAAAGAAAACACTATCGAAAAATAGAAAAGCATATAAACAAAAGCGTTCCGGTTGTAACAGCGGCACTTTCCAATCCAACGATTTCTGGAACAAATCTTATGAACACGATAACAATCTAGAACCAGTTTTGACCGCGTTACATCCGTACTTGACGTTGACCCAAATACAGCGGCAGACGTGGGTAATCCCGTGCAGGAAAACCACTTGCCTGAGCAGCACGCTTTTCCTGTGACAGAATGCATTTTAATAGGCCTAGCACTTCTCACGAGGCTGAACGCGCGATGTGCTCGTTGAAAAGTAATATCTGCCGGTCCAGATACCATCACCGGAGAAGTTCTTAAAAAATCATATGACACCATTAAACACTTCTTGTTATTTTTCTTCAGTGTCATGCTCGATAAAGGAATGAATCCAAAAGACTGGACAGAATCAGTCATTCAACCATTGTTCAAAAAGGAAAATGCTAACGATCCGTATAATTACAGAGGAATCTTGCTGATGGATGTCTGTAGTAAGGTTTGCGGATTTATCATCAATGACTGACTGAAAAGATGGGTAGGCATGATGACATTACCATCGAAAGTCAGGCAAGCTTCCAAACAGTATATACTATTGATCTCATAGTTACTCTTTTTGCACTCATCCAGAAGCAAATATTGGCTAATAAAAGTTATAAATACTCATAGATTTCCAGAAAGCGTTCGATTCGGTCTCAAGCTGCTTACTGTGGCCAGTTTTGCAGAAAAAGATAACGAAGACAGAAAACTATTGCTTAGCATTCAAACCATGCACACATTAATCAAAGCTCGCGTGGAGTGGCGACATCATGTCCATATAGGCTATAGTCAGTGTACTCGCGGGTCGAAGACAAGAAGATACGTGCAGCCCAATCTTAGTTTCGTTATTAAAGAACTACTGATAGATAGAACTGACAATGGTGAGCACAGCGCAACTTCATCACCGGAGGCCATCGAGTTATTCATCGTCCTATTTGCTGATGATGTGGTTTTCCTGTCTGAAACTGCAGTATGTTTACAGAACCAGCTTAGGATTCTACACGATTCATCTAAATGTCTTGGACTGACTGTGAACATGGATAAAAGTCCTATTGTTTTCCGTAAAGGAGGATAGTTGGCATCCCATGATACCTATTCTTTTGATGGGGTTCAAATGCGGGTGGTTGTTGGATATAAATACCTTTGGTGTGAATTTCATCACCAAGTTTTCTTGTTTTTGGTTGTTTTTTTTTCCTGGCGCTTACAGTGATATTGCCACGAAAAACCAAGAAAGTTTTAGTCGATATGTTAAATGTTTTGAACACTCTAAAAAAAAAACTCAGTTATTGTCTTTCTTTAACAATCTAATGTTCAAATATAGCCACTTCTATTACGCAGTTCAGAAGTGTGAGGACTCTACGGGACATAGAAAAGGCACATATATGTTTGCAATGAAGCGGTATTTGGGAGTGGGCAGAAGAACGCCAAACGAGATGATCTATGGCGAGATGGGACGATATCCTTTGCACATTACTAGTATTGTCAGGTGCGTTCGATATTGATTGAAAATGGTTCTCAAATGGTTCACATCATACCTTTCTGACAGGACACAGACGGTAATCGTTAATGGTGCTAAATCATCCCCTTCTCCTGTTCTGTATGGTGTTCCCCAGGGCTCTGTCCTTGGACCAGTTCTTTTTACCCTTTATTCTCAGCCCTTATCTGACGTTATTTCTGCCCATGGCTGTGACTTCCACAAGTTCGCAGATGACACTGAACTCTCTAAGAGCGCAACCACCAGCGATTTTCAAGGTGCTCAATCAGATATTACCGCATGTTTTAGGGACGTAAAAGTCTGGATGACCAGCAACAAACTCAAGCTGAATAGTGACAAAACCGAGATCATGGCTGTTGGTACCTCCTCTCGTGTCAAGATGGTTAAGGCTGAGTCGGCAGAAATTGATGGTGTTGTTTTACCTTTCAAAGAGTCAGTGAAATATTTAGGTGTTAGCATTGATCAAACGCTCTCTATGCAGAACCAAATATCTAATGTTTGTCGTGCATGCTTCCTGGAATTGCGACGTATTGCTTCTATCCGGTCTTACCTCTCCACACAGGCAACAATCAGACTCATCACCGCCATGGTAATGTCCCGACTAGACTACTGTAACTCTGTGTTAGCAGGACTTCCTTCAGAACAGCTTGCACGATTACAAAGGGTGCAAAACAGTGCAGCTCGGCTTGTTCTCAAAAAGCGTAAAAATGAGCATATTACACCTTTGTTACGTGAACTCCACTGGCTTCCCATCAAATATCGATGGCAGTTAAAAATCGCAGTTTTTGCCTATCGTTTCTTTGATGGGACACTCCCACAGTATCTTTCTGCTTCTCTGTCCACCTATCAAACTTCTCGGTCTCTTCGCTCATCTTCTCAAAAACTTCTGAAAATTCCTAGGCGCTCGTTAAAGACAGTCGGTGAGAGAGCATTTAGCTTTAGTGCGCCCACTCTTTGGAATTCTCTTCCTGACAGCTTACGTGACCTGCCTACAGTATCTAAATTCAAGTCAGAGTTAAAACATACTTCTTTAGGAAAGCCTTCTTCAACCATAATATCTGAATGCTGTGTCTATTAATATGACCTGACTTTTTATGTACTGCATGCATAACTGTATTGTTTACGCTTGAACCGATGAACTTGATAAGTGCGCCTGTGTCGGTAGGTGTGTGTGTGTGTGTGTGTGTGTGTGTGTGTGTGTGTGTGTGTGTGTGTGTGTGTGTGAACACATGTTAGTGCGAATGTTTGAGTGTGTGCTGAGCGCAATGAGTTGATCCCAAGAATTGCGCTATATAAAATCCATACATTATTATTATTATTAAAATAAACAGAATGGACCACTACAGACACCCCACACTAAGCCTGTGTTATGCTGCGTAGCCTAGATGAACCAGGTAAACGAACATTGGCATCCGATATGAGAATAACATTGTCTAAATTTGGTTACTACTTTTATAAAGCTTTTTTTTCGCATCCCTTCTCTCCCTTGCTTTTCCCCCACCTATTTTCCTCTCCCTTCATCCTTTCTTTCCCTCACTTACTACCGACAAATAGTTTATTTCCTTACATTTTTGAGATGCAAGTAACTGCTTAAATGAAACACATGCATTCACTCAGGGAGCATTGTAAGTACATTATGAGTCACGATTCAGTTGAGATGAATTCATTGCTCTTACATTGTCCCACTATGCTAGGGCAAAAACAAGTCCAAACCCGTATACATTAAACAAAAGGCTGCTGAGTTGTCCAGATAAAACAAAACGATAATTTGTTCGTAAATTCAACTTTTTAAGAGCATGTAACACACGAACCGGGGAAAGATCAGCACGACATTTATTAACAAAGTATGGATACACTTCTTCCAGGCTGTAGTCATCCAGAGACTTGCTGTGTTTGAAAATGTCGACAGCAAGTTACTGTCAACTGCCTCGTCAGTAGATGTATGTGTAGGCCGTTAAAGACTGCTAGTGGGCTGTTAGGTAACGGCATAGAGATGTATGTGTAGGCCGTAAAAGTCTGCTAGTGGCTGTTAGGTAACGGCATAGAGATGTATGGTAGCCGTAAAGGACTGCTGGTGGGCTGTTAGGTAACGGCATAGAGATGTATGTGTAGCCGTAAAGGACTGCTGGTGGCTGTTAGGTAACGGCATAGAGATGTATGTGTAGACCGTAAAGGACTGCTGGTGGGCTGTTAGGTAACGGCATAGAGATGTATGTGTAGCCGTAAAGGACTGCTAGTGGCTGTTAGGTAACGGCATAGAGATGTATGTGTAGGCCGTAAAGGACTGCTGGTGGGCTGTTAGGTAACGGCATAGAGATGTATGTGTAGGCCGTAAAGGACTGCTGGTGGGCTGTTAGGTAACGGCATAGAGATGTATGTGTAGGCCGTAAAAGTCTGCTAGTGGGCTGTTAGGTAACAGCATAGAGATGTATGTGTAGGCCGTAAAGGACTGCTAGTGAGTGGACTGTTAGGTAACGACATAGAGATGTATGTGTAGGCCGTAAAGACTGCTAGTGGGCTGTTGGGTAACGGCATAAAGAAAATCACAGACCTGCCTGAACCCACCTCTAACTGACGTCAGGTGTCAGGTCTTATAGCACTCACCCATGATTTTACCTTTACACCAGTTAGGCTTCCCTATAGTGTCCCATTTCATGGAGTCCCAGTTCATTTTAACCCGTCTGCTTGGAACCACCTAGCATCCATCCAGATGTGCACATGAAAAATGGGAGATCAACTTTCAGACACAATGCAGTCTTTGAACAATTCTACTTCTACCCTGTCTACATGCAGGCTGCACTCGAAACATTTGCTATACCTTGAGTACATATAAGGTTTGTTGCTTGTCAAAAATTTCCTAAACTATCTGAAAGAAAAATGCCCTCCTATGAAACCACTATGATCCTACACTCAAAAAGCAGTGAACATGACAAACAGACATTTATGTGGGGCCCACGAGTCTCTTGAACACACCATGCTTAGTATCCATAAATTCTTGATGGTGCATTAATAGGATCCTTTCAAAAATTGAAATGATTGGTTAAGCGTTATTGTATAAGAGCTAATGCACGATCTAATATCGGTCTTAATAAGATCCTGCAATGCCTCAGACGATTTCATGGACTCTGTAATATTTGGTATGTATTTACAATTGTGGCGTGAGACTTCAGGGACGTTACGCTGAACAGGAAGGGGGATTCCCCTCTCAGTGGTAGGGAAGATCACGTGTTGCCACTTTTCCTGTTTAAAGGGAGATCATTAGTAAACATCTCTCTCTCTTTCACGCCCCCATGTCGACTGCAGTGCTGGCAAGGAACTGGGCCCGAGTCAGACAGTGGGGAACTGATGACTTTAGCACCCACGCAGGCTCCGGATGCTGCTGCGGGAAAACGAAAAGTGAAAAGAAGAGAAGTATAACAGAGGAGAGAGAGGAGTGGTCGACAAAGTGTTGTGCCAAACCAGAACTGTGTCAGCTTCAAACCACTGTGAAGACAGGCTGCTTGGAAACAGAATACCCTTCTCCACTGAAGGCCTGACAAGATCTGCGTTAGACAGAGGGGCGTGAAAACGTGGGAACGAAACTCACACACACACAGGCGTACATGGACTCACAAATACACATACAAACGCGCGTGCGCGCACGACTCACGTGCGCAGTCTCGCACGCACGCACGCACACACACACACACACACACACACACACACACACACACACACACACACACACACACACACACACACAGAGAGAGAGAGAGAGAGAGAGAGATGAGCAAACCGTTTTTCTTTCTTAACTTTTTCCTTTCTGAGCTCTTTATATTTCCTTGTTATGAAAGCAATACACATGAGTATAACGAGAATGCATGCAAATTACATGCATGAATAATTTGGACATCATCACAACCAAATCGATTTCAATATAGCTTGTGTCAATCACAAATAATTGCCTCGGAAAATACGAGATTTTAACAGCATTTATTTGTTTTGTGTAAAACTAATTGAGAATTAATAAAAACAATATTTTTTAAAAGGTAGAATTTCTTCTTCTAGTACTGGAGTGAGTGTATGTAAGAATGCGTCAACTTTTTTGAATGGCTAGAGATCAAACCAGAAATAAAGTAAAATGTAGTGTATGTAAGAAATCATATTGAAAGTTGCTTATGCCACACGTAGTGTATTGTATTATATCAATTTTTAAAATATCACCATATTTCCATTAAATATCTACGCCTTTCTCAAGTGTGGTTCTGATGTATTTCCCTTATAAGTGGTGGTATTCTTAATCCTGCATGTTTGACTACTTTGTGAACTGAAGGTGCCCACTGTTATATTCTGGAACATATTTCACGTATTTTGGTTTTGTTGACTTCTCCCATCAAGGCCAGTCAATATCAAATGACAGTGTAGCCTAGTCATGCCATCATTAAAGATCTTGATATTCTTTCCAGAGGTCTGGAGAAATAGACCAACATGACAAGACGTCATTCATGGTCTCAGCATCACAGAAGTCGTCGCGATCATTCCCAAACAGACCCATTCTATTTAAGTTAACGGTTTGAACAAAAAATAATGCACATTTTGACCTGAAACATTTTGATTCGCCCCCCCCCCCCCCACCTCCCTCCACACACACACACTCCGTACATTCTAGAAGATTATTTCCCAATCGTCTGAGATCCATAATTTGTTTTCCATTTAAAACTTGACTTCGTACCAAACACGTCAGTTTTAGCTTGGAAACGTTTGGAGTAGATATTTCATTCTTAAAATTGCTGTGATTTATAACTCCTTATTGCTTTCATTTTTTTGGTCTATTTCAAGATGTTCTGTTTGTTTGACTGATTAAGTCAGTCACTTATTACATGGGTAGGGGTTACGTGACTGAGATAATCTTCCTGGAGTCCTTGTTCTTTTATCTTTTGGATGACACAATGTACCATTGTGCGAATACAACTTAAACTTAATTGATTAGTTTGAAAAGTTTGAAAACGGAGAGACTGAAGGCGGAAAATGTAGCAAAATTTAGAAAGAGAAGGGGTTAGTTACCGCCAAGGACACAGACAAACATAGCACAGGACAAGACACAATGCATTTCGACCTCTTGGAAGAAGACCGAAGAGGTCAAAATGCATTGCGTCTTGTCCTGTGCTATGTTTGTCTGTGTCCTTGGCGGTAACTAACCCCCTCTCTTTCTATTTGTTTTTTAATTGATTAGACTTATTTAGTTGCAAAGTGAGGCGACTGAAACGTTTATTGAAAAGGTTTTCTGGCTTAAATATTACCACCCATCATGCCCCCCCCCCCCGCCCCCACCCCCATGAAACTGTCTCCTTTCCTCATCATCTTTTGTTGAAAAGAAAGTGGGAGCCGTTTTATTTACATTTGTCCTTATAACACGTTCAGCTGCATCACTTATGTTGTAACCTGAACCGATGTGATAATTAGACTGGAATAGGATATGAACACACCTGTTAAAAACCGATTGCATTGATTATTTAAGAACTCCTTCATTTACTACTCAAGAATGTCTTTGAATCATATTCATTTACTTCAGGACGAAGTGCCACTAAAACCATTTTCTATTTTACAATTTCTGTATTCAATGTTCCAATGCATCAAAATGTCAATGTTCGCAACAGAGAGTGTA
>CM065735.1:32611650-32619150 GCA_033310375.1 Conus canariensis | reverse complement strand
CACAGACTTCTTCAGTCAAGGAATCCGGGTATTGTCTTCTTTCAATCGACTCAATCTGTCTGGGAGTTAGCCATTGACCATTTACAGTTACTCTCTCTATTAAGGAGTTAAAATACTGACCGTTGTAACTGACTCACTTTATCAGGAATTGAAGGTACTTGACCTTCTCCATTGACTCACTCTATAAGAGAATTAGCGCATTGACCGTTTCTACTAATACACTTTGTCAGGAATTGAAAGTATTGACCGCTTTCATTGACTCCCCCTGTCAGGGATTGAACACGTTGACTGTGTTTTGTTGACATTGTCGAGAAACTGGGATGGGGTACCGGTTTAACGGAGTCTGCTTAATGTCAAATCTAACCAAACGACAGTAGCACTAGCCCCCAATATATCTGTTGAATTTTTTAAAAAAAAGAATAAAGAGTTGAAAAAAAAAAAAAAAACATGCATCGATTTGTGGATCCTAAAATTGATTCAAGGAGGGAGAACCCTTTCTAATACCCGTTCCTCTCGTCGCAATAGTCTCGCCGACGTGCCCATGCGAATGAGTCAACTAAAGAATCGATTTTGAAATCCCACATTTTGGGTTGTTCAAATGAAGGTGCATTCCCCCACCATTGACAGATTCCAGTTGTTGAATTACGAAATAGTAGGGAAAAAAAATTATCTCCCTTCCTTACCCATTTACCTTCCTGTTTACCACCTAACTCCAGTCTCACCGCAAACCAGCATTGTATACATTGCAAAAATCGCCCAAGTGAACTGTATAAGATTTACAGTGCAGGCCAGACCTTTACAGAAGGCAAATGCCACCCTTCGCCTTCTAGTGCCTGAACCTTAGCTGAACTGAACCGGGTACCCATTTACAACTTGCTGGCAGACTGAGGGACAACCCCCCCCCCCCCCCCCCCTGTACGAGTGGTTCGAATACAAGACGATGAGCACCACCCACGAAAGCTGAATGAGGCACTAGACGATGACCATCTTTATTCTCCTCTATGATAGTATGTTAGTGTCAATCAGAAAGAGATTCTGGACTACTGGGGCCTAAAATATGACATAATATGTCTTTTATTATGGAGAACTGACAAAGACAAGCTGCACTTAATGCACAAGATTATAGGGTCTGTCTGTCTGTCTGTCTGTCTCTCTCTCTCCCCCCCCCCACACACACATACATACACACATACACACAACACACACAACACACACCATATATATATATATATATATATATAGAGAGAGAGAGAGAGAGAGAGAGAGAGAGAGAGAGATAGAGAGAGAGAGAGAGAGAGAAATAGACAGACAGACAGACAGACAGATAGATAGCTAGACAGATAAACAGACAGACAGACAGACAGACAGACAGACAGACAGAATGATAGATAATTAGATAGCTAGTTATTAGGGAGAGGAGAGAGAGAGAGAGAGAGAGAGAGAGAGAGAGAGAGAGAGAGAGAGAGAGAGAGAGAGAGAAGCAGACTCGTAAAGCAGCAAGAAAAGACCTGGTAAACCAGTTCACATATAGGTCACTGAGACAATATGACCACTCGTTTGTGTCAACCTGTGAACGCTTTCTGTATATAGCCTGGGTGTCTGATTTCATCTCCTTTTTGGTCTCAGCAAAGGTCAGCTTGGACTGTCTCTTCCTAAAGGGCAATAAACTTCTGGTTTTATTGTGTACGTGACCTGTGTGTCTGACCAGATGACCTTCTGCAGCATCCTGTGTCTAACGATGGGCAGATAAAAGTCAAACGACGAATGCAGAACACCTGCCCTTTCCGAGATCACCAAGCACTGTTACAGCGAACATTATTAGACACCTCGCCGGATAATCTTACCTCAAAAGGAGCACTTGCCACTTCATGTTATTTTGACCGAATTTGCAACTGCGTATGTCAGAAGAGAGAGAGAGAGAGAGAGAGAGAGAGAGAGAGAGAGAGAGAGAGAGAGAGAGAGGAGGTGGGGAGGCAGGAGGGGTGAGAGAGAGGGTGAGAGAGAGAGAGAAAGAGACAGAGATAGACTGACAGACAGACAGAAAGGCAGACCGAGAGACAGACAGACAGAGAGCATTGAAGCCAGAAGAACTGGTACAATAAATGTGGGCCGTGTGAGTGCTCTGTTGCTGCTGTGCATGTGATGAAAAAATAAAGGGAGAGGGAAAAGGGAGGAGGAGTGGGGGAGGCAGTAGGAGAAGCGATGTCGGAGGGGGAGGGGGAAGGGGGAGGGAGGGGGGGTGTCTGATAGCAAATACTGGCTGAATCGTGGAGGTGAGAGACGTATTGATCGTTAGAGGGATGGAAGGGAGGATTAAACTAGGGCAAATATCAAAAGTCGTCAACTGTTTCTATTTCTGCGTGTGATTCATTTTTTTTTAAAAGAAATTAATAGGTTCTTTTTTTTCTGTACCCAATTTGCATTTTATACAAAAATGTAGCCAAAAAAGGTCTTGTTGTCCACAGTTGAAAAGAAAGTCAGAACGACTGGACATTCTAAGACAAGTCTCAAAAGGCATCGACTGTTTCACTTTTTTCCATGTGGTTCATGCATTTGCTCTGAAAAAATAGAAATAAAAGGTTTATTCTATTTTTTATGTATGTATGTATATGTTATGTATGTATGTATGTATGTATGTTATGTATGTATGTATGTATGTATGTATGTATGTATTAGTATGTAATGTGTTGTATGTATGGTATGTAATGTATGTATGTATGTATGTATGTATGTATGTATGTATGATGTTGTGCACAGTTTCGAAGTTATGCAAAAATCCAACTTGAAAGCCCACCTTGTCCACAAATTACAAAAAAAAAGGTAAGAACAATTGGGCATTCTCCTATATCATGGTATAAGATCTAACGACGAATGTGTTTCTGTCCGCTTTTTGTTTCGGAATGTAAATATAGCACGTGACAAATCAATAGCACGTGACATATCAATATTTCGATGCCGTGAGTGAAAGTTTCAAGTACTCATGGACAGGTAATACTGATTTGTTGTCGGAGGTTTTTTTCCCCGTTTCTAGAAGCTGAGTCCCCCCCCCCCCCCCCCTTTTTTTTTTTTTTTCTCGTATGCACTTTATATTTGCAGAGAATGGTCACTCCATGACCACATTATATCTCAAAATACTGAACGGATTATATAATAGTTGGAGGCGGGGAGGAGTGGGGGGGGGGGGGCGGTATATACATCAAATTGTGGAGCATAACCACATTTTCCAGAGACCGTGTGGCAGCAAAATATGATCACTGGCTGGTTGAATTCATCTTCTCATCAGCTTCACCTTCACTCTCTCTTCCTTCGTTCCGCCCCCTCCCCCCCCCTTTCCCCTTCCACCCCTCTCCTCCGTCACCTTCCCTCTCCATCCCTTGCCCCGTAGCCCTCCGAAATGCGCCACTTCACAGGATTGGATTTGCGCTGTAAATAAACAGAAGCCCACAGCAGCACTTGCCTCACAGAGGACTGTTAAAAAAAAATGTAATGAGACAACATACACATGTTCCCCTGAACTGTCTTTCTCCACAATCAAAGTGATGGTCGTCAAAAATTACAAACCCCTTGTCATTGAGCAGTACACGTAACAGTTCAGTGGACTCTGTCTCTCTGTCTCCGTGTCTCTGTCTCTGTCTCTGACAGTCTCTGTCTCTGTCCATCTCTCTCTCTCTCTCTCTCTCTCTCTCTCTCTCTCTCTCTCTCTCATTACAAATCAGTAAATAGGGAAAAAAAAATAGTGCTGTGTAACGTACTGCTAACGATAAGCGCTATGGCTATTTTCACATGATATTAAACACAGACACACCGGATCTGGTACAAGAAGGAATCTTAACTGATGAGCCAACTAGCGATTCACATAACCTCACCTTTAGCAATGCTATTTCTAAAGGGGAACACTAAAACCGAGGAACACTAAAATCCGAGATATTCTGGTATTGGTAAGGTAGTCGGAGACTCCGTTCAAACTTGCAGACAATACAGTTGCTGACTTTCTTGTTGAATATTTGATAAGATATCTGAACGGGGACCTGTTTCCAAAATGTTCATGTAAACATACCACATCTCTCTCTCTCTCTCTCTCTCTCTCTCTCTCTCTCTCTTTTTCCCCGACACATTTTATTCAAGTAACAGGGAGAGCTTACAAATGCGCAGAAAGAGGACAGTGCGCGGAGGTTTTCACACACATATGTATAACAGACATATTTATGCATGACCTATGTAAATTGACGATTTATAGATATTTTCAACTACGCATTCCATCCCATTCTTTGGGCTCTCCTATTTCACCTAGGGGGAAATACATTAATTCCATAGAGTGAAAACAAATTTTAAAAAATCAAAACAAATGGCGGACAAAAAAAAAAAAAACAAAACAAAAAAAACCAAACGTGAATAACAAAGCAGAGTGCAGAGAAAGCATAACTTCACATTCTGTAACTATCCAGTTATCCTCTTACCGCCCACCTTCCCCTGTCCCACAGCCCCTCCCCCCCCCCCCCAACAAGCCACCCCGACTCTGCTACATACACACATTCACAGAGCATAGAGAAGCATATGTATACCAAACATGAGAAACAAGAGTATTTGAGAACCTGTGGTCTAGATTGCCAGGTATGTGATCACACATACAGTCGCAAATAACAGTTTGAAGTCAATACCACATGCTTTTTTTTTTTTTTATGAAAGGATTATTACAGTACCTGATAAGCACCATGTGAGTAGCTTTAGGGACAACATTCTGAACTAAAAGCCAACTCAATGGGCAGGACAGGAAGGAATACTGGCAAAGGAATAAGCTCGATCTGCTGTTGGATACAGTCTAACTGACCACAAGTGTAGTCTGTAATCCATTGTCTAAACCATAGAGCACAACAGTCAGTTTTTTTTGTTTTTTTTTAAGCTTACGTTGATTTAAGAGAAAAAGCCTTTAACTGTGTGCGCAGAAATGCTCTCTGGTCTCTATTAAGTAAATATGGTATTAATTAGAAATTGTATGAGGTGTGAAGAGGTGTGGCAAAAGCACACCCGAGAGACAGACATTTATATTCAGAACTGTCTGGCCGTAGGAGAGGGGTAAAACCAGGATCATTACTCAGTCCTTTAACGTTCACTTCTTTTTTTTTTTTTTTTTTTTTTTTTTTGCATTGAATTGTTTATGTCTTTAGTTTCGGACCAGAGGCATGGAATTCATGTGGTGTCAGAATTGTTGTTGCTGCTATTCGCAGCTGACGTCATCTTACAATCAGATAAACTCACCAGCGCACAATATCAACCCCGCAACCTGGAAGGAAACCAGATAGATTACATTACATAAGATGACTGTAGATAAACAGTTCTTTCGGGAAGGCAGCTGCTTGGGAGCCAGGGAACGACTTATACGTGAAAATGAAGCATGAAAGATGACAAACACCCACAACTACCCAGGTTTGATAATGAACGAAAACATTCAGCAAAGGGCGTTGCATTTACTACAGATCTGGAGGAATTCGTGAGAACGGTGCTCGTTTCTATGATGGAAAGTGATTGACATTTCATTTGAGCTGATCTTAACCCAGAGAAGACGAACAATAATAATAATAATAATAATAATAATAATAATAATAATAATAATGATGATGATAATAAGAATAACAACATCAACAACAATAATAATAATAATAACAGTAAGAAGAAGTAGTAGTAGTAGTAGTAGTAGTAGTAGTAGTAGAAGAAGAAGAAGAAGAAGAAGAAGAAGAAGAAGAACAAATCAGGGGCTACACTATTAAAGTGAAATAGAAAAGACACCAAGAAATCGTACATCTTCAATCAAACGATTTTTGGGAGTTCATTGCACTCTTCCAACGAAACAATCATGGAGAAATGGGAAGATCTGGTACTAAGAAGAACAGTAAAGTGTGTGTCAGACATTGGACATTGTTACTTACATTTCCGACGAATAGGATAAGTAGGTAAGCTCACACTGTGATATTGATATGGTAAGAAGCAAATAGATGTAATCAGGCATTGTGCGTAAACAAAAATCCTTATTGAATATGGTTTTGTAATAGTAGGATTATGTCAAGATGTTAGGGGGCCGGAATAGCTCAGTTGGTAGAGCGCCGGACTCGTAATCCAAGGGTTGCGGGTTCGAATCTCTGCCGGGCCGTTGCGGTACAGGGGGGTTTTTCCCTCGGAGTTTACATTAGTTCTGACTCCATTTCCCATACAGTCCTTCGAATGACACTGTAAACCGAGGTTCCGTGTGTGAACGCACGCATAACATCTTGCTCACACGTAAAATCCCATCACCAACTTTCGGAAGAGAAGGCCAATTTGGTCTTGGTATGGATGACACGGTACACATAGCATGCACTTTCCCCGAAGATGGGGTATGGCTGCCTTAATGGCGAGATACAAAAACGGTCATGCACACAAAACTCCACTCCCTTTGTAGGGTAGATGGGATTAATCCTTGCCTGTCCATATAGGGAGTGTTCGCAGGATTATCAGCCTGCATACGCAGAAGAACAAGACAAGTCAAGATGCCACGTACGAGGAGAGATGTATATGAGAATTTAAGGACAGGTTATTTTCATGCTATGAAACTTGCATCCAGAGATTTCAACTGGCCGACAAAGACAAGTTACCTTTTCAATTCACGACCATATTGGAGCCACAAAATTGCTTGAATAACAACACGAAAAGCAAACAAACAAGCAAAGAAGACAAAAGTTGAGAGTATTAGATTAAGAGTAGCCTAATTAACGTAAAACACTGGTTTATAGGCAAACACGAACTCAGCATCCCTTATTTTAGATGTTCTCTTTCTCTCTCTCTCTCTCTCTCTCTCTCTCTCTCTCTCTCTCTCTCCTCTCTCTCTCTCCTCCACACACACACACACACACACACACTCTCTCTCTCCACACACGCGCGCGCCGCACACACACACACACGTGTTCTTTGATATAATACATATCCTATAAGGTATTTTGATCTGTAGATAATCAAACAACGATTGTTGCCTTTTCTGGATATACGGTTGAAGTGAGGGAGAGAGGGCGAGGCTGGAGGAAAAGGTTGGGAGGTGGGGTGAATAGGATGGAAGGGAGAGGGGGAGGGGAGGGGAGGGGAGGGAGGGAGGGCAAGGGAGAGGGGGGGGGGGGGGGGATTCCAAATGACGTGCGTGTGTGAGCACGATTTCTGTTGGTTTGGGTATCCGTGATGCGTTAGAGGACGGGGGATGAAGGGAGGAGATGGTGAGGGTTTACAGGGATCAGGATTGTTGGACAGGGGAAAGAACAAGGAAGGGGTTTGGAAGAGAAGAGAAGCCATTCGCCTTGATGAAATGGCTCGCATGCGAATTAGTTTATACCCTACATTGCTATTGCTGACACTGATGACTTAGAGTGACTGATGTTTCGGTATGGTTCGTTTGATTGATCTATCATCCACGTAATGAAATAAAAGAGACCAGAGAGGGATCGGAATGGGACAGGTGTAAAAAAAAAAGATCTCCTTTCG
>CM065735.1:32596650-32606650 GCA_033310375.1 Conus canariensis | reverse complement strand
AATGTCGTCAATAGAATACAGAGCGGAGGGAAGATTTACATTTTTTTTTTTATCAATCTCATTTCAGTTCTGTTTTCGTTCCGTTTGAGTTTGTTGTGAGTTATCCCCCCCCTTTTTTTTATTTTTTTATTTTTTATAGATGAGATACACAGGGATTCCAGTCACAGTCGGGAGATCAGAAAGAGGTCCAAAAATATAAAAAGCTGATTGTCATCTGAGAAACTGTAACGGAAAATAGAATGTTTATATTACAATAGATAAGTGTGCAAAACGAAAAGGACTGGCCCAAGCACTGAACCCTGTGAACATACTGTTGCCGATGTGTGTGGAAGTCACGCTTACGACGAGTGGGAATGCCATTTGGACGATGTCTGTGAACATCATATTGACGATGTCTGTAAATACCATATTGACGATGTCTGTAAATACTATATTGACGATGTCTGTAATTACCATATTGACGATGTCTGTGAATACAATTTTGACGATGTCTGTAAATACCATATTGACGATGTCTGTAAATACCATAACGATGTCTGTAAATATCATTTTGACGATGTCTGTAAATACCATATTGATGATGTCTGTGAATACCATATTGACGATGTCTGTGAATACCATTTTGACGATGTCTGTGAATACCATTTTGACGATGTCTGTGAATACCATTTTGACGATGTCTGTGAATACCATTTTGACGATGTCTGTGAATACCATTTTGACGATGTCTGTGAATATCATTTTGATGATGTGTGAATACCATATTGACGATGTCTGTGAATACCATTTTGACGATGTCTGTGAATACCATTTTGACGATGTCTGTGAATACCATATTGACGATATCTGTGAATACCATATTGACGATGTCTGTGAATATCATATTGACGATGTCTGTGAATATCATTTTAATGATGTCTGCGAATACCATATTGACGATGTCTGTGAATATCATATTGACGGTGTCTGCGAATACCATATTGACGATGTCTGTGAATGCTCTGCTGACAGTCTGTCACACACCGCATTTGCAGCACTCAATCACACACACGGCATGTTTACTCCACACGCGCTTATACTCCATTCATCCAAAGGAGAGACTGGGGAAACAGGAATTCTCTTTCTTTTTTAGCTCCTTTACCATTTGTCAACAACAAAGAAAATTACATTCTCAAATTCACAAAAATCACAAAAGCAGTTGCATGACGCCAGAGGCAGCCCACTTTCTTTCTTTCAAAAAGCAGCAGATGGATAATACATTTCAAGATTATTATTATTATATTGGGTATTTATATAGCGCCTATCCTCGGTCACAGACCAAGCTGTAAGCGCTTTACAATAAACACACTACCTCACTCACTCAACGGGCTGCCTACCCAGGTAGAGCCGGCCGAAGAGCAGCCTACTGGCGCTCATTCAGTCGTTTCCCGTACCATTCAAATATCAGTAACTCATTTTCATTTATCTCATTTATTCCTCCAGTTTCTCACACAAGATGCATGCGATGTTTATACGTGTCCTCCACTTCCACCGGTACACGGTGGCACACGATAACAGTAGGCCCTAAGTGACAATTTTTGTGGCTTGGTAAGAAATACCAGGCGGCTATCTTCAATCTACATCAACTTTGCCAGGGCAGCGGGGAACCCCCCTGCTCTTTTCGATTTTCAACTGCCGTGGGTTCTTTAACGTGTGCAGGGGGCCAGGAAGGCACACGGGTCCGACTCGCTTATAGTTCCCATCCGATGGACTTGACGTTCAGTTCGATTTGTCATTCAAACTGGGAAAGAAAGGGCGAGAAAGGCAGGGTTCGAACCCACGCACTTCTCACACGTTGGATTGGCAGGCGAACGTCTTAACCACTCTGCCACCTTTCTTCCTGCCAAGATTCTTCTTTTTGTACTCCCAGTCCTTATAGAAAAGGGAGTACTTTACAATCGGAACGACCAATTGTTGTCTGTGTGTCTGTCCATGGTCAAAATGTGTTCCACTCGCTCCAGACAAACCTTCTGGGCCGATCTTTCTGAAAATTTGTAGGTATGTTCATTATGGATTAAGGATGATGCCCGATGTCTTATGTTACCAGAATAGCCGTCACTAACGGCTATAACGGCCCCAAACGGTATTTCTTCTTTATGGAATATCTCAGAAAGTGCTTGGCCGATTTATAAGCGTTTGGATGATCTTGTGACAAATCGGAGCGTCTTTCCATATGTAAGTGATGCAATGCTGAAAATCGATTAAACAATCGTTAAAAACCGTCTTTTTGCCGAGAGTGAAACCACATGCACACTTTCAGAAATGGCATTTTATCACAGTGACGAAATACATTATGACGCATGTTTGATTGTGACTTTTTTTTTTAATTTGACAAATATCTATGAAAGTACTGTATTTGACGGATTTTGAAATAGCTTTAGATCTAATAACTGACTGGTAAATCATGGGTATTTTCATAGTAAACATGCTTTGACATGTACACGCGTATTCAAGATAAACTGGGAGTACATTTATATGCTTTGCATCTTGTTTGTATTACACTGTTGCCGCTTAAATGTTTCATTCTTTAAAAATTCCACTAGCGGGAATTGCATTTCCAGGAGGAAGGAACTTGAGCCCCAGGGCTGGATGCTGAGGTTGTCTGAAAAGAAACCTTAAGTCCTAAGTTACCTAGAGAAAATGTACGTTGGAATCAATGGGTTTTTTTAGACACTCTACACTAAACAAAATACAAAAAGTTACGCATTCGTTGCAAGTGGGATTCAAAACACATCCTACCTACAATTGGGGATACAAAGTGAAATATTTCGAGAAGTATTAATCTCAAAAACCAATTGCACGTGTTCACAAAATGCTTCTCATTACATGGTTTATTTTTATTTAACCACATTACATGGTTTTCTTTTTATTTAACCACATCAATCGTTTACATTTACTTAATTATTTCTCTTTTCTCTTTATGTCTTTATTATTCCCCAACTGGCAACTTACCCAAAGGGAATCAAGATTCTAACCAACAGAGTCCGTAGCAGACTTCTGTCTGCGCTACATAAAAAAAAAAAAAATCGACCACCCACTGTCCGCAAGGAAAACTAGGTTTTTCCTTTTACATCCCCCAAGTTTGACAATGAGCTAACGACTCGGCTCAAGCCAAGCCCCCTTTCCTCCCGTCTGGCAACTCCTGGACTGTTCTACATATCGGAAAACACACCCATTCTACAAAACAGTGAACTTCTCTCATCAATCATGTGCCTCAGCGTCCAATCAATGACAAGGAAAGGTTAGGGATTAAAACACTGTTTACCTATGGTGTTGTTTTCTCGTCAAAAGTTCAAAACATGAACCCTTCTTATACACTGTCGTGACCCCCCGCCCCCCCCCCCCCCCCCCCCCCCCCCCGCCATGGCATTGAGTCAGCATTTTTTTTAAACAGAAAAAAAATAGACGAAATCTTACTACAACACAAGTACACATTCAAACAACAGCTAAATTCAAACTAAATCAGATAACTGTTATGTGGAAATGTTGAGTCAAACAAAACCCAACAATGTCAGAAAGATTCAAAAACTAACATTGTTAGATTACACGTTCAGTTATCATGATTGGTTGTCAGTGCAATAATCATGCGTACGATAAATAACATTTATGCTTTTTTCGTGTACAATTCATGGAGAATTCATTTCTCAGAGAAAAAATATATCACCAACAAAACAGTGATTCAAAATGAACAAACAGAGGACTATTCCATCACAGGCCCCCAAGGCCAGCAGAACCTTTTGAACACAGGCCGTCATGGCCAAATTGTACAGAGTCTCCAAGTTCTGTCTCACCACAGGCCCCCAAGGCCATCAAAAAAACCTCTTGAATATAGTCAGAGGCCATTATAGCCAATGTGTAATATTTCACTGCCTGTCCCTAGGAGACACGAAACGTTCAAAACATCAACCGTGCTTATACACTGTCAGAACATGGGACAGCATGGGTGGGAATGTCATGTTGATGATGTCTGTGAATGCCATATTGACGATGTCTGTGAATGTCATATTGACAATGTCTGTTAATGCCATATTGACAATGTCTGGGAATGCCATTTTGATGATGTCTGTGAATGCCATATTGACAATGTCTGTGAATGCCATATATGACAATGTCTGTGAATACTATATTGACAGTGTCTGTGAATACCCTGCTGACGATCTACATGTGAAGGTCATCACGTGCATGTTGTTCTGCGCACTGGGGGTCTGTCACTGGAGAAGGATCTGCTTTCTATCGTCCTGTCCTCCCTAGAGAGCGAGCACACTATCAACATATGCTTACCCTGTCCTCTCCCCCATCTCTCTGTCCCTCCCTCTCTCTGACCCCCTCCCCACCCCCACTATTGATCCAGGTCATATAACGTTCTCATTCTGTGGAGAAACACGTATATATATATATATATATATATAAAGAATAGAAGAGTAGAGAGATGAGAAGAGAGAGAGAGAGAGAGAGAGAGAGAGAGAGAGAGAGAGAGAGAGAGAGAGCAGTGAGGTTAATGCCCGATCTTCGTTGTTTTTTCTTTTCTTCTCGTTTTCTTTTTTCTTTTCCTGGCTTTTTCCTCCTCCTCCTCCTCCTCCTCCTCCTTCTTCTTCTTCTTCTTCTTCTTCTTCTTCTTCTTCTTCTCTTGTCTTTCTCCTTCTTTATCTTCTTCTCCTTAGCCACCTTATCTGTACTCCTGTTTCTTCTCCTTTGTTCTTCTTTCCCTCTGATCTTATTCCCCTTTGCTCCCCGCAGCATTGTAATTTTTACTGCCCACCGAATGAAAGGAAGGGTTCCATTCTTGTGAAAGCAGTAGAACGGAATGGCTGTGGGTTGAACAGACTTGAAGTGGTCTGTGTGGAAATGAACCGACATAAATAGAAATGGAGAGCTTTGAACTCCTTGAAACGGAGCGGAGTTGAAATCACCTGATGTAAATGAAGTGTAAGCTACTGAGTTAACTGACCGAAGTAGAATGAGGTAAACTAAAACGAAGTTGATTGAATTCAGTTCAGCTGAACACAGGTGAACGAAATGGAATGGAACGGAACTGAGTTCAAAATGATCTCGTGAACTGAATGAACTGAATTATATTGAATCGATCCAATCCGAATGTAAATCGACTTGAATGTAATTGAATCGAACTAAAATGATTGATTAGATTGAAGCTGAAAGGAACCGCACTAAAATGAACTGAATGGAATTGAAATGAACTGATTTATATAGAACTGAATAGACTTCAATCAACCCGAAACGAATTGAGGCAAACCAAATAAACTGAATCAAACTAGAATGAAACTGAATCGACCAAACCGCAACTACTAGTTTACATGAACTGAACGGATCAAAAGATATTGGGATGAGCACAACCAACCTGATCTGAATAGAGCTGAAGCAGTCTGCCTTGAGAGCGTGGAGTTCATTTGAGCTGTCTGTGAGTGGAACCCAAAGCCTCTTCTGTGCACAGTCACACTCAGTAGACCTACCTCCTGTCACACACACTCTTCCTGTCACGTGTGTTCATTTGTCTGCTCCCACCATCCTGTCTGGCTTGTAGTCTGTCTGTGAGAACAGATAACTTCCAACATCACACCGTATCTGTGCACACCGGTCAATGCTCCCGGAGATTTGCCATTTAAAGGGGCTCTGGTTTTTATTTGACAACATTGAAAACAGTTAGTTTTCAAAAAAAATGTTCAGACCTTTTGTGTTTTACTGCCGATACACACATGTTTGTTGCATCAACAGCTGTGATCAGAAGAGGAAGAAGAGGATACTGAGATGTCGGTATGAGGGATGCTGGTAACATTATCATGAGGAAAGAAAGGAAAAAATCAATGAAATTAAGGTGAACCAGCAAAAAGCAGTCCACATCAGAGCAGAGCTAGACACTAGGTGTTTCCACAGAGCAGAGCTAGACACTAGATGTTTCCTCAGAGCAGAGCTAGACACTAGGTGTTTCCTCAGAGCAGAGCTAGACACTATGTGTTTCCTCAGAGCAGAGCCAGACACTAGATGTTTGCTCAGAGCAGAGCCAGACACTAGGTGTTTCATCAGAGCAGAGCTAGACACTAGGTGTTTCCTCAGAGCAGAGCTAGACACCAGATGTTTCCTCAGAGCAGAGCCAGACACTAGATGTTTCCTCAGAGCAGAGCTAGACACTAGATGTTTCCTCAGAGCAGAGCTAGACACTAGGTGTTTCCTCAGAGCAGAGCTAGACACTAGGTGTTTCCTCAGAGCAGAGCCATACACTAGGTGTTTCCTCAGAGCAGAGCTAGACACTAGGTGTTTCCTCAGAGCAGAGCTAGACACTAGATGTTTCCTCAGAGTAGAGCCAGACACTAGATGTTTCCTCAGAGCAGAGCCAGACACTAGATGTTTCCTCAGAGCAGAGCCAGACACTAGATGTTCTTCAGAGCAGAGCTAGACACTAGATGTTTCCTCAGAGTAGAGCTAGACACTAGGTGTTTCCTCAGAGCAGAGCTAGACACTAGATGTTTCCTCAGAGCAGAGCCAGACACTAGATGTTTCCTCAGAGCAGAGCCAGACACTAGATTGTTCCTTAGAGTAGAGCTAGACACTATGTGTTTCCTCAGAGCAGAGCCAGACACTAGATGTTTCCTCAGAGCAGAGCTAGACACTAGGTTTTCCTCAGAGCAGAGCCAGACACTAGATGTTTCCTCAGAGCAGAGCCAGACACTAGATGTTTCCTCAGAGCAGAGCTAGACACTAGATGTTTCCTCAGAGCAGAGCCAGACACTAGGTTTTTCCTCAGAGCAGAGCTAGACACTAGGTGTTTTCTCAGAGCAGAGCCAGACACTAGATGTTTCCTCAGAGCAGAGCCAGACACTAGATTGTTCCTCAGAGTAGAGCTAGACTCTATGTGTTTCCTCAGAACAGAGCCAGACACTAGGTGTTTACTCAGAGCAGAGCCATACACTAGATGTTTCCTCAGAGCAGAGCTAGACACCAGATGTTTTCCTCAGAGCAGAGCTAGACACTAGATGTTTCCTCAGAGCAGAGCTAGACACTAGATGTTTCCTCAGAGCAGAGCTAGACACCAGATGTTTCCTCACAGGAGAGCTAGACACTAGATGTTTCCTCAGAGCAGAGCTAGACACCAGATGTTTCCTCAGAGCAGAGCTAGACACTATGTGTTTCCTCAGAGCAGAGCAGACAGTAGATGTTTCCTCAGAGCAGAGCTAGACACTAGGTGTTTCCTCAGAGCAGAGCTAGACACTAGGTGTTTCCTCAGAGCAGAGCTAGACACTAGATGTTTCCTCAGAGCAGAGCCAGACACTAGATGTTTCCTCAGAGCAGAGCTAGACACTAGATTTTTCCTCAGAGCAGAGCTAGACACTAGGTGTTTCCTCAGAGCAGAGCTAGACCCTAGGTGTTTCCTCAGAGCAGAGCTAGACATTATGTGTTTCCTCAGAGCAGAGCTAGACACTATGTGTTTCCTCAGAGCAGAGCTAGACACTAGTGTTTCCTCAGAGCAGAGCTAGACACTAGGTGTTTCCTCAGAGCAGAGCTAGACACTATGTGTTTCCTCAGAGCAAGCTAGACACTATGTGTTTCCTCAGAGCAGAGCTAGACACTATGTGTTTCCTCAGGCAGAGCTAGACACTATGTGTTTCCTCAGAGCAGAGCTAGACACTATGTGTTTCCTCAGAGCAGAGCTAGACACTATGTGTTTCCTCAGAGCAGAGCTAGACACTATGTGTTTCCTCAGAGCAGAGCTAGACACTAGATGTTTCCTCAGAGCAGAGCTAGACACTAGATGTTTCATCAGAGCAGAGCTAGACACTAGATGTTTCCTCAGGGCAGAGCTGGACACTAGGTGTTTCCTCAACGGACAGATCCAGTCACGAAACTGCCAGGCATCAGTTCATCTGAAACGCCTTTTTAATGACCTCATCCTCCTCCTGCGCCCCCTCCCCCCCCCCCCCCCCCACCATCTGTCTCTCTCTTTCTCTCTCTTCCTATCTCTCTCTCTGACTACCTGGATAAAATGAATCAACTTCTGCACACTCTCTGTGCTCCCTCCCTCCTTCCCCCCCCCCCCCTCTCTCTCTCTCTCTCTCTCTCTCTAATACACGGCATTTTTTTCTCTTCATGTTACTGTGGGAACGCAATGATGATGTGGGCCATTTGCCAGCGTGTGTGTGTGTGTGTGTGTGTGTGTGTGTGTGTTGTGTGTGTGTGTGTGTGTGTGTGTGTGTGTGTGTGTGTGTGTGTGTTTGTCTGTGTTCACAAGTTTTTGTGCTTGTGTGTGTGTGTGTGGATGTGTTTGTATATATATGTCTGTATTTGTTTGTGTGTGTTCGCGTGTTTAGTTGTATGTGTGCGTGCGTCCGTATGTAAATTATGTGTGTTTGTATATCCGAGTGTATCTGTGTTGGAGAATGTGCTTGAGTGTGAGAATGTGAAAGAGTGCGATGGGGGAAAGCAGGAAAACGAGAGAGAGAGAGAGAGAGAGAGAGAGAGAGAGAGAGTGTGTGTGTGTGTGTGTGTGTGTGTGTGTGTGAGAGAGAGAGAGAGAGAAGAGAGAGAGAGAGAGAGAGAGAGAGAGAGAGAGAGGTGCAGAAAGAGAGATACTTGCCGGATATAAAAAAAATTGACTGTCTGGGTTCTTTCACAAAAGATAAAAAAAAAAGGTAGAGAAAACACTTGACCCCACTTGGGAGGAGAAAAGTTGAGTACTTCGGTTCGTAGAACCTTCAAAGCAACTGAAGAGAGCGGGTGCAGCTTCTGTGGTTGTTGAATTGTGTTCACTCACTGATTTCTTTAAACACAAATCACTGTCACTGCAGAAAAAAAAGGGGTGGTGGTAGTTGGAAAAAGAGGTGAGAAAGAATCTAGATAGTGAGGGGAAGGGGGATTGGGGAAGATGAGGGGGAGGGGGGAGCAAATAGGAAAAAATGGGGGCGGGGGGGGGGGGGGGGGGTAGGGATAGCTGTGATTTGATCTAGTCTTTAATGTTGAGCATCTGGCGCTGTAGTACCCAGATGGTGGATGATCTTTTTCTCCATGTTTTTTCTCTTCAAGAAGTCTCCCATGCTGTTGCGCCAAACCACTGCAATAGAGAAGTGGTGATGCTGTGGGGGTCGGTGTTGAAGTGGGCTGCCACAGGGGTTTGTTTTCTCTGGAGGATGCTGTCCCTGTGCTCCTTGCAGCGCTCCTCCAGTGTGCGGTAGGTCTCACCTACATAGAGACGGCCGCATAGGCTACAGTGGACTATGTAGACCAAGTCACTGGTCTGGCATGTGAAGCAAAAGATACTTGCCATTTCCAGCTGAGCGTCCAGAAACACCACACACTTGCTTAGTACACAAGCAGTTACTGTTTTGCCATGGAAATCTTGTTGATAACTCGAGTCAAAATACCAGTCAAAGTCATTGAAGCTTTCTAGCTGCACTTCCTCGCTGACTTTGTGTTGAGTAAAAATGGTGGTTTAAGTGTTGCATCGACTTGTAGATCCTAAACTTGTTCCAGGGAAGGAGAACACTTTCTGATATCAGTTCAGCTGGTCGAAATGGGCTCGCTAAGGTGTCCATGCAAAAGTGTCTGACAAAGAATCCATTTTATATATCACACTTTGGGGTTCTGCGGGCTGCCCGCAGAACAGGAAATAAAGAAACGATGTTGGGGCTGGATTGGACATACGCTACGGAAGCCTGCAAGCAACATCACCTGACAAACCCTAACATGGAATCCCCAAGGAAAACGAAAAAAGAGGTCGGCCAAGGAACACCTGGTGCAGGGACCTGGAAGCAGACATCAGGAACATGGGGATGACTTGGAACCAGCTGGAGAAAAGAGCCCAGGACAGAGATGCCTGGAGGTCCTTGGTTGGCGGCCTGTACCCTAGGACGGGTAATAGGCTATGATGATGATTATGACACTTTGGGGTTATTCATGTGAAAATTTAATTCCCCACGGTTGATGGATTTCAGTAGACGAATCACTAAACAGTGGA
>CM065735.1:32581650-32594150 GCA_033310375.1 Conus canariensis | reverse complement strand
GACAGACAGACAGACACAGACACAGAGAACTAGAGAGAGTGAGTCCAAGCCGCGGAGAGACAGAGATAATTGAAGGCAGAAGAACTGATAAAAAGGCGTACCATGTGAGTGGCCTACCGCTGCAATGGATGTGATGACAATGTAAAGGGTCGCAGAGGAGAAGAAGACGGAGGGGAAGGGGGGTGGGGGGGGGGGGGGAAGCAGAAGGAGAGGCGATGCACGAGGTGGAGGGTCTGATAGCAAACACTGGCTGAATCGTAGAGGTGAGAAACGTATTGATCGTAACAGAGATGGACGAGAGAATTTGATAGGACAAATCTGAAAAGTCATGGACTATTTCTCTTTCAGCATGTGGTTCATGTATTTGCTGTGAAAAAGAATCAGTGATAGTTTCTTTTTTTTATTTCAATCTGCATTTTTCATATTTATCTACCGATTTAGTCATGTTTTGTCTGTGTACAGTTTGAAAGTTGTGCCATAAAGGGAACTGAAAAAAAAATGGCCATCTTGTCCACAAACAAGAAAAAAATCAGAACGACTAGACATTCTCCTATATCACTTAATAACATCTAACTACGAGTTTCTTTCTGTCCTTTTTCGTTTTTTAGAACGTAAAAGTAACATGCGACAAATTTGTACACTGATGCTGTGAGTAAACGTTTTGTGTGTATATGGACAGGCGCTACTGATTTGTTGTCAAGAGTTTTACCTTGTCTGGAACTTAATTATCCCTCTGTTTTCATATGAACATGATATTTTGTAAAAAAGATTGGTTTGCTTTATGACCACGTTACGCTTCAAAATACGTGACAGCTCATATAATTTGGTGGGGTGGGGGGGGGGGCGGGGGGGGGGGGAGGCAGGTGGTGGTGAAGGGTATTCCAAATTATGGCATGTCACCACCTTTTCCACAGAGGCCGTGTTGCTGCAAAAGATGATCACTGGCTGTTTTCTCCTGTCACCTCGCGTCTTCTTCTAGCATCATCTTCTCTCTCTCTCTCTCCTCTCTCTCTCTCTCTCTCTCTCTCTCTCTCTCTCTCTCTCACTCTCTCTCTCTCTCTCTCTCTCTCTCTCTCTTCCCTCGTCCTGGCCAACCCTCCTCACCACCACCCCCCCCTTCCTCCCGACACCTTCCCTTCCCATTCCTCGACCACTAGCCCTCAGCAATGCCCCACTTAATGGGATTGGATTCGGACAGCAAACAAAGAAAGCACAGAGGCAGCAACTTCCATGCCAACAGCATTTGCCTCACAAAGACCTGTGCAAAACGCTCTGTCATTAAAACAACACACACGCGCTTTCCACTCGCCTCTCTCCACAAGCAAAATGATGGTTATTCAAACATTACAAACCCTTCAATTCTCTCTCTCTCTCTCTCTCTCTCTCTCTCTCTCTCTCTCTCTCTCTCTCTCTCTCTCTCTGACCAGACCAGTCAACAGAATTTAAAAAAAAAGCGCGGAATAAGTTCAGAATGATCTGTAATTAGCACAATCCACACATGAGCTCCCCTTTACTGTTTTTATCCAAAAACAAAATGACAGTTATTGACAAATTACAGCCACCTTAACCCATCAGTCAGTCTGAGAAGTACATGTGGCTGTTCATCGGACTCTCTCTCTCTCTCTCTCTCTCTCTCTCTCTCTCTCTCTCTCTCTCTCTCTCTCTCTCTCTCTCTCATCAAATTAGCAAATAGAATAAAAACGTTGCTGTGTACGTCAAAATGCCCTGTAAATTATTAGTACTAGCCACACGTGTGTCTTCCGTCATTGCCTTTCTTCACAGACAACATGACAATTATCCACAAATGACCTCCTAGTCCTAAACTCTTCTGTTCGAGCAGTAAAATGAGAAGTACACACGGCAATATCGAGCAGACTCTGTCTGTCTGTCTTCTGTCTGTCTGTCTGTCTGTCTGTCTCTCTCTCTCTCTCTCTCTCTCTCTCTGAGTCTGTCTGTCTCTGTGTCTGTCTCTCTGTCTCATTCTGTCTGTCTCTGTCTCTGTCTCCTTCTCTGTCTCTGTCTCTCTCTCTCTCTCTCTCTCTCTTCTCTCTCTCTCTCTCTCTCTCTCTCGGCACCAAATCAGTAAACAGAAGAACATATAAACTAAGTACAAGTGGTATGAGCATTTACACAAAATACTAATCACAATAACATCGGATCTGGTACGAGAAGAAATCTCAACAGATGAGTCAACTGGCGATTCGCATGAACTGATATCTAACATTTTACGATCCTATTTCTAATGGGAACGTTATGTCGATAATTAGAAAACTAAAAAGAGACAAGATATTCTGGTATTGTTAAGGTAGTCAGTGAACCATTCAAACATGCAAACAATACAATTGTGTACATTCTTGTAGAATTTTCAATAAAATATTTGAACAGGATAGTCTTCCAGAAGAGTTGTGAAATGTATCATAGCGACAATTTACAAAGGATTGATAACTTACCTGATAATCACCATATGAGTCTTTTAAGTATAATAAACTGATGCTGTGAGCATAACAAAAACAACAACAAACAAACAAACAAGCAAATACAGAAAAGATGCGTTAACAATATTAAATCACGAGTGGTATATATACAGCCTAGTTAACGTAAAAGACTGCTTTATAAGCAGAGAAGAACTCAAAACCTGCGCACTGTGCAGTCCGAACACTGAAGACGAAGTGCGCTTGATTTTTCAGCCTCAGCTATTTTTAGAAATAGACATGTATGTATTCGTTAATATAATACATAGTCAACCATGCTTGACTTGCGCTTGATTTTTCAGCCTGAGCTATTTTTTTTTTTTAGAAATAGACATGCATGTATTCTTTAATATGATACATAGTCAACCAACAACAAGCTATAAAGGATTTTGATCTGCTGATAATAATCAACTACTGTTGCCATTGCTGGATATCCAGATGAAATGAATAACATAGAGAGAGAGAGAGAGAGAGGAGAGAGAGAGAGAGAGAGAGAGAGAGAGGAGGAGAGAGAGAGAGAGAGAGAGAGAGAGAGAGAGAGAGAGAGAGAGAGAGAGAGAGAGAACAGACAGACAGACAGCGAAGACAGACAGACAGACAGAGAGATGAGAGAGGAGAGAGAGAGAGAGAGAGAGAGAGAGAGAGAGAGAGAGAGAGAGAGAGAGAGAGAAGAGAGGTGGAGGAAAAATACGGATAAGTTCGTCGAAATTTAGCCACCTCTGGATAGTCAAAAAAGAACTTGTAGTCTGTGAGTGTGAGCAGGAAGAAAGGGGGGGGGGGGGGGAGGGGAGAGAATGCAGGGCGAGAGGAAGGGGGGTTTGTAGGAGAGGTCGGAAGGATGGAAGGGAGAGGGTAGAGGAGGTGGGGCAAGGGGGGGGGGGCGGGGGGGGGATCCCAAATGACGTGCGTGTGTGAGCACAAGTTCTGTTGGTTGAGGTACGCGAGATGCATTAAAGGACAGAGGTGAAGGGAGGAGAAGATTGTGAGGGTTAAAGGGATGGGAGTAAAGGGCAAGAGAATGAACGCAGTAGAGGCATGGAAGGAAAGACAAGTCATTCAGCTGGATCAGATGGCTCGCACGTAAATGGATTTATACTGTACGTTGATATTGCTTGCTGAACATACCTATGGTTAGCAACACTGATGACATAGAATGGATGATATTCAAGCCCAGTTCATTTTGATTGTTTGATCATAGATGGAATGAAATAGCAAGAGACTAGGCAGGGACCGGCATTGAACAGAATTGAGAATTTTTTTTTCTTTTTGCTCAGTTTTGCCAGCACATACTTCTTTCATCAAATGCGGACATTGTGGTTCCAGAGTTTATTGACAATGGAAAGGTCCAACGCCTCTGATTAAAATTAACAGGTTTCAGTTTTTTTAAGACAGAAATTCTTGTGCAGGATTGGAGTGTATGGTGTCGCCATACATGCAACGTTCAGCCAATGCATAGCTAATTCTCTCTTTCAAGCAATTTGTTCGCGGAGTGTTTATACATTTTTTTTCGTTGTGCAATGAAATTGTGCAGTTGAAATCCATTGAAACACTTCAAGTCCAGCGCGTAACAGGGAAATGGTCCAGGGACCGATTTACCGCATGATCGCTGTTTTCGTGTGACACCTAACAAGAAAGGAAAACCTTGTGTCAGCAGACACAGCGATGTTTTAATGCGAGATGAGATTGCATGCCAAGACTCAATCCCCAGGCAGTTCCCCTCCTCTTCCTAACTCCATCTTACCCCCTCACACACACACATACACACACACACACACAACACACACACACACACACACACACACACACACAACACACACACACACACACTCTCTCTCTCTCTCTCTCTCTCTCTCTCTCTCTCTTTCGTCACCCCATACGCTGTCCCTCTCTTTCTAGAATAAGGGCCACGACCAGCCCTTCGATCCGTGTAAAAGATGGTCAGATGGAGGAAGAATTGGATCTGGCATTGTTGAGGCCATGGCATTTCAATTTCGACAGATGAAATTGGGGTGAAGTGAGCGAAAAAAACAAGATGTTGATCTCCAAGGCTTTGGGGTAAGAGTGAATGTTTAGAAAGCGGAGATGAGCTGCTCTCTCTTCTGGTCTGTCTCTGTGATTGCATTGTCACTGTTTGACAAGAACCTGTCTGTCTTCTTTGTGATTTCTATAGATTTTTTTGGCTGGGTTGAAGAGCCAATGTTAGACAGGCCCACAACGTCCAGAAGACTTCATCCATGACAGTTTGGCAATGTCAGTACACTACCGCCATGACATTATGACAATGTTCAGTAGACTACCATAATGACAGTATGACAATGACCAATATACTACCACCATGAGAGTGACAATGACCAGTACGATAAGTGTTCAGTATGGCAATGTTCAGTAGACTACTATCCTGACGGATATGACAATGACCAAAATACTACCACCATGAGAGTGACAATGACCAGTACGATAAGTGTTCAGTATGGCAATGTCCTGTAGTCTACAACCATGATGGTATAGCAATGTTCAGAAGATTTCAGCCATGATGGTAAACCAATGTACAGTAGATCAGATGACAACAATGACAGTACACCAATGTTCAGTGGACAACAGTTCATAGCAGTGCACCAATGTAAAACGTGGACTACAGTTCTTACCAATAGATCAATCATTACAATCATTATTTATGGCATATTTATGTGGAGACTGTTTTCTGCTTTTGTTTTTCCACAGAATGCGATTTGTAAGATGCTTTCAGATTTTGTTTGTTTGTTTGGAGAACTCCCTTGCCTGCCTACTTGTGTGTGTGTGTGTGTGTGTGTGTGTGTGTGTGTGTGTGTGTGTGTGTGTTGTGTGTGTGTTTGGTGGTGTGTGTGTGGTGCTGTGGTGTGTGTGGTGTGTGTGTGTGTGTGTGTGTGTGTGTGTGTGGTGTGTGTGTGCGTGGGTGTGTGTGTTGCGTGGTGTGTGTGTGTGTGTGTGTGTGTGTGTGTGTGTGTGTGTGTGTGTGTGTGTGTGTGTGTGTGTGTGTGTGTGTGACAAATAGATAATGGTGGAAACACGTATAGGCTGGCAGTTCCTCTGTTTTTACAAAACGGACCTGGCAAAGATTTTTTTTAATGTTCAGTAAGAAGGTTGAAAGAAAGTTATGGGAATGAAAGAAGGCCATTAGATTCATAAATATTAAATCCTTCATGAGCAGCCTATGCAGACCATCAGAGTACATCTTGAAGACAGAACCATCCATGTCACCTGCTCAGAGGTCTTTCCTCTGAATAACCACACACACACAACACCACACACACACACACACACACACACACACACACACACACACACACACACACACACACGCACACACACTGCAGTCACAAGCTCACTTCACATCCACACATACCAGCATCCAAATTCGCCTGCTCACTATGACTCTTCACTCATTACCCACCTATCAAATAAAAACACAGGCACCCATACATATAGAATACTCGATGAAACAGTCCCGTCTCATATTCATACGTTATATTTATGAGACAGGAAAAGAAAAGTTTTCAAGTTTGATCTAAAAGAGGCCAGAGAGCCTGAGTATTCGTGCTGTAGTGGGAGATCGTTCCAATGAAAGGTGCTTGACAGGCAAGGGTACGCTGACTACAACTTGTGATATGAATAAAGGGAATGTGAAAGAGACGAGTATCACAGCCGAAGTATCAGAACCATAATGCAATGGATTCTATCTCACTGCGGCATTCCAGGAAATGAGGAGGCTGATAAAATGGCAAAACTTGGTGCCCAGGGCCATCAGGAAGAAACTGCAGTCAGCCTGACAGAGGCGAAGACCATCATAAAAGCGCTCTACAGGCCACCACAGCAGCAAGATGGCTATCATCAGCTAACCAGAGCAGAACAGGTGGTCATCTTCCGACTCAGAAACCCGGGCAGGCTAGCATCCCATTTACACCGCAAGCTGCACCTGAAACCATCCCCAATGTGCACATGTGGGCAGCCGGAACATACCACAAACACATTCTACAGGACTGTGGGGACCTGAAGTGTCTGAAGGATAGGACATGGCCGCAGCCGGTACCCATCAACGACAAGCTGTACGGGTCTGTGGAGGCCCTGCAGAGGACCATCAGATTCATTACAGAATCCTGTCTACAGGTGTGATAGGCGATCGAGAAGAAGAAGAAGAAGACGAGTATCAGATGAAGAATGGAGTTCACGGGGTGGGATATACAAGTACAACAGATCAGTCAGATACATAAGGACAGGAGGGTTTAAAAGATTTAGAACAGAGAGACGCAGCGTTTTAGGAGATCTTTGCTGAACAGGGAGCCAGTGAAGAGAAAAGCAACAATGAGGGAATATTGTCAAAATAGATGAGTGAAAAATGAGGTGGGCAACATGATTTTGGACCTGAAATGCCTTGAGGAGACAATATGGGGGACCAAACAAAAGACGAAAGAGCATTAGAATCATCCGAATGAGAGAGTACAAACTCGGAAACAAGGAATTAAGTTGCGTCCTCGGAAAGGAGATGGAAGAAAGCAATATGAAAAGATCAAGACAACGAATGCGAATGACATGTACAACGCGCTGTTGACTGGAAAGGGTTTGATCCTGCGTCACGCCGATGTCACGAGCGAAGGAAGGAAGAGTGATGTACGAGTCAATGAGGTCGACAGTAGATAGAATAGAAGGATGATTCAAGTATTTTGGTGCACAGCGTCATCATTTCAGTTTTGTCTTTCAGTTTGTTGTGAGTCATCCAGTTTCTGAGGTGAAATATATACACAGGACTGAGTGGTTCCATTCATAATCAGGAGATCAGAAAGAGGTCCAGAAACATAAAGCTGATTGTCATAAGAGAAATGATGGAAAACAGAATGTTCATTTACAACAGATAAGTGTACACAATAAAAAGAACTGGACCAAGCTCTGAGCCCTGTGAACGTTATGTGTCAATATCTGTGAAAGTCATGCTTACGACGAGTGTGAATACAATTTTGACGATGTCTGTAAATACCATATTGATGACGTCTGTAAATATGATATTGACAATGTGTGTGAATGTTTGTATTGACGATGTCTGAGAATAGCCTGCTGACGATCTGCATGTGAAGGTTATCACGAGCACATTGTTCTGAGTATTGGGGATCGGTCACCGAAGAAGATCTGCTGTCTGTCATCCTGTCTTCCCTAGAGAGCTAGCATACTGTCTGAATAACCCCAACCCTGTCTTCCCTCTCTCTCTCTCTCTCTCTCTCTCTCTCTCTTCTCTCTTCATCTAGGTCACGTAACGCTCACATTGTGGAAGAAACATGTACATATAGAGCAGTGAGGTAAATGGCCGGTGTTCTGTTCCTCTTTCTCCTTTTTTCTGCCCCCCCCCCCCCCCCCTCCTCCTCTTCTTTTTCATTCTTACTTTTTTCTTTTACTAGTCTTTTTCCTTTGTTCTTTATCTTTCTCTCCTCCTTCGCCCCTCTTCTTGTACTCCTCTTTTTTCTCTCCTTTGTTCTTCTTTCCCTCTGATCTTATGTCCCTTTGCTCCCCGCAGCATTGTAATTTTTACTGCCCACCGAACGAAAGGAAGCGTTCCATTCTTGTGAAAGCAGTAGAACGGAATGGCTGTGGGTTGAACAGAGCTGAAGTGGTCTACGTGGAAATGAACCGACATAAACAGGAATGGAGAGCTTTGAACTAAGCGAAACGGAGCGGAGTTGAAATCACCTGATCCAAATGAAGTGTAAGCTACCGAGGCAGCGAACCGAAGCGGAATGAGGTAAACTGAAACGAACTTGGTTTGAATTCAGTCAAGCTGAACACATGAAACAAAAATGGAATTGAACGGAACTGACCTGCACTGTAGTGATTGATTTGAATTTAAATGAAAGAAAGTGAAGTGATCTTTACTGGAATACAAGAGTTCAGAATGATCTTGTCTGGTCTCATTTGAATTGAATCAACTGGTTTTGATGGGCATCGAACTGAATATAACTGAATCGACCGAAGTCAGACTAAAATGACTGAATAAGACGGTTTGAAGAGATTGGAACTGAACTGAATTGAATGAAACTGAACTGAACTGAACTGAATGAAATTGACCTGAACTGAACTGAATGGAATGAAATTGAACTGAACTGAACTGAATGGAATGAAATTGAACTGAACTGAACTGAATGAAATTGAACTGAACTGAACTGAACTGAATGAAATTGAACTGAACTGAACTGAACTGAATGAAATTGAACTGAACTGAACTGAACTGAATGAAATGATTGAATGAACTTGAACTGAACTGAATGAAATTGAACTGAACTGAACTGAACTGAATGAAATTGAACTGAACTGAACTGAATGAAATTGAACTGAACTGAACTGAATGAAATTGAACTGAACTGAACTGAACTGAAATGAATGAAACTAAACTGAACTGAAATGAAATGAATGAAAACTGAACGGAACTGAACTGAATGAAATTGAACTGAACTGAACTAAATGAAATTGAACTGAACTGAACTGAACTGAAATGAATGAAACTAAACTGAACTGAATGAAATGAATGAAACTGAACGGAACTGAATGAATGAAATTGAACTGAACTGAACTGAATTGAATGAAATTGAACGAACTGAACATGAAATTGAACTGAACTGAACTGAATGAAATTGAACTGAACTGAACTGAATGAAATTGAACTGAACTGAACTGAAACTGAAATGAATGAAACTGAACGGAACTGAACTTAACTGAATTGAATGAAATTGAACTGAACTTAACTGAACTGAACTGAATGAAATTGAACTGAACTGAACTGAATGAAATTGAACTGAACTGAACTGAATGAAATTGAACTGAACTGAAATGAACTGAAATGAATGAAACTAAACTGAACTGAAATGAAATGAATGAAACTGAACGGAACTGAACTAAATGAAATTGAACTGAACTGAACTAAATGAAATTGAACTGAACTGACCTGGACTGAATCGAACTGAACTGAATGGAATCAAACCGAAACAAATTGAATGAAACAGAACTGAACTGAGGTGGAACGACTTGCAGTCAGCAGAACTGGATTGATGCGTTTTAAATTTAAACATAAAGAATCGAACAAAACCCGAACAACTTTGAATGAAGTCGATGTGGAGCAATCTGCCTCAGGAGCAGCATTGAGTTGAACTGAAATGTCTGTGAACAGATCCAAATGTCTCCTTCGGGCACCATCACAGTTAGTTAGCCTACCTCTGTCACACACTCGTCCTGTCCTGTCTCTTCACTGGTCTGCTCTCTCTCTCCTGCTCCATCCTGTCGGATGTGTAGTCTGTCTGTGAAAACATCATTTGAAATTCCACGCCACGTTTGGGCACATCAGGAAATGATTCCATGGATTGCCTCAGAAATTAGCACTCGTTTTTATCTGAGAATATCAGTAACAACTACTAACACAACTATTCAGAAGATTGACGTTTGAATGCAACTGATACACACGTTTTTTGCTGCATCGACAACTGTAAGCAGAGAGGGGAACGACAGGATACTGAGAAGTCGTATTGAGTTGATGCTAATAATCTGTTTCAAGAGGAAAGGTGGAAAAACAAATCAACAGAATGAATGCTGGACCAGTCACAGAATAGACCACGTCAGTCCTGATCAAGACTGCAGGTGTGTCCTTTAAAAGATTGGGCAGATCCAGTTACTTGTTTAATGACCCCATCTCTCTCCCGCTCCGCCCACCCCCAACCCCTAACTAACTAAATAACTCTCTCTCTGTCTCTGTCTCTGTCTGTCTGTCTGTCTGTCTGTCTGTCGTCTCTCTCTCTCTCTCTCTCTCTCTCTCTCTCTCTCTCTCTCTCTCTCGAATTTAGAGTCGACAGCATTTCTCTCTTCATGTCACTGCGGAAACACAATGATGATGTGGGCCACTTGCCAACATGTTGTCTGTCCTCTCTGTGTTCACTTATAATTGTGCACGTGTGTATATGGGTTTGTTTGTGTGTCTTCCTCGAGAGAAAGCAGGAAAAATAAACAAAGAGAGAGAGAGAGAGAAGAGAGAGAGAGAGAGACAGAGAGAGAGAGAGAGAGAGAGAGAGGATCTGCATGAACAGAGAAAAGCCTTGTGAATTACTGATATTTCAGATCATCGATCGAGCATCTGGAAACTACACACATTTTCACATTGGTACTGTGTTTCTATTAAAATCATACTTATAACCTGCCCCAAAATACTAGTCAAAATCTTTGATAATTATCGGACATTTCTTGCTGACGTTGTACTGGGTAAAATTGATGGCTTTGGTGTTGTGTCAGTTTCACAATACATCAGGAAATTACAGTCACTATGCTTTGAAATGTAATGTGTTGTATTAAATCAAACGACTTACACATAAAACAAACACAGGTCGATACCACGTCCCTCCAAAGTGAAATGCAGAGTCTTAGGCCTTGCAGCATTAAAACTTGTGATGTTATAATGGTGTATCTTTAAGCCTGCATTTTGAAAGTGATCATCCTGCATGCTGTAGATTTCATTCAGAATAATTCTACTTCTTTGGATACATTTCATTTCACATCTCTGTAAATTGCATAGCTCATCACTTTTTTTTTAATCGACAAGCATGAGTTTATAGGCTTGCACATAATATAATCGTCGCCTTGTAGCAATATGCACGCGCGTGTACGACATTGGGCCTTCGCAAATCACTCCAAAACAGTCGTTTTATGTATGAACATTCTACAATCTCCTTGTCTAAAGTTCACTAAGTTGTCATTTCCTGTCATAAATCATACACGATGATATCCCTTTTAAAAAAAAAACACACAAACGAGTGCTGTTTCTTGATTTTAATGGCCCATGCTGTGGTGTTTTAAGACCCCAGCTGTGTGTGCCTGTGAGTGGTAGGAAAATGCATGCACGTGCGCAGAATGGGCAGGCCTTCAAATTAAAAAAATAAAAAAATTGTTCTTCTTTATTGTATGAAAAAGTTTCACATTGTTAATCGTGTAACAATGTGAATCCTGACTATCCCTAATGTGGGACATTATATCCATTTGACCGTGTGAATGTCATTCAATCGTCTAAAGACAACGGAAACAACACTGTCTTGTTTTATTTATAGACATTCTGTCTGGGAGTATTAGCTTTCTTCATTGACTAGTCTGTCAGGGTTCGAGGGTATTGACCATTTTTACGGACTCATCCTGTGAGGGACTGAGGATATTGACTGTATTTCATTGACAGTGTGGAGAAACCAGGGCACATACTGTTTTCACTGACCCAGTTTAATGTGAAATATAACCAGACGACAGAAATGTTGGCTTTAATATATCTGTTAAATTTTGAAATGCATAAAGAAGTGAAATACACACTCTCTATTGACTTGTCGACCCAAAAAATAATCTAGTTAGGGAGAACACTTATTGAGATCATTCATTAATCTAGTTAGGGAGAACATTTATTGAGATCATGTCCAGTCGTGGAAAGTTTCTAACTGTTAGAGTCAGTCAGAAAGGGAGTTTTGAGAATCGAAGCCTTAATACCAAAGCCAAGTTGCTTTTACAAAACAACTCAACAGTCTCTCTCTCTCTCTCTCTCTCTCTCTCTCTCTCTCTCTCCTCCTCTCTCCTCTCTCTCTGTTTTTGTCTTTTACTGGTACAATGTAAAACCCACGTCCATCTTTCACATCTGATACCAAACTAACCATTTAAATGTGTCAGACAAAAGAATCGATGTTAAATCCCACGCTGTGTTTTGCTATTTTTGAATGAAGAGCAGTGCTTTACTTCTGACAGGCTCCAGCAGCTGAATCACTAAATAATAAAAAAAAAAAACAATTCATTTCCTTCTCCACGTCCCTCCTTATCTGCCAGCTAAATCTAGTCCCGCCACAAAACAGCATTGTATTGTAAAACCCAGTTAAGTGAACCATTAGAGATTCAAAAAAAGTTCCATGTACGATTTTAATTAGGGTAAGTCCAAGCCCTCTCCTTCCGTGCTGGTTTCGAACTGTTAGAGTCGGTCAGAAGGGGATTTGTGAGAATCCTTCA
>CM065735.1:32569150-32576650 GCA_033310375.1 Conus canariensis | reverse complement strand
CACACACACACACACACAATATATATATATATAATATATCAATTAGATTGGACAAGAAAAGTGTTCAAGTGTGATTTAAAAGAGGTCAAAGAGCGAGAGCACCTGCGTTGATGCAGGAGATTGTTCCACATGAAAGGTGCCTGATGGGCAACAGAAGCCGACCCAATTTTTTTAGTATGAATAAAGGAATGTGGAAGAGACGGTATCAGAAGAACGGAGTTCAAAGGATGGGGTATACGAGTGCAACAGATCAGTCAGATAGTGAAGACAGGGAGATTCACAAAATTTATAGCAGAGAGATGCAACTTTGTAGGAAATCCTTTGCTGAACAGGGAGCCACTGATGAGATGAGAAAAGCAAAAAATGGGGAAATGTCAAAATACATGAGCGAAGAATGAGGCAGCCAACATGATTTAGGACCTTCGAAATTCATTGATGAGGTAACAAGGGGGACTAGACAAACGAACATTTGAATAATCCAAACGAGACAGTACAAATGCACAAACACGGAATTTAGTGGCGTCTTTGGAAAGGAGATGACGGATGGAGGCAATGTGATAAGACCAAAAAACAAATCCGAATGACATTAACAACGCTCTGCTGAAAGGACAGAGTTTGACCCAGTGTCACACCAAGGTATGAGCAAAAGAACAAAGAGTGATCTATGGGCCAATGAGGTCGATAGAAGATGGACTAGAGGTATGATTGAAACACTTTGGTAGACAGCATCATTTCAGTTTTTTTGTCTCAATTCGATGTTTAAGTTTGTTGTGAGTCATCTACTTTTTGAGGTGACATACACAGGACTGAGTGCTTCCATTCACAGTTGGAAATCAGAAAGAGATCCTGAAAGACAAGCTGATTGTCATCAGATTAACTGTGCTGGAAAATGGAATGTTGATTTACAATAGGTAAGTGTACAAAATGAAAAGGACTAAACCAAACAGTGAGCCATGCGAACGGAATGTTGACAATGTCTGTGAAAGTCATGCTTTCGATGAGTCGGAATGCCATATCGACGATGTCTGTGAAAACCCTGACGATGTACAGGTGAAGGTCATCACGTGCATGTTGTTCTGCGCACTGGGGGTCTGTCACCGGAGAAGGATCTGCTTTCAGTCGTCCTGTCTTCCCTAGAGAGCTAGCACGCTATCTAAACATGCCCACCCCTATCCTCTCTCCCTCTCTCTCTCCCTCCCTCTCTCTATCCCCTCCGTCCTCCCCCCCCCCCCCCCCGGCCCTACTATTGATCCAGGTCATATAACGTTCTCATTCTGTGGAGAAACACGTACATTCATAGCAGGTAGGTTAATGTCCGGTCTTCTGTGTCTCTTTCTCCCTTTTTCTTTTTTCTTCTCCGCGTTTTTTTCTTCTTCTTCATTTCTACCTTTTCCTTTTACTAGTCCGACTAGTTCTTTATCTTCCCCACCCCCTCTGTCGCCCCCTATTCCCATAGTCGTGTACACCTCTTTTTCCTCCTTTGTTCTTCTTTCCCTCTGATCTTATGTCCCTTTGCTCCCCGCAGCATCCTAATTTTTACTGCCCACTAAAGGAAAGGAAGCGTTCCATTCTTGTGAAAGCAGTAGAACGGAATGGCTGTGGGTTGAACAGAGCTGAAGTGGTCTACGTGGAAATGAACCGACATAAACAGGAATGGAGAGCTTTGAACTCCGTGAAACGGAGCGGAAGTTGAAATCACCTGATCCGAATGGAGTGTAAGCTACTGAGTTAACTGAGCGAAGTGGAGTGAGATAAACCCAAACAAAATGGACTGAATTCGGTTAACCTGATCACAGTTAAACAAAATGGAACTGAAGCAAACTGACCTGCATTGTTTGAATCAATTTGAATTGAAATCAAAAGAACTGAACTGACCTTAACCGAAATAAAGGAGTTCAAAATGATCGTGTCTGAACCGAATTGAATTGAACTGATACGATTTGACTGGACTCGAATTGAAATTAACTGAATCGAAATTTGAAGGGGAAAAAAAAGAAAACCAAAATCTAGTCTATTAGTGGGAAATTTTTTTTTCAGCTTTTCGTTTTTTTGGCAGATGAAGAGGACAGTGTGAAGCACCAAAAAAATGAAGAGGTGGATTTGGGCCTTAGGGGGGAAAAAGAGAAAAGAACAAAAAACAAAAAAAAAACAAACAAACAAAAAAAGGAACAAAAAATCTCCGCCTTAGGTGCTCCATTGATCCAATAACTGATGCACAAACAACAACAACAACACACAACACAACAAACAAAAACACACAAACAAACTGAATGAGCAAAGACAAACTGAAATGATTGAACAGAAACGAAACTGAAGGGAATGGCACTACACTGAACGGAATGGAGCCGACATGAACTGACAGGAATAGAACTGAACATAAATGAATCGAACCGAAATGAATCAAATCAGATCGAATAAACAGATCAAACAGAATTGAAGTGAACTGAACTAACTGCAATCATTCGTACTGATTCATGTGAATTCAACTAGTCAAAAGACACTGGGTTGAGCAAAACCGAACTGATTTGAATTGAGCTGAAGCGATCCGACTTGGGCTCGTTGAATTGAATGAACTGTCTGTGAACTGAACCCTAAGTCTCCTCTGTTCACCATCACACTCAGTAGCCCCCCCCCCCCCCCCCCCACACACACCCCCTCCTGCCACGCACTCTTCCTGTCTTCTCTGCTGATTTGTCTGCTCCCTCCATCCTGTCGGACTTGTTGCAGGAGCATCCACATTTCAATAGACATGACCCGTACCACCTGCTAACAAGATCAGAGCAGGTGGCCATCTTCAGGCTGCGGACAGGCCGCAACCGCCTGAACTGTCACCAAGTTCAGGATCGGTCAGTCAGACCAGTGCCCATGCCAGACCGGCAGTATGACAACAGCACATCTACTGCAGGATTGCCCGTTGCACGAAGCTCTGAGACAACAGATATGGACGGAGCAAACATCAGTGGAGAGGAAGCTCTACGGTGCCTTTGAGGACCTACCTACAGCGCACGGCAGCATTCGTCAGGGGAGCTGGCGTTCCCATCTAGAGTGTTCGAGAAGAAGAAGAAGAAGGGCTTGTTGTCTGCCTGTGAAAACATGATTTCAAACATTGTATGTACACCAGCAACTACTTCCAATGATTTCCAGTGAAACGGGTTATCGTTTTTATGTGAGAACATTAATAACAATTTGTTACCAGAGAAAAGTTCAGAGCTTTCGTGTTGTTACACAACTGACACACACATGTATTCTGCACCGACATCTGCGAGCAGAGCAGGAACAAGAGCATGCTGAGATGTCGGTATGAGGAATGCTGATAGCCTGTTCTTGAGCAAAGACGAACACAAAAATATCAATAAAATGAAAGTGTCAACCTGCCAAACAATAGTCTATATCAGTGCATATATAGACTCTGAGTGTTTGCTCAAAAGACAGTTCTGGTCACAAAACTGCCAGCGGTCAGGTCAGCTACAACGCTTATTGATACTCATTTTTTTTGTCTAAATGACCCACCCCCCTCCTGATCCCTCGACCTCCAGCCTCTCTCTCTTTTCTCTCTCTCTCTCTCTCTCTCTCTCTCTCTCTCTCTCTCTCTCTCTCTCATTTACGGCATTCTTTTCTCTCTGTGTTACCGTGGAAACAATGAAGATGTGGATCATTTGCCAACGTGTTTGTGTGTCTGTCTACCTGTTGGTCTGTTTGTCTGTGTTGTCTGTGTTTACATGTGTTTGTGGATGTGTGTGAGTGGATGGGTTTGTGTGCATTGTGTGAATGTGTTTGTGTTTGTGTATGTTTGCAAGTTTATTTGTATGTGTGCGTACATGTGTGTGTGGGTGAGTTACGTGTATTTGTATTGTATGTGTACCTATGTTGGTGAGTGTGTTTGAGTGTGTGTGTCAAAAAGAGCGATGAGGGAAAGCCGGAACAAACCAAAAAGAGTGGAAGCAGAGAGAGAGAGAGAGAAAAGAGAGAGAGAGAGAGAGAGAGAGAGAGAGAGAGACAGAGACAGAGGGAGCGAGAGAGAGAGAGAGAGAGAGAGAGAGAGAGAGAGAGAGAGAGAGAGACCGAGAGAGAAAGACAGAGAGAGAGAGAGAGAGAGAGAGTGTGTGTGTGTGCGTGTGTGTGTGTGTGTGTGTGTGTGTGTGTGTGTGTGTGTGTGTGTGTGTGTGTGTGTGTGTGTGTGTGTGCGTGCGTGTGCAGAAACAGAGAAATACTTGCCTACTCCTGATATTTCAGAAATTGAGCGTCTGGAAGCTGCACACACATTCACATTGCTCAAGCTGTTACTGTTTAGACATTCGAATTACATTTATTACCTGAACCAAAGTTCCAATCAAAATCGTTGAGAGTTTCCGGATTTATCTCCTTGCCAATTTTGCATTGGGCAAACCTGGTGGGTTTAGAGTTGTGTCAATTTCACAATACGCTAGGAAATCACTGTTACACGCTTACAATGCTTCGAAATGCAACGTTTTGTGTCAAATCGATGATGTACGTACGAATGTCAAAACAAACGTGTCCATCCAATGCCAGACCTTATTACTTAGGCCTTGAGCATTAAAACAGGTGATGTTATAATAACAGAGCACATCTTACCATCCGGTTTTCAAAGTTGTTGATCTGCTTGCATGCAGTAGATTTTTTAGACATTTTTTATGCTGATCGATGAGAATGAGGATGGTTAAGATTATACTACAGATTTCGATTTCGGTCTGAGACTACATGACAGGGCTGTACTCTACGCTTCCTTTCATAATATATCCTGGCGTCAACCAGGCCCGAGAGATATAGGCACCTGTAGTGTTGGTCACGAAATTTGAGCAACACTCTCAGAGACGCAACCATTAAGTGGATGAAACTCGACTATGTGGTCCCAGTCTTCCCAACTGAGTCCGCAGCAAACTCAACTCTGAGTAGGAGCCGGTCGGGGCAGAAAAATCCCACTTGACTCTGATGGGAATCGAAATTCGGAACACTTCTAGTTCACAAAATGATTTTTATTCCACCTCTTTGTAAATTGTCTTGCAGGTCACTTTTCCTTCATTCGTGTGAGTGAATATGTCGGCTAATGCATGTATGCGTTTGTTTTGTAGCAGTATACATGCACGTGCACAACACTGGGTCTTCGCAAATCACATGGAAGCAGTCGTTTTGTTTATGGAAACTCTATGATCTCCTTGTTGGAAATGTACAGTTGTCATTTCCCTTCATTATTGACATGGAATGATGTACCGTTGAAAGCAAGAGAGTGCTGTTTTCGTTATCTTTGGATGATGAATGATATCGATATAGGACATGGATACTATACCTCACATTAGTGACGTCAGAATTCAAGCGTACTTGATTGACAATGTGAAACTTTTCATGTAATAAGAAAGAACACAAAACTTATTGATTTTTAAGGCCTACGCTGTCGTACGCGCACGCATTAATATTCATGCCACGCAAACACAGACCCACAGACACAGAGACACAGACACAGACACATATACATATATATATATATATATATATATATATATATATATAGAGAGAGAGAGAGAGAGAGAGAGAGAGAGAGAGAGAGAGAGAGAGACCACACACACGCACACACACACACACACATATATATATATATATATATATATATATGTACGTAGACACCACACACACACACACACACACACAGAGAAAAAAACACAGACACACAGACACACACACACACACACACGCACACAGACAAACGCGCACGCCCACCTTTAGAAGTTTACATTACAAAAGTTAACAAACAAAAACAAACACATAATGAATGACAGTTTTGTTTTTTCTTGCTCATCAAAGTGGGTTTTTTGTTGTTGTTGTTGCTGGGTTGAAAGATAGCCTCACATAAAGCGTCACAATGAGTTGGAGTGTCATTGTATTTCAATTCCGTTGGTGTGAAAAACACAAAAATCAATAATAACAGCGTTGCTTTTTGCTGATCAATATCGGCTTTTTAGCGTGGAAATACAGCCTCACATTAAAGAGTCACAGTAAGATGGAGTCGCGTTTCATTTCAATTCCGATGAGTTCGTACAATGCAGATGACAAGAAACACAATGGTATCGAGTTTCATGAATATTACCAACGAAGGACATATCTGGTTGTTTTTGTTTAGTGATTTGATTCAGCGATTCAGCCACTATGTTTTTCGGTAGAGGCCTCTGTGCCTGAGGAACCCATTTATCAAGGTTGAGTTGATACTCTGGCGCATCACACGCTTTGTTATGGCTAACTGTGACCTTAGCTGTTAAACCCCAAAAGGTATTCTGATATCTATACCAACAGTGTTTGTGGCATTTTCAGATTACTGTTATTGTCCCTTTGACACACTGGACTTCAACACTATATGAATTAATACTCTCTCTCTCTCTCTCGTTCATTTTCGCCGCCGTGGCTCCTTGTAGTCGTGGTGGTAGATGTACTGCTTTCACGTTGCCAATGAGAAAGCTCTAAGGCAAAAAAAGAACTCCAGGACAACCCAATCACACGGTCGCGTCTTACGTGTTCCTCCGACATCCGGGGACTCTTTCTGTCCATTCAGTGGCGCCGCCTGGTAGTCTGTGCCAAGTTATTACCCCTCCCTGAGGTCAGTATGCTGGCAGAATTGGAGCAGTGTGAGTAGTCTCCCGTGTCTGAACAAATTGGGTACTGTGTGTTTGGGATAAAATGAAAGTTGGTTTATGTTGAAAACACGATGAGATGGGTAAAAGGGGTCAGCGTATGATGGAAAGACTCTGTCAGCGAATTGAACCTGGTTGGGAGTGTGGCTTTGAGAGATATGAAGAAGAAGAAGGAGAGAGAGAGAGAGAGAGAGAGAGAGAGAGAGAGAGAGAGAGAGAGAGAGAGAGAGAGAGAGAGAGAGAGAGAGAGATTGATTGAGAGAGCGAGTTTTAAGATGAAGTAGATTTTCATTTATTCATCTGTTCTCTTTATCTATTTATTTATTTTCTTACTTATTTATATATTTACTTGTTTATTTATTTATGCATTTGTTTATTTTGGGGTGAGGCGGGGGTACTTTCGTTTTTGTTTTACCCTTCATTTCTTGCATCAGTAATTGTAGCACAATACTTTGTTACCGTTCTGTGACTGAGGAGATTTAAAAGAAGTCCTGCAATATTACCTGCCGTAAGAATCATGTTCAGAGCCAAAAGATACTTTGTAACCTTCTCATTCAACACACAATCATTGTTCCACTTCTGCCCATCCTCTGTTAACATCAGAGAACTCACATTCCTGGTTGTACTCCTGTCCATTCTCTGTAAAAAGAATCAGAGGACTCACATTCCTGGTTTTTACTCCCTGACCATTCTCTGTAAAAAATCAGAGGACTCACATACCTTTTTTTCAATCCTCTCCATCTTCTTTTAAAATGAGGTACATCAACTATGGGCATGACCACACGATTGTTCCCGTTCACGAAACAGATGTCCCTTCCGAAAGGCAGTTCTATTACTCATATTCTGTTGAAGTCAGAAGAGA
>CM065735.1:32546650-32564150 GCA_033310375.1 Conus canariensis | reverse complement strand
AGATACACCTCTGTAACGGCACACGAACAGATCAACAGATGCAAACAGAATAACAATGGTACAATGGCGTACTGGTTAGCGTCGCAAGATCCCACCCTGGAGAGGTCGTCGATTTGAATCCTTTAAGAGGCATCTGTGTAGAATATGTCCATGAGCATGCGAGGGAAGAAGAAAATGGGAACAAAAAAAATCAGGGAAATAGTTTGAAAATATAAAATCCTCCGCTAGTAGCATATGGGGACCATTGTAATCCATCTAAAAGACATAACTATTGATATCACCTATTTCAAGGCCTTTCCTTCGCGAATTCGAACACGACAGGGAGACACGGCTGATTGTACATATACACCTGTTACATGCATCCCCATGTTTTCTAGATAGATGATTCTTATAGGATTCGCGTCTACGAATTCCCAGGTTGGACCTTGCAACGCTAACCAGTACATCATATATATGCATCGCTAAATGGACTTCTGGTTTACTACACACACACACACACACACACACACACACACACACACACACACACACACACACACGATTGCTTGCACGAACACACACACACACACACACACACACACACACACACACACACATACACACACGAGAGAGAGAGAGAGAGAGAGAGAGAGAGAGAGAGAGAGAGAGAGAGAGAGAGAACGTGAAGAAATGAATGAATGAATGATTTATCAAAGTAAGCTTACAGAGCCCATTGTTAAAGTAAGGACTGTTTGGGAGGGGAGTTGTTCATAACACAACTGTCAAAGAATCAGCACAGGAAACACATGTCAGAACACAACATCCCGATGAGGAAACCAGATCAGGGATGATACTTGAAACTATCACCGTACACCGATACAAATCTGAATGTGACTGTTAATATATCAACGCGTCTATTCACAATCATTACGATTTCCGTCGTAAACACCTTTGGTGTCGCCAAAAGCCATTTTCACGCCTTCTCTGGTAGTATAGTGAAGACTGTCTACCTTTCTGGTCGTTTCCTGCAGATACGCCAGTATTATGCTTTTAATGTGACTATGTGTGTGTGTGTGTGTGGGGGGGGGGGGGGGGGGGGGGTAGTGGTGTACGTATGTGTGTGTGTGTGTGTGTGTGTGTGTGTGTTTTAGTGTTTGGGCGTTGGTGCGGGCGAGTTTGTTTTCATGTATTGTTTTTACAAATCTATGTAATGTTTTATGTCTTATGGATTTAATGTTTATTTCATGTGTGTATGTATGCGCGCGCACGCGCGCGAGCGCGTGTGTGTGTGTGTATGTGTGGATGTGTGCGTGTGTGTGTGCATGTGTGTGTGCGGGGGTGGGGTGGGGTGTGTGAGTGTTGATGTATATATAAATACATATACTAACAAAGGGTTTCATGTAACGATTTATAATGTCTTTTTGTAATATCTATGTACTTGCGAAATGATGTGGAGCAGAAGAAAAAATTTCCTTATGGACAATAAAGTTGATTGAATTGAATTGATTGATTGAATTTGAATGTCACCGACTGAAACGTTGTCAGAATGAGTATCCTGCGGTGGACTGATCTGAGAATGTCTCTTCTGGAACATCTCTGTGTTTTCCACACCATGATCGTCCCCAGTTGCCAGCCCTTCCTCCCTTTAGTTTTGTGTGGTAGTAACTGCTGGCCTGTCATTCTCACAGATCATGTCATGGAACTGGTCACCACAGTCTTCATTACCACACCTGGCTCGACCCACACAATATCCAACATGAAGTCTTCATCGTGTGCGATTGTCGCAGCTTGTTTGTCACACTGTCCCATGTTGATTTTTTTTTCTTTTTCTTTTTCTTTTTTTTGAGTGTCACTGTGCCGTGTCTCATGCAGTCTGTGGTGGGGATGGAAGAGAATGGCTTTCACAGAAAAAATGTCACCACAAACAGTACAGCTGTGGCCGGCTCTATCAACACTGTAATCTACAGGCTAGGTGGCTTCGGCAAAAAAAACACAACAAATCAGACAGAGAAAAACCTTCACTTGTCTTTTTCTGCTGATTATTTCTGTGTATCTCAGCCCTGCACCTGTCCCTGCTCATCTGTGACGGGCATTTCCGTCGATAAACGGCACTGTGGCCTTAGTTTGGCGTTTGCAGGGGGCTGGTCGGTATTTGCAGTCAAGCGTAGAATCAGAACTGTTTGTTTTCTTCTGCCTTCGATTTTAAACGACGGCTGTGTTATCTCTTGTAACGCAGCACTGAGCATCGCCTCTGAAGTAGATGGGAGACCTCCAACCGGGATAGTGGGCAATGCAGGCAGAAATTCACCACAGCAGCTAGAACAACGTCTTGCTGGCAGCCAGTCAAGGGAAACCACTCCGATATAGATATGGATAAAGAGAGAGAGAGAGAGAGAGAGAGGAGAGAGAGAGAGAGAGAGAGAGAGAGACAGAGAGAAACAGACAGACAGACAGACAGACAAACACATAGATGGATAGACGCCCTTGGAGCGACCCTGAGTGTGGAGGTGTATGGGCAGATCCGGAATATGCACTGTGGGGGTAATTCTGCAAGAGGGAATGCAAGATAGGACAGCAAAACGAAATTAAGTTCTCAACAAAATAGACTGCAAGAGGGATTGCAAGATAGGACAGCAAAACGAAATTAAGTTCTCAACAAAATAGACTGCAAGAGGGATTGCAAGATAGGACAGCAAAACGAAATTAAGTTCTCAACAAAATAGACTGCGAGATGGATTGCAAGACAGGACAGCAAAACCAAATTAAGTTTTCAACGAATTAGACCGTTACTTAACAGTCAGGTGCTCCAACAGTTAACCAATCGACTTTACTAATGAAATAATGAAAGTACCAAGATCCAGTTCCTGCAACACACAAACCTGATGCATATATACAAACACGAAGAAAACTGGACAGACTGTGAATAGAGAAGGCTAGTGTGGTAGCTACAAACGCCTCTCTCTTGCCTGCAAAGCCCCCCCCCCCCCCCACCTCCCAAGCCCCCCCCCCCCCCCTCTTCTGGTATCCCCGTCCCCATCCTCTTCCACTTCCGCCATTCTGCAGCACCTCCTCCCTAGTCTCATCTCGTCTGCTTCATCGCCCCCAACGTTCACTTTCATCATTCATATCTCTTCAGTGACCAGAGTTCATCTTCCTTCGATCAAAACAAGAGTCTTCTCTACACTTATCTACAGAGAATTCACCTTTTCCATGATGACACAAACTTCACACTCCCCCACCTCCCCCCTCCCATCACCACTGAGAACACAACCCTTACCCAACGTTAAAGAGAGCACGTGCCCCCGCCCACCCCCCCCCCCCCACCCACCCACCCCCATCATCATCCTCTCACTCCTATCCCCCATCATCATTTAATAGCGTTCACATTTCCAGTCATTACACAGAATGCACTTTTCCTTTCAATGAACTGGCTATGCACTGAATAATCTGGCTCCCTCCTACCTCTCTGACCTCCTTCATCTTTATGTTCCGTCTCGCAACTTACGCTCATTCACCGATTCTCGCCTGCTTCGGCTTCCCTCCGCTCGCCTGAAAACTTCAGGCCTTTCTCTTACCTGGCACCTGCTCTGTGGAATGGTCTGCCTTTTTCTCTGTGTAACACGGACTCTTTAAAGACTTTTAAAACCTCCCTAAAGACACCCCAGCCCCCCCCCCCCCACCCCCCGGACTGATTAACGATATCCACTTATCTCTGTGCGTGAGTCTGCTTGTTTTGACGCACTCGTGTGTCTGTCTGCGTGTGTGTGTGTGTGTGTGTGTGTGTGTGTGTGTGTGTGTGTGTGTGTGTGTGTGTGTGTTGTTTGTTTTTTCGTGGTGTGTGTGTGTGTGTGTGTGTGTGTGTGTGTGTGTGTATGTGTGTGTGTGTGTGGCTTTGAGTTAGAATTAGTATTTTATTATCTTTCTGTAACATGTGTTTTGGGCTCTCGCGAGGTAAAGCGTTCTATAAATATCCTTTTACAATTACATTACATTAAGTTCAGCTTTTGCCTGCTGACTTTCTCTGTGTTTGAACTGAGATCACTTCCCCCTTCACTATACAGAGTTCACTTTTACCATTATTCTTACGAAGGTCATCACGAAATGAAGTTAATCTTTCTCTTCATTAAGCAGAGTTTGTATTTTCACTCTCTATACAGAGTTCACTTCCCCGTCGAAAAACAGGATTCCATCCTCCCAGTTTCTAGAAGGACTTACAGGGATTTAAAACGGTAAAGTAAGATAAAATAGAAACAAGCATCCCTTTGTAAGGCCTCACCCTCAAAAAGTACAGATTCATTGTCATTTCTTGGAGGTGAAGTATCCGATATTTATCAAAGTAAGACAAACTGACCGCTTTTACGTCCTGCATGAGAATGAAGGCGTATCCTCTTCGACTTGCTCACAGCCTTACATACACACGTGCAAATGTGTGTGGAGTTTTCATGAATTCTGACCAAAGAAAAAATAAGTGTAATAGAAATACAAGATGAGAGACAGAAAGATATCCTACAAAGGTACAGAAACACTAGACCGTGAGAAAGAAAGTCAACAGCTAAGGACAGAGTCACAGAGAGTGGTACAAAAGAGGGAGACACTAGCACAGAATTCCCAGGAGGCAGCGACACGGTCCGCACTGACAGATCCCCCGGCATCACTATGGAGACCGCAAGCACGCACACAGACACACACACAGACACACACACAAACAGACACAGACACACACACACACATAAACACGCACGCATGCACGTAAGCACGCACACACGCACACTCGCACGAACGCAGACACACACGCACACACACACACACACACACACACACGCACGCACGCACGCTTGCACACACACACACACGCACACACACACACACACACACACACACACACACACACACACACACACACACACAGAGGGCATTAACTCACGCAGGATGGACGTGTCGTTGGAGACCGAGGGCAAAATGTCCGTGACCCAGGTCAGGAAGACCACGTAGGACAAGAGGACGGTCAGAGTGTAGCCCATCTTTTCCCCGGAGTCTATGTGCAGGGCGAAGGCACAGCAGATCAGCATGGACGTCAGAATGATGGGCAGAATCTGAAATCAGACAGGCGGCCATCATTGAAAGAAAGTGGATTTAGATCGGAAAATGGTTTGTTTCTATAGGCACTGTGTGACTTCAGCTATCTTGCCGGTCAAGAATCATTTGCACGATCTTTTAATAACAGCAACAACAAGAACAATTTCAGTAGTTTTAATGAAGAAAACATAATAATGATAATATATATATATATATATATATATATATATATATATATAATGCTGAACAATTAAGTAGTGGCGGAAAACAAGTGCAGGCTAACAATTCTTCAGTCGTTATAGTAATGACTTGGCAAAGATTTGAATTAAATATATATATATATATATAATATATATATATATATAATTAATGATGAAGAAAATGTGGGGAATATATTATGAATATGAGAAACCCTTCATTAGCTGCCTGAGGGAACCATCGTAATCCCTCTGAAAGGCACATTTATTTGTATTGCCTGCTCCTAGGCCTTTCGTCCGCTGGAGATATATATATATATATATATATATATATATATATTTTTTTTTTTTTTTTTTTTTTTTTGCTGTCCCAACCTCTGCGCCACCTCAGAGGCAGTGCACCCACGCCGCTCATTCCGACACCCCGTCCACAGCCACATCCCGGTCGGCCCCGCCACAGCCCCGGCACCGGCTATCCACAGGGAGCAGTCAATGTCAAGTCGTCAAGAGGCAACCCACCGGAGGAGACACTGCACTGCTGCCGAGTCACTTCGGTGGTGTTCAGTGGCGCCTGTTCTGATCTAACATACGCAGGACACCACCTACTAAGCCCCCTACTGACGACAATAATTGCTTAGTCGCGGAGCCGGCGTGAGTGAGCTCTCCCACCGGAGGGCGCCACCACGTCCGTCCAACGACAGCCCCCATGGACTCGCCGATACCGGTGACCCCGACGGAACCAAACCAAGGCCACAGACGTGGAGAGGACATCGAAATTGAGGTCACCTTGAGAGCAGGGCATGAAGGGCCACTGAATTTGAGACTTTTTTTTTATAATGCTGATCGATGAGAATGAGGATGATTAAGATGACGCTACGGATTTCCATTTCGGTCTGAGACTATATGACAGGGCTGTACTCTACGCTTCCTTTCATAATATATCCCAGCGACAACCAGGCCCGAGAGATACAGGCACCTGCAGTGTTGGTTAGGAAATGTGAGCAACACTCTCAGAAACGCATCCATTAAGTGGATGAAACTCGACTGTGTGGACCCAGTCTTCCCAACTGAGTCCGCAGCAAACTCAACTCTGGGTAGGAGCCGGTCGAGGCAGAAAAACCCACATGACTCCGATGGGATTCGAACCCACGACCTCCCAGCCGGGAGTCCGCGACGCTAACCACTTCGCCACGGCGGCTGGTAATAACAACAATAATAATAATAATAATAACAATAATTAAAATCATCATCATCATCATCATCGTTATCATCATCATCATCATATAATAATAATAATGATACAAGTCATTCATGATCATCATTATCATTATTATTAGTAGTAGTAGTATGGTTGCTGTTGTTGTTATTGTTATAACGGTAATGATTATGATGAAGATAATAACAACGACAATAATGAAGATTTCTTTGTACACTTACCCCCTAAATAGTAACTGAGGTTGAAGAGTTTAGCTGCTGGACTTAAAAAAAAAAGACACGATCCAAAATCTGACTGTAGAAAATGGCTTGTCGTAAAATTACAGTAGACTGAGAGATAACTGATCGATGAACTGGAAACAAAAACGGACGGGGTAGAATAAAAAAAAAGAAGAAATAACCACATAAACAATCAGAAGGTAACCAACCATCTGATCTTATACGGCATAGCCAAAAGACAAAGGGAAACGAAAAAAAAAAGAAAAAAGAAAAAAAAAAAACAGAAAAAAAGAAAAAAATGAGGGCATCCCCCCATCCATTCATCCCCTTTTTCTTTCTCTCTCTTTTTTTTTTTTTTTTTTTTTTTTTTTTGCGGTACGAGTAAATGTTTCTGGAACTTTGGATTTCATTTACCATAAACGACATAGAAACAGATTGTAGAAAAGAAAGCGACCTATGAATATTTCTAGAAGACACCCTTTCTTTAGGGGAGGTTGTAAAGGTCATGGAAGATTGAAGTATTGTTGAAGAGAGAGAGAGAGAGAGAGAGAGAGAGAGAGAGAGAGAGAGAGAGAGAGAGCGACATTTTGTATTAAAAGGGTAATGAGATAAGCAAATTAGAAATGTGGACAAAAAAGACACACACACACACAAAAAAGACACACACACACACACACACACACACACACACATACACACACACACACACACACACACACACACACACAAACAAAAAGAAAAAAAAAATCAGAATGCACAGCGAAAATACACAAGTCAATATAGCAGAAAGAAGGAATGAAAGCCAAAACACTAGTCGACACGCAAAGTATCAAAAAGAACAGACTACTACTACAAATTCAAATAGTAGAAATATGCATGCATGCACATGAGGCACGCGCGCGCACGCGTGCACACAAACACACACACACACACACGCGCGCGCGCGCGCATGCACGCACGCACGCACGCTCGCTCGCTCGCACGCACGCACGCACGCACGCACACATACACACACGCATCACGCATGCACGCACGCACACACACATACACGCGCGCGCGCTGACGCGGGATGGGGAATGAAGGAGCCGACCCACTGAGAAAAACAGGTACACTTTGGTTGAAACATGAAATTAGGTCACAATCCACGTTACAGTTTTTCTTCCATGCCATTGGGCATGGAAAACAACAACATAACACCTAATATGGAGTGTAATTTGGAATTTTTAGTGCCTGAAGCAGAAATGTTTTATAAGCGGATTTAAAGCTAGTAATACTACTTTTATCCTTGATGTACTTTGGTGAGGAGTTCCAAAGAGTCCCCCCCCCCCCCTCCCCTATCCAGCCCACTTTGATCACCCTGAAACCACACAGCACTGGTCAGAACGATGGGTGTCAGCCTTATTCTTGTTCACCTGAGAGAGAGAGAGAGAGAGAGAGAGAGAGAGAGAGAGAGAGAGAGAGAGAGAGAGAGAGGGAGAGTGAAAGAGGACGGAGGGAGGGAGGGAGAAAGAAGGAGAGAGAGGATGGGACGAAGATAGAGAGAGAAGGAGAAACGGAGAGAGAAGGTCAGCTCATGTCTGGTCAACACGAAAAGTAGAGCAAGACATTACTTTAAGATTGATTCATGAGACTGATCAGGAAAAAAAAAAAAAAAAAACCCAGAGAGAAAGAGAGGTTGGACATTACCAAGTTTTGACTGTAGAACTGCCATTTTCTTCTGAAGGAAAAGTGAAGATGTAGTTGCTGGAAGTGGTCGAACTGGTCAAAGTAGGTGCCTTTGGTGATCCAATAGTCCAGCAGTTCCCACTCAGCGTTAGCACTATAGTAAGTCAAATTAACGGGCCTGAAACAGTGCCGAGAAAAGCTGTCCACACTCTGTAGATCCACTGAGACAGATATACGCTGGCATCGAGTAAATACCATACAGCACATTAGTCACATGTTACATCCATTCCACCAGCCATATCTCTATTTCGGAACGTAAAATATCTCAGGAAATGACCTTCAGAAAACAAGAACAAGAACCTTTGTAAAAGTATCATTCCGGACAATACGTTAGAAACTTTGCACATGTAGCTTCAAAATAGTAAATTCAATCTCCACGATATCGTATACGTCCTGGTTGTATTCTTGGTATCAATGAGAAAACAGACATGTCGTGAGTATTTCTATGACCTTGTGTGCGCGCTGTGGACAGTGTCTGACTATCAGAGAACTGTTCCACAGAACCAAGCAGCAAACAAAAGCTCTTACATTCCCATCAGGACCATTTCCTTTGTGGACAGTGCCCAGCCGGCCAGGGTGATGTAACAAGTCTGGACGTCGAAGGGGAAGTTGGCAATTTTCATTTCACAGGATGTGGTGGATTCCAGAGGGGGAACCACCTGACGACGCCACCGGACTGGATACGCAAAGGAGTGTTGTCCGTGTTCTCCCCGCCAATCCTGCCCACCCGGGTCACCCTGAAACCACACAGCACTGGTCAGAACGATGACTGTCAGCTGTTCTCTTCTTCTTCTTCTTCTTCATATCGTCGGATTCGCTCGAATGACTTTGATTCAAATGCGTAGCAAAGTGAGCCTATGTCATTACCCTGTTTCTTCTTCTTCTTCTTCTCTGTCTGTCTGCCTGTCTGTCTCTGTCTGTCTGTCTCAGTGTGTGTGTGTGTGTGTGTGTGTGTGTGTGTGTGTGTGTGTGTGTGTGTGTGTGCACTTGTCCCCTCCCACCTCACCCCCTCTCTGTCTGTCTGTCTGTCCTGTCTGTCTGTCTGTCTGTCTTCCTCTCTCTCTCTCTCTCTCTCTCTCTCTCTCTCTCTCTCTCTCTCTCTCTCTCTCAGCCTCTAGCGTCGCGTGTGTGTGGTTCTTTAAGTCATTTTTTTTCCAGTACGTTTCAGTTCCAGTTCCATCAATGAGACGTCTCTGCGTGCGGACTGGTCCATATACGCTATTCCACATCCGCTAAGTTTTGAGACCTCACTGCGCATGATTTTAAGCTGATGGATAAATGAATGAACAACTAAGATGAGAGAATTGAAGAAGAGGGTCTCGTGGCTACGACCAAGGCGCTGGTCAGACCTTGAGTGCCTACCTACCATTTTTTTTTCTCTTTTTTTTTTTTTTGTATGTGTGTGTGTAGTGAACGTACATATGTGTGTGTATGGATGTGTGGGCACGGGCCCACGTGTGTGCGTGGGCGCATATATATATATATATATATAATATATATGTGTGTGTGTGTGTGTATATATATATCTCTGTGTGTGTGTGTTGTGTGTGTGTGTGTGTGTGTGTGTGTGTGTATGTGTGTGTGTGTGTGTGTATGTGTGTGCGCGCGCGTATGCGTTTGTGGGCGTTTGTGTGTGTATGCGTGGGGGCATGAGTGTGCGTGCGTGCGTGCGTGCGTGCGTGCGTGCGTGCGTGCGTGCGTGCGTGTGTGGGGTGTGTGTGTGTGTGTGTGTGTGTGAGTGAGTGAGTGAGTGTGTGTGTGTGTGTGTGTGTGTGTGTGTGTGTGTGTGTGTGTATGTGCGCGTGTGTGTGCGTGTGCAGACATGCGTGTGCATGTGTGTGGTGTGTGTGTGTGTAATGTGGGGGTTTGTGCGAGCACACACATGTATCTACATACATATGTGTACATACCTCTGTGTATATATGTGTGTCTTTGTATGTGGGCGTGTACGCATGTACGTGTGTGTATGCATTTGTGCGTTCATGTGTATGCGTGTATGTGCGCATGTTCAAAACTGCAGGACAAGAAACCATTTGTTTCCTTACACAACTTATCAATACTCTTTTTGAGAAAGGATGATATCACAGAGAATGGGCAAAGGCAGTTATTGTACCCATTTTTAAGAAAGGCGATCCTAGCAAACCAAAATATCGTGGCGTTTATCTACTCATTGTTGTTAGCAAATGGTACACCTCAATCCTCAGGCTATGTAAATGGCTGGAAAATATAGAAAAATATCAGAATGTCAAGCAGGATTCAGAAAAAAAGTATTCAATTTTAGACCACATTTTTACGCTTTATACCACCGCCCAGAAATATCGTCCCCCCAAAAGATCATGAATTATATGTAGCGTTTGTAGATTTTAAAAAGACGATTTAGTGAACCATAAAAAAAGATATTGGACATAATTACTAAAGGTATATGTCAGTCCACTCTGAGTGCAATGAACAGCAATTTAATGTCATGCGTCAGAGCCAACAGCAGCATTTGAGATTATTTCAAATGTCCAGAAGGTGTCCGCCAAGGCTCGGTCCTTAGCCCCACATTATTTTCGCTCTTTATAAATCAGTTGGCTGTGCACGTGACAGAAGCTGGTAAACATGGAGTTCAACTTCTGCCGGAGTTTATGGAATTATTTATTTTGCTGTTTGCTGACGACGTTACACTTGCAGCTACGACTCCAAGCGGGCTGCAAAACCAAATTAAATGTCTCGAGGCTTACTGGAATAATCTTTGTCTGCAAGTCAATGTTGATAAATCTCTAAAATAATCGTCTTCAAAAAAAGGCGACTGCCTGTCCAGACATGAATCATGGCTGTTCATGGGCCAACCGATTGAAATTGTGAACGAATTTTGTTATCTTGGGTTTAAAATTACGTCTATGCTAAGCTTTAGATAAATGGATCTAATCATCTGGTAAATAAAACTAAAAAGCAGTCATTTTTCTATACAAGGCTTTAACTAATCTCAAACAGTTATCTCAAGGAAAGCTTTTCAGAATTTTTTTTTTTTTTTTTTTTTTGGTAAAAAAATTTGATGTCATTATTATGAAAAAAAAAAAAAAAAAAGACACTTTCTACGGAGCAGCCCACAAAACCTTCAGTTTTGCTTCAAAAAAAAAGAAAAAAAAAAAAAAAAAAGAAAAAAAACAACAACAACCAACTCACGCGTTCTCCACGACAATGGAGGGGATCCACACTTGCTCTGGGGCACGACGAAATCGGTGATGCCCCCATAATTACTGGAATTCCACGCCAAACGATCGTCTTGCCAGGACTGTTGACACATGACCACCATCATCCTTCCGTTAGGACATTGTGCATTGATTTTTGTGGTGTGCAGCCAACAACACAGAGACGAGGGGTAGGAAGGGGAGGGGGGAGGGGGGGGGGGGGGGGAGTTCCAGAGGCATTTAGTCTGACAGGGTTTAAAGAGAACATTTTTTTTTTTTAATTTATCAAGCTCTTCCATACAGAACATTTACTTCGCGCGCGCACCTACGTGTGTGTGTGTGTGTGTGTGTGTGTGTGTGTGTGTGTGTGTGTGTGTGTGTGTGTGTGTGTGTGTGTGTGTATGTGTGTTCGTTCGTTCTTTAATTTAATGTCTTTTCACTTTAAGTGATATTAGACAAAAAAAAAAAGCAAAGTGTGTGTATGTGTGTGTGTACGTGTGTGTGTGTGTGTGTGTGTGTGTGTGTGTGTGTGTGTGTGTGTGTGTGTGTGTGTGCGCGCGAGCGCACGCGTGAGTGTGTGTGTGTACATGTGTGAGTGTGTATCCGCGTGAGAGAGAAAATACTTAAGTAATACTGTATATGCAAATGTGTTTAAATTAGTAAATTCCAATCACATTGAAGGGGAGGGAAGGTCAGGATCAGGGGGATAGGGAGGGGTCGGGAGTGTGTGTGTGTGTGTGGGGGGGGGGGGGGGGGGGGATGTCGGCAATACTAAATGGAAAAAAAACCCACCACAAACTGTAATACAACCTGACACAATATTATCAAAACAAGGAATCATCAGAGCAAGTTACCAATGGGACTCTTATACAGTCCCTGCACAATGTCAAATATTTGTAAATGATTCGAAAGTAACTTTTCGAAAGATGAGCGGGATGGCTCAATGTCTGAGAGCCAACTAGGCAAATGTTTTTTCAACTGCTGGCAAAGAAAAATAACATGAAACGGCGAGATATTTTCGCCACATACACACGTTACATTATGACTGAATTTCGTTTTAAATGCATCAAATCTAAATCTAAAAACCATGCTTGTGAATAGCCTATGTTGATGGTAATTTTTTCTGGCACCAAAAAATGTTTTTATAGATTTTTTACGCCGAAGGACAACAGAAATATCTCTTTCTTCTTGCTGCTTTTTTTTATAAAACTCCAGCAAGTTTTTTTTTCCAAAAGATAACATCCTTCTTGTAGGGACAGGGGGATTTGTATTTTAATAGAATGGCTATGATTCTTTGCACCCTTTTTTGCTGTTTGGTCCGCCCATTCATTTGCAGATAATCCACAATGAGAAGGAACCCAACAGAAATTAACACTGGTACCATGTACAGACAGGAAATGAATTAAGTGAATAATTTCAGTGACAAGTTCCCCTCTTACTTTTGTATTAAATGAATTTAGCGCTTGCAAAACAGATTTAGAATCTACACAAAACAGTATATGAAACAGAGAAACGGGTAGATTCAGCAGATAATTCAAACCCATAGCAATAGCAACGAGTTCAGCTGTAAATATTGAAAAATGTTTTCCGATGTGATAGGATCGTTCCACCTTCAAGGCCGGGATAACAAAAGCTGCACCAGCTAGACCGTTATCGAGGACAGAACCATCTGTACAGACTTTCACATGGTTTGAATAATGATTATCTATATGAGAGCGGACAGATGCAGAGATAGCTGGACCTTCCTCTTTCTTGAAATCTAAACAATCCGTGTCAAAATTGGCAGCGATGAGTTCCCATTTAGGGATTATGCCATGAGATGGTCGCGGAGCTACATTTTTAGGCTTAACACCTGCATTTTTAAACAGATCAGACGTATATGAACCTATCGTTGTTAGAGAACTTCCATAGCAACTGAGTTTTGCGTAGAATTACTTCGTAAAATATATTTTGCTGATGAGAGTTTCATCTGTTCTTCTAGCGGTAATATACAAATCTCTGCGTAGGTTTTTATAGATGACGCATGCACTGGAACACCGAGTGCTAGCTTATTAGCTTTGCTATCAACACTTTGTAACTTTTTGATTAAATATTTTGGTGCAGAGAAGAACACTTCGTGCGCATATGTTAGTTTTGAACGTACCAATGCTGTTGCTAAGTGCATCAGCGTTTGAGTATCCTTTCCCCATGGTTGCTGACTTATTACCTTAAGGATATTCAAACTTTTTCTCGCCTTTGTCAATACAGATTCCAAATGGTAACTCCATGACAATTTTGAAGTAAAATAAACACCTAAAAATTTTACATTCTGTTTATATTCAATAACAGATCCATCTATTTTAAAAGAAGGCAGAGGATTGACGTCATAACCTGCATTAAAAAGCATCATGTGCGATTTTTCTGGAGATAGAGTTAATCCATTTTCAACCATATAGTTACTTATATTGTCAAGTTCGCTCTGATATAGTCTTTTAATATAATTTACTGATCTAGTCGGTGTGTGTTTTTTCAGAGTGACCTTCATCCACATACAGATGTCATCAGCATACTGCACAAGTTCAACATTTTTAGACAACGATTTTGGAAGATCATGAATCAGAATATTAAACAGAATAGGAACAATTACAGATCCCTGTGGGATTCCCATTTGAAGAGACCTTTTATTAGAATAAGTAGTACCTACCTTTGTTTGGATCGATCGATCGCTGAGAAAAACTTTACAGTAATTGTATATGGAACCTGAGAGACCGACTGATCTCAGTTTGTTAAGTAACTTTGTATGCCAAACTTGATCGTAAGCTTTTCTTATGTCAAAAAAGGTGGCAAGTACATTTTTTCTTCTGGCGAACTGTTGTTCAACTTGTGTTGAAAGTTTAACAAGATGGTCAATTGTTGATCTACCTTTTCTGAAGCCAGCCTGATTTATCGGTATTATACCGTTCTTTTCACAATGATGTACTAGTCTTTTTAAAATTATTCTTTCCATGAGTTTCCCTACATGCGAAGTTAAAACAACTGGCCTGTAACTGTTTTTATCAGTCTTTGGTTTCCCTTGTTTGGGAACAGGAACAATAATTGACTGTTTCCATAAGGATGGCATGACGCCTTCTGCCCAGCACTGTTGAATAAATTTATGTAGAAAGATTGTAAGATTTTTTGGTAAGTGTCTTATCATTTCATTGGAAATTGCATCAGGTCCTACTGAAGTTTTATTTGTACTAAGAGACGCAATTACATCATTCATTTCCTCAATTGTAATGGGAGCATTCAAATAATGGTTGCTTCCATAACTGTTCTCAACTCTTCTGTCATTCTTTTCACTAATATCCACACTGTGTCTGTATGCTCTCTCTTTTTCAGACAGACTTTCCATATTACCATGTTTTGCAAACATTTCTGTAAAAGCTTCGGCCTCATCGTATGTCGACGGAAACTCATTGTTTTCCAGTTTAATAGGATACTGAGGTAGAATTATTCCAGTTTTCATCTCTTTTACCTTTTTCCAGGTTTTCTGAAGATCTTTGTGATCCGAAACATCCGATTTACAAAATGTGGACCAGTGTAGCGTTTTTGCTTCTTCCATAATTCTGTTGCACCGGTTTTTTGCTCGTTTCATTTCGATGTGTTTTTCTATATTTATCTTTCAGATAACTTTTAAAATACTGATTTTTCGCTCGTTTGGCTGCTTCACGAAATGTATTCCACCACACATTACCTGAATGCTTACTTGATTTCACTGGATTACATTTAGGAATAGAGATATCGGCAGCATGCAAAACTCTTTCAATAAATTTAGTGTATGATGCATTTACATCTTTTGAAAAAAGTTCTTCATGTCACATGCTAATAATATGTTTTCGAATTTGGACCAGTCAGCTTTATTATAATTATATTTTGGAATTTTGTCTTTGGTTGAATCTTGTGATGTCAGCTTATCTTTTAAAGTAATAATAATTGGTAAATGGTCACTACCAAGCGAATCTTCGATTGGCATCCACTCACAACTGGGAGCAATGGCAGGGGTTATTAAGGAAAGGTCAATTGCTGTTGCCCTGTGGTGTGACACATCAGGGATTCTTGTAACACTTCCGTCGTTTAACAAATACATTGATGAATCGACTATATTTTCTACGGAACGGTTGTGAACAGACATTTTGCAATCTTTATCCCAAAAAAGGAGAGTGGGCGTTGAAGTCGACTGCGATTAACCATTTTTCATTTTGATTATGTAAGGAACGTAACCATTCCGTATTTTGGTCGTTTGGACCTTTTGGTAAGTAAGTTGAAACGATATTTATTGTTAGCGACTCATTAAACTTTACTTTGGCTGCGCAGGCATGTATATCTGGTATTTCTTTTGAAAAGGGGGGGGGGGGGGGGGGGGGGGGGGCAATATTTCTCTGTAGTCAAGTTTTTCTCGAATATATATATAGCAGTATGTATCTTCCCCTTTTCATCTTCTGTTTGATGTACGGGTGGATAATAAAAGTTATACAGTTTAGGTAGCTTATCTCCATTTAAACTAAGGGACTGCAATACTAAGATATGATATTCATGAGTAGTGAGATGCTGTACAAAGAAGTGTAAATTCGTTGACAATGATCTACAGTTCCACTGCATAATGACAATGTTTGATTGACCTTTCATTCTGAAAGTAGCACTTTCACAATGAAATGTAAGATATTAATATAGATAATAAAATGATGATAACAATATTAATAATAACTGGGAAAAAAATTAATATTAATTAAAGGTGAAAAGAACTTAAGATAAGTATGTATGGCGACTGTCTTGCTAATGGCTATACTCTTGGCAAGTTGTCAACATTGTCCACAAATGTCGCAAAGAAAGTTGAGAGTCACCATCTTGAATAAACACCGACCCCTGGGAGATGCCAGTAATTCTGCAAGGCGTGTTCTCCAGGGCTGTAATGCCATTGTCTAGGTACGTAGAACCTGAGCCTTGTTCAGCAACATGTCTCTGGCCTGGATAGATGTGAGTAGGATCTTGACGAGGATACTGTCCTGAGTAACTGTATCTGGACTTGAACACAGTTTGGAACTCTTTCTGACGGCTGATCTGCTTGTCAGGCAGAGTGTTTTCAGGACCTGTTCTCGAGTAGTTGTGACGCCGATGGCCTCTGCGCGTTGGTTTCCTCCACAGCAGTGCATGCAGTTGTCGCCCCAGATTCCCAGCCAGTACACTTGTTCCTCTGACGGAAGGATGGATCTTGTCCTTCATGTACTTGCTTATGTCAGCCTTGAGATTTTCATGGCATACAAAGGATATATTCTTATGACTGTGTAGCTGAGAGAATGTGTGGGCATTGAATAACTCTCTCTTCACTTTCAGCTCAGGATCAATGAGTGGTGCCACTTTACTAACAACTACGGGGGTCTTTGGCCATTTTGACTGAATATGACCAACACAAGAAACAATACAGTCACTACAGCGTATAGCTTCTTTCTTCTTCAGCTCATTGACTCCAACATGAAGCACAACATGCGTCAAAATGATCACTGGCATTATATTCAGCTAACACTTTCTGACATTCTTCTGTTGTGCTTACTTTCTTATTTGTGGTCTGGAAACCATACGAACGCCCCAGACGTTTACCATCTATGTAGGCCATCACCGAGTCATGCAGAATCAGAACAGAGGGCAACTGGGAATTCACTGGAGTCTTTTACTGCAGGTATTTGTTTTTCCCACTGACAAAATTTCTTTTTGTCGTTCTATTTTCTTCTGCGGGTGTGCGTCATCTTCCAATTTCGTGTTATTTAAGGTAGGCCTAGAACTCTGCTCAACGCCAATTTTCTTAGATGATGTAGTTGTTTGACTGACGTCATTGACTTCGTTTGTTTTCTTTTTTGTCGATGGATCGGGGGGGGGGGGGGGGGGGGGGGGGGGGGGGAA
>CM065735.1:32519150-32544150 GCA_033310375.1 Conus canariensis | reverse complement strand
GGGAAAGATGGGGAGTTTGTGTTATACTCCCTGTTTGGCTAGTATACTTACCATGTCAGACCATAGCATTCAACGGCAGTTAGCCAGCTCTGTCAGGCCGAATTTTTTCCGTGGCCAATGCAGTCATAAGACAGTCACGTGATGTCACCCCACTTCCGGCCCCGGAAGAAGCCAGTGTCAACTTCCTATAAGTCATTCAGCGAGGCCTGGTGTATGGTGACCCCGAGAACCTTGGCGCCAGAGGGGAAGGTAGGGAGGGAATTAGAGTCTGACATGGTAAGTATACTAGCCAAACAGGGAGTATAACACAAACTCCCCATTTTGGCGTCATATACTTTACCATGTCAGACCATAGCAGAATTTAAAGGAATCGGAGGAGGGCGAGCGCCCTAGTGGTTCTTGGGGTTGACCGATATGGCTGCATTGGCCGCCACAAAGGAAATCCCCTTAGACCCATCAGCTCTGGTCATGCGGATATCCCTCAGGTAAAAATTAATGAAGGGATTTTCCGAACGCCAGTAGGCTGCCTCCAGCAGGTGGCGCACGGGGACAGAGTACTGGAACGCTGGGGAAGTGGCCAGTGCTCTGACCTCGTGGGCCCTGGGTGATAGGACAGGGAGATCCTTGTACGCCTGAGCGTAGGTAGATCTCACCGTCTTGGAGAGCCACCTGGAGATAGTTCCCGCCGAGAAGGAACTTGAGAGAGACTGAGCCGTCCCTGTGGAAGGCGATATCTGTGGGGTCACCGCTGAGGGCGTGAATCTCACTTCGTCTTCTGGCCGAGGCCAGGGCGAGGAGAAAGGTGGTCTTAAAGGAGAGGAGGTCAAAAGGAATAGAAGCAATGGGTTCAAAAGGGGTTTTTCTGAGGGCATCGAGGACCGTAAAAAGGTCCCAGAGGGGAATGCGCCTAGGGGACTGAGCTTCCCGTAGAGCAACTCCTCTAGACACCTCTCTGAGGAGAAAGTCATTGTCAAAAGAAGGGCCCCCCAGTTGACGAATGGTAGTGCAGATAGCTGATCTGTAGCCCCGAATGGAGCCAGCCGACAGCTTAAGGGAAGAGGATAGGTGGGAGAGGAAATTTCCTATTTGGATGTTGGAGGGGCAGTAATGGGGAACAGAGTTATCTGAGCACCAGGTTATCCATCTCTCCCAACGGTAGTTGTAGAGGGATTCGGTGCTGGCTCTGCGAGATGCCGAGGCGAAGTCCCGTAATCCCTGAGAGGCCCCTGCCCCGGCTAGTGTGTCTAGGACGGACTGGGGTCTCTCCGAGTGGGGGGTAGATGCAGATGTTCGCAGTTGGGCTGGCATAGAAGCCACGCGTGTAGGCGAAGCATCTTGGGATTGGAGTGAGGAAGACCTGACCGGGGTTGTCTCAGCATGTCCCAGCGAGGGCTGAGCCGGAGGGGGGGAACGTGGGTGAGGGACTTGGGGTCCGGGAACCAAGACTGGGTCGGCCACCATGGCGTTACGAGGATCAGCCTGGGTCTTTCCAGCCTTGCCTTCCTGATCACCTTGTGTAGGATGGGGAAGGGGGGAAAGGCATACGCCAGTAGGCCCGTCCCGGGAGGGATAGTGCGTCGACTGCATCCGCCTGGGGATCTGGAACGGGAGAGACGTACAGGGGCAGGTGATGGTTGAAGCTGGTGGCAAACAGGTCGATCATGGGCACAAACCAATGGTTGCGCGACACCAGCGAAGGAGGGCCTCTGTTCTGAGGGAGAGGCCTATGGAGCGGGCCTCTCCCCCTTTGTTGACATAGCAAGCTACCGACGTATTGTCCGTGAGGAGGAGAACAAGTCGGTGCGCGACCTTGTGCTGGAGTTGGAGAAGGGCTAGCCTGACCGCTTCCAGCTCCCACTCCCCGAGGCGTGACTGTCCTCCACGTGGGCCCCCCAGCCCAAGTTGGAGGCGTCTGTATAAAGTTCCAGTGGTTGGGTTGGGTTGGGAGGGAGATGGGGACCCCGGTGGAGAGAGTGGCTGGAGTGAGCCGCTCCTCCGTCGCCGAAATGAACCAGTGTCCGAGGGGAATGACCTGGTCCCAGCGGTCGGAGGTCTGTGACAAACGTCGGCGGAACTCCCTCTGAAGTTGGCGTTTGGGGACCCGCCGCAGGGGAATGAGGGGAGACAGGGACTCCATCATTCCTAGGAGGGAGGACAGGGTTCTGGCCGAGGTGTGGGGTGCCTGTGACAGGCAGGAGATGAGGTCCACTATGCGTGCAGGCCTCTCCGGGGACTGCCAGACGAACCGTAGGAATCGTCTGTGGGCCGGGTGAATCAGGATCTGAAAAATAGGCGTCCTTCAGGTCTACGGATGTGGCCCAGTCGCGATGATGGATGGAGTCTCGGATCTGGGTGGGGGTCTCCATCTTGAACTTGGTGGGCCTGAGGAACTTGTTGAGGGGCGAAAGATCTAGAATGGGCCTCCATCCTCCCGAGGCTTTTGGGATCACAAAGAGTAGAAGCCGGGGTTTGGGTGGGAAATCTCCGAGATGGCCCCTCTTTTGAGGAGGTCTTGGACTTCCGTGCGAAGAGCTTCTGCTTTGGCGGGGGAGGGTTCGTTGGGGGAGGGAGGGGGAGATAGCATGAGGGGGGGGACGCTCGTGGGCCCAAGGAAGGCGAAACCCTTCCTGTAGCACCGCCACTATCCAGGGGTGAGGCGTATGCGTCTCCACTGGTGGGCATGCCGGGAGAGGCTGCCCGCCAGGGGGGGCGAGGGTCTGGGCTGGTGGGTGGGGGATAGGGCGAGGGGGGGTGCTACCTGATCTAAGTCCCCCTCGGGCTGTCTCCCTAGTCAGCTCCGGGAGCGTGACTGTTGGCCTAACCGAAAATTTTGCTGATGGGGTTTTGGCTTAGGCCTTGGGAGAAGATTAGGTCGCTTGGCGGGCCGTGCGGTGCGGGAAGGCGATTGTCTGGGATAGGGTCTGTGCCTGGGGAAGGAACGAAGTGGGGGTCTAGCAGGGCGTGGCGGTGGCCTGGGCGCAAAGGACACAGCCTGCTTGCGTTCCTCAACTGCTTGTGCTATGACGTCAGCCGAGTAGTCGCCAAAGAGCGACTGGACCTGGCCCGGGATGCATCGCAGGGTTGCCTTAAGCGTCGGGAGAGAGAGGTCCGCGCCAGCACGGCCTCTCTCGCGACCAACAAGCAGTTGAAGTGGCTTCTGGCTGCGCTGTCCGCCGCAGCCGAAAGGTGATGCGAAATCCTGTTAACTAGGTGTCGCATGAAAGGATCGCTGAACAAGCGAGGGTCAGGCTCTTGGTGCGCCTCAGAGCCCGGGTCCCCCGGTACTGGGATGGCACCATCGTCCTCCGGCCATAGAGCCTCCGCTCGCTGAAGGGGCATGTCCAAGTAGGTGTGTCCCGCCGTGGTGTGGAGGATGCCCATCCTGGCTACTCGGACCCATTCCTTTAGGTTCTTAAAGGAGATGGCGCCGGAAGTAGGGGGGGCAGGTGGGGGATCAACCGACGGTCCGACTGGGAAATGCCCATCTCCCTGGTCACGGGATTGTCCGTAAACAAGGAGGCGACTGAGGGGTTCTTGGGTAGATTGGTCTAGATCTCTGGGCCGGGGGAGAGGGAGAGAAATTCGTCAGCGGGTGCGGCCTCCCTCCTAACGAGGTCTGGTCGCCACCGTTCTATCGTGCGGACATCGTACAATGAGGTGGGGGCTAGCTCCTCGTCATCGTCCGCCTCAGGGAGGTACTGGTCCTGAGAGGGTTCATAGCACCCGTCTTCAGGAGGTAAGTCGAGGGGTGCCTGTAGTGTGTCCCCGGTGGCCCTATAATCGGCGGCCGGGACATCGTCCTGCCGATAGGACAGCGCCCGAGGAGGGAGACCAAGGTCGACCCAGGTAAGTGAGGCCGGGTGGCCACATTCGACCATGTAGCTGGTCGTGCTGGGTGTTGGCGTTAAGCCACTGGTCTCTCTCGGGGGCATAGAGCCACCGGTCCCCGGGGAGGTAAACGGGCTGTGGCGGCCCTGGGGAAAAACCATGGTAGGTAGGCCGCACTCAAGGTCTGACCAGCGCGTTGGGCGAATGCGTAGGTCAGACATCCGCCGAGTCGTAGCCACGAGACCCTCTTCTTCTTGTAGGCAGAAAGTCCCCGGGGACCCGGGTAACCTGAATCACTGTTGGGGGGGGGCTTGAGAGGCCGTGGCCTGTCGTCCCCGTCCAGGTCCGTGCACTGCACCATACACGTCCTTGGAATGGGCCTGGGAGGGCCATAATGGTATGGAGGAGGATGCGGAAGTCGAGCCCCCAACCCGCGAAAGTGCGGATTGGTCAGGATGCGGTCCCGTGTTCCTCCCCCTGGAGGAATATGTCAGGTTACCCTTGGTCCCGCTGGTAGATCCTCCCCCCGGAGGAGCGGGACCGCGGACGTTGCCCAAATGGGGATCCGAAAGGTCGGTTCCCCAACGTCCAATACCCCTAGGGAAGAAGGTGACGTTCGATCGGGGTAGGTCGACCGTCCTTGTGCATGGGCACGGCCGGGCCCATGGCGCGGCGTGCCCGCACGCCCAGGATTATGGACACCACCGAGGTCGTGCGTCGGGGTGACCATAAGGCTGCTTCCGGAGTCGAAGCGCTCCTCGAGCTCAGGTGTTGGCTGCACCTGTGCCCGGTGGGGCCGAGCGCTATGAGTGCACGTATCAATTTGGGGGGAAAAAGAGATACGTGACTCATCAAGGCGAGTGACGGATGGTGATTCCATCCCAGATCCGTCACCCGTGCTGGTCCGCGGCTCGGCAAGGTGCCCCGGGGGCCGAGATTCGCGTGACTCAGCATGATAGTTAGAAGTCTCCGAGCGAGTCCGTAGGCTAGAGGGCAAGCTGGCCGATGGAGAAGGGGTGGGGGAGGGCGAATTCCGTTGGCTAGTCTTTGCTCGGCCGGGCCCCTTGAGGGGAGCCTTGCCATTAGACTTTCTGGGCAGCACCTTGAGGGGAGCTTTGCCCTTAGACTAGCAGGCAGATCAAATGAAAGGCATTTTGAAATGGTGGCCGCTTGCCTATCAGCCTTGGGACGCCGCGGTCGTGCGTCCGTCGGTTTGGTAGACGAGGAAGATCACGCGTCCCTTCCGCGGAGAAGTCGTCTCTGTCTACCCGAACCGTACGTTCATCAGTGCGAACGGATTGCTCCGAGATGGAATCGACCCGCGGGTTCTCCGGGAAATTGAGCGAACTCCGAGCAGTGGAGTGGCTCGACCCGGCGGTGTCCTTCACCATGTTGGGCACAGGTGGATAGAGCAAACCCGGAACACACGACCGCAAAGAGGAGACAAGGTGGCCGATCGAGAAAATCAATTAATCTCGATCGTCCGTGTGGTGTCGTGCAAAGTGCTCGAGAGATCGACTGAAAACTCGAACTACCCGTACACGCCACCGGTCGTGTGACTGGTATGGCTATTAATAGCAATCTCTACACGTGGAGTATCACTGTGTATAGGTGTGATAGTTCTTGGGCACTAAATCTTAATAAGCAGATCAGTGTCACACACCCTTACTCGAACACATTCTACCTGTGAAGGGTAAAGAGTACAGGTGTGATAGTTATTGAGCCCTAAACCTTAATAAGCGGAACCAGCACAAAATGCGTGCTGAACCCGAGGCTCGGCAATATGGTGGGGGAACACGACCGGCGAGCGGTGCCGACGATCGCGAGTAACAAAGTCGCGAGAGTGCCGGTAAAAGAGACAAATCTTTAATAAATACGCTCCCGAGAGTGCCGGTAAAAGAGACAAATCTTTTAATAAATACGCTCCCACCAAGAGCCTCACACGGCAAAAATACTCAGGGTCTAGTGCAAGCCGGAACCAGCACAAAATGCGTGCTGAACCCGAGGCTCGGCAATATGGTGGGGGAACACGACCGGCGAGCGGTGCCGACGATCGCGAGTAACAAAGTCGCGGGAGTGCCGGTAAAAGAGACAAATCTTTTAATAAATACGCTCCCGAGAGTGCCGGTAAAAGAGACAAATCTTTTGATAAATACGCTCCCACCAAGAGCCTCACATTTGCAAGCCACAACTGAATCAAGTATAGAACAAAACACAGCAAAGTTAACACAAAGGCAAGTATAGGCGAGACAGAGCACAAGACTTATCTTGCTTTGACGGCAGGCCGAAGATGAATGACTTATAGGAAGTTGACACTGGCTTCTTCCGGGGCCGGAAGTGGGGTGACATCACGTGACTGTCTTATGACTGCATTGGCCACGGAAAAAATTCGGCCTGACAGAGCTGGCTAACTGCCGTTGAATGCTATGGTCTGACATGGTAAAGTATATGACGCCAAACAGAGAGTATAGAAAGAACCTAGCAAATAGCTAAACCAGCATCCCAATAACCAGTCCATCAACCCAACAGGGAAAGCAGAAAGTATTCTTTCTTTCTCTCTGCGTACGCAGGCTGATACTCCTGCGGACACTCCCTGTATAGACAGGCAGTGGAGTTTTGTGTGTATGACCGTTTTTTTTTTTATCCCGCCATTAAGGCAGCCATACTCCATCTTCGGGGAAGGTGCATGCTATGTGTAACGTGTTATCCATACCGACGGCCAAACTGGCCTTCTCTTCCGAAAGTTGGTCATGGGATTTGACGTGTGTGCAAGATGTTGTGCGTGCGTTCACACAGGGAACCTCGGTTTATAGTCTCATTCGAAGGACTGTATGGGGAATGGAGTCAGAACCAATGTTAACTCCGAGGGAAAAATCCCCCTGTACTGAAATTCGAACCCGCAACCCCAGGATCACGAGTCCGGCGCTCTACCAACTGAGCTATTCCGGCCCCCGTAGCAGAGAGTATGAAAGGAAACTGCCAGACAGCTAAACCATTATCTCATCCCGATAATCAGGCCACCGACCCAGCCGTGAAAGCAGACAGGAGGACAGGAACCTACCAGATAGCTAAATCAACATCCAATCTCAATAACCAGTCCATCAACCCGACAGGAAAAGCAGAGTATGAAAGCAGACTACCAGATAGATAAACCAGCATCCCATCTCAACAACCAGTCCATCGACCCAACAATGAAAGCATAAAACATGATGGCACCTTTCGGGCAGCTAAACCGTTATCCCAATAACCAAATCTAACCACCCTTACAGGAAAAGCAGAGAGTATGAAAGGAGACTACCAGACAGCTAAACCAGCATCCCATCCCAATAACCAGTCCATCAACCCGACAGGGAAAGCACAGAGTACGACAGGAATCTACCAGATATCTAAACCAGCTTCCCAATAACCAGTCCATCAACTCAGCAGAAAAAGCAGAGAGTATAAAAGTAACCTACGAAACAATTAAACCAGCATCGCAATAACCAGTCCATCAACCCAGCAGGAAAAGCAAAGAGTATAAAAGTAACCTACAAAATAGTTAAACCAGCATCCCAATAACCAGTCCATCAACCCAACAGGGAAAGCAGAGTGTAAGAATCTACCAGACAGCTAAACCATATTCCCAATAACCAACCCATCAACACAACAGGGAAAGTAGAGAGGAGGATAGGAACCTATCAGACAGTTGAACCAGCATCCCATCCCAATAACCAGTCCATCAACCCAACAGGGGAAGCAGAATATGCCAGGAACCTACCAAACTGTTGAGGGAAAGCGGAACCATGGTGACATAGACGTACGTGCTGGTATGAGGACGGACATTGGTGTTGTAGTTGCTGAGGAGTGCTGACTGCAGGCTGCTTTCATCCACGTAGTGCTGTGCCCATGCCCCCAGTACCGCTGTCAGACATAGCAGGAGGCATAAGTTGTGATCAACGGCGCTGGTATGTATACTCACACTTATTCAACCACACACTATTTCCAACGTGTGTGTGTGTGTGTGTGTGTGTGTGTGTGTGTGTGTGTGTTGTGTGTGTGTGTGTGTGTGTGTGTGTGTGTGTGTGCCAGATGTTTATATTTACCCTCTGATCAAATTTAAATGTTCTAATCATAAATTGCCAATTGAAGTAGATCGTCGATTTGCTATTTTAAAAAAAGAAAGGTTATGTAATAAATATGACATGTCTGCAATAGGTGATGAATTTCATGTCATCATGGAACGTTCATCATACGTTACTTTGCACAACACGTATTTGCCAAAAAGATTTCTCTCCCCACATCTGTCTAAATTTTTGTCAAACGATGTCTTCTGCTAATCGAAAACGAATGCTTCTATTGTCAAAGTATATTAGATTATCTCAAGTGTTGTAAATTGTTGGTCTATGTCAGCAGTGACTAACAATGCATGTTATATTCTGGCTTGTTTACCTTTTCCTGTTATTGCTTTAAACACACCCTTCCTCCATACCCCAAAAGGGGCAAAAGGAATAAATATTGTATTGTGTTGCATTGCATTGTATTGTATTGTATTGTATTGCATTGTATTGTATTGTATTGTTGTGTGTGTGTGTGTGTGTGTGTGTGTGTGTGTGTGTGTGTGTGTGTGTGTGTTTTCCCAAGGAATTCCACCGATGAGAAATGCAGTTTGCGCGCGCGTGCATTCTTCGTGTTCCGCCAGGAGGAGTGCTCTTTGACTCTGAATGCATGTTCCGAGTCTTCCGAAACAAAGTGGTCTCCATCTCACTCAATCCCACCCACTCCTCTCCTTCACCATCCTTTCCCCTCCCCGCCTGTTTCCTTTGTCGTCATTCTCAGCCTATACATTTGCATTGTTCGTGTCCCTTTCCACACGGAAAAAGAAAACGAACGACAAAAAACAAACAAACAAACAAACAAGCAAACAAAACAAACAAACAACAACAACAACAACCACCACCACCACCACAACAACGACAACAACAACAACAACAACAACAACAACAACACAACAACAACAGCAACAACCTAAACCAATAGCCTTCTCCACAATTTTCAGGAAGTTTCAGTTCCTGATTCACGGCAGTGCCTCCGATTACACAGTTGCTTTCAGTGCTGTTTGCTAGGCACACAAAAAGTCCAGTCAAAACAAGCCTGGTCAAATAAATAATTTTTTTAAAAATAAATAAATAAAATGAAAATATAAAGGGGGGGGGGGGGGGGGGGGGGGGGGGTGGAGAAAGAAAGAAAACTTTGCCAAAGGAAACAGAGGTCGATCGAAGTTCACGAAGAGCGTGATGTCAAAGTGTCAAGGACAGGAATTCGATGCTCTACACCTGTAAAAGGATTGAACTGATAAACCGATGCTATCAACTTGATAAACTAAACAAAATAGTTGTAATAAATCTATTCAGAACACAGGTTAACAATTTTGTCACTGTTTCAATTTCTTTTCTAAAACTCTGTACCGTTAACTTTCAACCGTGCTCGATTCATCCGTCCATCAATGAAACCCACCTATCCATCTATCTGTAGGACTCCATACCATTAGTAATTGAACATACAGATTTTGCATGATGAGTAGTACTATTTCACAAAATTATAAGGGGGGGGGGGGGGGGGGGGGGGGGGGGGGGAACGAAAGCGGGGGAAAAAAAATAGGAGGTTGAAGGCCCCACTTGAAAGAAAAGAAGAAATGGAGGTCGGATGATTTAAAAAAAAAAAATTAATGTGTATGATGCACCAACCTGAGCTTAAGACGAAGATGACCAATTCCAAATGGTTCATAGCCATTACAGTGGTGTTGAACTGCGGGATGGCTAGGCTCTTCTCCCCTGATAAATGTTGTCCGTCTCTATGCGCGTACTGCTCAGAACAAAAAAAAAAACAAACCAACACAGATAGAAATCGTTCTCCTTCACAAAAGAGGAAAAAAAACTGTAGCGAAGTCTTAAAGCATTCCCTCAGCGATATGATGATGTTACGACTGAAGACACCACACACCCATGCCCGTGTTCAGCGTCGTGTCGGTCTGGAAGAAAGCCAGCACACAAGCGACGTGGAACCGAATGAATGCCGAAAGCTGTGTTTGGACAGCTGGACAGTTGTTTTCACAGTTGCAAAGCCAGAGCTACGTTTCTGTCGCTTTCTTTGCAAGACCTCCTGCATAGCTAGATACAATAACCCTCCCACACACCGCCACCCCCACCCCCCCCCCACCTTGCCCATTCACTCCCCCACCCCCACCCTCCCCTTCCCTCCCCTCCCCATTCTTCCCTCCCCACACATATCATTTTACAACACCTACCTCAGTCCTCACTGAGCCAGAACACATATGTAATTGAACAAAGCGTCCCCAACAACTTTCCTACCTAATATATATATATATATATATATATTATATATATATATATATATAGAGAGAGAGAGAGAGAGAGAGAGAGAGAGAGAGAGACTATGTATATGCCTATATTTGTACACACACACACACACACACACACAACCACACCACACACACACTACGCACACACACACACACACACACACACACACACAACACATGCGCACAACACACGCACACTCATATATATGTATTATATAATATATATATATGTATATATATATATTATATATATATATATATATATATATTATAATGATTTATTCATTTAAAGACACGAGAAAGAACCTAGTCCTTTTAAGAACCCGGAAACCCTTTTCCAGACCGTAGCAAACCACTCTCCCTCCCTTGGATGACACAGACTAGGCAATATGTAGAGGAGACACGTTTATGACGATACTGTTTTGCATGTTCGTACCCGTTCACCCTTCTCACCTCTTTCACTGGTACTCCTCCTCTACCATCTCTCTCTCTCTCTCTCTCTCTCTCTCTCTCTCTCTCTCTCTCTGTGTTTATAATAAATCGGCCCAACGGTGAGCGGGGACTTTGCCGGGATATAAGCCCTGATATGGTCCTTTGCGGTCGGCTGGGCTTGACACAAAATCATGTCTCTCTCTCTTCCCCCCCCTCTCTCTCTCTCTCTCTCTCTCTCTCTTCTAGTGTGTGGAAAAAAAAGATGATGGCAATACACACTCAGAAAAAAAAGGGTTCTGTCTTAACTTTAGTCCTTAAAGACAAGAATGATCTGGTTTGCGCTGAAGATGATGTGATTGCTTGTGAATGGAAAGCAGCTGTCTAAGAGATATGATTCTCTCTCTCTCTCTCTCTCTCTCTCTCTCTCTCTCTCTCTCTCTGTGTATGTAAATACTACATTGTGCCTGGCTACCTGATTGGCCAGGTTCTGTTCTCTGTCTGGCGATTGGCACCTGACGGTACCATCATTCACATGTCGACCGCCAACTAGGATGTTCTCCAAGCACTGCAGTGAACGGAATTCAGGGGGGCAGGCAGTCAGACATCAGGGGTGACAATGGTCCTACAAAGCGTTGTCTCATTCACTGTCTATGTCCCCGCAGACAACAGTCGCACAAATTATTGTCCCCCTTCACTGTCTATGTCCCCGAAGACAACAGTCCTACAAATTATTGTCCCCTTCACTGTCTATGTCCCCGAAGACAACAGTCGTACAAATAAATTATTGTCCCATTCACTGTCTGTGTCCTAGGAAAGACAACAGTCGTACAAATTATTGTCCCATTACTGTCTGTGTCTCCGAAGACAACAGTCCTACAAATTATTGTACCATTCACTGTCTGTGTCCCAGAAGATAATAGTCATTAAAATTATTGTACCGTTTGCTGTCTGTGTCCCCGAAGACAACAGTCCTACAAATCATTGTCCCATTCACTGTCTGTGTCCTAGAAAAGACAGCAGCCGTTACACGTTATTGTCCCCCTTCACTGTCTATGTCCCCGAAGACAACAGTCGTACAAATAAATTATTGTCCCATTCACTGTCTGTGTCCTAGGAAAGACAACAGTCGTACAAATTATTGTCCCATTACTGTCTGTGTCCCCGAAGATAACAGTCGTACAAATTATTATACCGTTCGCTCTCTGTGTCACCGAAGACAACATTCCTACAACCCAACAGGAAAGCAGAGTGTATGATAATGTTATGCTAGGAGCATGTCACAACTGAAGACAATCCCCGCATAACTATGCAGAGCATAACAGCATTTTGATGTAGCCTTGCCCTGGGGAGGGGGGGGGGGGGGGGGAGGGTAGAGTTAAAAATACGCACGTGCCTAAACTAACTCCTGGGGAGTTACTTTCGATCAAGAAATGTTGATCCAGATTGACTCCCGGGGAGTTAAAAATAGAAGGGGGGGGGGGGGGGGGGAGTCATTCTGGCCTTATGCAGGACTGACCCCCCCCCCCCCCCCCACCCCCCCCCCCCCCCCCCCCCCCCCCCCCCCCCCACCCCCACACACACACACACTGCAGAGAGACACTTTACACATGACACTTGAAAACTTTACTTGACAAGGTTAAAGATCTTAGGCTAACATAAAAGCCTATTAATCCATTCTGTCTTTGATAAACACTAATAAGTAAATGTTACGGATGGTGTGCGGTGCGTGTTTTGCTGTCTGACTCTCGCTCTCAAAAGTTTGGATGCGTGTAATAATTATTCCCTACGCACACCCACACCAAACGCACTTTGGATAGCCAGGCAACACACGAGTTAGATTTTTTTTCTTTATAATTATGCTGCCTGAACCATCAAACATACATTCATGTGAACTGGTACAAAATCAATACATGTTACTACATAGCATATAGATCAAGATATCAATACATAGGAACTTCAATCATCAGACATCAGCATATCATAGTACATATCTTGATATCACTCACAGATCTTGCCGGCGCCGTCCACAGTGTCTCACATATACAATCAACGCACTCGGTTCCACAGGACCCAAGCCACAGTCTACAGCATTAAAAAAAGACGAAGAAGGATAACCAAGGTCCCCACACGGTAAACACAGCCGTTCACAAACACAAGCGATGAAGAAGAAGAAAACAGAGTCTCCACACAAAAAGCACAATAAATCACGTAGAACTTTCAGAAGAAGAACCGCAGATTTACATTCACAAGGCACAATAATCCATAGCAGAAGAGCCGCAGATTCACAAACCCACAGCAATCCATAGAAGAAAACCGCAGTTCATAAGGCACAGTAAACCATTGAAGAACTGCTGATTCACAAGGAACAGCAATCAATATTGAATCCCCGGAGAACACGATTTCAGCAAAGTCCCATAGAACACAATAAACTTCGATTCGACGTATTGTTGATCTAAAACACAAATTAATTAGTTTTTTCCGTGTATTGATATTACCATGTTCACATCAATAAATTCAGCCCACCGACGCACATGAGGTGGTACAATTAGAGCATATAAATATTCTTGCAGGAGTTTTAAGTCACTCTCGGCGACACAGCATTCAAAAACATTTCTATAACAATTAAATTTCTGGTACATATTTCGCTGGTACTGTCATCAGAAGTATCGCACATACACAGTGAATATCAACGTACTACTGACTTGAAAGTCAGCCTCTCCACATAGTAACACTACGGAGAAAACGACGATTAAAACAAAATAAATTAGGCTGCACACCAAAGCCTCGGCCGTTAGTTCTTCCTCTTCTCTCGTCTTATATTATTATTTTCGTCATGCAGTTACCTATGTCATTTTAAGTTGACGTCATAATTTACGTTGACGTCACAATACTCCCCCTCCTCAAACAAAAAACAATGACCGAATTGTTTTTTTTTATAAGAAGTAAACAAACAGCAGAATACACAAACCAGAAATCACATTCACCCGACGGGAAAAAGAAGCCACTCACGGCTCACAGAAAAACACAAGCTGTCGTCCCAACGAACTCTGAAGCCCTTTGACATGCTAGCTTGTTGCTGACCTCACGGACAGCCTCTCCATACCCACACAGGGTAGACACCACACATACGTACTGACCACTCGGTCAGCCTCTCCATACCCCAACAGGGTAGAGACAATGGCTGGGCATGGGCTGCACCCCACACCCGGATGGCAATGCACATTTCAATGTCTACTGACCACTCGGTCAGCCTCTCATACCCACACGGGTAGAGGACCACACATGTCTACTGACCACTTGGTCAGCCTCTCCATACCCCCATGGGGTAGAGACAATGGCTAACATTCCCGCTCAATAGTACTGTACGCCTTCTCACGATTCAGCAACTTTCGACTAGCAAACACGACCTGGGTGAAGAACATCATCATTCCTCTGGAGCGATACAGCATCCAAACCAACAGAACTAGCATCATTCCTGAACACAAAAGTATTAACCAATCTAGGTAACAAAAACACAGGTGCAGAAGACAGATTCCCTGAATCTTCCTCAAAGCTTCAGCACACTCAGGAGTCCAAAAATAGACATGAAATCAATGCAGAAACGACACGTACAATCTTTCTTCCTGACGAAACACAACTGGAGATGCATACGGACATTCGATGGCTCAATGTACCAAGATCCAACATGATACCAATCTCTCTCTCAACAACCTCTTTCGCAGAAAAGGGGATTTCATAACATTTCTTTCTAACAGGGACATCTGTTGTAAGAGGGATCTGTAATAGTACATCACCTGAGAAAGAACCTGGTTTAGGACTCAAAAATGTCCTGGAAATCGTCAAAGACTGCACGCAACTCCCTGGAACTGCTGTCAGACAAAGCACAAATCAAACTGTACAAACGAACATCTTCATCTGGCATAGAAGACGCCATCGGAAACAGTTAAAGTGGGAATGGTTAAAGCGTCATCACAGTCCTGACGACACCAACTGTACAAACTACTTCATGAACAGTACAAACAGACTCCGGAGAGGGATCCACAGAAAAGACCAATTCCTGGAGAACTGTCCAAAGAACCCTGTTCTTGCTCACAAGCCAAAGGTGCTATCTGTGACCCAGGCACTGAAGTACCTTGTGAAAGAACGACTGTAGGTACAACATCAGAAGTAGACACGGCAGACACACCCAGAAGACGCTAACTGAAAGCAAGACTTCAATGACTCATCCTTCTGTTTCTGAACAAGATCAGAACGGGAAATGTTCAATCATCAGTGATCTGACACAAAGGCTTTTGGCACAACATGTTTATCTGTAGCCCTCGTAACGGTGGCTACAAGAGAAAACGTGCACCAGATACATCAGTAAACTCACCACTCACAGAAACTCCAGGTACATTACCCACAATGAGATCTGCGACAGGGCTATCCAAGACACAACAAGTCAAATCACCCACAAAATAAGGACAACTGACTGAAACTGTAGCCAGTGGAAACTCATCCACACGACCACCAAAAGAAACACACTTCACTGTGGTTCCTAACATCTGACTGTCAGAAACTAATCCTTTTGCGAACGCCACAAATGGTAGCACCAGTATCACGCAGAACAGAACTCAAAGTGCCACTCACAGAACCAGACTCCAAACGTAATTTGCCTGTGAACTCACCAGCTGCTAGACAAGCAAAAGGAATATCAAGAAACAGAGCAACAAGCAATGGACTGTTTGCTGTCAGCTGAGTTCTCAGCAACAGTAGAGTTACCAACCACAAAAGGACATTCACCTGGGTGGCTAAGGCTAACAAAATTCTACAAGGGTTTCTACCTGACTTCCATGGACACCTAGCAGCTACATGTCCTGTCTTTTTACACAAAAAACACACAACACTTGCAAACTGATCAGAAGCACTTCCTGGGGGAACTCTTACTGCCACAGGTATGACGGGCGCCACGACCACGATTACGGCTACCGCCAAAGTTATTTCCACGACCAGCTGAGTAACCAGAGCTCTGATGACCACAATTAACAGCTACCACCGAAGTTACTTCGCGATCAGCTGAGGAACCAGAGTAGTGGCCACTGTTTTGAAAAGTAGAGTATCTGTTTCCTCTGTCAGACTGACCAAGTACGGAGTTCTATCAGACTGACCGGGATACGGATTTCTATCAAATTGACCAGGATTTTTTATCCAACAGAAGCAAAAATGTTTACATCAGCTTTCCTAGAAAGCACCTTAGTGGGATGAGCATATCTGTATGACTCTGCAGACTTGATCATTTCATCAAACGTTTTCACATCTTTTTCACACAAAAAAGTAGCTAAGTCCTTAAGACACACTCCAAAAACTGCTCACGCAAGATAAGACCACCAGACCTTCAAAAGACTTATCATTTTTTGACAAAGAGACCCAACGGTCCAAACAAACGTCTAAGTTCAACTGCAAAGGTCTCGAAAGGTTTCATCTGAGCTAGGTTTAGCCTCACGAAAACGCTTACGAAAACCATCTGGAGTACATTGAAATTTTTTCAGCAAGCTCTCTTTCAAAAGCTCGTAAGACACAACATTATTTTCAGCGAGACTGTGATAGAGAGTTAAAGCGGAACCCCCAAGTAGTGCAGACAGGTATGTAACCCACAAACTCTCAGACCATCCTAAGGACCGAGCATGGGTTTCAAAACGAAACAAGTAACTGTCTATATCATCAGTTCTTTCCTTGAAAGGGGCAACTTAGGAAGAGTAGGACGAGGGGCGTTAAACCTGGGAAAACCAAACCCTGACTCTCCTGTCCTGTCCTGAGACCGCACTCTGCTGAGAAGTTATTTGTAACGTATTCTTTTAGTTTCCTCTATCTCTCTTTGCTGAATTCTTTTTGTTTCCTCTGCATTCTTTTTGTTTCTTCTTGCTCTTGTATTTGTATCTGCTCTCTTTAGTTTCCTCTTGCATCTGCTCTCTTTTAGTTTCTTCTTGCATTCGCTCGGTTCTCTTTTAGTTATCTCTTCTTCCTGCATTCTTTTCATTTTGATTCTTTCCTCTCTTTCCATATCTTGAGCAATGCATTTATCCACATAGGCCAACAGATCTTCTCCCTCCAGACCACATACCTTACCTCGTTGTAAATATTTAGCGAAAACTTTGTCCTCGTCCATAGAGGACACAACAGGACTTTCTTTCCCTTTGCCTTTTGTGCCATAATGAAAATATGAAATAATGTCCTGTCAAACCGAGACACACACTAGTGGATCAAATACAAACAATTGCTATCACAGCAAAAAAGGTTGAAACCCTGTCCACTAAAATATATATTGAATTCCAAAGAGGTTTTTTTTTTTTTTTTTTTTCTCAAACAAACATTAACGACAATCACTTAAAAAGACTAAAATATTATCAAACCCAACCACAAAAAGATAGAGATAAACAATGAAACAGGATTTCAGGGATATGGGGAGAAAGAAAAACACAATCGATAATCAATGCCAAATTTTCAGCAACAAGTATAAATCAAGCAACGACATGAGAGTAATAACGAATATAATCAATGTATTGTTGTTATTTTTTTCACACACTAAGCATTCAAAATGAAACGGCTAATAATTTTTTTCAAAAACTGGTTCAGGGCAGCCACTCACACATCACTCATTCAAGAGAAAAGAGCCTAAGAATGCTGAAGAAGCAACACAATCCCCAAGTAAAGATAGAAACAGAAATAATCTGGGGGGGTAACAGAAGGTAACAAAAATAAAGCCCACAAAGGAAGGAAGAACTAGGAACTAGGCCCTCGTATCTCCAGAAACTATACAGAAGGAGATACCCCGTTACGCTGGAGACGGGAAAGAAAGTAGACAAGAACAGTCATAAAAACAAAACAATACAACACAACTCAATTGTTCAAAAGAAAAGTCTGTGAACATGACCTATTACTTCTAATTGGGCAATTATAGGTGTACAAAAACAAATCCTACCACTAAGGCGATTTTTAATTCAACAGCAAAAGAAATTTAACTACGGGGTCACCAGATGTTACGGATGGTGTGCGGTGCGTGTTTTGCTGTCTGACTCTCGCTCTCAAAAGTTTGGATGCGTGTAATAATTATTCCCTACGCACCCCCACACCAAACGCACATGGATAGCCAGGCAACACACGAGTTAGATTTTTTTTCTTTATAATTATGCTGCCTGAACCATCAAACATACATTTCATGTGAACTGGTACAAATCAATACATGTTACTACATAGCATATAGATCAAGATATCAATACATAGGAACTTCAATCATCAGACATCAGCATATCATAGTACATATCTTGATATCACTCACAGATCTTGCCGGCGCCGTCCACAGTGTCTCACATATACAATCAACGCACTCGGTTCCACAGGACCCAAGCCACAGTCTACAGCATTAAAATAAGACGAAGAAGGATAACCAAGGTCCCCACACGGTAAACACAGCCGTTCACAAACACAAGCGATGAAGAAGAAGAAACAGAGTCTCCACACAACAAGCACAATAAATCACGTAGAACTTTCAGAAGAAGAACCGCAGATTTACATTCACAAGGCACAATAATCCATAGCAGAAGAGCCGCAGATTCACAAAGCACAGCAATCCATAGAAGAAGAACCGCAGATTCATAAGGCACAGTAAACCATTGAAGAACTGCTGATTCACAAGGAACAGCAATCAATATTGAATCCCCGGAGAACACGATTTCAGCAAAGTCCCATAGAACACAATAAACTTCGATTCGACGTATTTTGATCTAAAAACACAAATTAATTAGTTTCTCCGTGTATTGATATTACCATGTTCACATCAATAAATTCAGCCCACCGACGCACATGAGGTGGTACAATTAGAGCATATAAATATTCTTGCAGGAGTTTTAAGTCCACTCTCGGCGACACAGCATTCACAACATTTCTATAACAATTAAATTTCCTGGTACATATTTCGCTGGTACTGTCATCAGAAGTATCGCACATACACAGTGAATATCAACGTACTACTGACTTGAAAGTCAGCCTCTCCACATAGTAACACTACGGAGAAAACGACGATTAAAACAAAATAAATTAGGCTGCACACCAAAGCCTCGGCCGTTAGTTCTTCCTCTTCTCTCGTCTTATATTATTATTTTCGTCATGCAGTTACCTATGTCATTTTAAGTTGACGTCATAATTTACGTTGACGTCACAGTAAACAAAGCTGACTAGAAGCATGCAGAGAGAGAGAGAGAGACAGAGAGTGGGAGAGAGAAGAAGGAGAGAGAGAGAGAGAGAGAGAGAGAGAGAGAGAGAGAGAGAAAGAAAAAACAGACAGACAGACAGACAGACAGACAGAGACAGACAGAGTGGGGTAGACACTAGAGACAGAGACACTGAGATAGATAAACAAATAGACAGGCAGACAGAGACAAGCAAAGAGAGAGGGAGAGAGATTAAGAGAGACAAACAGACAGACAAGCAAAAAGGCAGACAGACAAGCAAGGAGAGTGATCGAGTGAGCGAGAGACTGCAAGAAAGTTTGGGGGGGGGGGGGGGGGGGGGGGAGGGAAACAGACAGGCAGACAGACAGGCAGACAGACAGAGGAATTAATGTAAAACAGGGGGGAGTCATTCTCGCGTGGTTTGTTTTAACTCCCGGGGATTCAAAAATGGCACGTGCTAATTCTAACTCCCGGGGAGTTACAAAGTGGGGGGAAGTTAAAATGAATCGTTACACCCGGTCATTGGCGAATAATCCGCACGGCCGTAGGCAGCCCAGAACAGCAGGTGACCATACAGTCAAGATCCACACTGGCAGTCTCATGAAGCCGCTAAGCTCACACGATTTACACAGACCAGCGAAGCGAAGCCTCTTCAACACATTTAGTGTTTTACGAGTATGTTCCAGATGAATTCTCGGAGTAAGTGCTGTGCTCAGTTTGATGGCACTGTTTGTGTTGCATTGTTTCATGAGATGTGCTCTTTCTCGTGTGTTGAAATACTAGGTGTGGGCATGCGCGCGAGCGCGCGTCCTGGCCATGGGGAATGGGATAGTGGGGTGCACCAGGGTGAACAAGTTTCACAGCTTTTCATTGTTGTCTTTACATTGTTGGCATTATACCGTACATGTTAATTTGCTAGTTGAACTCGATCCGTTGTCGTTTTACTGATGTGGCTCTGTGTTATTTGTCCAAAGGCAATAGGCCGAAATATTGGAAAGAAAAAGAGGATATATATATATATATATATATATTATATAAGAGAGAGAGAGAGAGAGAGAGAGAGAGAGAGAAGCTCATTATAAACGGACCTCCACTGAAATGTTATATTCTGAATTCTTCACGTGCGTGTGTGTGTGTGTGTGTGTGTGTGTGTGTGTGTGTGTGTGACAGAGGAGAGAGATAGATATTCGGAGGATGAATGGAAGAGAGGGGTGATGTAGTCGAAGGCAATTTACAATAAATGACAGAGAAAAACAAACACATCTATGTAACGTTTTGTTCTCTCCAATATTTGAATATGTGGATTTAGTTGGCTGGTTTTATATCTTTTCGGCTTTTAAGAATTAATGTATCTTTACATTTCCCCTTAACTTCTCCACGTTCTGTCTTCGATTTCATAATATCTATTAACATTTATAAAATTCCTTTGCTTATTCAGATTATTTGTTCATTCATTTATTTACTATGCAGAATATGTGTTGCTTGATTGTTAGTTTACCGATGTTAGGAAGTAATTCATTTATTCATGTTGTCGTCCATTTATTCACTTATTCCGTCCTAGTCCTATTATGTCCTAGTACAACACCATCATTGGTCACCATTAATGGCCGCTGAACCATAGCCGAACTGGAGAACAGGGGACATCACTAGACAAGATCACGAGTATAAGGAGTGCTGCCCCTTGATACGTCTAAAGTAGGCGATAGTGGTGATGGCGATTGTAATGTGACGTGAAGTTTCCAGGTGGACTGTTTAACTGGGTACATTTTGCCATAATACGGGTTAATAACTACCCAGTGATGTGACGTTGAGTTCATAAAGTCAACTTGGTGTGGAAGAGAACTGAAAGTTGGACATTTTGCTTTGAGACAACCGCACTAAGTGGAGCGACCAGAATATGAAATGCCGGTATATCTGTTGGTGATGTGATTCACAACACTGCAAAGTTTCATGATAGAGAAATAGCAATGCGACGCCAAGTGTAGAATACATATGTACAGAAAATCAAAGATAGTATTGAAGCTTTGGGACGACTGAGAGATTTAAGAATAGTTTGTGGATATTTTCTTTACCGGACGTATCTATCAAGAAGTACGACAGCCAGAATGACTGATTATACGAAACATTTCAAACTTTTGTGATTTGATGAAAAAGTTAATGGTGAATGAAAGAGAAACAATTTTAGATAAGCTGCTGTTTGAGCAAATTTGGAGAAAATGATAATAAGGAAGAACGATGTTTTATCGTAAATATTGTAGAAATGAACGTTGAATTAGTTTTTCTCTTACTGCTTGTTCAAAAGATGTCCGTGAGGTGTTGTCTAATTCCACTGGGTGGAAGCAGCTAAGCAGTGTCAGTTCAAGGCAGTGTTTTAAGTCTTGTCAGATCTTGTGTGGGCTCCTGTCCCCAGAAGGAAGAACATGACACCATTTGCTGCAATCATCATGGGCAGTCGTTGTGCTAGCCACCAACGATGCACCTTGGAGAGTTTTGAGTTCTTCCAGCAAACCACAAGACAGAATTGCTACAAGTGACTTATTGCTGTATGTAAAAGGGAGAAGTGGTCTGTGATGAGTTGAATGTAAAATTCAACTGAATGCATTCTAATTGTTGTGGCAGGGCAGATTGAGACGGATGCGTGTGCGCCCACCCCTCGACAGATTGAATGAACTAAACTCCATGGCATCATCTCATATTTTTATTTTCTCTCCACATCCTTGTCCGTGCGGAGTTCTTGTCAAAGGTTGTCGGTACCGGCAGTTCGTGGGAAGTGCTGTTTGCTGGATATGCTGGCTGCTTCACTATATCGCTGGCTCCACGACTGAGCTACAGTTGCTAAGGGGCGTTGCAGGTGGTGTCTTCCATATGCTGGATCAGAACAGGCACTGACGGACATTGGGAAATGTCTGGGCAGTGTCTCGTCTAGTGGGTTACCTCAGGGTGACGGCAAACAGATTGCTTCCTGTGGAATGCAGCACCAAGGCTGACACTGGTACTTAGATTACTCTCTCTTCTTCTTCTTCTCTCTCTCTCTCTCTCTCTCTCTCTCTCTCTCTCTCTCTCTCAGTGTGTGTGTGTGTGTGTGTGGTGTGTGTGTGTGTGTGTGTGTGTGTGTGTGTGTAAAATCTGAACCATTTCGAAGTGATCCGATTTTAATATTCTTCTTTCGGTTACGTGTTATGTGATTTTCAGTTATCGATTTGAATAACTTCCAAAACTTCTGCGAGTGGAGAAATCTGTTACATTTGATTGTAAATACAGGAAAGTATGCGTGAGAAATGGGTAATGTGCACACTGATGCAGAATGTGTCTGACGTAACGCATGTAAGACGGTGATATTATCTTTAAAATTACATTTTGTCTTTATTTATAAATCAGCTGTTTTTTTTCCCTGTCAAAATTAGAAACTACTGAAAAGTAACCAAATGAAAAAAAAAAAAAAGAACGAAAACCCTGCAAGCAAAACAACAGATATTAAAATATATTACATAAAACGATGATCCCAAATCATGCTGCCCTCCTCCTCTCTCGCTCATCTACATGAATTCAGCTCTATTTCCCCATTACTACGCTCTCTTCTCTGGTTCCCTGTTCGTCAAAAGATCTACAAAGATGCATCTTTCGGCTATGCGTGTATGGACTCCTTCTGTCCTCAGAATCTGACTTCTTAGTTGCACGCCATCACACCATCTGTAACACCCCCCCTCCCCCCCCCCCCCCCTCCCCCCCCCCCCCCCCCCCCCCCCCCCCCCCCCCCCCCCCCCCCCATCCCGTGAACTCCGTTCCTTTTTCTGATACTCGTTTCTCCCACATTCCCTCTGTCCGTACTCGAAGATTTGTAGTTGCAAAGTGAGACGACTGCAGAAGGAAATCTAAACAAATCTGAAATAAATGTTAGCGGACCGCCAAGAGAAACGTGGACAAACGAGTCACAAGACAAAACACGACGCGTTTCGACCTCTTAGGTCTTCTTCAGGCAAGACACAAAGAAATAGGACAATGAAAATGAACGAATTTTTCACCTAGCTTAGATCTCTTCAGCGCAAGGTAGGCAGGCGTTCTCAACACACACTAAGGATCAGATCTGGAAGACATCGAAAAACAAGATCTTGAAAAGCAGCTTTAAGAACGCCTGCCTACCTCGCGCTTAAGAGATCTAGCTAGGTGAAAAATTCGTTCATTGTCCATTTGTTTTTTGTTCTTGCCTGAAGAAGACCTAAGAGGTCGAAACGCGTCGTGTTTTGTCTTGTGACTCGTTTGTCCACGTTTCTCCTGGCGGTTCGCTGACATTTATTTCAGATTTGTTGGAAAGATTTGGTCAGCATTCATTTGCCTGTCAGACTCATTATGTTTGAAACAATCTCCCACATACCCTCAGGCAATTCCGTCCTCTTTACCCTCTTTCAAATTTAACTTGAAAACTGGTCTTTTCCCATCTGAGTGATTTCTACAAATATTTGCCGGTGCTGTTTTCAGGATTATCATGTGTTTGGGTGCCTGTGTTTATTCACCTTAGAGTTATTGTTGTTGTTTGAGATGTGGGTCATGGGTGCAGAGGGAGTGTGAGATGGCAAAACCGGGTGGTGGTACGTGTGAATCTGGAACAAATCTGTGACTGCAGGATGCGTTCAGGTGTGGTACCCGTTGTTCTCATGTATTGGCTTGTAATTTGGATGTGTTTTTGTTCATTGAGAATATTTGAGGGATCCAGTTAGTTAGGCATATAAATGTTCTTAATGATAATGACGACGATGATGATAATGATTATGATGATAATGATGATAACAATGATATGATAATAATGATGAGATAATAATGATAATCATCGTCATCATCATTATCATCATAATGACAAGAACAAATAATAACAATGATAATAATAATGATAATGATAATAACGATACTACTGATAATAATAACAACAATAGTAATAACACGGATGATGATAACAATAGTAACAATAATAATGATGATTATGATAATGATACTACTACTACTACAACTACGACTACTTTTACTACTACTACTACTACTTATAATGTTAATAATAATAATAATGATAATAATAATAATAATAATAATAATAATAATAATACAGAAAGTAGAAGAAATAGAAGGGGGAGGAGAAGGCCAGGTAGAATAATAATAATAACAATGATAGGAAGACGAAGTAGAAGAAGTAGGGGTTGAGGAGAAGAGGAGGTAGAATAATAATATAATAATGATAATGATAATAATATTAATGATGATGATAATGATAATAATAATGATAATAACATTAATAATAATAATATATAATAATAATAATAATAAAAATAATAACAACAATAATAATGATGAGAATAATAGTGATAATAAAAATAATGATAATAATTTACACAAAGATTTACATTGTATCACATGCTAGATAAAAAAAGCGATGAAAAAGGGCCTATAGCATGATACCACTGTTGTACCTAACCTGGAGAGTTTGTATTGCCCTAGACAAGCACATTGTTGACAAGCACTACGGGCCTTTAACAACCAATACCTCAGAACAGACCCTACCGACAAGGAGACGAAGGACAGTTCAATGCACGTCAGTAGACAAAGGCATCAAGAAGTCCCCACCATACTAAACGTTGTATTTTGTTGATTCTTGTGAAAATCAGTGTTTTGCAACCCTGGGTTTGCGTACTGAAGTGGTTGTCAAATTTGCCCCCGAAGTTAAGCAAATCTAGTTCATGATACTTCAATAAATATATATCACCAAGAAGATCGATTGCAATGTAGAAAAGAAGAAGAAGAAGAAGAAGAAGAAGAAAGAAGAAGAAGAAGAAGAACAACAACAACAACAACAACAACAACAACAACAACTACAAAAAGAATGATGATGGTAATTAAGATGATGATAATGATGATGATGATGATGATGATGATCATCATCATCATCATCATCATCATGATAGTCTTCATAATAACAATAATAATAATATAACAATGATAATGATGATAATAAGACGGGGGGTGCAGCCGAAAGTGGGGTTAACTACAATAAAGGGAGTGCAGCCAGTCAAAGAAGACACAACAGAGAGGCGATAGAGTTTTTCCCCTTTATTGCTTTCAGGAACGATTACACACACACACACACACACACACACACACACACACAAACGCGCGCGGCGCGCACGCACGA
>CM065735.1:32494150-32511650 GCA_033310375.1 Conus canariensis | reverse complement strand
TGGTAGTAGACATGATACCGCCATCATCTCTGGCCTTTTCGTTGAGCGTTGCGCCTATTCACGCAGCCGTCAACTTTGCATCAGCAATTCTAGAATGCATGAATGGAGTCAGATAAAACCTGGACTGGTTGATCAATTTGTTCCGAAGTAGGTCTTTTCGTGCTTCAAACTGAGAAGTGTTCCTTCGACGCGGTCGGGAGGGGTAGGGTAGAGCTTTTGGTTGGGTGGGTGGGGGTGGGGGGGGGGGGGACCTCAAAACTTATTTACTTCAATATTCTAATGAGAGAGGTAGATTTGAACAGGCTACTTTTTTTTCAACGGTGTCATTGTTTGACGGTTGGGTTATTGTAGGCCAGAAGTGTTGTCTCTGTTGTACTTCACTCCATGCTATGGAGCCATGGTTTGCTGGCTGTTTGGTAGGGGTCTGGCCAAGATCCTTCGTGTGGGAACTAGTGTAGTGCCAAAGAATGACTGATAAGGAAACTGAGCACTGTCCGATTTCTTCTTCTTCTTCTTTTTCTTTTTTTTTTTTTTTTTTTTTTTTGCTGTCCCAAACTCTGCGCCACCTCAGAGGCAGTGCACACACGCCGCTCATTCCGACATCCCGTCCACAGCCACAGCCCGGTCGGCCCCGCCGCAGCCCCGGCACCGGCAATCCACAGGGAGCAGTCAATGTCAACTCGTCAAGAGGCAACCCAACGGAGGAGACACTGCACTGCTGCCGAGTCACTTCGGGGGTGTTCAGTGGCGCCTGTTCTGATACGCAGGACACCACCTACTAAGTCCCCTACTGACGACAATAATTGCTTAGTCGCGGAGCCGGCGTGAGTGAGCTCTCCCTCCGGAGGACGCCACCACGTCCGTCCAACGACAGCCCCCATGGACTCGCCGATACCGGTGACCCCGACGGAACCAAACCAAGGCAACAGACGTGGAGAGGACATCGAAATTGAGGTCATCATGAGAGCAGGGCATGAAGGGCCACAGAATTTGAGACATTTTTTATGCTGATCGATGAGAATGAGGATGATTAAGATGATGCTACGGATTTCCATTTCGGTCTGAGATTACATGACAGGGCTGTCCTCTACGCTTCCTTTCATAATTTTATCCCGGCGTCAACCGGGCCCGAGAGATACAGGCACTGCAGTGTTGGTCAGGAAATTTGAGCAACACTCTCAGAAACGCATCCATTAAGTGGGTGAAACTCGACTGTGTGGTCCCAGTCTTCCCAACTGAGTCCGCAGCAAACTCAACTCTGGGTAGGAGCCGGTCGGGGCAGAAAAACCCACATGACTCTGGTGGGATTCGAACCCACGACCTCCCAGCCAGGAGTCCGCGACGCTAACCACTTCGCCACGGGGGCTGGTGCTCTTCTTCTTCTTCTTCGTCTTCTCCTGCAAAGACCAAATGGTATCAATGAACATGAAACACCACCCTCGTCACTGTCTCAGGATCTCATCGTTGACTTGACTTGTTCAAAGGAGTTTATGCTTTGATCCAGGTCCGTTCGTCTAATTGTTTGCGAGATCACGCAAAAAAACAAACAAACAAACAAACAAACAAAAAGAAACAACCAACAACAACAACAAAAACACTCGTAGAAATCGGTATAAAAACAGCGTGATTGTATGAGGATGATTTGGGGATTGCTGTGGCTGTCATACATTGCCTGGCTACTTTTTGTATAGTTTTGAAATCCACGGGAGAGTGGTTCTCGTGTGCTCTACTGTTGCACTGTAGCCTGCTTTTTTTTTTTTTTCTTTAATTGAGTCAACTCAGTGACTGTGAGTAACGTGAGTGTGGAACTGGAAAAAGGTCCACACAGGTGTGGTCTACGGTCGAGGGAAGGACGGTGAGGGGCAAATATGCGGTGAAAAGAAGATAACCACTTCACAGTCTGCACACCAAAAATCAATGCGCCAAGGTCTTTCTTAAGGAGTCGAGTATTTATAGACTGGGGCAATCAGATTGTTTTGAGAATTCTTATTGTGTCTGAAATTTTGATTTTCCTTTTTCTTTCATATGGCCGTCAAGGTACAAGACAGGTGGTTCCAAGCAGACAGATTCAAATCAAAGGAATGGGACTGTTTAGGCGCTTGGAGCTGGCGCAAAGATAGGGTCACGGGCGAGTGCAAAGGCCTGAAATGTGACGTCAGCTAAGGAGAAGGGTATGTATTCGAAGATTGTGATTTCATCGGTGAAACTCCCCCAAAACAAGGGAAATGATTGGAGGGGAGATGTTCTTTTGATCAATTATCAGTTTAACATTAAATACTGGCTAAAATCTATGGTAGGTCTCAAAACGTTTACATTGATTTTGACAGCAGTCTTTAAGCGCAAAATGCTAATTGTGGCGTGCGACCACAGAAGAGATGTAACCAGCATTAGGAAAAGACAACTCACGTAGCATAGATGTGTCGTTGGAGATCGGGGGTAAGGTGTCGGTGACCCAGGTCAGGAAGATCATATAGGACAGCAGGACGGTCAGGGTGTAGCCCAGCTTCTCTCCAGACTCCACGGGCACGAGGAAGATACAACACGTCAACACGGACGTCAGAACGATGGGCAGAATCTGCAAAACAGTACCAGATCTGACAAGATTTGGCAGAGCAAACTCTTGAAATGAAAATCACTGGTCGTACCAAATATGTCTCAACGAGCAGTACTGATACAGATATCACCAAACCCCAACCTCGTGTCAGTCACCATCTGTCTTTGTCTTTGTCTGTCTATCTCTTCCCGCTCTCTCTCTCTCTCTCTCTCTCTCTCTCTCTCTCTCTCTCTCTCTCTCTCTCTCTGTTTGTCTGTCTGTCTGTCTGTCTCTCTCTCTCTGTCTCTCGTTAAGTTTTAAATTCGATTGATGGAGACTTTCTGATGTTTTGGAAAGCGCACAGGCATGAAAACATGACACGCTGCGTGAATGCATACGTGTGTGTGTGTGTGTGTGTGTGTGTGTGTGTGTGTGTGTGTGTGTGTGTGTGTGTGTGTGTGTGTGTGAAGTGTACTTGTATAAATACACGCTCTACGCGCGCACGCGTTTTGTGTGTGAATGTGAGCGTGCGTGTTTGCGCGCACATGTGTGTACCAGCGTACGTGTGCGTGTGTCTGTGCTTGTGGCCCAGTTTGGATTAATTGTATCACAAGCCTACACTCAACCCTCTCAGCAACTGTGGGTTGCTTTCCTCATATCTCTAATCTGGGAATTAAAAACCCTGACCCAACATCATCTTAAGCCTCCAATCGAGTACTCTTACGCAGTTTTGAGTCATAATTTTGATTTTAAACGTCTATTGGTGTAACAATGATCCCTTTTTTTTCTTTTCCTTTTTGTACTCCCAGTTCTTATAGAACAGGGAGTACTTTAGAATGGGAACGAAGAAATGCTGTATGTGTGTCTGTGTGTCTGTCCGTGGTCAAAATATGTTCCACTCGCTCCAGACAAAACTTCTGGGCCGATCTTTCTGAAAATTTGTAGGTATGTTTATTATGGGTCACGGATGATGCCCGATGTTTTATTTTACGGAATAGCCGTTACTAACGGCTGTAACGGCCCCAAACGGTTTTTCTTCTTCTTTATGGAATATCTCAGCTGATCTTTTGGAGGGGATGACGTTCAGTAACGATGACGCGTTACAAAATTACGTTATGGGTGACGTCAAATGCATTATGACGCATGTTTGATTGTGACGTTTTTCAGCCCCAGCCCCACCCCCCACCCCAACGCGTATTCAAGATAAACTGGGAGTACGTTTACATGCTTTGCATCTTGTTTTTCTTTGAGATTCGGTTAACTTTGTTCTCAATCGGGACCACCATTGACCAAATCGGGACCACTCAACCGTGCCTGTAGCTCTAAGCCATCCGATCCCGTTTTGAATGAGTTAAACTTAATCCTCGTTCTGGGTCACCATGACCTTATGTTGGTTCACGGTACGGGGATCTAATATCCTAAAACTGCTCGTCATTCTCCAACTTTATGTCACTAGTACGACCTCAATCTGGACATGGAAGGCCTAGCTGTGGCTAACTTTAGTTTGATTAGGTCCCTGAGAGAGATAGAGATTAGGTCCCTGGAGAGAGAGAGAGAGAGAGAGAGAAGAGAGAGAGAGAGAGAGAGAGAGAGAGAGAGAGAGAGTGCATACCAAATTCTGACTGTAGAACTGCCATTTTCGTCTGAAGGAGAAGTAGACATAGGTGCGTCTGAAATAGACACTGCCGTCGAAGAACGTTCCGTACGACAGCCAGTTGTCCTGCCAGTCCCACTCGGCATTGGCAGAGTAGTAGTCCCACATCACGGTCCTAGAATTGCCCACATCAACAGTGCTGTGACCCCAAAATTGTTCACATAACAACAGAGCTGCGACCAGGAAATTGTTCACATAAACAGTGCTGTGATCCCGACATTGTTCACACACAGAGTGTTGCAACCCTGAAATTGTTCACGTAAAAAGTGCTGTGACCCCGGAAATTGTTTCACATAAACAGTGCTGTGATCCCGAAATCGTTCACATAAAGAGTGCTGTAACCTGAAATTGTTCGCGTTGATAGTGCTGTGAGCGCCGGAATTGTCCACATAAAGTGTTGTGATCCCGAAATAAATTATTGTTCACATCAACAGTGCTGTGATCCAGAAAGAGTTAACACATCAGTGCTGTGATCCAGAAAGAGTAACACATACAGTGCTGTCATCCAGAAAGAGTACCATACAGTCTGTCACCAGAATAGTTACACTTACGTGCTGAGATCCCGAAATAGTTAATACATACAGTGCTGTGATCCAGAAATAGTTAACATTTACAGTGCTGTGATCCAGAAATAGTCAACACTTACAGTGCTGTGATCCAGAAATAGTTAACACTTACAGTGCTGTGATGCAGAAATAGTTAACACTTACAGTGCTGTCATCCAGAAATAGTTAACACTTACAGTGCTGTGATCCAGAAATAGTTAACACTTACAGTGCTGTGATCCAGAAATCGTTACATGAACAGTACAGTGACCCCCGAAATTGTTCACATAATCAGTGCTGTGACCCCGAAATTGTTCACATAATCAGTGCTGTGACCCCGACATTGTTCACATAAACAGTGCTGTGATCCCGAAATTATTCACATAAACAATGCTGTGATCTCGAAATTATGCACATAAACAGTGTTGCGACCCCGAAATTGTCCACATAAGTAGAGCTCCGACCTCGAAATCGCTTAAATACTGCGACCCGGCAATGCTTCACGTAAACAGTGTTGTGACCCCGGAAATTGTTCGCGTAAACGGTGCTGCGATCCCGAAATTGTTCATATGAACAGCGCTGTGACCCCGAAATTTTTCACACAAATAGTGGCCGAAATTGTTCATAGATAGTGCTGTGATCCCAAAATTGTTCACATAAACAGTCCTGTGACCCCCAAATTGTTCACCTAAACAGTGCTGTGACCCCGAAATTGTTCATCTAAGCAATGCTGTGACCTCAAAATTGTTCAGATAAACAGTGCTGCGACCCCGAAATTTCTCTCATGATCAGTACTACGGATCCCGAAATTGTCATATGAATGGTGCTGTGACCCCGAAATGTTTCACGTAAACAGTGCCGTGAGCCCGAAATTGTTCACACAAACGGTTCTGTGACCCCAACATTGTTCACATAAACAGCCGTGCGATCCAGAAATTGTTCACCTAAACATTGCTGTGACCCTAAAATTGTTCCGATAAAGAGCGCTGCGACCTCAAAATTATTCAGATAAACAGTGCTGCGACCTCGAAATTGTTTATATAAACAGTGCTGTGACCCTAAATTGTCCACATAAACAGTGCTGTGGCCCCAAAATTGTTCACATAAACAGTGTTGTGCCCCCGAAATTGCCCACTTAAACAAAGCTACGACCTCGAAATTGTTCACATAAGTAATGCTGCGACCAGGAAGTAGTTCACATAAACTGTGCAGCCACCCCGAAATTGTCTACATAAACAGTGCAATGAGCCCGAAATTGTTTACGTGAACAGTGCTGTGAGACTGAAACCATTTACATGAACAGTGCAATTATCCTGACATTGTTTATGTTAACACGGCTATAATCCTGAAATTGTCCACTTATCATAAAAATTATCTAGTTTTACCATTTACTCCATTTTCCCAAAGTACGCTTCTTAGCAAACATGCGTGGACTGAATAAAAAGCTTGCAAAAATCTACCAATGCATTGTAGAGTTTAAAACAAGAATGATTAAGACGATGCGTTTGAAATACAGAATGCAAAGTAAAAGCACCGCCAGTTGTGCTCTACTCTGCTCTGATGCTCGTTTCATTCTAGTGCCCCATTCTTCTGATCTTTCTGCATGTTTCCTTGATTGTTTTATACGAATATTGTGTAAAGCTTACTGATGATGCTGAAGATAGCACACCTCGGAAGGCATCTGATTGTGAGCGCCCCTAGGGTTATGTAAAGAGATGACAATAGATGTAGCCCATTCTAAGAGAAATGCCTTGTTGAAATAGCGTGTTGAAGAATGCCACCAACAATCCAAAACAGTGTCAATTTACGCGGTCCACCTATAATTGCTCAGGCCTAGCATATTTATCGTGGCAGGAGAAGGCATGTGCGCGTATGAATATCTCCGGAGGCGCTTTCATAATGGTAAATGTGGCTTTGTTGTTTAGTAAAAAAGTAAGGTAATGTTGCTTATAACCCAGCCGACCGCAAAGAGCAATATAAGGGCTGTCACCACGTTGTTGTTTAGAAGCATGTATATGTGTATATATATATATATATATTGTGTGTGTGTGTGTGTGTGTGTGTGTGTGTGTGTGTGTGTGTGTGTGTGTGTGTGTGAAGATACTTATTGGTCGCAAAGAAGAAACGGTTTCATGGCAGCTGGAAAATGACCATTCGTTTTTAACTCATTCAAACCTTTTAACGAGCGAAGAAGCTCCATGGTGCATTCCATGTCATGTACCACTTACAGTGAAACATATTCTTTCAGAGTGTTGGGACTTGCATGATGTGAGACATAAACATGTTACAGCAGACCCCATGAAAACCTTGTTCAGAGATGTTCCACCTGATGGGATCTTTGAATTCCTGAAAGAAATTAACATTTTCAATCTGATCTGAAATTTTACAGAAGAAAGATTTTTAACCAAATTTTCGGTGTGGTTTTTTAGAAGATGTGTCTCAGAGCGTTGTGCAAATGAATGACTTGTGAGTTGACCGCAACGTAGTGACAGCCCTGATATGGCCCTTTGCGGTCGGCTGGGCTATAAGCAACATTATCTTACCTTACCTTAGACGCAGAAACAACGTATTGGGCTGGCACAGTCATCTTGTTATAATACAAGTTACTGAGAGAAGAAGAGAGAGAGAGAGAGAGAGAGAGAGAGAGAGAGAGAGAGGACTAGCTCCAGGTATAAGAGAGCATACTTAACACCAGATAATGCATGGAACAAACAGAACCTACCTATACACCAGCTCTATTTCAGTGGTGGAGTAACTCCATGCACTCATGGTTATTTGGCAGGTCTGCGAATCGAAAGGATAGCGGAAAATGCTGACGTCACAGGAGGTCGTGGTCAGCAAGGGGGGATACCAGGTCACGAGGCCGTTGCTCTGGACACGTAGATATGTGTTGTCCTTTCTCTCCCCGCCTATCTTGCCCACTTTAGATACTCTGAAACAACCACATTCCGGCTATGCCAGTGCTATTGCCACCGCCACTGACACTGTCACCATCTCTGTCCAACTACAACTAGTACTACAACTAGTACAACTACTACTACTACTGCTGCTGCTGCTGCTGTTGCCGCCGCTGCTGCTGCTTCTACTGCTACTACTGCTACTACTTCTTCGTCTTCTTCTATTATTGCTGCAGAAAACGTTGCTGCTTCTGCTGCTGCTGCTGTGGATAACACATCTGCTGCTAATGTTTCAGTAACAGGGACATCCAGTAAATAGACTGATCCAATATCAAGAATGGTAAAACATAAGTGTTCCTGATTTTGCACATTTCTGGCGCCAACATACTTGCCCCTAATCATGGCACCAGCTAACGTCAAACGACGGCACCAGCTTTTGCACAGTGTCATTCTGAGCAAATGGCCATCTTCGGTATTGAAAAAGAGCGTGCCCACGTAAAAACTGAATGTTGCATATGTTCTTTGATAAAGCATTTTTTCTAAGCCCTGCGAGAAGTATGTGCTAAGCAGCCACTTTCTCAAGCCGCAGAGGTTTGATGGGTATCCTGTGCAAAGAGGGTCTAGCCAAAGTCAGGCGGAAACAGAAGAATCTGAAGATGACGACTGCCTCTGAAGATTGTCATGGCATGTTGATTGGACGTGCCGTTCCAGAGGCGCAGTCTAGGAATAGCATTCAAAGTTATTTAGGGAAATCTTCCGACCTGCAATACGATGGAAGCTCCAGGGATACCTGAAGCCCCTCCTTTGATCCCTCATGACAAGGTTGTATACCGCACAGCTTGAAAGCTGACTTCGCCCAGGACGTTACAGAGGTGAGCAGCATCTTCACACCCAGCGTATTCTCCTGCTGTGAGTCCTCCTGACTCGGATCTCTTTTTACAGTAAAGGAACCTCTCCAAAGTCTCTAAGACTTGATGAATTAAAATGCTTGGAAGATGAGGAGGTCTAGCTTTCGGTGTACCCGGTCTGATTACTTAACGACGAACATCTGAGATTTCCACATGATCGGACATCAGTCTCAGTGCAGCGCGGGTGTTTTATTGAAGGAACATAGACAGGTATATGACATGTCTAAAACACTACGTGCGTTATCAATAAAATTCCTGTCTATTAACTGGATAGCTTTCTCACATCCGTTTCTTCTTCTCATGCATAAAGTCTAAAGTACTGACACGTTTTGTACCAACTGCAGCACTAGTTATATGGGCATTCTATTCTGTTTACTGTCCACAATACTTCCCGTTCACACTTTACAAAGACCCGATGCACGCGCGCGCGCGCGCGCGCGTGTGTGTGTGTGTGTGTGTGTGTGTGTGTGTGTGTGTGTGTGTGTGTCTCTGTGTCTGTGTGTCTCTGTGTTACAGAAGTGACATAATTGTTGGCGACAGATGTCCGACGATGCTTACAATATAAGGATCTTCGTCGTCAAGTGACACATTAAACATGCATCTACAGGTAGGATGGGTTCCATAGGTGTGCGAAAACATAAAGGATTCAGCGGCACGAGCCATCAGCAGTAGGAAGGGTGGAAACACGGCTTAAATTCTGTTGAAAGAGGAAATCCTCATGACATACTGTGACAGTTAACGATTGTGGAAAATACAGTGTTCTTAAAGATATTTCTAGTGTTGTAATTCTGACTTTGTACATGGACATACTCCCGTGATTTGGTTTCCATAAAACGATGATCTTTCATGCGATAGCCTACCGTTTATACATCATTCTATGCATTTTGAAATACTGACAGCGCGATCTCATTCCCTTCAACCCTATTTTTTGTATGGGCTAAAACAAGCGCAATCACATCTCTCTCTCTCTCTCTCCTCTCTCTCTCTCTCTCTCTCTCTCTCTCTCTCTCTCTCTCTCTCTCACGTATTGACTCTGACCACATGCCTGTTGTATTTTCTGTTGCTTTTCCTAACGTAAATATGGTTGAAGATAACACTGTTAACAATCAGGTCATTGAAAAGTTTGTGTGGAACAGTGATAATAGCCAATTATTTCAAGATAATTTGTTGTCAGAAACTGCTAGTATAAGATTTAATATAGCTATGACTTTGATTGATGTTGACATAAACAGAGCGCTGGATGAGTTTAATGAATGTATGAGAGGATGTGCGGAATGTATGAAAAAACGTTTTTATGTTAATAAAACTGATAAAAAGGATGACTGGTTCGACCAGGAATGTAAAGCAAGTAAAAGAAATGTTCGAAAATTGCTACGTCATTATAACAGACGTCCAGCAGACAATACAGCCTGCTCTGAATATACAATAGCAAGACGTGAACATAAAAACTTGTTGAAAAGAAAAGCAAAGCTCTTTAATAAGGTGCTATTGGATAGACTTGAGAGTTCCATACGTAATCAAAGCGAGTTCTGGGATAATGTACATAAACTGTCCTTTAAAAGAAAACAACCAAGAAATAGCATTAATGTTGAGACCTGGTTTAATCATTTTAAATCATTATTAGAAAAAGAAACATTGGATTGTAATACGAACGAAAGCTTAGGTGAGCATGATGATGCTGATGGTTTCATGAATCGTCCAATTTCGGTGGAAGAAGTGTTATACGCTTTCAGAAAGTTGAAAAGTCGCAAAGCAGCTGGACCTGATGGTATTATTAGTGAATTATACAAGAATTCTTGTGATCACGTGCTCCAGTTTTTCTTAAAATTATTTAACACACTGTTTGTTAAGGGTATCTTTCCTCGAGATTGGAGTGAATCTACAGTTTTACCATTGTTTAAGAAAGGTGATGTGAATAATCCCAACAATTACAGAGGTATATCCCATAGTGATATTAGTAGTAAATTATATAGTACAATTATCAATGTTAGATTGCAGGAATGGCTAAATGAACATAATATCACAGGTGAGCATCAAGCTGGTTTTAAAAAGGGATATTCAACTATAGATCACATGTTTACTTTGTTAGCCTTGATACAAAAGCAATTTTCATTTAATCGTAAACTGTATGTAGCATTCATAGATTTTGAGAAGGCATTTGATTCTATAAATAGAAATTTGCTTTGGCCAATCTTGATAAAAAATGGTGTAAGAGGTAAATTGTACAAGTGTATTAGGAGCATGTATGATAACGTTAAATGTAGGGTTAGGTGTGGCTCTCAACTGACTGAATATATTAACTGTACTGCTGGTGTGAAGCAGGGTGATGTGTGCAGCCCCATATTATTCTAATTGTTTATAAATGAACTGGCCCTAGAAGTATTGAATAATGGTAGGCATGGTGCCATGTTTTCTTATGATGCATTTGAGTTGTTTATTCTTTTACTGGCAGATGATACTGTTCTATTGTCTGAAACCATCATTGGCCTTCAGACCCAGCTTAATAACTTAAGAAATTCAGCACTGGCACTTCAGTTGAACGTTAATATGGAAAAAAGTAACATCATAGTGTTTCGGAAAGGTGGTGTTTTGGGTGCGAGAGAAAGATGGACTTATAATGGTGTTTTAATGCCGGTAGTAAACGTGTACAAATACTTAGGGATTTTGTTTTCCACTCGTTTAAGCTTTACTGCTGCTTGCAAGGATCTTGCTAGTAGAGCAAAGAGGGGTCTGCTTGGCATCATGAAAAAATTATCTTCAATCAATAACAATTCGTTGACATTATTTGTTAAAATATTTGATTGTCATGTGCAACCCGCTGTACAGTATGGCTCGGAACTGTGGGGACTCAACAGAGCTGCTTTATTTTCTGAATCTGTGCACTTATTTGCTTTAAAGAAATTTTTGGGTGTAAGCATGTGTACACCCAATGATTTAGCTTATGGTGAAACCAATAGATATTTAAATTCTGCTGTTCAGTGTATTCGTTATTGGTTTAATTTGCTTCAAATGGATGAGTGTCGCTTACCTCGTAAAGCATATAATATGTTGTTTGAATTAGATAAGAAAGGAAAGCAAAATTGGGTATCGGATGTACGCACATGTTTATACGAATATGATTTTGGAGAAGTGTGGATGAATCAGGGCGTTGGCAATTTTAAGGGATTTATATGTGTTTTTCGTCAACGTCTAATTGATTGCAGATGGCAAAAATGGCATGATCATGTTCAAAACAGTGAAAGATTTAATATGTTTAGGATGTTTTGTAATACACATGAAATGAAAACACACCTTTTGTTGAATATGGATAGTCATTTGAAATATATAACAACGAGATTTAGGCTGGGGATTTCAGAGATAGCGGTGCATCATTATAGATACAGAGAACACAATGAAGCAGATCTGATGTGTTGTTTATGCAAAAATTCTAGGGAAGATGAAGTACATTTTGTTTTATGCTGTCCAGCTCTTAGTAAAATTAGAGAAAAGTTTATTCCCAGCAAATATTATCAATGCCCTTGTGTCTTTAGACTCTGCTTGTTGATGGCATCCTCTAAACACAGTGATGTTAGGAATTTATCGCTTTTCTTGTATAAAGCTTTTAAGTTCAGAGAAATTATGACCTCGTAATCGTGTATTTCAAATGTCCTATTTCATGACAAGTTCATTGTTGATGTCTTGTTTTACTCACCCCCTTCATAAGGGGCTATGGCCCTATGAATAAACCATTCGCATTCGCATTCTCTCTCTCTCTGTCTCTGTCTCTCTGTCTCTGTCTCTGTCTCTCTCTCTCTCTCTGTCTGTCTGTCTGTCTGTCTGCCTGTCTGTCTGTCTGTCTGTCTGTCTGTCTGTCTGTCTGTCTGTCTCTCTCTCTCTCTCTCTCTCTTGTTTGAAGAGAACCCCAACAAGGAACACGCCAAGAAAGAGAACAAGAAACCTCTGTAAACAAAAGAAACCTGTGTAAACAAACAAAAACAGAATGTTTGCAGGAAGAGTTCTATGGAAACTACTCACTCGTTTTCTACAACCAAAGATGGGGTCCAGACTGATTCTGGAGCGACGACCAGTGTGTCGATGTTGCCGTAGGTGGCTGGAGTCCACGTGAGACGATCGTCATACCACGACTGTGGACACAGCACGGGCGTGAGGCGTCAGACAGCATCGGTACTTCCAACATTTTGTCACGCCAAAATCAAAGAACAGTTATATTGGACAGGCACTGTTTATTCTTGGTTCTGTTGCCTTCATCAGTCTTGCTTGTTTACAGTGGATGACTGATGGTTTATTTCTACTCCCACAAACTTCATCAGTCTCGCTTGTTTATAGAGATCGACCAATGGCTTACCACTACCCCTACAACCTTCGTCAGTCTTCCTTGTTTACAGAGGTCGACCAATGGTTTATTACTACCCTACAACCTTCTTCAATCTTGCTTGTTTATAGAGAATGACCAGCGGTTTATTTCTACAACCTTCATCAGTCTTCATTGTTTATAGAGAATGACCAGCGGTTTATTTCTACAACCTTCATCAGTCTTCATTGTTTATAGAGAATGACCAGCGGTTTATTTCTACAACCTTCATCAGTCTTCATTGTTTATAGAGAATGACCGACGGTATGTTTCTATAACATTCATCTAGGCTTACTTGTTTACTTTGGATGACTGATGATTTATTTCTACTCCCACAAACGTCTTCAGTGTCGCTTGTTTACAGGGGTCGACCGATGGCTTATTTCTGTCCCTACAACCTTCTTCAGTCTCGCTTGTTTACAGAGGTTGACCAATGCTTTATTTCTGTCCCTACAACCTTCTTCAATCTTTCTTGTTTACAGAGGTTGACCAATGGTTTATTTCTACAGCCTTCATCAGTCGTGCTTGTTTAAGGAGGATAACCAACGGTTTATTTCGGCAACCTTCATCAGTCTTGCTTGTTTATAGTGAATGAAACGCACGACTTGTCTCACTTGTGAATTTGCCTAAGTGGACAATACTGGTGAGCGAGAGCCCCAAACGTTGTATCCACCGCCGAAACCCACCAGATTGCTGCTACGTTTTATTATTATTATTATTAATTATTATTATATATTATTATTAATGAATACTTATATAGCGCCTATCCTTGGCTACACACCAAGCTCTAAGTGCTTTATACTCCACACTCGTTTATACAACGGGCTGCCTACCTGGGTAGTGCCGACTGAAGAGCTGCCAGCTGGCGCTTCATTCAGTCGTTTCCCGTGTCATCCAGTCAACATCGTTCAATATCTATCACTCAGTTTCCTTACTTCCTTCATTCTTTCCATTTCTCACGCAGGATGCATGCTATGTGTAACGTTTGTCGACAGGGTATAGACATTTCAACGATCAAATTTGGACATTATGTTTGGTGTATTCAGGGAGAAAACGTGACACGTACTCGCCGGATAAAGACTGTTCCTTGAAAAAAAGCACAAACGACGACGACAACAACATCAACAACAACAGCGAAACAATGGGTTGACTGCATAGGCGTCAAGATGTCTGGCTTCTTATGGGGTACACCCAGTGGGATGATATAACGACAAGAGCTCTCTAACCAACGACAACAGATCATGATCAAAGTATGCTTCGTTATAGAAAACACATGGTAACTATTCCTGAAATAGGGAGTGAAAGTGATGAAAAACAACAAACAAGAGACAGGGGACCAACTGGACAGGCATTCAGCGAGCAGCCCAGAACCGAGTGCGATGGCGGAGTGTTGTCGATTGTCTATGCTCACCCTTGAGCTATGGGCCTAAGTAAGTAAGAAACAAGTGATAGAAAAAAAAAAAAAAGCCAAACACTGCTATGATGTACATGTAGTCAGTATACACATCCATCGTTCCACAGCCGCTCAGATGAGGAGTCTGGAAGCGTACAGTCCAGTTTCATCCATCTCTGAGAGCGCTTCTGGAATGTCCTGGCCAACGTTGTAGGTGTCTATGTCTCTCGGGATTAGTTGGGAACGGAAACATGGGGTAGACTTAACTCCTGTCACGTCATCTCGAGGCAGAGTGGAATCCCTTGACCTCGTCTTTATCCACCTCATCCGCAACAATCCTCGCTGAGCAAAACACATGTCTAAAATTCTGTGACGACCCTTCACACGCTGTCTCGTTATTATTTGTGTTTATTTCTTACTTACGTTGTGTGGAGAGTGAGGAGAGAGAGAGAGAGAGAGAGAGAGAGAGAGAGAGAGAGAGAGAGAGAGAGGAGAGGAGAGAGAGAGAATGCGAGTGCGAATGGTTTATTCATTAGGCCATGGCCCCTTATGAACGGGGTGAGTAAACACAAGACATTAACAATGAGAGAGAGAGAGAGAGAGAGAGAGAGAGAGAGAGAGAGAGAGAGAGAGAGAGAGAGAACTTACAATTAAGAAACCGGCTGTTATGGACATAGTCTGCTGCGTTATGTCCTGAAATAAAAGTAATACACGATTAACGCATTTTCAATAGATGCACATACATGCACACGTGTTTATATACACATGCACAGACAGAATCGTTCATTACACGTGCGCTCATAAACACACATATACCAACACGCGTTCGCACACGCAGACGCACGCGCACACGCAGATCGTGCGCACGAAGATACGCGTGGGCGTGCGTTCGCGCGCGCGCGCGCGCACACACACACACACACACACACACACACACACACCACACATACTGATTCGTAGTCAGTTTAAAATGTTTCAAGTAGATCAAATTCTTATGTGAGACTGTCATGCCGGTGTGTAGACTCGGGTAAACAGTGTTGGAATCTCTAACTTTGATTGGACGCTGACGCACGTGATTGGTGAGAGAGGCTCACTGTTCGGTAGGACGAGTGTGTTCCCGATATGTAGGACAGTCCAGGAGTTGCCAGACGGGAGGAAAGGATGCTTGGCTTGGGCCGAGTCGTTAGCCTGTTTTTTAACCTTAGGAGGGTTGTAAAAGGAAAACCTAGTTTTCCTCACAGCCAGGGAGTGGCCGATTTTGATGTAGCGCGGACAGAAATCTGCTAGGAATTTCTTGGCTAGAATATTGATCCCTTATGGAAAACATCAGCGTCCAACACTGGGATTCAAGTTCCTTCCTCCTGGAAACGTAATCCTCGCTGGTGGAATTTTTTTTTTTAAAGAAACAATCTGCAACTGTTTAAGAATCAAGAGAACAGAAGCAGCTTGAAAAGTATTAACTATACGCTGCTTTTTGTTATGAAAAAAAAATGAGCTGATTAAATGGTGACACATAGCTACTTTTGTGAATTATGCGAATTTCTGAAATATTTTATTTTGTTTTGTTGACAAAATTTGGTCAAGGGAGCTAAAAAAAAAAGTGAATTCTCGTTTCACTAGTCTCCCCTGTGGATGGGTGGAGTAGATGCACGCGTATGGAGTAAACATACTGTGTGTGTGATTAAATGTTGAAAATGCGGTGTGTGACACAGACAAAATCTCCTAATCGAAATTAAACTTGCCAATATTTTCTATCCAATAAACGTGAGAGTATTGCGTTCTGTTATGTGCCTTCGCATTGCAGAATGAAATAGTCGAAAGCATAGCACACACACAGTCACAAAAAGAAAACATGAACAATATACACGACTGCACAACCACTATGTTTCCCTTTCAAGAAGATTGCTTTCATAAGAGATTTTTTCTATGACTGTCATTTGAAGGAAATCATACTCCCCAAATTTTGGATTCTACGTCCTAAATTCTGATCAAAGTTTCAAAATTCAAATCAATTATGTTTATAAACTTTACATTTGCTTTTTTCCTGTAGTTTGGAAATAGATTCATAATTACTCATTCTTGATTTCACATATTTTGTCTAACCTACGAACCATTGAACAAGGTTATTCTGCATAGATTCATAAAAAAGTCATTCTTGATTTCAGATATTTCATCTAACCTACGAACCACTGAACAAGGTGTATTCTACTTCTAATTCTATCTATCTATCTATCTATCTATCTATCTATTATCTATCTACTATCCTATCTATCAACGTTGTTCTGCATCATTCTTAGTTGCTGTGAACATCTATGTTTCTGACAATGCTTGGGTTATCAAACAGCAGGGCTGACCACTCTGACTGTTGACATCTTTTGACCTCCCTTGCACCCTCACATGGATCCTCAAGCGTAGGCTCAAATACTCCCCCACATTTAATACTCTTTAGACAATGATTTTACTTCTTCAGCAACTTATGTCCTTACAACGCGTTCTTTTCGTTTCCCATTTCTACCCTTGTCTGACTGCTTTGAGTTGCCGTTGGATTATGTTTTTGAACCCTTGGCGATGACAATACCACAGAATTATAGACTGTGGTGTATCCCAATTTGATGCCAAGGAACGAATGACAAAATCAGCACTGCTTCACTGAAGAGTCCGAATCGGCGGTCGAAATGACTGTGAGCAGGAGGTATGAACAGTTTGCATTTAAGATGGACTACGATGCCCCTCCCCCCCCCCCCCCCCTCACCCCGCATGTGCTTCCAGTGACGCATTAGGTGTTTATAATTCAACTCTCTCCTATCCTCTCTCTCTCTAATCTTTGCCAAGTTATTACTGTAATGACGGAGTAATTTTTAGTCTGCATTTGTTATCATCAGTTCAGCATAGTGTTTGGTCATTCAGTGAGAGTCTGCATTTCCGTCAAGATCCAAGCGAAGGCTTGTTCTCTACCGTTCTTCGCTGCTGTCAACACCCATGTGACTGACAATGCTTGGATTGTGAAACAGCAGAGCTGACCACTCTGACTGTTTAAACGTTTTGAGCTCCTTTGTATTCTTACTCTGATCCTCAAGCACGGGCTCAGAGACATCATCCCCCTACATGTAATAATCCTTACGTAATGATTTTAGTTTATCAGCAACTCTTTTTTTCATACAACACTTTTTTTTCTCGTTTTCCCATTTCTACCCTTCACTGGCTGCTTTGTGGTGCTGT
>CM065735.1:32484150-32489150 GCA_033310375.1 Conus canariensis | reverse complement strand
GAGCATGTCACGTTCACACACATCAAACACCTGCACATGCCACAGTCCCAAGCCAAACACCTGCACATGCTGCGTTTAAATACCGAACGCCTGCACATACCAGGTTCGCGCACAAAACATCCACAAACACCACTCTCACACCATAAAACGACACATATAATATTCGTACGCCAAACACACGTATATCCAAGTGAACACATCAAACACTCACACGGATCGCACACACGTTCCAGACGTTTACAAACACCACATTCATATTCATATATCTATAAATTCTGCATTTAGTGCAAAACACGCACACATGTCACATTCAAACACTAAACATCTAAACCTGTCACATTAACAACCCCTGCATCTACACATACGGTATTCTCTCTCTCTCTCTTCTCTCTCTCTCTCTCTCTCTCTCTCTCTCTCTCTCTCTGCATGTGTGTATGTGTGTGTGTGTGAGTGTGTTTGTGTGTGTGTGTGTGTGTGTGTGTGTGTGTGTGTGTGTGTGTGTGTGTGTGTGTGTGTGTGTGTGTGTGCGTGCGTGCGCGCGCATGTGTGTGTGTGTGTGTGTGTGTGTGTGTGTGTGTGTGTGTGTGTGTGTGTGTGTGTGTGTGTTGAACCTTTGCATTATGGCCACAGATCATACACATGCCACCTTTTTCTGATCTCCCGACATACCTGCAGTGACGGTCAAGATGAGGAGCATAACAGAACGTCCAGACATTGTCTCGTTGCACGTGGGCTGTCACTTCCTTCTGTCAGTCTGTTCGGGTTTGTTTACATGCAGCTGCGATTTCCCTGTCTGGAACCGTGTCACCAAAGTTTCCTTTAAAAATCAGTTTTAAGCAAAACACAAAACCTGAACCTCTCTTCAGGGAAAAGATTTGGGTATATCAGTTTTCGTTTTTCTTCATTGTAGACCCATCCTGACAATATTGCAGATTGTTCACTGAATAGATGATTGATTTTTATCTGATACTTCTGACAATATTGCAGATTGTTCACTGAATAGATGATTGTTTTTATCTGTACATCTTCGTGACAATATTGCAGAGAGTTCACAGTGTAGCTCTCTTTGCTTTTTATCTGTAGATGTTCATGACAATATGGCAGGCTGTTTACAGTGTAGCTGACTCTAGTTTTTTTTTTTTATCTACAGATCTCTGTGTCAATATCTTAGAGTGTTCTCTGTGCAACTGACATTAATTTTTATCTGTAGAGCTTCATGCCAGTATTTGCAAAGTGTTCACTTTGTAGCTCACTTTGGCTTTTATCTGTAGATCTTCGTGATACTATTGCAGAGTGTTCCCAATGTTGTTCACTTCGATTTTTTTTCTCTCTCTGTATATATTCCAGACAATATCGCACTGCGATATCACTCTTGTCGTCAGTGTTGCTTTCTCTTTGAACAATCTCCTGACAGCAATGAACACTGTTCGCAGTGTTGTTCTCAGTCTTGGATTTCTCCTGTACTCAGAGCAGCTGCGGCGCTGGCTGGGATTAATCAGATTTCCACAGTACGGTCAACACAGAGCACGTAACAGGCGATCTTGGTGGTGGTGGTGGTGGTGGTGGTCAGTTAGAACAAAGCGTGGCTTAGCAGAGAAATAAAACAGAAAACGGACCAAGCTAGGTCAACAGACAGGACTGGTCTGTGTAAGGTCAAGCAAGACCACACGCCGTCAGCCCCGTTCACTTGTGGCTGAGCAATACAGCGTGAATGCCGCTATCCGCTTTCCGTCACAATCTCAGACGCTTAGTTGGGTTTAGCGTCCTTTGCCGTGTGTACCATTTTGTGCTTGCTTACTTGCTCTCTCTCTCTCTCTCTCTCTCTCTCTCTCTCTCTCTCTCCTCTCTCTTTCTTCTTTGTGTGTGTGTGTGTGTGTGTGTGTGTGTGTGATTTGTGGAATTTCCTGGATAATCTCTCTCTCTCTCTCATGTTATTTATGGCCTTTCATGGAAACTCTCTCTCTCTCTCTCTCTCTCTCTCTCTCTCTCTCTTCTGTTCTCTTCTGTGTGTGTGTGTGTGTGTGTGTGTGTGTGTGATTTGTGGAATTTCCTGGATAATCTCTCTCTCTCTCTCATGTTATTTATGGCCTTTCATGGAAACTCTCTCTCTCTCTCTCTCTCTCTCTCTCTCTCTCTCTCTCTCTCTCTCTCTGTGTGTGTGTGTGTGTGTGTGTGTGTGTGTGTGTGTGTGATTTGTGGAATTTCCTGGATAATCTCTCTCTCTCTCTCATGTTATTTATGGCCTTTCATGGAAACTCTCTCTCTCTCTCTCTCTCTCTCTCTCTCTCTCTCTCTCTCTCTCTCTCTCTCTCTCTCTTGTGTGTGTGTGTGTGTGTGTGTGTGTGTGTGTGATTTGTGGAATTTCCTGGATAATCTCTCTCTCTCTCTCTCATGTTATTTATGGCCTTTCATGGAAACCTCTCTCTCTCGTCTCTCTCTCTCTCTCTCTCTCTCTCTCTCTCTGTGTGTGTGTGTGTGTGTGTGTGTGTGTGATTTGTGGAATTTCCTGGATAATCTCTCTCTCTCTCTCATGTTATTTATGGCCTTTCATGGAAACTCTCTCTCTCTCTCTCTCTCTCTCTCTCTCTCTCTCTCTCTCTCTCTCTCTCTTGTGTGTGTGTGTGTGTGTGTGTGTGTGTGTGTTGTGTGATTTTGGAATTTCCTGATAATCTCTCTCTCTCTCTCTCTCTCTCTCTCTCTTCTCTCTTGTATGTGTGATTGATTGGCTTTTTTGAATTCCTATAATCTCTCTCTCTCTCTCTTTTATTATCCTTCATGTCTCTCTCTCTCTCTCTCTCTCTCTCATGTTTCATGCTTCTGATAATCTTCTCTCTCTCTCCATCTCTCTCTCTCTCTCATCTGGTCTTCTATCTCTCTCTCCTCTCTCTCTCTCTCTCTCTCTCTCTCTCTCTTATGCTGTTTGTGGCCTGTTCTGAATCATGACGAATTGGGAGGTATACTTAGAAGCAGCTGAAAGACACCAGACAGAAAATACCAAGCTGAAAGTATGAGTTCAGGTTAGGTTTTTCATGCCATGATGCTAAAATATTGTTCATTTATTACATTAAAAGCAATCCGTTGCAAATGTGCCTGTTCGTATGCTACAGTATGCCTTTCTTTATTGTATGCCATATTTAATATATTGTCTAAACTGTCTGTCCCTAACGTCGTTCTAGATCTAGTAGCAAAGTAAGGCGACTGCAGGCGGAAATCTAACCAAATTTGAAACATTACTGATAAAGTTCCGCCGAAAAACGTAGACAAACGAATCACAAGACAAAACACGCGCGTGTGTATCTTGCCTGAAGAAGACCTAAGAGGTCGAAACGCGTCTAATTTTGTCTTGTGATTCGTTTGTCTACGTTTTTTCGGCCGAGCTTTATCAATAAATTTTCAAATTTCAAAATGGTTCTAGATGTACAGTCTTTTCATTTTGTCTGTGGTTTTGAGACCTCTGCGAACGAATTTTAATCATTTTTTTCTATCACGTTGTTATCGCCAGTTGCTCCTGCAGAAACACTCAGAGAACATGCGTGAGTAAGAGGTTCAGTCATACATCTTCTTCTGCGGTCGATGTTTCCTTGGTTATGTCAGATCTTCAGTCTTGTCGCCATGATGAATCCCACAGTCTTCTCGAGGTCTTGACGGCTGCCCCAAAGCTGCATCCGCAGTTCTGCACCCTCTGGCCAGGTTTGACGCCGTAGAACATCATGGGCTGGACAGTGTTGGAGGGTGTATCACTGGGTCTGAGATCCAGTGCCACACGGGCATTCCTCTGTGTGGGTAGTCTTAATTCGGCTGAGGTGGATCTGCAATCGGCAGTGGGCAGTTCTCAGTCTGAAGAGGATTGTTTGTTGGTATCTCTGGAGCCGATGGATTGGATCAGCACCACTGTCTGCACCCAGGCGTCTCTTCCACTGGTTTTGGTATTGGTTGTGGATGAGTTTTTGACCTATCTGTAGGTCACCGGGTGGCTGAACTGTTCCATATTGCTGCCTGCCTTGGACAGAGCATTAGTCTTCTCGTTCCCAGTGATCCCACAATGGGATGGAGTCCGCTGGAGTACAATGGTGTACAATGGTGTACAATGGTGTACAATGGTGTACAATGGTGTACAATGGTGTATTAGATATCTGATTTGTGCAGGCGATGAAAATAATAGTGATGTATACTTATCTTAGTCACTACTCGCAGATCCGCAGTAATGATCTGTATGTGAACACAAATTCCTCATAAGAAACCGTCCTACATATAGTCTGTGCTGTAAAACATGAACCGTGTGTTTATTGTAAAGTGCTTAGAGCTTGGTCTGTGACCGAGGATAGGCGCTATATAAATACCCAATATAATAATAATAATAACAATAATAATAATGAATACTTATATAGCGCCTATTCTCGGCTAGAGACCAAGCTCTAAGCGCTTTACAATCCACACTCCTTTAAACAACGGGCTGCCTACCTGGGTAGTGCCGACTGAAGAGCTGCCAGCTGGCGCTTCATTCAGTCGTTTCCCGTGTCGTACAGTTAATATCGTCCAGTATCGTTCACTCAATATCCTTGCTTCCTCAATAATAATAATTGATTGGTGGCGTATGTTATATACCTGAGAAAGAAGACATTACGTTTCCCTGCAATGTTCAGATTCTTTCATCTATGTGCTCACTGATCAATCTTATTGCTCTTTAATGTTTGAACTCATCATCATGATCATTATGATCATCGTCATGATCATCAAATGACAACGCAATGCATTATTTGAAAATGAGCACTGGGCGCTTTACTAACCGAACAAGAGAATCTCTCTCTCTCTCTCTCTCTCTCTCTCTTCTCTCTCTCTCTCTCTCTCTCTCTCTCTCTCTCTCTTTGCTGATGATACAACAATACATACAAATCATTCTGATGTTACTGTTCTTGCACACACTTTACAAGAAAGTGCGAATGACCTCGTCAAATGGACTGAACTAAATCACATGTCGCTTCACCCTAAAAAAAAAACTA
>CM065735.1:32476650-32479150 GCA_033310375.1 Conus canariensis | reverse complement strand
TACAACCAACGCGTCGGTTATTAAGAATTTCTCTCTAGTTACTTCGTTATCTCAGGCATGACGTTTCTCCCCCCCCCTCCTCTCTCTCTCTCTCTCTCTCCTCTCACACCCCACACACACACACACACACACACACACACACACACACACACACACACACACACACACACACACGTGCGTGCCCGCACACATGGGCAGTAATCACGCTCGTTTCCCAGGCTTTTATATACTTTAATAAAACTGGTCAAAAATGTTTCCAAAACATTGCTGTAAATAAATGATCACATAGTATACCATAACAGATCACATAGGCCTGTACTGCACTTTGAAACCAATGATAAGTAAAACAGGCGAACAAAATTCACTGTATTATTCCGAGGACTTCAGAAGACTAGAGTGCCAGAAGACATTACACAGCGCCACGATTTGAAGGTGGGAGAGGGAAAGGGTGATTTCTGCACTGTTCGTTTACTGTTTCACATTGTTAGGTCATTAGAGCATGCAATGGTATAGAAATACACACTTAAATAATTAGATCTAGTTGCAAAGTGAGGCGACTGCAGGCGGAAACCTAAACAAACTTGAAAGGTAATTGCTAAAGCTCCGCCCCAAAAAGCGTGGACAAAACAAATCACAAGACAAAACACGACGCGTCTCGACCTCTTAGGTCTTCTTCAGGCAAGATACACAACACTCAGGACAACGGAAATGAAGGGCAAATCACTTGTCTTCATCCAGTTCGGCGCAAGATGGCGTTGAATGAAAATGAGGCTGCCCGGAAGGAGAGAATGTGTGAATAGAGGTAGTAATGATGATAGTAATACTGATAGGAATAATAATAATAATAATGATGATGACGAGGATAAAAATACTGAAAAAAAATAAAGAGAGGATTGTTACTAATGTTGGTAATAATATGGCAATAGCAGTTGTTGTACAGGAGAAAGGACGTTAGAGGATTATCAAAGAGCATGGTTGCCGTGGCAACAGTCTTAGTGGCGATGACGATGGTGATGTTAATGATAATCATGGTAATATCAATACTAACAACGGTACTAACAGTAACGATGATGATGCTAACAACACTAGTAAAAAAAAAAAAAGAATGATAAAGTTAGTATGACTTTTTCTTCTGGCTTTTATGAAGTTGATGATGATAGTGCTGAAAATGATAATGTGACGAGAGTGCTATTTATAGCAATGGCAATAAAAGTAATATTGGTACTAGTAATAGTAGGTAGAAAGGAATAGAGATGGTCAACGGCTAAAAGTTAACAGTGCTACTGGGGAGGAATAAGGTGATGAGGATAAATTTTGCAATGTTAATAATAGTAACGGTAGGTGAAAAGGAATTAGAATGACCAAAGAGTGAAAGGTTAAGAGCATTATTGGAACAGAGAAGAGGGGGCCTTAAGCAACTGATTTTGAAATATATGCACTCTGCTGTATGGGAGAGCAATTTTCTATACTTGTCACAGATTGACAAGAAATCACAATAACCAAGAATAATTAGTGTCTTAATAAGGTCTTGTAAAGAAAATGATATATATATATATATTTTTTTACTTTTCTCCATCATTGCAGCAAAAGTCACAGATGTGTTTTTTTTATGTCCTAGTGTATACAATCAAGAGTTCTTTATTACCAGCAGTACAAATGAGGCCACTCATATATCGTTCATAGAATGGCAGTTATAATGTCTGATATATAAAATTCTATGAAACAACAGAAAATGATGATTGTTACCACACTGGACGAAAAACAATCACTCAAATTCTCCCATTCTCTGAAGCAGCAGAAAAGAATGATTGTTGTCACAGCTGGACAAAAAAAATCTTCAAATTCTCACATTTTGTGTAGCAGCAGATAAGGATAACTGTTGCCAATGGACGGGAAAAAATCTCTCAAATTGTCACATTCTGTTAAACAACAGATAAAGACATTTCTACAACACTGGATGGGGAAAAAACCCTCAGATGTCACATTCTTTGACAGAACAGATAAGGTTGATTGTTGCCCCAACTGGACGAAACAAGCAAATGCTTTCAACACTTTAAACATAAAGTCCCAGACAACGGAGTCAAATGCTTTCTTGAAGTCTATATCTAATACACGTCCAGGTAAACGGTGTTGGTCTAAGTATACTATGGTGTCATAAATGAGCCTTAAATTGTCACTAATATGTCTGTTTTGGACAAAACTAGGTTAATTCTCGTTGATGAGCTTCGGCTGTACGGTTTTAAAACGATTTGCTATGCAAGATGAGCCAGTTGTTTATATAACATTTAACAGTGAGATTGATCTCCCGTTGTTTGTAAAATTTCGTGGTTTATCCCACTTAGGAATACAAAGTATGACTCTTGCCTTTAGACACACGAAAGCTCTCCATTTTTTTAATAATGCGTTCAGTGCCCTTACCACAAAGAAACCAATCCTTATCCAAAAGCACTCAAAAACTCCAGCTGTGAAGCCATCTGTCCCTGGAATTTTCTTGATTTTC
>CM065735.1:32454150-32471650 GCA_033310375.1 Conus canariensis | reverse complement strand
GTACACATAAAACAGTGCTTCGACCGCAGATATTGCTCACATAAACAGTGCTGTGATCCCCAAATAGCTCGCATGAACAGTGCTGTGATCCCCAAATAGCTCGCATGAACAGTGCTGTGATCCCCGAAAACTGTTCACACAAACAGTGCCTGATTCTGATATTATTCGCTAAAACAGTGGTGCTGTTGTCTTAGAATTGTCCGCAAAACCTGTGCTGTTGATTTCTAAAATTATCCAGCTGTATCAGGTTTAATCTTGAAATGGTTCACAAAAAACAGTGCTGTGATCCTGAAACTGTGTACATGAACAGAGCAGTGATCCTGAAACTGTGTACATGAACAGAGCAGTGATTCTGAAACTGTGTACATGAACAGAGCAGTGATCCTGAAACTGTGTACATGAACAGAGCAGTGATCCTGAAACTGTGTACATGAACAGAGCAGTGATCCTGAAACTGTGTACATGAACAGTGCTGTGATCCTGATGCTGTTTACATGAACAGAGCAGTGATTCTGAAACTGTTTACATGAACAAAGCAGTGATCCTGAAACTGTTTACATGAACAGAGCAGTGATCCTGAAACCGCTTACCTGAACAGAGCAGTGATCATGAAAGTGTTTCTGCTAACTGTTCTGTAATCCCTAAATTGTCCACACAAAAAACCCCAATGAATTCCGATCTTGAAATTGTCCACAAAAACTGGTGCCGTAAAGTCATGGAATTATCCACATAATCAATGCAGTGATCCTAAAGTCGTCCACACCTAAAAGTGTAGTGATCCTGATTATTGTAAACAAGCATAATAATAGTATTCTGATCCTGAAATCATGAACAGTCATTGAACTATACGTTTTTCCCATGAACTTGACACAGTTTACCATACTTCATTTTCCCCAAAATACATTTCTCAGCTAACATATGTTGACTGAAGCAAAAGCTTGCAGAAATCCACAAATGCATTACAGAATTTAGTAAGTGTAAAACGACGTCTTTGAAATACAGAACACAAAGTTAAAAGCACTACCGATTGTGTTCTCGTTTGCTGTGATTCGTGCTTAATCTACTGTCCTTTTTCCTGACCTTTCTGCCCATTTCGTTACTTATTTTTATTTTTAAAAAGTAGTTTAAAGCTTAGTGATGACGTTGAAGATCGGACACCTCGGTGGAGATGCGGATCGTGGGCGTCCCTATGTTTGTGTATAGTGATAACAACAAATTTAGCCCATTCTAAGGGAAACACGTCGCCGAAATAACGTATTCAAGAATGTCACTAAAATTGAAAACGTTGTCGTGTCAAGCAACCAACCAAGATTTTTTTTTTCAAGTCTAGCACACAGAGAGAAAACACGTGCGCCTGTAAGTATGTCTGGTGGCACTTTCATAATGAATACTGCAGCTTTGTTGCTAAGATGTCAATATATATCAAGATCCAAAAATGCAGAAACCACACATTGGGCCGGCACATCCATCTCATTCTAAAACAAATCACTGAGAGAGAGAGAGAGAGAGAGAGAGAGAGAGAGAGAGAGAGAGAGAGAGAGACAGAGAGAGACAGAGAGAGAGAGAGAGAGAGAGAGAGAGCAAGCTTCAGGTATGCATTGAAGACTAGGGGGTGCATGGGAGAAAGAGAACCTACCCATACACCAGCTCCATTTCAGTGATGGCGTAACTCCATGCACTCATGGTTATTTGGCAGGTCTGCGTATCGAAAGGATAGCGGAAAATGCTGACGTCACAGGCGGTCGTGGTCAGCAAGGGGGGATACCAGGTCACGAGGCCGTTGCTCTGGACACGTAGATATGTGTTGTCCTTTCTCTCCCCGCCTATCTTGCCCATGTCAGATACCCTGAAACAACCACATTCCGGCTCTGCCACCGCCACTACCATTGTCACCATCACTGTCCATCTGAAAGACACTCTGGAACAAAAACCTAAGGACATCCACAGCTGGAAAATGTCTTTGTTCTATTTGCATACAGCTTATATTTTATTGTATGCACCTGAAAAGAAAATGTGTCAGAGAGAGAGAGAGAGAGAGAGAGAGAGAGAGAGAGAGAGAGAGGAGAGAGAGAGAACTATTGTTAGAAGGAAAATATAATTATGGCCCTTTTGCGAATATCATATGTTTGATTAATTTGGAACGAAAGTGCCCTGTAGATATTTGATTTTAGATATTGTCAAACCCATGTCTAACAAATTGTGTCGCACTATTTTCTTACTTTTGCTTTTAAAATGTTTTTTTTTTAATTGTTTGGATGTTTTCTGCACATCTACACATGGCACTTTGAGACGACAAAGGACGCATAAACATCACCACAACTGCTAGCAACACACGTACCACAGCTAGAAAAAGCTACTACTCTTCCTCCTCCTCCTCCTCCTATTACTACTGCTGCTGCTGCTGCTACTACTACTACTACTGCTGTTACTGTGGTTGACATATCTGCTGCTAGTGTTTCAGTAACAGGGACATCCAGTCGATAGACTGATCCAATATCAAGAAAAGTAAAGCATAAATGTTCCTGATTTTGCACATTTCTGGCGCCAACTTCTTTGCCCCTAATCATGGCACCAGCTAACGTCAAACGACGGCACCAGCTTTTGCACAGTGTCATTCTGAGCAAATGGCCAACTTCGGTATTGAAGAAGAGCGTGCCCACGTTAAAACTGAATGTTACATATGTTCTTTGATACAGTATTGTTCTAAACCATGAAAGAAGTGTGTGTTCAGAAGTCACTTTCTCCTGCAGCAGACTTTCGACGGCTTTCTTGTGCAAAGGAAACAGAATCCGAAGATGACGACTGCCCCTGAAGACTGCCATGGCATACTGCTGGAACGTGCTGTTCCAGAGGTGCAGTTCAAGAATATCATTCAAGGCTCTTTAAAGAAATCTTGCGGCCTGCAATACGAAAGAAGCTCCAGAGATACCTGAAGCCTCCAGCCCACCCTCCATTGGTCCCTCATGACAAGGCACACAGCTAAAAAGCTGACGTCCTGGGTGGACGTTAAACAGAAGAGCAGTATGTTTACACCTAGCGTATTCTCCAGCTATGTGTCCAGACTCCGAGCTCTTCCCACAGTAAAGGAACCTCTCCAAAGTCTCAGGCTTGATGAATTAAAATGCTTGGAAGATGAGGTGGTCAAGCTTTCAATGTACCCGGTCTGGTTACTTAACGACGAACATTTGAGATTTCCACACGCATAGACATCGGTCTCAATGCAGGACGGATATGCTCTATTGACGGAATATACACGGGAATGTGACATTTCTAAAACACTACGTGTGCAATCAGTCAAGTCTCTCTTTTCACTGGAAAGCTTTCTTACCACGGTTTCCTTCTTCTCATGCATTTAGTCTGAAGTACCGACACGTTTTTTGTGGTTTTTATCAATTGCAGTCACTAGTTATATTGGAATTTTATTCTGTATACTGTTCACAATACTTCCCGTTCAAACGTTACAAAGACAATGTGTGTGTGTGTGTGTGTGTGTGTGTGTGTGTGTGTGTGTGTGTGTGTGTGTGTGTGTGTGTGTGTGTGCGTGTGTGCGCGCGCGCGCGCGCGCGTGTTACAGAAGTGACATATTTGTTCGCAAAAGATGTCAGACAATGCCGACAAAATAAGGATCTCCGTCGTCAACTGACACATCAAGCATGCGTCTACAGGTAAGCTGGATTCCCAAGATGTGCGAGAACATAAAGGATTCAGTGGCACGAGCCATCAGCAGAAGGACGAGGTGAAAATACGGCTTAAATCTCCCCCTTGAGAGAACTGCACATCTGGGCTGTTAATGTGGGATGAGCTCTTCTTTGTCAAATGCTGAGGTTGGCTGGAAACGAGAGGAGGGCTGACTGAGTGCACTTTTACACGCAAAACGGTTGTGGGCCCAATTATAGTTAACTGACAAGCACAGCCATCAGCTCCAGTTCTGCATGCCTTAACGTTACTCTCTGTCTCTCTCTGTCTCTGTCTCTGCCCCCCTCCCCCTCCCACCCCCGCCAGCTTCGACTATGATCCAGATGCATCACATCAAACTACACAGCCACAAAGCATTGGCCAGAAACTCCTGGCATGTCTTGAAGAGAGGACAAAAAGAGTTGACAGTCCTCTTCAAAGGGAAGCAACTGGCCCACTCTTAACTCGGGAAGTGCTGTTGAAAAAGGAAATCCTTCTCATGATAATATCGTGACCAGTTAACGACTGTGGACAAATATCGTGTTCGTAAAGATACTTCCAGTGTTATGATTCTGACCTTGCATTTAGACATACTCCCGTGATTTGGTTTCCATGATACGATGATCTTTTGTGCGATAGACTACCTTTTATATGTCATTCTATACATTTTCAAATTGTTACTGTACGGTCCCATTCCCTCCAACCCCATTTTGTGTATAGGCCAAACAAAGCTTAATCCAGAATAAACCATTTGCATTATCTCTCTGTTTGTCTGTCTGTCTGTCTGTCTGTCTTCTCTCTCTCTCTCTCTCTCTCTCTCTCTCTCTCTCTCTCTCTCTCTCTCTCTCGTTTGAAGAGAACCCCAACAAGGAACACGACAAGAAAGAGAACAACAATGATAATTAAAAACAGTATAATCAAACAACAACAAGATGTTTCGGGGAATATCTTCATGGAAACTACTCACTCGTTTTCTATAAGCAACGAGGGGGTCCAGACCAAATCCGGAGCGACGACCAGTGTGTCGATGTTACCGTAGGTGGCGGGAGTCCACGTCAGACGATCGTCATACCACTTCTGAGGACACAGCACGAGCATTGCACCTCAGACAGCATTGATATGTGAACATTTCTTCCCGCCAAAATGAAAGAATAGTCATATTGGACAGCCACTGCTTATTCTTAATCCTACAACCTTCATCAAGATTTACAGAGAATGATCGATCGTTTGTTTCTACTCCTACAACATTCATCAGTCTTGCGTATTTACAGAGAATGACGATGGTTTATTTCTACCCCTACGACCCTCATCAGTCTTGCCTGTGGATAGAATATGACCAACACTCTGTTTATGCACCTGCAATTTTCATCAGTCTTGCCTGTTTACACAGGATGACCAATGGTTTCTTTCTACCCCTACAAGCTTAATCAGTCTTGCCTGTTTATAGAGGATGGCCAATGGTTTATTTCTACCCCTAAAACCTTCTCGAATTTCCTGACCAACGTTGCACGTGTCTGTGTCTCTTGGGATCGGGTGTAAACGGAAACATGGATATACTGCTCCTGTCACGTCAGCTCAGGGCAGAGTGGAATCCCTTGACCTCATCTTTATCGCCCTCAGCTGCAACAATCATCACTACACAAAACATATGTCTGAATTTCTATGACGACCCTTCACACTCTGTCTCGTCATTTTTTGTTTAAATTTCCTATTTACGTCGTGTGCACGGAGAGAGAGAGAGAGAGAGAGAGAGAGAGAGAGAGAGAGAGAGAGAGAGAGAGAGAACTTACAACTATAAAAGCGGCTGTCATGGACATGGTCTGTTGCGTTATGTCCTGAAAAAAAGGTAATACACGATTAAGGCTTTTTCAATAGATGCACACACAGGCACATTTGTTTACATACACAAGCACGCACAGAATCATGCTTGACACGTCCGCACGTGAGCACGCACACACCAGCACACATTCGCAGACGCAGACGAAGACACACACACAAAACACACACACGAAGATACACGTGCGCGAGCGCTCTCTCTCTCTCTCTCTCTCTCTCTCTCTCTCTCTCTCTCTCTCACACACACACACACACACACACACACACACACACACACACACACACACACCACACACTGATTTGTTGTCAGTTTTAAATGTGTTAAGTGGGTGAAATTCTTATGTGAGAAAAGATCTCTTAGTTTTGAAATTAAACACGGCTATAATGTCTTTTCTGTTTCGTAGTATTGCCATCTGTTAGGAGCCTTCACATTGCAGAATGAAATGGTCGAAAGACGAAAAGAAAAACAACAACAACAACAGCAAAAAATATGTTCCCGGCTGTGCATCCATTATGTTTCCTTTCGAACAGATTGCTTTCATTACAGACTTTGTCTATGACTGTTTTTGGAATGAAATCTTACTTCCCAAATTTTCGATTCTAAGTTCTGATGCAAGTTCCAAAATTGAAAAACAAACATGTTTGTAGACTGTACATTTGCTTTTTTCCTGTATTAAAAAAAAATAGATTCATAACTAGTCAATCTTAATTTTGACGAACCTACGTACCATTGAACAAAGTGTATTCTGCTTCTAATTATATCTGTGTGTGTGTGTGTGTGTGTGTGTGTGTGTGTGTGTGTGTGTGTGTGTGTGTGTGTGTATGTGTGTGTGTGTGTGTGTGTGTGTGTGTGTGTGTTCTATCTATCTATCTATCTGGCTATCTATCGACTTACCCACCTATCTACCTACCTATCTGTCCATGTGTCTGTCTGTGTGTCTGTCTGTGTGTCTATCTATCTATCTATCTATCTATCTATCTATCTATCTGTCTGTCTGTCTGTCTGTCTGTCTATCTATCTATGCTGTTCTGCATAATTCTTAGTTGCTGCGAACATTTTTGTTTCGGACAATGCTTGGGTTCTTAAACAGCATTGGTGACCACTCTGTATGTGGACACCTTTTGACCTCCCTTGCATCCTTACATGGATCCTCAAGCGTAGGCCCAAAGGCTCTCCCACATGTGATACTCTTTAGATAATGATTTTACTTTTTCAGCAACTTATTTCCTTACAGCGCTTTCTTTTCGTTTTGCTTTTCTATCCTCTGGCTGCTCTGCGGTGCCGTGCCGTTGGATTCTGTTTTAAGTCCTTGTTGGTGAGAATACCACAGGATTATAGATAGTGGTGTATCCCTATTTGATGCCAGGACCAAACTTTATAATCAGTAGTGTTTCACTGATGACTCCGAATCGGCGGACAAGAGATTTCTGAGCTGGCGACATGAATAGTATTAAACAACAAACAAGTAGGGTAACTCTTGCTCCCACAAGAAAACAATTACACGCCCATAACTACAAAAGAAGGCTGCTTACGACACTGAATCGCCTTGCAGATATGCGAGCACAGAACAAACATAACTAGTATTGTTTTTAATATTGACAACGATGGCCCCCCATGTCCTTCCAGTGAAAGATTACATGTTTATAACTCAATGCTCTCTGTCTCTCACTCTCTCTTTTTAATCTTTGCCAAGTTATTACTGTTATAACGCCTGCATTTGTTAGCCTGGACTTGTTTTGCTGAACTACTGATTAATTCAACACAAAGTTTGGGTAATCAGTGGGAGACTGCATTTTTGACGAGATACAAGTAAAGGCTGTTCACAATTCTTCGCTGCTGTCAACACCACTCTGACTGTTGACACGTTTTGGCCTCCCTTGTTTCCTTACATTTTATCCACAAGTATAGGCTCAGAAATACCCCTCTACATGTTGTACTCCCTATGTATTGGTTTTAGCTTAGCAGCAACTTTTTTTCTCGCAACACCTTCTTCTCCTGCACCCTTTCCTTTCCTTCGTTGGCTGCGCTGGGGTGCTGTTGTATTTGAACCCTTGGTGGAGAGAACACAACAGAATTATATAATATGGACGATGGCATATCTCCATTTGACGCCAAGGACCCAAGGCCAAAATCAGTTGTGCCTCACTAATGACTCCGAATCAGCGGACGAAAGGCCTCCGAGCAGGCGGTATGAATGTTGTTGTTATTGGTTTACAAAAATGGACCAGATAGTCCCCATATGCTGTTCACACGAAAGGTTGGATTCTTGCAGTCTAACGTCCCCCCCCCCCCCCCCCCCCCTTCCCTCGCTCGTTTTTTTTTTTTTTTTTTTTTTTTTAATAAACATTTTATTGCATTTTTTTTAAACAATAACACACACACACATAAATGAAGAAAGAAACGGGAAAGGGGCACATGGAGTGGGTAGTGGGGGAGAAGGGGAAGGGGGCATATATACGAAAGGGGATATCTGAGATTATCATACTCCTGAAAGTAACATCATCATCAATAGTAATAGTAACAGCAATAACATCTCAATAATAACAACAATACCTACAACAATGACAAGAACAGCATGACTATCAAGTTGTGGCATGGGGGAGGGGGGGGGGGAGGAGGGGAGGGGGAGGGGGGATGGCGAAAACATGTGCAAATGGGCATGGAGTATGCAAGAACATTTTGACATATACATACATATATATATATATATACATATATATATACACACATACACACACACACACACACACACACACACACACACACACACACACATATATATATATATATATATATATATATATATATACATACATATATACACACATACATACACACACATATACACATGCATACATACACACATATACATACATACATACACACACATATATACATACACATATATGCACACACACATATATATACTCACACACATACATACACATACACATATCAATTATACAGTGACAGGTAAAGGTGTATAAAAGTTCCATTCTGTAGTAAACCTAGACACATTATCATTAATTTTCGCGTTGTATTGTTCTATCTTGTATCTTTTATTCAGCTGCTTCTGAAAGATAGTTAAGTTAGGTGGGGATTTTTCTAATATACATTTGTATATATATTGTTTGGCAAACATTATTATAAAGTCAAAAATACTATCTGTATTAGAATGGTTATCCACATTAAAAAGTACCAGTTCACGTGAAATCTTTAAATCATAAACATTTTCACATTTTTCATTGAACATTTTTTCCAAAGAGGTCCAAAAACATCTAATATATTTACAACTCCAGAAAGAATGTTCAATAGAGTCTCTTGCTTCATTACATAACGAACAGTTTGCTGTGGCAGATACCCCCATTGCACTTAAAACAACATTTGTTGCAATAATTCTGTGAACAGTTCTAGTCTGTAGCCACTTTAATCTAACATCTTTAGTTTTATGTATTTTAAGGAACACCTCTTTCCAAGGAATATCAACATTTAATTTTTGTGTCCATTTCAAACAACAATTAGGTCTGACATTGTCTTCTGTTAAAATTTCATACAGTAATTTTGATCCTTTTGATACCTTATAAATATGTCTTAATGCATTTGGTATATCCAAAAATCTGTTATTGTCTGTATTTCGTTTTATTCCACTTACTCTGATATATTCTTTAATTGCCGATATAATACCATTAAACGTGACAAAATCAATCTTACATCCATGATTTGTTGAAAATTCCTCAAATGTCATAAATTCTCCATTAGTCTTGAAAAAATGTTTTATGGCGTACACTCCTTTTCTTATCAATTTATTATGTTTAATTACTACATTACCAATTTTTATATTTTCGTTGTAGAAAATCGGTTCAGAAAGCAATTCATTCCAAGTTTTGGGTTTTACATTAAAATGGAATAGCTTATATGCTTTCAGTACATGCATCTAAAAGGTGCTCATGTTTTTATGCTTAAAATCAAAAGCTGTTCCATAGTATTCTAGAAACGAAAGAATCGGACATATTTCTGTTGCTATACATTTCCATTTATGGTTTGTGGTTTTTAGTTTTTTAATCCATGACAGTTTCAAAGCACAGATATATTTCCTTATGTCAGGTATGTTTAGTCCACCCTGTTTCGTTGTTTTGATAGAGGTTTTCCGACTAATTTTATCTTGTTTTCCATTCCAAACAAACTGAAAACATAGTTTCTGGAGGTTTCCTATGAAGCAGTCTGGTGGATCTGGGAGTAATATCCATAAGTGTATTAATTTGGACAAAACAAGCGATTTCAAAACAGCTACTCTACCTATTGGGGTAATGGTTCTTTGTGACCAAATCTTTAACAGTCTTTTAACTTCAGAAAATTTTTCGTTATAGTTAATACTTTCACAATCCTTAAGATCTTGAGTGAACCATACACCTAGTATCTTGAATCTAGGAGGATTCCATATCATTTTTAAGTGAGGAGAGTAAGTTACTTGTGATCTTTTCTTGCTTCCTAACCATACTGCTTGTGTTTTACTACTGTTCATATGCAGTCCTGACACTCTACCAAAGCGATCAAGAAGAAGTATAGTTTTTTCAAATGAAGTTTTATCTCCTATATTAAATAACTGAGTATCATCGGCAAACTGAGAAATTTTGTGTTCAGTGTCACCGATATGAATTCCTTTGATCAATTCCTCTTCCTTAATCATTATTGCCAAAATTTCCGCACAAAGAATAAACAAATATGGGGAAAGTGGGTCTCCTTGTCTGCATCCTCTTTCTACCTGAAACCACTGGGAAGTATTTCCATTAACAATAACTGTTGACTTTATATTTTTGTAAAACGTCTCAATCCATCGACAAATACTTTCTCCAAAGCCATATCCTCTTAAGATCTTAAACATAAACTTCCAACTTAAAGAATCAAAAGCTTTTTCAAAATCAATGCTTAGAAGTAAACCTGGAATATTCTTTGCATCTAGATAAGTAATTAAATCATATATTAATCTCAAGTTGTTGCCTATGTATCTGTTGGCCATAAAACCAGACTGATCTTCATTTATCAACTGTGGTAAAACCTTTTTTATTCTGTTTGAAATGCATGAAGAACCTATCTTATAGACAACATTCAGGAGAGATATAGGGCGCCAGTTCTGAATATAATCTTTCGGTTTATCACCTTTGGGAATACAAGTGATCAATCCTTCTTTTTTGTTGTGTGACAGTTCTCCATCCTTGTATGCTTCATTTAAAGCTCTCACTACAAAAGGCCCAATCTGTTTCCAAAAAAACTTAAAGAATTCTGCACTAAATCCATCTGTCCCTGGACTTTTACCGTTCTGCATGTTTTTTAATGCAAAACCTGCCTCCTCTAAAGTAATTTCGTCTTCTAATAATCGATCTTCTTCTTTCGATAGTTTGGGAACATTTCTTATAAGGTCCGAGATTTCACATTCTTCTACGTCCTTTTCCTTGTATAAGTTTTCATAAAAGCACTTAACTTCCTTCATGATATCTTTCTGGTTTTCAGTGGAATGTCCATCTTTAGTTACTAATCTTGTCATCTGTTTGCTAATATAATTTCTTTTCTCAAGATTACAAAAATATTTCGAAACCTTCTCCCCCTCTGCAATCCATCTGGCTTTTGATCTCAACAATACTCCTTCCATTCTCCTCTCTCGTATGGCTTCGAGTTCTGTATTAATTTCTTTAAGCATGATAATTTCATTTTCAGTTATATTTTCTGTATTTTCTAATGTTTCAATATCTTTTATTAGTTTGTTTTCATGGTCTTTCATTTTCTTGTTTTTCATAGTAGCATAAGCAACTGTTTTTGCACGGATTTTCATCAGCATAAAATCAAGGAAAAGTTTGTCGGAGACTTGTAACTGTATTTCTGATTTAGGGACATCCTTTATTGTTGTTCTGTCGTAGTGAGCAGTTGCATACTCACTAATAACATCAAAAATTTCTGAATTTATTTCTTCTACGTAGCATTTATCCCTAAGTAAAGAGGAGTTAAATTTCCAAAAATTATGAATTTTTTCGGTTTTGCCGAATTTTAGCGTTAATGTTACCATGGAGTGGTCAGAACGGTATCCTGGAAGAATATCAGTATTTTCAAAGTACCAGAACAAAGTGTCTGATAACAGAAAAAAATCGAGCCTACTTTGCTTTAAAGGAGTTAATTTTCTCCAGGTATAGCGTCTGCATTCTGGATTGTTTTCCCTCCAAACATCAGATAATCCACATTCTTCAGTCATTTTCTGTAGTTCTTCTCTAGCTTTAGGATTATTAACCTGTTTATAATTACAACAATCGATATGTGGATCTATCGCAATATTCCAGTCTCCCACTGCAATGATATTATTATTCTTATAACTCTTGATTTTATCTTTTAACACTCTATAAAACAATGGATCGTCTCTATTCGGACCATAAACATTAACTAAAAGTATTTCCTTTTCCATTGTAGAGAAGGATATAATCATGAAATTACCATTTTCATCACGGTATATATTTCTTATTTTAAATTCGAAGTTGTTTGAAAACAGGACTGCTACTCCTCTTGCATTTGATCGAAAGGACGCAAAGAAGCATTCAAATCCCCATTCAGATTTTACATATTTTTCCAATTTATTATTGAAATGAGTATCTTGGAGACAATAGATAGAGAATTTTTTTTTGTTTTAGATAGTGAAACACATCTCTTCGTTTATACATGTCTCCCAGACCTTGGCAGTTTAATGACAAAATCGTGATACTGTCCATGGTTGGTAATACCTTTCTTTACTACAGACAGCTGTAAGCACAAGAATCAAATAAAAAATGGGATAACAAGTGTGCAAGTTTTCACAGTTTGTTTGTAAGCTCCAGTAATTAGGAACAATAGCAGAAAATGTTACGACTTGATGAAATTCACTAAGAAGAAACAAAAGAAACAAGTTTCTTTCACAGACATTGCCCATCGTTTTCAAAAAGCAGTTTTCGCCATTAAACACACACGCATACATCACAAAAGGTTAAACAATTCTAGAGGGGAAAAAAAAAGAAAAAGAAAAAAAAAAAGCAGCAAATCAGAAAATTTCAGGTGCCGGTGTTGATCGTTGATTCACGGCAGAAGAAGTGTCTCTATGAGCAGAGTCATGTCATAGCGTTCAGATTTTTCACAAACTTCATATTCACAATATATACTTACAATTGACAGCAATCGGAAACATTCATTATCTTTAAGCGTTCCATCCATGAATAGATGGTAACTCCCATAAATAGTAGGCTATTTGTGCTGATCGTGCAGATTTTTCTATAAACGTTTGATATGAAGAACTGAATAGTAAAGATGACATGTTAATACAGCGATGAGTCTTCCTCTATAAATCAAATAAACATGTACATGGCTAGAAACGATAACATGCTGGCAATTACATAGCAACAAGGTTCAATCTCGTTTCCAAAGCTCATTAAGCATTTCGGTGACCAGTGACATAGAACACATGAGGAAACATACACACTCCCAAATGCACGCACGCGGCGCACTCGTACACATGCACACACGCGCACGCACGCACGCACGCAAGCACACACGCACACACAAACACACACACTAAATATATAGGGTCTCCATCAACTGTACTTGTTATCCAGTCTGTGAATCAATCAAAAAACAAATCCTATTACATTGCGTGAAAGGAAACCATGAATAAGCCAGCCACTGACAAACTAGGAATGAAGTAGTTACCAATAAAGTCAGTCAAACAAACAATAAGCCAGCCACTGACAAACTATGAATGAAGTAGTTACCAATAAAGTCAGTTAAACAAACCATCGACAGCAAAATGCACATTAGACAAATCCCAAGAAATAGCCTGTTGCATTGAAACATAAACATAGCATGTAAACATATCCTGTTTAAAAAAAAAAAAAAAAAAAAAAAAAATTTCTCAAATTGTCACACCGATCGACTTAGTGTAGAAGTCTCTCCCCATCCCCCGCAATGCGCTCGAAAGAGAGAGAGAGAGAGAGAGAGAGAGAGAGAGAGAGAGAGAAATCCACGTGAACTCTTACCATCTGTTCAAATCGTGATCAACCATTGGTCAGTTTCCTGCGACCTTGATCAGTCAATAGGTCACCCGTTAGCGGTTGGTTGTCCCCCCCCCCCCCCCCATCTCTTCCCTTTCCATTTTGAGATGTTTGTTGAATGTGGGCGGTGGGGGAGGCATGGGGGGTGGGGGAAGGGGGAAGAGGGAGTAAAGAAGTAACACCAGAGGGGGACAGGGGTAGAAGACGGAAGGACAAAGAAAAACAGGAAACCGATAAAAAGAAGGAATAAAGGAATGATCAAAGAAAAAGACAGAGAAGGAGAGGGAGGGGAGAGGGATAGCAGGAAGAGAGAGAGGAAGGGCAAGAACAAGATAAAGAGAGAGACAGAGAAAGGGAGGGATGGTGGGAGAGGGAGAGCGGTAAGAGAGAGAGAGAGGGGGGAGGGGGAGGGAGCAAGACAGCGAGAGAGACAGACCCTGTCAGCTACACTAAGACTGCATACACTGTAACCAAAAAAAAAAAAAAAAAAATGTCTGTCCAAGGAAGCAAGCACATCCAAAAATGTTAATAAAAATGAGGGAATTCAAAGATCTATCCAACCGTAATTGTTAAACAATCAAAGCATCAATCAACTGAAAGAAGTTATGAACAAAATAACTGACCAATTAATCACGCAAGCATGTGAAGATATGAGTTGATTGGTTATCAGATTTGGCAAGAAAAAGTTATCAATCAATCAATCACACAACAAGACTGGGATACACGTTGATCACTGCATTGAAATCAGTCATGTTATTCATCAATCAGTCATACAATCTATCAATGCATATAATGTGAACATATCTGACTAATTGAGCGTCTAATCAACAAGCAAAAAACATATTGAGTAAATCAATCGATCAACTGATTTGTTCTTCAATCAGTCATAATAAGTGTGAATGTATGCTGATCAATATATTTTCATTATTCAATCATTCAACTGATCAGAAAATCAATAATCCAATCAATTACTCAGTTACTTGATTAACCTATCAGTCAGCTATACATTTACTTCATCATGCAATCATCCAGATCATTAGTAACAGAATCAGTCAGTCAACAAACCCAACAATATGACCAGGAAGGGGAGAGGATAAAAAAGGCTAACCACACAAACAACGCTACTAATTACACAAAGTATTAGCCTCTCAAAATGATACTCCCTCTCAAAATAATGCAGTAATCAGAAATAACTGACAAGATATGTATGCCGGGCGAGGGTGGGAAGGGGACAATCTAGGAGGGCAGGTTTAACCGTAATTGTCAATTTGTCAGCCAATCGATCAAACTAGGCATTCACTCCATCCACAACCAGTCGATCGATGAAAAAAAAAAAAAAAAAGAAAAAAAAAAAAAAAAAAAAAAAAAAAAAAAAAGAAAATTAATGAACCAAAGTAATCTACCTGTACAGGTTTACACATCTAGTGTATACTGACACAGTTACTATTCAATAAAAGCATTTTATGGGTTTGGGATTGATCAATTGTTTATCTGACCCGTTCATCCACTCACCTCTCATCAACTATTGGTCTTTAATAATGTACACAAAAGACCAGTCAATTGTCCGATCGATAAATGAGCAAATCAACAGATCAAACAGATCTTCCACTATCTAATCAATCAACTATCCGACCATCAAACTATTTCCAACATCCAATCGATCTTTTTAATCAATCATCGCATCAGTCTGTCACATAACCTGTCAGTCACCACTAATTCAGTAGCCAAACACTCCACCAACACAATCAAACACAATCAAACATTACCACATTACAGCAACATTGATTTAACCGAAAAATACAGCTTCTCAATAATCCACTGATGGGAAGCATTGTGGTATGTCTACAACATTAATAGAACGGAAGATGAAAATAGACATGTTTGTTTTGGAAAAAAATGTAGTCAAGTAAACATAATGAAGAAGAGGGGAATAAAAACGAAGTCACTTCCCTGTCTTTTCAATGTTTTTAGGAGTCCGTGTCTTCAGGGCTCATGTCACCTGGCTTCATCGCTCGTTTGAAGACTTCGTCAAGATCACTGTGGATTGTCAGTTTCACAACACGTCCATTTTTCACTTTCGCAAAAAGTTTTCCATTTACGCTCCAAGCCGACATTGTCAAGGAGTGATCCATTGCATGTTTCAGTACTTGATAGTTCATGTGCGTGAGGTCCTCCCCAATCACAACACCTTTGTGCTTTAGTCTGCGACGATTCCGAAGAATTTCGTCTCTCTTGCGTCTGTCGAAGAAGCGGACCAGGATGGGTCTGGCTCGAGCGCCACTCCTCTGGCCTGTACGGTGTGCCACCTCCACCTCCTCCTTGGTCGTCTTCACCCCCACACTGTCCGTAAAGATGCGCACTACCTTTTCGACACAGTCGTCTGCAGTTTCGTTTTGCTGTTCAGGCACGCGAAACACTCTGAGATTCCACCTTCTTGAGTATTGTTGTAAATCGTTCTGTTCTCTCTCACACTGTCTTAAACGGATATCCAAGTGTTTGACTGTATCCTTAGTGTGTTCGCTCTTCTTTTTTTCTTGTGCAACTTCTGTGTCTAATTTCTGTGCAATGCACTCAATATCTAACAAGCGTCCTTCGATTTTGCCTATTTTTTCTTTAAATGTATTTGTAAGGTTTTTTTTAATTCACCCCTCATCTCTTCCACGTCCGCCTTCGTCGACAGAGACGACAGTTTTTCGTTGATGGTGTCTATCGCTTCCTGTAATTTTGCATTTACACTGCTCAATGCTTCTTGGAAAGCCATCTCAGTAGTATTTGTCTCTGTTTCTGTTGTATTCGCTCTTTTCCTATCCTGTTTTTCACTTAAACTCGTGTCACTTTCGTCAGAGGTAGACGAATATACTCTTTTTTGTTTCTTAAGCAACCAAGCACCAATGTTGCTCATATCTTCGAAGAGCGATCAGGAATCCCACGAAGCACACAGAGCACATAATCCAAAACAACTGAATAGCTCAGCACAGTGACCGCTCACGTACATCCCTTTCTCGAATACACTGTTCCGCCATGTTGTTTACACTGAAGCGCTGTCTGCTTGCAATGACGAAACACTCTCTTCGCCGCTGAGGTTTAATCCCACATTAAAAATACTTGAAAATCATACTGACGGGTTCGTCTCACCGAGAGCCACACACTAATTTGACACAAAAACTTTCTTTAGCAAATAATTAATACACAAATTAAGTATAATAACAAGAGACTGATGCCAACGCGTGCAGCCCTTATGAACCGTCACTCACCTCCCTCGCTCGTTGTTTGTTATTCTTTCATCTTTTAATTATACTGAACAATTTAGTAATGGAGACACACACACACACACACACACACACACACACACACACACACACACACACACATTATACATACATACATATACATATAATATATATATATAATAGTGATTTAAAGCTAATGGTGGAGAACTAGGAATGTATCCTGTGTCAGTTCAAGTACATGCACGAATGATAAAATTCTGGTCATACATACATACATACAGAGTTATGGACTGTGGTGTGTCTCTATTTGATGCCAAGAGCACAGACAAAATTAGTCGTGTCTCCCTGATGAGTCGGATCCAGCGGACGAAAGGCCTAGGAGCAGGCAATACAAATAGATCTGCCTTCAAGAGGGATTACGATGGTTCCCTCATGCAGCTACTGAAGAGTTTTCATATTTAAAACATATTTTCTTAATCTTATGTTCCAATTTTCTTCATCTTCAACCCCCATCCCTTTTTTTCCTAAGTTCAAATCTTTGCCAAGTCATTACTATGACGGAAGAATTGCTAACTGCACTTGTTTTCCCCTACTACTTAATTGTTCAGCAAATATATATATATATATATATATATATATATATATATATATATATACAATAAACTAATAAATTCCAAGGATAAGTACCGAGCACCATTCCA
>CM065735.1:32444150-32449150 GCA_033310375.1 Conus canariensis | reverse complement strand
GTCAAAAATAGTTTGCAATGCTCTTTTCATCAAATGTGGCAACATGACATTGAAACTAGCAGTAAATGTTTTATCTACAAATTCTATAAATCTGATTTTAAGGAGGAGAAATATATTTCTAGCTTACCAAATATTTATAGGTACCCTCTTATCGAATTTAGATGTTCTAATCATGAATTATCAGTTAAAGTAGATCGTTGATTTTCTATTCCAAAAGAAGAAAGGATATGTAATAAATGTGACATGTCTGCAATAGGTGATGATTTGTCATGGAATGTTCATCATACATTAATTTGCGCAACACGTTTTTGCCAAAAAGATTTCTCTTCCCAAAACCTGTCAATAATTTTTCTCAAATGATGCCTTCTACTAATCGAAAACAAATGCTTCTATTGTCAAAGTATACTTAGATTAACTCAATTTTTGTGAATTGTTGGCCTATGTCAGCATTGACTGGCAGTTTGTGTTTGATTTTGGCTTGTTTGTTTTCCTTTTCCTGCTATTGCTGTAAACTCACCGTTCCTCCATACCCCTAAAGGGGCGAAAGGAATAAATATTGTTCTTGTTCCTCTGAGAGTGTGTGTGTATGTGTGTGTGCGTGCGTGCGTGCGTGCGTGCGTGCGTGCGTGCGCGCGCGCGCGCGTGTGTTTGTGTTTGTGTGTGTGTGTGCGTGTGTGTGTGTATGTATGTATGTTGTGTGTGTGTGTGTGTGTGTGTGTGTGTGTGTGTGTGTGTGTGTGTGTGTGTGTGTGACCTTTGCATAATGGCCACAGATCAGATACATGCTACTTTCCTCTGCCCTCCAGACATACCTGCAGTGATGGTCAAGATGAAGAGCAGAACAGGACGTCCAGACATTGTTTCGTTGCACCGTGGGCTGTCACTTCTGCCAGTCTGTTCGGGTTTGTTACTTGCAGCTGCAGCTTCCCCGTCTGGAACTGGTCACCACAAACGTCCTTTAAAAGTCAGTATAAAGAAACATACAAAAACCTGAACCTCTCTTGGGAAAAGAAGATTTTGGTATATCAGCTTTGTTTTCTTCACTGTAGACCCATTCCTAACAATACTGAAGAATAGTCACAGTGTAACCGACTTCGGTTTTTATCTGTCAATCTTCATGACAGTATTGCAGAGTGTTCACAGCGTGGCTCACTTTGGTTTTTATCTGTACATCTTTGTGACGCTATTGCAGAGTGTTCACAATGTTGTTCACTTTGATTTTTTTTTTCAGTAGCTCTTCCACACAATATTGCATTGTATCCTCACTGTTGTTGTCAGCGTTGGTTTCTCTTTGAACAGCTTCGTGATAGCAATTGAACGATAGTCGCGGTATTGTTCTATTCTCAGCCTTGGGTTTCTCCTGTAGTACTACTACTCGGAGCAGCTGCAGTACTAGCTGGGATTCAATATTTTCCCAAAGTATGGTCAACACAGAGCACGTAACAGTCGGTCCTGGTGGTGGTGGTGGTGGTGGTGAGTTTGAACAAAGCATGGCTTAGCAAAGAAATGAAACAGAAAACGGACCAAACCAGGTCTAGAGTTAGGACTGGTGTGTGTCAGGTCAACCATGACCACTCGCTGTCAGCCCCCTCCGCTTGTGGCTGAACAAAACAGCGTGAAGGCCACAATCGTCATTTCCATCACATTCTCGTTCGCTTATTTGGGTTTAGCGTCCTTTGCCATGTGCACCATTTTGTGCTCTCTCTCTCTCTCTCTCTCTCTCTCTCTCTCTCTCTCTGTTATTTGTGGCCTTTCCTAGATTCTCTCTCCGTCTCTCTCTGTCTCTCTCTGTCTCTATCTTTGTGTCTGTCTGTCTGTCTGTCTGTCTGTCTGTCTTCTCTCTCTCTCTCTCTCTCTCTCTCTTCTCTCTCTCTCTCTCCTCATGTCATTCGTGGCCTTTCCTAGATATTCTCTCTCTCTCTCTCTCTCTCTCTCTCTCTCTCTCTCTCTCTTGTGTGTGTGTGTGGTTGTTATTTGTGGCCTTTCCTAGATTCTCTATCCGTCTCACTCTGTCTCTCTCTGTCTCTGTCTCTGTGTTGTCTCTCTCTATCTTCTCTCTCTCTCTATGTCATTCGTGGCCTTTCCTAGATATTCTCTCTCTCTCTCTCTCTCTCTCTCTCTCTCTCTCTCTCTCTCTCTCTCTCCTCCTGCCAAGAATGTTCAATATGTGTGTTGCTATGTTCCTCCCGAGGGATCACCATACTATGCATGTTCTGATATTGATAATGGAAGTAGTCAAGTTGAGGACAGTTTGGTGGAAACTCTTAGTTTACATGATGACATTTCGGTGTTATGTGTGGTGATTTTAATAGAAGAACAGCTGATGTTTCTGTGGATATTACTGAGGAATGTGCACAGTTTTCATGATTTGATAAATTTCATCAAATTGTAATTAAATGATGTTAAAAGATAAGGCTATAAATATGTATGGAAATTTTTTGTTATACATGTGCGTCGCTTTGGGGTTATTTCTATTTAATGGTGTATGCAGTGGGGATAAAGAGGGGTTATGTACATACTACATATGTGATTCTGGTAGCAGCGTGAACGATTATTTTATTGCATCACGCGATCTGTTTGATATTATGAATTCTCCCTGTACATGTTGTGTAAGTGAACGGATCGAATCTGATCACATGCCCTTAGAGTTCGATATAAATGTAAAAGGTATTTCTCGACATGTATATTCAAATAAGAGAGGATTATGTGGAAACCTTTGTATGGGGAAATGAGTATGCAATTGATTTGTGTAATGTGATTAATTCAGACGATATCCAGGAGGATTGATTTGGTGGCCTATGTTATATACCTGATAAATGAGGCATTGCCTTCCCCCAAGATATGATATCTGATAAGGCCCTTTGCGGTCGGCTGGACCTAAGCAACATTACCTTACCTTACCTTCCCCCAGATGTTCAGAATCTTTCAGTTATCTGCTCGTTTATCAATCTTAATGTGCTTTAACTTTTTTTCAAATTATCATGATGATGATGATAATCATCAAATGATAATGTAATGCGTTACTTGAAAATGAGCATTGGGTGCTTTACAAAACAAACAAGAGAAAACTCTCTCTCTCTCTCTCTCTCTCTCTCTCTCTCTTCTCTCTCTCTCCTCTCTCTCTCTCTACGTGAACGTCGTCCATCCAGCCTACTCTGATATGGCCCTTTGCGGTCGGCTGGGCTATAAGCAACATTTCCATACCTTACCCTACTCTTGCTTTCTCCACTTCCCCCTATAACCCGTCCACCCCACCATGCCCTATCCCCACCATTCCCAACTTTGATCATGGCTGTTTCCCGCCTCCCTTACCAACGTGCTTGTCACACATGTATCGATAGCCCCGTCACCTTGAAAGCCACCTTGGGAGTTGGACTCTTCATCCTGTTTCGCACTCTACCCCCCTCCTCCCCTCCTCACCACTCCCGCTTCCCTTGTATCATGTACAACTTTCGTTATGCGTCATTCGCCACCCGTTTAGCCCTCTGTTTGGTTTTCGTCTAATTGTGTGATTTTTTTTTCTTCTTTCTTGTTGTTTGTTGTTGTTACCGATCAGGCTGTGACCCCAGCTGACCCTGTGGGAAAAGTTCATTGGGACACACAACCCGATCGGCGACGCTGATCTGCAGCGCAGTCATGTGTGAACTGCTTGAGGGCCTAGTACCTGATTTCCCCGGTTGTTACCTTTTACCCGTCAAGAGGTTTCAGGTGAGTTCGTGTGTGGGGATTATGACCTGTGAATTCGGTGACTTTGTATATGTGGGTTATGGCCTTAAAATTCGGCGATTTTTGTATACTTGTGTGATGTCCTTTAAACTTCGGTGAGTTTGTGTATGTGGGCTATGGCCTTTAAGATGCGGAAGCTCAGACATCCTGGTGTTGTCTGTGCATCGTAATCCTCCCTTTTCCAAATTGTAAGAATCGGGGGAGGGGGGTGGGGGGGGGATATTCTTTTTCTAACATCCTTGGTTTTTATCCATCAGCTTTGTAAAAGGATCACGATAGATTGTTTGATGGATGGCAATTCGGAGGATTCCCCTTTCTGAACTTGGCTTATGGTGGATTCCCCCTTTCTGAACTTGGCTTATGGTGGATTCCCCCTCTCTGAACTTGGCATATGGTGGATTCCCCCTTTCTGAACTTGGCTTATGGTGGATTCCGTCCTTTCTGAACTTGGCTTATAGTGGATTCCCCCTTTCTGAACTTGGCTTATGGTGGATTCCCCTTTCTGAACTTGGCTTATGGTGGATTCCCCCTTTCTGAACTTGGCTTGTGGTGTATTCCCCCTTTCTGAACTTTGCTTATGGTGGATTCCCCCTTTCTGAACTTGGCTTATGGTAGCTCCTCTGGAGTTGGAGCGTTAGTGAAATCAAAGGAGGAAAATATCAGTAATATGAACTGTTGTCTTTCCCTCTGAGAAGCATTCTTCACATTGGTGAGCACTTCAGCAGTTTAGGCGGATTTTTTTTTACTTCTTCTCTGTTTTTCATTTCCATTATTGAAACACTTCGTTTATGGTGGAGTTTGGTTACAGTTGTGTGTGTGTGTGTGTGTGTGTGTGTGTGTGTGTGTGTGTGTGTGTGTGTGTGTGTTGTGTGTGTGTGCATGTTCGGAAGCATTCTTGAATGTAAACGGTAAGTAGGAAGATTTCGGTGGAAGACCCTCCGGAGATACTTAGGCTTCCAGAGTGCCCCGGACGGTGACCATGCTTCTGAGGCCATTGTCCTGACTGCTCTGATGGAATGGATGTGAGGGTTGAGGTTTCCTGTATTTCAATCATATATGGAATTTTCTCTTAGACTTGCGTTTTGTGTCGTGTTATCTGCTGAATGAGAGGTAGTCGGTCCAATTTGTTTTTGTGTTCTCTCCCTTGCCTCGCAGACAGTCTGTGAAAAGTTCTAAATGTTATCGGCCTTGAAACTGGGCGAAATATTTGCGAGTGCATTCATTGCATTCTTTCTTTCTGCGTACGCAGGCTGATACTCCTGCGGACACTACCT
>CM065735.1:32431650-32439150 GCA_033310375.1 Conus canariensis | reverse complement strand
CAGTAAAGCTCTTGGGAGATTGTGTCTTGTCAGTAAAGCTCTTGGGAGATTGTGTCTTGTCAGTAAAGCTCTTGGGAGATAGCGTCTTGTCAGTAAAGCTCTTGGGAGATTGTGTCTTGTCAGTAAAGGTCCTGGGAGGCAGTGTCTTGTCAGTAAAGGTCATGGGAGGCAGTGTCTTGTTAGTAAAGGTCATGGGAGGTAGTGTCTTGTTAGTAAAGGTCCTGAGAGGCAGTGTCGTGTTGGTAAAGGCCCTGGGAGGTAGTGTCTTGTTAGTAAAGGTCCTGGGAGGTAGTGTGTTGTTAGTATGGGCCCTGGGAGGTAGTGTCGTGTTAGTAAAGGCCCTGGGAGGTAGTGAGTTGTTAGTAAAGGTCCTGGGAGGTAGTGTCTTGTTAGTAAAGGTCCTGGGAGGTAGTGTGTTGTTAGTAAAGGCCCTGGGAGGTAGTGTCGTGTTAGTAAAGGTCCTGGGAGGTAGTGTGTTGTCAGTAAAGGCCCTGGGAGGTAGTGAGTTGTTAGTAAAGGCCCTGGGAGGTAGTGTCGTGTTAGTAAAGGTCCTGGGAGGTAGTATGTTGTCAGTAAAGGCCCTGGGAGGTAGTGTCTTGTTAGTAAAGGCCCTGGGAGGTAGTGAGTTGTTAGTAAAGGTCCTGGGAGGTAGTGTCGTGTTCGTAAAGGTCCTGGGAGGTAGTGTCGTGTTAGTAAAGGCCCTGGGAGGTAGTGTGTTGTTTCATGTTATGGCAAGTTGCATAAGAAGCGGCTTCTCTGAAAACCACAAAAGGACTCGGCAGCAGGGCAGTGTCTCCTCTGGTGGGTTGTCGTATGATGGCCACCAAAAAGTGATTGCTTCCTGTTGGATTTTACGGTGCTGGTGCTACGACAGGGCTACCCTTGGAATACCTGTGTATGGGGTGGTGTGTGGAATAATGCCAGAACAGGGCTACCCTAGTAATACCTGTGTATGGGGTGGTGTGTGGAATAATGCCAGAACAGGGCTACCCTAGTAATACCTGTGTATGGGGTGGCGTGTGGAATAATGCCAGAACAGGGCTACCCTAGTAATACCTGTGTATAGGGTGGTGTGTGGAATAATGCCAGAACAGGGCTACCCTTGGAATACCTGTGTATGGGGTGGGTGTGGAATAATGCCAGAACAGGGCTACCCTAGTAATGTCTGGTATGGGGTGGCGTTTGAATAATGCCAGAGGAAAGAAGGCGGATGGAGAGCATATGGTGGAGTGAGAGCTTAGGAGGTGGGAGGGGAGGAATGGGTAGGAAAAGGGGAGGAAAGAACAAACAAACAACACAAACAAGCGAACACACAGAAAGACAAATAAAAGGCATGCCAATTGTGTATTAATATATGTATGTGTGTGTGCGTGTGCGTGCGTGCGTGTGCCTGTGTGTGTGTGTGTGTGTGTGTGTGTGTGTGTGTGTGCGTTGTGTGTTGTGTGTGTGTGTGTGGTGTGTGTGTGTGTGTGTGTGTGTGTGTGCGTGCGTGTGCGTGTGTGTGTGTGTGTGTGTTAAATAAAATAAACAACCGCTAACCACACAAACAAATCAAACAACAAACAAATCTAAATACAGTTCGGGAAACAGAAATGAAAACATGCACAAATTCAATTCAGGCCATGGTGGCTATCTTGCGTTTCAGACCAAACGACCTATCAATATTAACGCTACCTAACAATCCGATATTGGCTGCTTTATTTCAAAAGCTTGGGACCGACACATACAGGAAGTAGTACTACCGCACCAAAAAGGTACTTTTAAGAGATGATCTAAGATGAATATGTTCTTGTTCGATTGCAGAAAAAAGCTTTTATTAGAATCTCTTGAATAACGTACACTTTCTTAGCTCTTGAATTACAAGTACAGCATCCTTTCCTGTTATCATAGTAAACGTCAGCACAGGTCATGATAATTGTATGATTATAAGAAAAAATTTTTTTTTAAGCGTGCAGAGTTGACACGCTGTGCTTTAATGTCACAAAAAGACGCTTTTCGTCGCTAATATTTAACGCTATTTCATTATATTTTGCCACCACCAGTAGTCGGTTGACACAGCAGTAGACATCAGGCAAATCAACAACGGGAAGCTCTTTTCTGTCGGGAAGCACAATGCGGTAATACTGTCCACACGAAGGTATCGCTAGGAGAGTTATTGATCTTTGCTGGCGGCAAGCAGAATGGCGCTCCGGCTACAACTGCATTGTTAGCTATGGACTTGCTCGGCGCTGGGTCCGCTCTGCTTTTGGAGGGCACTACAGACTGGCACTCACCTGTTACATTTACACTAGACACTGGCACATGCTATATTCACACACAAAACATCTTTGCATTACACACACACACACGCACACACACACACACACACACAAGAACGCGTGCACACACACGCACACGCACGCAAGCACACACACACACACACCTACACACACACACACACACACACACACCTACACCTACACACACACACACACACACACACACACACATATATATATATATATATATATACATACATATAAGCTTTGTTTATAATTGAATATTTCTTGCAGTCATTGCAAACCAAGCTGCTCTGTAAGTTGCTGGAATGGTGCTCGGTACTTATCCTTGGAATTTATTAGTTTATTGTAATTTAGTCCCTTGCGGATTCATTCCAAGAACTGGCCCTCAGCACTTGTGTCTTAAGAGGTTATCTTTTTTATATTTTCTACTTTCCACAAGAAAATGTAGCTTGTTTTGCTCTTTCATGATTTTCTTTTGCTTCTTACGTGGTGCCTTTGGTTGGTTTTTTGAAAACTCAACAAACATACTACGGTATTGCACACCAGCCTTTTTCTGGGATAGCATTCTTCTTAAAACCGAAAAGGCAGAGGAGTCAAATTACAACTTTCCGCGGTCACTGAGGAGAAACAATCAGGTTTCGAAATATCGGTATCTGACCAGGAGTTACATGTTAGTGAATTTTCTCCCCATTGGAGATGGTCTCCCCCTTGGAACTATAAACTTGTCAAAGGCTCATTTTGAGAAGCATTTATTTTATTTTTTTTTCCCCATTCACCCACTCAAGCACATACTGTTAGTTAGGCAGAATTATCTACCACTGCAGATAAGAATGCTTATCTCCCCCTTATTAGTAGCAAGCTTGTATAGAATGATATAGAGAGAGAGAGAGAGAGACTTTCAACAGGGATACAAGCACGAAGTAGCGTCCATCCTGTTCCACTTCACACACTTGTGAAAACCGGCTGTGTAAAGCACAGAGTATGCCCCACTTGAGGTGTGTGTCTGCTTTAATGACTTCTCTCCAGACAAGGGAGCGCCTTTCTTTTCATTGTATGGCCACACGCCACAGTTAGGATCTTGCATTAAAACACTACATAACCCATGTAACCGTTTAGAGGCCTATCATAATTTTTTAAAGCCAGCATTTAATGTTAAATTGATAACTGATTTAAAGAACAACCCCCCCAATTTTTTTTTTTTTTTTTTTGGGGGGGGGGGGGGGGGACACAATCAAAATTCTCAAAACTATCTAATTGCGTAAGTCTATAAATACTCCACTCCATAAGCAAGGCCTTGGCGCATTAACTTTTTTTTTTTTTTTTTTGGTGTGCAGCCTGTACTTTTGGGAAGGAGGGGGTATCTCTGAAAAAGTCACTCTGGTCGACACTGCTGCTTTACACTTGAAACTGGAAGAACAGGTGGCATTCTTCCCCACTGGGTGGACGTTACATCAATGAACGTGCGTGGATGACTTTCTCCAGTTGCTCGTAGTTGAAACTGTCCAGATGTATAACGTCAGAACAGCCACTTGAAAGCCTGTGTCCCTTTGCAGTTCCCATGCACCCAGCATGTATGCGGGCAAAGAAAAGATACACATTTCCTTATTATCAGTATTATGATTATTATCATTATTACCTCGCCTCACGCAATGTCTCCTTCCTGAAAGTCTCGTTTTCATTCAACGCCCACTTTGCGCCGAGTAGGATGAAGGCTCGTTCATTTTCGTTGTCCTGAGTGTTTTGTATCTTGCCTGATGACGACCTAAGAGGTCGAAACGCGTCATGTTTTGTCTCGTGATTCGTTTGCCTACCTTTTTTTAGTGGTGCAGTATCATTAACATTTCAAATTTGTATAGATTTCCGCCCGCAGTCGCCTCACCGTGCAACTAAATACATTTCCTTCTTTGTTGTATGTGGGGAATTGTGTTGTTGTTGTTGTCGTTCTGTGTTAAGTTTCCTGGTTTGTTATGAGTGCCTGTTACCTGCATGTGTGCTAGATGAATGTCTATAACACACAGCTTTACTGTAAAGTAACATGCCTTAAACTGCTTCATTATGAGACTTCACTGGCATTCCATTTTCTTACATCTGTTTTATCATTTAGTATTTAAGTTTTACTGCCTGACTTAGGCATTCCTTTCATGATGATAAAATATTTACACGTCACACACACACACACACACACACACACACACACACACACACACAACACACAAAACACACACACACGCGCGCGAGCGCGCACATGCACGCACACAGGCACGCACGCACACACACCACACACACACACACACACAGGCGCGCGCGCAAAAAAACATGCGCGCGCGCACAGAGAGAGAGAGAGAGAGAGAGAGAGGAGAGAGAGAGAGAGAGAGAGAGAGAGAGAGAGAGCAAACATTTTTCTTGAGGGTAAAATGGATACGTTAATAGATTTTTTTTTACACCATGCCCTCAGTAACAACAAAAGCAAACATATTATCTAATGAGCATATGTGTTATACATGGAAAGGAAAAATGAAAACTAAAATGATAACGACGAAACATGGAAAATAAACATCACTTAGCAAACGAATTAAGTCACATTTACGAATCATATAGATTCAAGGGAAAAAAAATAGCACGCTCCCCTCTCTCTCTCTCTCTGTCTCACACCACGCTCACATACACACACACAGACAACAACACATAGTCAGACAGACAGGCAGACAGACAAACACACACACACACGCACGCACGCACCACCACACGCACACACACACCACACACACACACACACACCACACACACACACAACCGGCTTCCTCCACTCCTCCCGGAAGTCAGACCTCTCAGAGAGTTTCTGAGTGTGAAGCCAGTCCATGCACTGATGTTGTCCTCCATCTCATTCTCCGTCTTCCTCTCCTTCTGCCTCCTCGCACTGTTCCTTGTACAATGGTTTTGACAAGTCCTGTTGATCTTGATACATGACCATACCATCTTATTTTCCTTCTATTCACTGTATGGTCCAATGGCTTGCCTTACTCTAGTCTGGGCCTCCAAGTTCGTAAATGGTCTCTGTATGAGATGCCAAGGATCTTGCGGCAGCATTTCCTCGCTAATGCCTGTATCCCTCTCTCAAGTTCATCTGTCAGAAGTTCATGTCTCAGAGCAATAAAGAAAATATGGCAACGACAAGGGAGCGCATCAGTCTGATCTTGGTACTGACAGTGATGTTTCTGTCATTCCAGATGGGTCTTATAATCTGGCTAGCTCTGCTGTTGTTTGCGCAACTCTGGAGAGCACTTCAGGCTTTGTTCCCTCATCTCTACATTATAACATCACAATAAATGCGGACTATAAACATGTTGGCACCAGTAGTAAGACGTCAGCCGACATAATCGTTCAAGCAAAGACTACGAACATGACAGTGGCGCTCATTATCAACAGACCGGCCATGACGTTGGAGACAGTTTCCAGCGAGGGTGTTCGGAGATGGACACCATGTCTTGCGCTGAGCTCGTGTGTTGCCGCGTGACTCGTGCGGCTCCCTGCGTCCACGCCACACACCCACTGCACCGCTCTCCTCAGAAATGAGGGTCCTCCTGGTGAGGGATAATGGATGATAAGTGCTCTCTCTCTCTCTCTCTCTCTCTCTCTCTCTCTCTCTCTCTCTCTCTCTCTCTCTCTCTCTCCTGGTGTCCAAGTGGACACCTGCTTGTCAGTCACACAATCAGCAGCAGATGTTGCAGGGGAAGGGGTTCGGCGAATTACTGCCGATTCCGTGAAAGAAGACAGGCAAGTCTGGAAAGCTCTTACACACACACACACACACACACACACACACACACACACACACACACACACACCACACATACACACACACACACACACATTCGGTAAGTAGTTATCCATCGCGTGGAAAACGCAATCATTTGCCTGTTACGTGAAATCGGCAAAAGTGTTGCCTGTTACGCATATTCTGGAATTCCGCGAAATCGGCACGACACACACACACACACAACACACACACACACACACACACACACACGCGCGCAGCGCGCTCGCGCGCGCGCGCACACACACACACATATATACACACATACCACACACACAGACAGACACACACATCTATGTATCAGTATCTACCTATCTATCTATTCACGCATATGTGTGTGGTGTGTGTGTGTGTGTGTGTGTGTGTGTGTGTGTGTGTGTGTGTGTGTGTGTGTGTGTGTGTGTGTGTGTGTGTGTGTGTGTGTGTGTGTTGTGCGGCGCGCGCGCGTGAGTATCTATGTATTTATGCTATGCTGTGCACATGCTCGCCTGACTATATACATGTGCATTTTTTGTTGACACGGCAGAGAGCGCTAGGACGAAGAGGGGATGTCCAGACCATGGATGGTTATTGCATACTGAATGTTGCCATGTGAATACATCCACAGTTTGTATCATGACGTCAGATCTGATCTTGATGGGTAAATACTGGGCGAACGCCATCTGTGATTGCAGACGGACAATCAGACAGACTGACAGACAGACAGTATGCTAACAGCCACACATACCCCCACATGCTGGGAGAGTGAGGCAAGCATACCTCTTCTGTGCACTGTGTCTTCCTGAACAACTACAGCGTCTGATTTCACGTTCTCCGCCTCAGCTGCCCTTGACCTTTGGTCCTCAGCTTCATGCAAATTGCGCAACTCTTCATCCTCTTTTTCCGGCTTCATCGTCATCAGCTCCACCTCATCGGCCTCGCCGCTGTTCTCAACTAATACCACGTCATCAGTGTCTGCACTCTGATCAACCAGCGTCGTGACGTTGCATGTTGTGCCGTCTGGGTTTCCCTGAAGAGCGGCCATCTTGGCGACGTAAGCTTCCGGGTCACGTGACCATTCGTTGATATCCCAGCAAGGCTCCTTGCTGTGGCGGGACCACCATGTCAGTCGCTGGATCTGTGGAGGAAAAGAGGGTGGACATAGATTTAATGGTGTTTACCGTAACAAAAAGAAAAGTCACGTTGTTTTCTGTGGCCTCATTTGTGTACGTTGATCATGCAGTTAGTACAAAGCATCATTCATCTTCCGTTTTACCCACTCCTAGAGTATGGATGCATCACCTGGTCCCCATACCTGCAGCAAGATATCAACCAGCTGGAAAAAAAATCCAACGCCTCTCAGCCAGATTTATTACTGGTGACTACTCCTCCAGATCCCCCGGCGCCAGTACCAACATGTTGTCA
>CM065735.1:32421650-32426650 GCA_033310375.1 Conus canariensis | reverse complement strand
CCTAGTCTCCCAACAAAAGAAAATGCACTACTCACTCGTAGCTTTCGACAGCCATCCGGCCATCTTCCTCAGCGATGCTGTTGCTGACTGAGTGAACTCGATTCAGATCACGCCACCATAGGACGTACCCAGACGTACACATACACATTCGTGTCGCGAAGCTGGAGCTTTTCCCCATGTACACAGAGGACTGTCGGGTGGACGAGGATGGACTGCTGTTGTAGATAGATTACACTGACCTTGGGTTCATGGGCATTTGCGTTGTCAGATAGGCTTGTTTTCCAGCTACCGGCAATCGGATACCGGTCGTGGTTGGACTGTATAATGTTGAGTAAAACATTTTCCACACTCTACCTAGCAGAAAAACATGACTTTCTCTGTAAAATACCGACAGCTTCGGTAAAAAAAAAAACAAACAAAAAAACAACAACAACAACATGGAGATAATTATCTTCTGTCTTTTTAAAATCAAATCATTGTACAATTGATCTTTTGTCATGAGCAGCCGCCTAATTCAACTGGACCGTTTAATGCCATCGACGGTGATTTGTTCATTGTCTACCAAGTCATTTGTCAACCAAACGTAATACAGAAACGTTTCGGTGGATTCATATCCGTATGTAAATGTGTCGAATGCTTTCTATGATAGTTTACTGTCAATCAGATTTCTTGCTCATGCCCTAACGTTATTTTACAGGGGTTCAGCTGGACTTTCATTCATCCAATCCATTGCTATCACACTCACTTCAGTTAGAATGGATTTGTTGAATCAGAATGCGTATCACACTGCACAACTATTACTCCAGTGCCATCCATGCTCACCTCTGGCATATGACCTCGAGATGACATGACGTCATACGAAATAAAACAGAAAACAAACAAACAAACAAACAACAACAACAACAACAACAACAACAACAACAACAACAACAACAACAACAACAACAAAAGACTGCTGGCATGAGCTCTGATTTAAAGTTGAAGCTATGTCGGGAAAATTCAGAGTTAACAACACGACACCATGAACATGGAGAGTTAACAACATGATATCATTAAGGAGACTTAACAACTTGACATCATGAAAGAGCGTTAACAGCATGACATCATGAAGATGGAGAGTTAACAACACGACATCGTGAAGATGGAGAGTTGACAACATGACATCATGAAGATGGAGACTTAACAACAGGACATCATGAAGATGGAGAGTTGACAACATGACATCATGAAGATGGAGAGTTGACAACATGACAACATGAAGATGGAGTGTTAAAAACATGACATCATGAAGATGGAGAGTTAACAACATGACATCATGAAGATGGAGAGTTAACAGCATGACATCGTGAAGAAGAAGAATGAACAACATGACGCCATGAAGATGGAACGTTTACAGCATGACGTCATAAAGATGGATGAGTGTAAAGCACATTCTCGAAGAAAATCGAGTTCGTGGCTTCCACCCCTTACGGTAAGGCCGACTGATGGTCTTTGATGAGTCATTACGGTAAGGCCGACTGATGGTCTTTGATGATCATTACGGTAAGGCCGACTGATGGTCTTTGATGATCATTACGGTAAGGCTGAATGATGGTCTTTGATGATCATTACGGTAAGGCCGACTGATGGTCTTTGATGATCATTACGGTAAGGCCGACTGATGGTCTTTGATGATCATTACGGTAAGGCTGAATGATGGTCTTTGATGATCATTACGGTAAGGCCGACTGATGGTCTTTGATGATCATTACGGTAAGGCCGACTGATGGTCTTTGATGATCATTACGGTAAGGCTGAATGATGGTCTTTGATGATCATTACGGTAAGGCTGAATGATGGTCTTTGATGATCATTACGGTAAGGCTGAATGATGGTCTTTGATGATCATTACGGTAAGGCTGAATGATGGTCTTTGATGATCATTACGGTAAGGCTGAATGATGGTCTTTGATGATCATTACGGTAAGGCTGAATGATGGTCTTTGATGATCATTACGGTAAGGCCGACTGATGGTCTTTGATGAATTATTACGGTAAGGCTGAATGATGGTCTTTGATGAATTATTACGGTAAGGCCGACTGATGGTCTTTGATGAATTATTACGGTAAGGCTGAATGATGGTCTTTGATGAATTATTACGGTAAGGCCGACTGATGGTCTTTGATGAATTATTACGGTAAGGCTGAATGATGGTCTTCGATGAATCATTACGGTAAGGCCGACTGATGGTCTTTGATGAATTATTACGGTAAGGCTGAATGATGGTCTTCGATGAATCATTACGGTAAGGCCGACTGATGGTCTTTGATGAATTATTACGGTAAGGCTGAATGATGGTCTTTGATGAATTATTACGGTAAGGCCGACTGATGGTCTTTGATGAATTATTACGGTAAGGCTGAATGATGGTCTTCGATGAATCATTACGGTAAGGCCGACTGATGGTCTTTGATGAATTATTACGGTAAGGCTGAATGATGGTCTTTGATGAATTATTACGGTAAGGCCGACTGATGGTCTTTGATGATCATTACTCTTTTCAGCGGTGCTTACTAACCGTCGTAAACTACTGTGTACTGCGGGTTCCTCAAGCATCGAAGACTGAGGGACTGGCAGACTGCTACGAGCCTTAGTGAAGACTCAGTGTCTCCATTTGCAAAGTATTCATACCATAAATGAAAGAATGATTTGTTACACACATCAACCAAACAAACTTACGAATGGCGATGTTCCATTTTGACTTTTCCTGATTCTGGAACGTGCTGAATAGAAATGTCCAGAATTTTGGAGTGACTAAAAAGCCGAAGAAAGGTTTTGACTGGTGACTACCTTTCCCTACGAGTGTTCGTTTGTTGACGTTCAGCTGATGTACACACACTCTACCATCTGTAAGTTCAGTAAGGCGACAAAAAAGATGTCTTGCTGCGGTCACCTTCAAAGTCAGTTGCCCATACACGTAATGAACCTTTATGTTGATCGGTTTGTTTTAGCATGCATTGCAAATGAACAGAGGAATGAGGATGGAGTAGGCTTCATCGTAGAGAATAGTACAATACGAATTATAAAAAAACAAACAAAAAAAAAACAACCTAATAGCTTACCTCCCCACGATCATGACTTCTAATTCGGAAGCCCTCCGACGGATGTAGGTCCACACGTCCATGGCAAAAATGGTAGCCGATGAATTGAAGATTGATGTCAGTGATGACATCAGCGCTGACATCATCACGGCCAGCATCATGCCACGGGCCCCTGGAAAATGATCCGTCACAGAAACTGTTCTGTTAGATTTGATATGATAACAAAACCATGCAATATATTTAACATCACGATGTGCGATCCATGTCACGATGAACGTTTTTAAAGGCCAATGTACAACGTAGTTTCCACGTAAGTTTCGTGTATGTGTCTTCCTCCTCACTCCATTTCTCCCCGGCCCTCACCCTTACCCCATTCCCCCATCCCATTCCTCCATAGTCCGTTTTTGTGAATGGGCCTTAATAGCTTAAACCACATTAAAACTATTCGCATTTGCATTCATATTCGTTCTCTCTCTCTCTCTCTCTCTCTCTCTCTCTCTCTCTCTCTCTCTCTCTCTCTCTCTCTCTCTGAATAGTCACAAATTGAATACGTACATAAATTAACACCTAAATAAATGCCTAAATAAAACAAAAAAAAAATAATGAATAAATGAATGTATAAACAATCAGATAAATAAGTAATTAAATTGACGGGAGACTCCTAACAGGCATACAAACAGACTTGTGTAGGAAACTAGGAAACAACTGAATATTTCAACTAGCTCCTGGTTAGGGAGGAACAAAAGTGAACTTCATAAGTCATAAATTTCTCAATGTAGAGTAGGTGTCTGTTAGCAGTGGGGTAAGACATCCATCTGAAAAAGGCACGCCTTCAAACGCCCACCCATCCCAAAACTGTAGGTTCGAATCCCGGCAGAGCAACGAAAACCAAATGTAAAGGAATCAAAAAAGAACAAAAATGTGAAGAACAGTTAATTAGTTAGTGAATCAGTCATGTAGTTAGATAGTAAATAAGGTAGTTAGTGCTTTAATTAGTTAGCCGTTTAATTAGTTAGTGAGAATAGTTTTTCTTTTTTTTTTTTCATTTTTATTCGGGGGGGGGGGGGGGGGGGGACTTCTACCAGTCTACAAGTAGTAAAGAGCCTTTTTCTGTCCCTAACGTTCTAATTGTCTTTAAAAAATCAACAACATGTACATGTATATAGATATACAAAAAAGAAACAACGAAGAGATGGAAATAGGAAGATAAAGAAAGAAATAAGAAGGAAATGTAAGACAGGGAGGATCGATGTACTGTGAAGATATTATGAGAAGATGACTATAAAATTGAGAATGATAGAACTAACTAACTAATTAAGTAATCAACTAATTATTCTTTTCTGGTACCACCGCGCAGACTTTGGGGTTTTGCTTTATATTCTAACATTAGTTTTGTGCTCGGTGTCGGGTAAATACATCGATTTTGAATCGCGTTGGGTTGTATTATTTTCCTGCTCATAGCCTTCAGTATTTTTTGCACTAACAGTCATATGAAAATCTGTTTCTGATTGATGTACCATAAAGATATTATGAGAAGATGATTATGAATTGAGAAAGATATAACTAACTGACTAGCTAATTAAGTAATTTAGTTGACGGGAGACTCCTAACAGGCATACAAACAGACTTGTGTAGGAAACTAGGAAACAACTGAATATTTCAACTAGCTGCTGGTTAGGGAGGAACAAAAGTGAACTTCATAAGTCATACATTTCTCAATGTAGAGTAGGTGTCTGTTAGCAGTGGGGTAAGACATCCGTCTGAAAAAGGCACGTCTTCAGACGCCCACCCATCCAAAAGCTGCAGGTTCGAATCCCGGCAGAGCAACGAAAACAAAATGTGAAGGAATAAACAAAAAAAAAATGTGAAGAACACTTAATTAGTTAGTTAGTCAGTCATGTAGGTTAGAAAGTTAATAA
>CM065735.1:32406650-32409150 GCA_033310375.1 Conus canariensis | reverse complement strand
AAGAGAGAGATGAGAGAGAGAGAGAGAGAGAAGAGAGAGAGAGGAGAGAGAGAGAGAGAGAGAGAGAGAGAGAGAGAGAGAGAAGAGAGAGGAAAATATTGAAAAATAAAGAAAGGATGTTAGAAGAAGAAACAAAAAGAAGGAAAGAAGAGCAGGAGGAGGAGGAGGAGGGGGGAAGAGGAGGAGGACGACGACGATGACAAAGGGGTAGAAAATGAAGAAGAGGAGGCGAAATAAAAATGTTTACATGGGTAGGGAAACAGTGGGAACTCGGAAAGGATGACGATGACAATGATGATATAGCTATGATCTTTTTTGTTCACAATGGTAGAAACTGTGTAGCTGAAACTGCTTCTTTTTCAGTCTTGCAGTCAGGGACTCACCTTACAAATTCATGCTAATCACACAGGTAAATTGGTTTAAATAAATTTACTTCGAATTAGCAATCACATAGTTTTTTCCCAATAAATGTCAAAATTTGAAAAAAAAAACCCAACAAGCTAGTGTTTTACACAGGTAAATTCGTTGTACACGAATGTATATAAATGGTTAAATCAACTGCTTGCAGTTACATAGTAGTGACATCAAACATACCAACACATACATATAAAGTAACCAGCTAAATGCAAGGCACGCACAGATCAGCTGCAGAGCAGAAAAAGAATAGAGAAAGAACGAAAGTAAATTGGGGGGGGAAAAAAAAGCAAAAGGTTGGAAGAGTTTAGGACAGAAAAAAAAACAAAGGGGCTGAAAAGAGAGTGGGAAGAAACAGCTGAAAAAGAGTGTGACGCAAAAATAGGGAGAAAGGTGCCGAGACAAAGGAGTCACAGACAAACACTAAGCGGAAAAATAACTCAAGAACATTTTTTGTTTTCCCCTTTTTTTTTTCTCAGCTTGTGTACTTCGATTTGACTTATCCTATTTTGCTTCCCACACTCAGTCTTGTTTGTCTTGCTGGTACAAGCCTTCTGGGTGGAAACGCGTTGCGTCTGTTCTGAGATGTGTACGTTCCGTTCATACAGGGAATGGAAGCGATGGAGACAGTGAAGTTAGGGGCGGAGCAGGAAGAAGGAGACTCACTGATGATCATGAGGAAAAAGGCGCCGATCAGCATAATGACCGTCTGTAGGAGGTCCGTCCACAGAACTGCCGTCAGTCCACCTGTGGCACACACACACACACACACACACACACACACACACACACACACACACACACACACACCACACACCACACACACACACCGCAATACACGCACGAATGCACAAGCACACAAACACACACACATACACGAACACACGCACGCGCGTTCGCTCACGCGAAAACAAACACACACACACACACACACACACACACACACACACACACACACACACACACCACACACACACACACACACTTTGTGCACTCACCTACAAACATGCATTCATTCATTTTTTTATCTTTCTTACTTTCACTTTACTGTTTAACTCTCTCTCTCGCTCTCTCTCTCTCTCTCTCTCTCTCTCTCTCTCTCTCTCTCTCTCTCTCTCCTCTTTATCTCTGACATTCCCCTCTCTCTATCTCTGACATTCTACCCTCTCTCTCTCTCTCTCTCGCCCTCCCCCTCTATCTCTGACACAGCCCCCCCCCCCACCCCCACCCCGTCCTCTCTCTGCCTTCCCTCCTCTGTCTCACTCTCTTTCTCTCTCCACTCTCCCTCTCTGTGAAAAGCAAGACCACCTACCTGTGATGGTAAAGATGGCAGCAATAGCCAGCAGCAGCACGATGGCCGGGTAGATGTCCCACCCGATCGCCTGCTCCACGAACAGAGCTCCTGCGTATAGATCCGCCTGTGGTGAGAAAGTCAACACACTGGCAACGACCAAAGCCGGACAGTGTCTGGCACATAAACACATTTTCTTCGGATCTCTGTTTTACGTTGGGTAAGCTTTCGTGCTACTAAAACTGTGCACGTAATTGTGTGTGTGTGTGTGTGTGTGTGGTGTGTGTGTGTGTGTGTGTGTGTTGATGCGTGTGTGTATGCGTGGTGCTGTGGTGTGTGTGTGTGTGTGTGTGTGTGTTGTGTGTGTGTGTGTGTGCGCGCGCGGCGCGCGCGTATGTGCGTACATGTGTGTGTATGTGTGTGGTGTGTGTGTGTGTGTGTGTGTGTGTGTGTGTGTGTGTGTGTGTTGTGTGTGTGTGTGTACATGCATGGGTGTGTGTGTTTGTGAGTGCGTGCGTGTGCTCGTCTGTGAGAATAAGTGTGTGTGTGTGTGTGTGTGTGTTGTGTGTGTGTGTGTGTGTGTGTGTGTGCGCGCGTGCGCGTGCGTGCGTGCGTGCGTGCGTGCGTGCGTGCGTGGTTTGTGTGTATGTGTGTCAAGTCAAGTCAAGTCAAGTCAAAATTATCTTTATTGAGGTTTAAAGAATAAGCTTTCCACCTTTTTTACATCCTGCCCTCATAAACAAGAAAGAAACTAATTGAACATATAACCACAAGCTCAAAAAACATTTTTAAAAC
>CM065735.1:32359150-32399150 GCA_033310375.1 Conus canariensis | reverse complement strand
GTGCGTGCGTGCGTGCGTGCGCGCGCGCGCGCGCGCGCGCGCGCGTGTGTGTGTGTGTGTGTGTGTGTGTTAGCATCATTCGGAAATGGTTAAGGGATGTGAGATGGAGGGAGACAGGGGTAAGCACAATCGTTTAAGCCTATATAACGTCTGTGGGGGGATGGAGCTTAAGCAAGGTGGCAAACACAGCACACACACACACACACACACACACACACACACACACACACACACACACACGTTTGCTTGCTTGCTTGCATAAACAAGCACAATTGCATAAGCACACTCACGCTCGCAAGCACGCACACACACAGACACACACTCACACAGACACAGACACACACACGCACGCGCGAGCGCGCGCGCGCACACACACACACACTCACACACACACACACACACACAGATAAAAAAAAACAAACAGATATGAGGTAGATTATTAACCACGTCCCCTTTTTAAGCGAAGTAATCTGATAAGAAGCCGGATAAAAAAAAGCCCGTCAGAAATATGTGTGTGTGTGTGTGTGTGTGTGTGTGTGTGTGTGTGTGTGTGTGTGTGTGTGTGCGTGCTGTGTGTGTGTGTGTGTGTGTGTGTGTGTGTGTGTGTGTGTGTAGTGTAGTGTAGCGTAGTGTGCGTAATGTAGTGCGCGCTCGTGCATGTGTGAAGAGCAATAAACAAACAAAAAATAGATTCACAAACCTACCAACTCTCCTTGAAGGGCGGTTTCCCGGCATTCCACTTTATTTAAGAACCCCCTTTTTTTTCTCAGACATCCGGGTATGCCTTTAATGTCGGAATGTGTCTGAAGTGATTTGCACCTATAAAAGAGCTCGTTTCAACACACAAAATAAATAATTGTTAAGTATTTTCTCACAACTGTGTGACATGACTGCCCATTTTCTGCTCCTTGTCACTTAGAGCACGGCCTATATCCACCCCAAAGGGTGTTTCTAGAGCATGCCCTAAATCACTGATTGTGGAGTGGTTTTGCGAATGCGATTTGAATCAGTTTAGGTCAAGGCCTCTGTCAGGCATGGACATTCAAGGGACATAATTGCGCATATTGTAAGGCGTAGTTATTGCAGCGGTCAGTTCTTTCTTTTTCCCGTGTCGATATTTGGGAGTTACGATGCGTGTTTTTTGTGTGTGTGTGTGTGTTTTGGTCGAGTCATTGTTGGTAGGTGATCGACCAAAGAGGGTGGAGTTTGTGCCTATATTTGGCTGTATCCATTCTTGTGATTTTGTGGTCTGTTGCCTTGGTAATTTATGGGTGATTGGTTGACCAGCTATTGGAGATTGGTGCTTGTATATGGTTGTGTCCATATTTGGTCTTGTGTACAAGCTGTTGGCGGTTATTGATTGATGATTGGAGGGATTTATAATCTAGAGTCTGTGCCGATACACAGTTGTTCCCATATTGGGAAGTGTGGTCTCGTCACCCTAGGTGACTTATTGCCGATTGGTTTCTGGCAAGTTGGTGTTTCGAGTCTGCATACGATGTCTCTATCTATGCCCCTATCTGGAGTTTTGTCGTGCCGTTCCCTGGGCAACCTATTGATGATTGGTCGAAGTCAGGGTGTGGCCTTGTCAGTTTCATGGTGTCTGTCAACTCTAAGTGTCGTCTGTTTTTGACTGTCTGATTCAGTTGTTTGCGACTCCTGGCTCGAGATGGAGGTCTTTTGATCCAGCATTTGGTGAGGCAGTTTTGCCACTTTGTTTGGTGAGCTGCCAGGAAACCCATCGGTGCGTCCTTGTGACAGCTCGGGATTCCAAGAAGAAGTCATCGGTGTGTCGGTGTCTGCCACCAGTGTCCACGCCTTCAAGGGAGCGAGGGTTTCCCCGGTCTGGAGCTGCTCTGGCGGGTGTTTGTCCTGTATTGTCTTCGTTGGTCATCGTAACTCCAGGTGAGAAGTGTGGGGCAGGTTGTTCATTGAAGAAGGGAGTTGGAGGTAGATGATTTTGGATCGAAACGCGTCGTTTGTACATAGGCGAAATGTGAGAAGCGCGATTCAGTTTAGTATGAAAAACAGAGGATCTACGGGGCCGTAAATCGCGCCGGCTTGTAGACAAGGGGGGAAGGAGTGAGAGGGAGGTGTCACATGCTTGACGCGCGCTACTGTTTCGGGCGAAAGGTTATCGTCATGCGCGCGCGCGCGCCGAATGTCGGTATGTGCGGCGGTTGTTGTTTACATTGCATTGTGTTTCCGTCGTTTGTTGAAAATGAATTAAAAAAAAAAAAAGGTGTTGTTTTAAATTCCGATAATTATCGTGTCAAACCATAAGTTCGTATATATGAAAATTGATGAGGATTATCATAGGTTTTTGTTTATTCTTATTTTTCTTTTGATTGGAGAAGAAAATTATTTCGTATGCCCTTCTTTTCATATGAAGGATGGCTGTTGCGCCGAAGCGATAATGGGAGGGGGATGGTGGTGTGCTTTGACCTCGAGTAGGGGGAAGAGGGAGTGTGAAGGTGGTTATTGTAGTTGGAAAGGACATGGTATATGGTTGGTTGTTTGAAGTTGGTGAATTATAATTATGACGTTGGTGGTTTGAATTGATGAATAATTGCGGTGTTATGCATTGATATATTTAATGCATTATGTTTTTTGTGATTATTATTGGAAGTTGGAATAGGTCGTTTTTAAATTTGTTGTGTTATTCTTAAGTTAGTGCAGTGATTTGGTTGCAAGTTGAAATTGATTAGGCGTATGCCCAGTCACGTACAGCCCAGCAGGGGGGCGCCGTCCTGTCGCTCCGCTTTTGTTAGTATGTCTGGGTCTGCGTTACTATATATGGCCTCGCCGGTCATTTGTTTTCGATCGCTATCGGTTTTGGTGATACTGCGCTGTGACAGTGGTCATTCATTTTATTATTGGATTATGATATCATATCGGGGTTAACCCAATATTGTCTCTTATTCAGCAGCGGCGAGCGCTTCTGCTCTCCGGTGTTGTTGTTGTTGTTGAATCAAATCTTAAATAAATGTTAGCGAACCGCCCAGAGAAATGTGGACAAACGAGTCACAAAACACAGCGCGTTTCGACCTCTTAGGTCTTCTTCAGGTGAGTCACAAACGAATAAAATAACGAAAATTCACTTAGCTTTGATCGCTTCAGATCGCTTCAGAGTTCAGCGCAAGAAGCTTCCTTGCGCTGAACTCTGAAGCGATCTGAAGCGATCAAAGCTAAGTGAATTTTCGTTATTTTATTCGTTTGTGACTCACCTGAAGAAGACCTAAGAGGTCGAAACGCGTTGTGTTTTGTCTTGTGACTCGTTTGTCCACGTTTCTCTGGGCGGTTCGCTAACATTTATTTAAGATTTGTTTAGATTTCCGCCTGCAGTCGTCTCACTTTGCAACTAGATCAGTTGTTGAATCGTTTGGCATTCATTATATGCCGTTGAAGAAAACAGTAATTCTTTATTATTTCATAAATTCCCTGTGGATAATTTCGTTGATTGATTTATGGCATCATCCTGTCCCACTTGGGTACATACCGTTTGAGTGTGTCGATTGAGATATGGAATAATATGATATTGATAGTATGGTATGTGAAAGGATGGTTGTTAATAATTTTTGTCACATTGACAGTATTATTAATTGACTTTGCTGACTTCGATATTCCAGAATATGGAGAAAGCCGGGGTGTTCATAATCGGAAGTTAACAACTGCTTTTTTTGTGTGCACTCTGTTTTTTTTATGGATATTGTAGGCTGATTTATGTCCCGTTTGGTAGAATTGTGAGTGCCAGATTGGGTTGTTGGTGTATGTGTTACACTTAGTTTGATGCCTCAAATGCCTTGGCCGACATTGAAGTCGCAGAGACAATGGGTTGTAGTTCTGGTGTGCCCGAAGTTCTATGATCAGTTGCGGGCCAGAGTAGTCATGAAACTATTTTATGTCCAGGTGTCGACAGGGTTTGAGCGCTCTGCTGCTCCAACCTCTGGTGTGAGGCATCTTACCTGGTACTGCCCTGTTTCCGACTTCTTTCTGGCCGACCTCTAGGTCATCGCTACGAACGACTGGGAGGGGGCGTGCTCATCCTTCTGCGAGCGTCGGAGCTCCCCCTCCTGCTGCTGAGATCTGCTGAGCTGCTGGGCTCTTCATTTTCTTCAATGTGTGTCACAGTGTACTTTGAATCAGTGAGTCCGTGACGAACCTTGTGACATTGTCAATTCTTCATCGTTCGGCGCTTCGTCTGCTGGGGCATCAGGACCTCAGTGACAGTGTGGTCACCAGTGCACAAACCGTGAACGTTCGTAAGGGGGAAAAAGTTGGAGTGTGGGAATTGATCGTGTAAAAAACAAACAAACAAACAAACAAAAAACGGTTCTCGTGTGTGAAGGGTGAATGGTATTGTGCGTGAGTTGTTTATATATATATATATATATATATATATATATATATATATATATATATTTGTATGTATTGTGTGGAGGGGGAGTTGTAATGAACTGTTTTTACTTATTTTTATTTTATTTTATTTACTTTTTTTTTTTTTTTTTTTGGGGGGGGGGGGGGGGGGGTGTCGTTGTGTCCCCTTTGTGGTTCGTATCACGCGGGCACTCTGGGTTCGGTGGGCCATCCTACTTCTGGATGACCCAGCCCAGGTTACCACGTGATAGTCCCTGGAGTATCCCTGGTCCGGTATTAACCCTGTGTGGGTTGGGGTCCCTTGATGCTTCCTGGATTTGAAGGTGGGGTGTCGAGGCATTTTTATTGTGTTTTGCTGATTTTGGTGTTTTTTTTTGTATTATTGTTTGAGGATTTTTTTTTGCTGATAGTGTGTGGGTGAGTGTGAATTTGATTAACATTTGATTGTTTGTTGCACCTATTACTTAGTGCTTTGTAGTTTTGTTCTGTGGTGTCGGTAGTTTTAGAGTGTGGGCGGGGTGGATTAAAAGGGGGTACCCTTCTACATTCGAGTATCCCTGTCACTGCACTAGGCGTAGTGACAGCCTCCAACTGAATGGGTATACATACAGAAAACATCATGCAGCTAGTAACCCAGTAATAACCACATTAAAAAAAGAAAAACACTCAGGGCAGTGGTTTTGCAACAACAGAGTGGGGGAAGTTCTGGCTCAGGTCAACAATTACTCCTCCCTTAAATCCAAGTGTTGCTGGGTTTGATTGATATGTTTTGTCGCTTGGGATACTTTGCGAATGTTAAAAGAGGGAAGCTGTCTGTCATATGGGTGAGTGGAAATGTGTTGTGCTGCCGTTATGCCCCTGACAATTCAGGACCAGAGCATCCGACTTCGGCTTGTTTTAAATATCAGAGTGAACGTTCTCCTGGTCTGGCTGCTTTACTGGGCTGATGACTCCAGTCTACCTGGCTATTTGTCCATAGCTGGAGATCGTATGTTCACTGGGGTGTCCTTCCCTACGGTTAAGAGCTCATAGCGTGGCTCTTGATCGCAATATTCTCCTGTCACTGGACACACGGGGCATTTCAGTGGAGGTCACAGTGCCACCTATTTTCCCGCCCCATCCTGCCAGGAACATCACCAGTTAATCCGGGACTGCTTATTCGACCAGGCAATCCTGATTTATATCGCAGCTAACCCTCATATCTAGGGGCATCCCCCCATCCGCCACCCGGGGACCCGCCTGGTTTGGGATGGTTGCCCCTGCTACAGAGAGTAGGGAGTGATTTGGGAACAAAGGGGAAGTCAGTCTGGATTTCCTCCCTCGAGAGTGAACTTGGGCACGTGCCCTTTCTCGCCCACCACGAAAGTGATCTTGGGTGGGGAGTGATCATGGGATGTTGGTTTTATTTCTTCACCTGAGCGCCATCAGCAGTAGATGCGTTTATGCCCCCCCCCCCCCCCCCCCCCCTACGCTGACAGCAGCACCGTACCCTCACAACAGTCCTACACGGAGCATTTCGCGTTTATTTCCGGCACTTCTGTCGATTAATGACAAATGTGTGTATTGTACTTAAGGCACTGAGCACGAAATCTATCGTGAAGAAACGGTACTTTAGAGGAACATACGATTTATGTAATCAAACACAGCAATGCACCCTTCTCCACCTGATGAACGAATGCACTCCATGGTATCGTATACTTTACGCGCGGTCAATGAGAACCGGGTCAGTGTGTCTGTCCGCACTATCCCTGGTCACTGTGAGAGAGGACGCAAGTGAGACGGAGACAGCATGCCACTAATAAACGGTATCTTCCAGGGTGTGGGAAATTTGGCCGAGGGCGCGCGCGCGCCAGCTGGTGTGATGAACAACACGTGCCATGCGCGCGGCCGTGAGAAAGAATGAGTAGGCTACAACTGCAAGGGAGCATGCGTGGCTGTTAGCTTACGGCCAGCTGTTAGCGTTGGGGGCCCACGTACGTTCTTCCCGACTGGTTGAGGAATTGTCTTAACTGTTTTGCCTTGTTGGCTCACTAATAAAGCACAGAATTCTCGGTCAGATGTTAGGAGTTTGAATACCACTGCATTTTCGGGCTGCGCACACAGCATGTTGTTAGTTGTATTAGTGTGGTGTTGGGTCCCGCTCAGGTGCCTGGGTGGTTTATATCCGTTTGCCATAGAACACTTGATAGGTGTTGGTGGTTGATGCTTACTACCCCACCCACGATTCTCTCTCTCTCTCTCTCTCTCTCTCTCTCTCTCTCACGCCCGCACGCATGAAAAACACACACACCACACACACACACACACACACACACACACACACACGCACGCACGCACGCACACACACATCGTCGTCGTCGTCATCTCAAGTCAGACATTGCTATTATAATCACTACCCGCATTAAAACGAACATTATTTCATCAGCTATGCAACTTTCACGGTCAACACTATCGTCTCACCCAGAGTCCTACAAAGAGGACGATGGCGAAGTAGCCGACGATAACGACGAGGTCTCCCACGTGAAGAGTGTTATCTCCTTCCGTCTTCCAAGCCATCTTCTCGAAGAGGACGTGGAGTTGTCAGCCTTTCACTTCAGAGCGCTGGAACTGTGCAAGTAGTGTTCACCATAAATGAAGTCTTCCCTCAAGCGTTTGCTTCTCTTCCAATCGGAGCGGCGCGGAGACTTCAGCTCGATGTCGATGCAGGTAAAGTACAATGTTATCTTGCTGACCTGGTACAGATTTGTTTGCCCCGAAATGACAGACTTGGTCCTTCACACACAGACACACACACAACAGACAACACACACACACACACACACACACACACGCACGCACGCACGCACGCACGCACGCACACACACATACATACATTGTTCCAAGCCAGTTAATGACTATGGAGAATGCTCAGTCATTATCATGGAAATTTGTGCATGATCGTTTTGTTCTTCTATGATTACCATATTGTGTCTCATAAACCCTGAGGTTTCATGACAATAGATTTATTCTATTCTATTCTATTCACACACACGCACGGGCGCACGCACACACCCACACACACACGCGCACGCACGTACGCACGCACTCTCACACACAGGCACAGGCACAGACGCACACACGGTAAAATCTTGGACCAAGTGCCTTCAATTTCCAGACAGAGAAGAAAACAGAATTTAAAAAAATATTAAAAGACAGACCTAGGTCTAAAGGAACAGAGAGAGAGAGAGGAGAGAGAGAGAGAGGGAGAGAGAAGTTACCCCTTTCCACGAGTGATCTGTGGGAGTTATTGCTCCTCCAATGGGGAGGTCAGCAGTACCAGCACACGGACAGCTGTTTCACTCTGTGAAGATATCATCAGGCTTGCTACTGAACCCTGGCTTCCTACAAGTGAGAAGCACTTCCAGATAAGCAGAAACAGACAATTACCTCTGGTATATGTTAAAGTAACACATTTTAAACATGTAAATGAAATAAAAACAAAATACAACCCCCAAAAAGTGGGAAACCAACAAGCATCATTCTTCATAAATCTGAAGAACATTAAGCGAAGGTGAAATGACGATCTTGAAGAAAATTATATGGTTATATTTGTCTAAAGATCAATAGGTAGAAATAGGAAAGACACAGCTGAGGATAGTTCCACACGGATTTCAAATTTCGGTTCGAAAGTCCCACTTTGGATGTCACTCCACAAGCTTGAAGAACTCTGGTGCGAAATGTGCAGACATATCGTAATAATAACAAAACAGTGGCTCGGATGCCTGCAATTTCCAGTCAGGAAATAGAGTAAGTATCAAAACCCACCCACCCCTAAACTAAAGAACCTTAAGGGACAGATTTGCCTGTTGACTTCATGTTCGTTCCAAACAATTTCACTACTCAGTCTGTGGTTGACATCCACTTCGATGCGCACAGACCAGTCTCTCGGACAGACAATATTCGGAGCTCAAGGCGCCCCCAGACTCTGTACCCAGACTAGATCCACACTTTAGAAATGACTCTAGAAATGGAAATAGCAGCCCACAAAGAGACACCAGCCCTGCACGCTTAAATCGGTAGCCACTACATAAACGCCGCGAAGCCTTACCAGTAGTGTTTTCAATTGTTGGTGGACATTGTTTTCCTTTCAACACTGCGTCGATTGACTCGGAAACACCTCCCAGTTTCCATGTGACTGTCTAAACAAAAACGCTACATTCTTTAGCAATCGCTTAACTGTTTTGACGTTTAATGCAGAGAGAGAGAGAGAGAGAGAGAGAGGGGGGCAGAGGAGATAGGGGCAGCTGCTGGTCAGCATCAAAAGCAGGTCAGGTCTGTGTGTTCACCACGCGAAGTGTGTAGCCCAGTGCCGTCAGTGCTGTGGGAAATATACCTTGTGCTCAGAGCTCTGTGGACATCTGTTTATTGTACGTTGTCTGCAACTGACACAACTATGTCACACTGGGTCAACAATGATCACAGTGGAAAGGTAAAAAGGAGCGAAAGGTCAGAAAGAGGGACGAAAGGCTGCTCTTTTAGGTGTGGTGGGGGGGGGGGGGGAGGGGGGCTGGGGAGAGAGAGGAGGAGGAGAGGTATGCTCACACACACACACACACACACACACACACACACACACACACACACACATGCACAGACACACGCATACACACGACAGCATGCATTGAAACATATGTCAGTGAAGGGTTTCGTAATTACACATAAACGCCAATTTCTTCATCCCCTGCTCGTTAAAAAAAAACAACTAAACATCATCCACAAGCCCCAATAGTCCTATCAACAACCATGTAAAATCAAACACCAGTGATTCAAGACCTTCATTGATAGGTGAAAAACAAAACACACAAACACACACACCACACACACACACACACACACACACACACACACACACACACACAGAACACGACAAAACAGACATAGTCAGTTCTGTGTAGATCCCAAATCCACGGAAAATTTAGCCTCTCGTATTTAAAGATTTTCTTTTACATCTTTATGCTTTTTACACCGTTGTAAAATTTACCGTCGATACCATTTTCCGTTAAACTGAATTACAACCACAATAACTGAATCTGTCGTATGTTGCAGTTGTTGTGTAAAGCAATGTAGAATGGATCATGTGTGTGTGTGTGTGTGTGTGTGTGTGTGTGTGTGAGAGAGAGAGAGAGAGAGAGAGAGAGAGAGAGAGAGAGAGAGAGAGAGAGAGAGATTCAGAATACTTTAATTGTATAAGCCTCTGGCCTATTGCATAAGGGATGTTAATATTAACTCTCTCTCTCTCTCTCTGAACGCGCGCGCTGAAGTACGCACACACATACGCAATGTTGTCACTCCATCTGTTTTTCTGTCTTCCCCTCCGGTTCCCTTCTTCGATAGCATCCCGGAGGATTGTTTTTACAAGGCCATTGCAAGGCCCACTCTCCAAAGAACACACTATGAACACTGCACCAGTTGCTTTAGGGTTCAGTTGCTGGATGGTGTTAAATAGCTTTTGCTCGATGTAAAAATTCTCATTGTGGCTCCCCCCCCCCCCCCCCCCCTGCCAGTTTCTGTCGAGTGTCACGCTGAAATCTATGAAGACATCGTAGAATTTCCTCTTATACTGGCGACACTTTTCGCAAAGAGTACGCAAGTTAAAGGTCTGCCTGTACGATGGATGGTCAGCCTTGGCGGAATAGCCTGTCCTTCCAAACTGCGCCCACATGCCTCTCGCTTTGTTTAATGAGTTCTGCAGGAATGTTGTCAATGGCCACAGCCTTCCCACTTTCCGGCACATACACTGTAGCTATGACTTCGTGCAGTGGAAAGCCATAATTCTTTGAAGAACCCTGTACTGCTATGACACATGGATTTCCTTTGTTCTGTTTGGGGTAGAGTTCAGAGCAACATTCAGACTGCCTTCTTTGGTGTCTTCTTCGAATGTGAGACAATCGCCGTCTATGTTTTGATTGGTGCTGACTTGCCCTTGCTTTTGTTTCGCCAGGCCTCTCACAAACCTGATAGTTTTTTGTTTTGCTTTTATCTAGGTTTTCCTCAATGTACTCACATGCGTGTCTGATCCAGCTTTTCCTTTGCGTTCTTCATTTCTTCACTTCTTGTTTATAGCGCTGTATTTCCCCCGTCATTCATCTTAATTAAGCTGTTTCAAGTTCCTTATAATATCACATTATTGTTTTCAGTGGCTTCGATTTCTATGGGTTTATTCCTAGGACCTCAGTTACTGTTTCAGTCATTGGTTGGTTGGAGTTGTTTGTCAGGGCATAACGGTCCTCGTCCACTACTAGCAGTAGGGAGAAGTTTCCTCCTACGGCAGCTTGGAACCTTTAGTAAATTTGTTTTTTGCTATCTTGCATTCCCAGTCGAACCTGTCATCTGATTTATCATCATTACCAACTCCGATCTGTTTATTCATGCCCTCGGAACCCTGTGTATTATGATTGTGAAACGTAGAAAAGCTTCATCGAAATATAGTCAGGTAAACTTACAACTTGCTTTAATAGTCTACGAGATTCACAGTCCAGTGAGTCAGTAGACCCTGCATTGTACCTTAGTTCCAAATATCCTGCTTATTATTTGATTCTTTTCGTGTGTTTTCACACTAATATGTTCGTCCGAAATATGTAAACGATTAAAGTGGCATATGGTCTGTATAAAACACATCTTTAATATTAAGTTGACAAAAGCATTCCACCATGGCAAACATGTCACTTGACAATTCTGAAATGATCATTTATGCCACTGCCTGAATCTGAGATGTAAGTGTAGCAAGCACAACGGTCGCCATTACATGCACCGTTCAGGATGCGTAAAATCAAACGTGGTACATAAATTGAGCAAAAGTTCACGACCGCTGTTCAGAATTTTGCCTTTTTTTATTTGCTTTCAATGCTCACTGAATATCTTGTTTATAATGAATTCATAAAACGTTCACAGCATAACAATAACATCAAAAAGTAGACTATCAATGTGATAGTAACATTAGAACATAGACTACCAAACATGCCAGTAACATAAAAACGGATTATCACTATGACAGCGACATAAAAAAACGACCTGCATGACAGTAACATTAAAAGTAGAATACCAACATAACAATAACATTCCAAAATGGACAATCAATATGACAATAACATTCAGCATTGTCTACCATCATGCCAGTAACATGTAAAATGGACTACCCATGCGACGACAGTAATATTTCAAAGACTATCAACATGACAATAACATTAAAAATGTACCACCAAAATCACAGTGACACTCAAAAATTGACTACCAACATGGCAGCAACATTAAAATATAGTACAAACATTGCAGTACCACCCCGATACTTCAACCTACACAGACGTTCATACAGACATTATCGCTATGACAGCACCTTTGGAACACTCCAACCTAACCAGCTGTTTAAGCATGGGCTACCAACATTACAATTTCCCAACTTAATAGTCCAACACACAAAACGGCTCACACAAAGACTTCCAGCATGAAAGTAACACTTGAAAACTCCAGCATACACAACAGCTCATTCAAACATTTCTAGCACAGCTATACCACTCAACACTCCAATCAACAAAATTGCTTACACATAAACTGACAGAGAGATGGTACCACTTAAACACATCCGTCTGAACAACCGTTCAAACTTAGAGGCTTTAGGCTGGAGAGTCAGGGGATTCGAGTCCATCAAATGCTATTGCGAGATGTATTAGCCTACGCTGGCACCTACCCACAGTGAAGTACCCATGGGCTAAAGTAGCACGTTACTGTTCAAGTACAATGAGTTACCTGTCTGACTGTTTTAATTGGGAGTAGATTTATATAGCTAGCGAATCTGTTTGCATTTTACTTTGTGCAGATTTAAGAACAGAAAAATATCCATAATAAGTTCAGCTGCCACGAAAATCGATTAGTTGACCAAACTGATGACTTCAACAGGTATGATTTACCACTGGTAATTTGAAAAGAATTGACATAAATCCACTGAAAGTGTTAAACGGGAGGTGTAGTTTTCATAAGCAGTGATGTTTCTCTTAAACAGCCACCAATCAGCCTTAATGGCCGCTCGTAATCTGCTATTTCACTGGAACACTCTAACTTATGCAGTAGTTCATACACCAATGACCCACATGGCTATACCACAGGAACACCATCACCTACACAATTGTTCAAGCGCAGACTGTCAACATGATGGTACCGCTGGAACGCCCTGACATACACAAACATTCCAGCATAAACCACCAAAATGGTGACATCCACATGATGACAGTTTTGAAGCAAAGTCTACAGACATAGTGGAACCGGTGCAACTTACACAATCGTTTAAATGTACCTGACCATAATAATAATAATAATAATAATGAATACTTATATAGCGCCTATTCTCGGCTAGAGACCAAGCTCTAAGCGCTTTACAATCCACACTCGTTTACACAACGGGCTGCCTACCTGGGTAGTGCCGACTGAAGAGCTGCCAGCTGGCGCTTCATTCATTCGTTTCCCGTGTCATCCAGTCCATATCGTTCAATATTGTTCATTCAATTTCCTTACTTCCTTCATTCTTTCCATTTCTCACGCAGGGTGCATGCTTTGTGTAACGTGTCATCCATACCAACGGCCAAACTGGCCTTCTCTTCCGAAAGTCGGTGATGGGATTTGACGTGTGTGCAAGATGTTGTGCGTGCGTTCACACACGGAACCTCGGTTTATAGTCTCATTGGAAGGACTGTATGGTGGTAACACCAAAATGACACGACCGTTCACGCATAGATTATCAAGGGGACAACAGCACTCAGCATCAGCAGCCCTGTCAGTACGTTGGAGACCAGTTTCCAGCGAGGATGCTCGGAGATGGACACCATGTCTTGCTGCTGCAGCTCGTGTGTTGCCGCGTGACTCGTGCGGCTCCCTGCGTCCACGCCACACACCCACTGCACCGCTCTCCTCAGAAATGAGGGTCCTCCTGGGTGAGGGATGGAATGACGAGTGATAAGTCCCTCTCTCTCTCTCTCTTTGACGTGTATGTGTGCATGTAAAACCTTGGTTGCGCGCATGCACGTAAAAGCACGTGCGCGCACTTGAGTGCGCGTGCGTGCATGTCCGCTTGCGTGCGTGCCTGTGTCCATGTGTGTGTGTGTGTGTGTTTGTGTGTATACGTGCGCGCCTATATGTGTGCGCGAGTGCGTACGTGTGTGCGCGAGTGCACGTGCGTGTGTGTGGTGTGTGTGTGTGTGTGTGTGTGTGTGTGTGTGTGTGTGTGTGTGTTCTGTTTAGTTCAGTGGTTTCATTTAATTTCTCTTCTTTCTGATTATATAAGTCGAAGAACAAATGTTACCAGCCATCCATTTCCACGTAATGATTCTTACATACACCCATATAATCTTATGATACAGAATCTTTCGTTCAAGGTATGGAGCCTGCCTACTTCACACTGAGCAATATTAGCGGCGGCACCAAAGATGCATAAAATCATTCAAAAATGTTCACATTTTCATACTTGTTAAAATTATTAGGTTCCCCATTAAAAATTCCTCTTAAAACAAGGTTCTTCATGTGTCCAAGCAGTATGTTGATGATAAACTTGCTTAGGTGGTCTGGGCTGGCGGGCAGTTTAAAGAACTTTACATACATTTTTATTTTGTATACGTAATGTTCAAAACCTTTGAGTATTTCAGGCTGAGAAAATGGCAACGGGCGATTTTCTTTTTCCTGTGCGTTCTTGTACTCAGACGTTTGCAAGAACATCGGCTGTTTCCTTCCCTTTTACTTCACATCTTGATGGTACACAGCATAAGTCTACATTTATACCTGGAAACAACTTACGATGTAATTCATGAAATCTTTTCCCAGTTTTGTAATGAATTCCAAATGATCTTGGAATCGAAACAAAAATGCTGCATGAAAGATGGATATCGTTGTAGTACGTATGCATATTAAAATCGTCAGTATGGCGTACAGTTCTGTCTTATGTCAGTTGCAAATGTTCTCGTATACAAAGGATTGAAAAAACGAATCCATGTTCGCTCCCAATTATGTCAATAACTAAACTATGTGCAGAGACGTTCAGGTGATCAAAATGGTAACTCTGCAAGAGTTCTCTCACGTTTTCTACAGAATCGATTTTTTTTTGTCTCAGACTTTGTTTATTCGTACTCTAACATTCCTCTCACGTGTCCAAGATACAATAGGAATATCTGAAATTGATGTTATGTGAAAACTACACATTAAAAAATTGTTCAAAGGTTAATTTCTAAAAGCCTATTTGGCTCTGAAAAATCATTACTGGAATCCATGGACATTTGATCAGTGACTAACTTTTAGACTGACAAGCCTTGAACCAAGGATTTGGCCACTTCTGAATGTCTTTATTTACGAACAAGGTAAAGCATTTGCAAACTTAAAGTACTTGTATGTATTTGTGTATACTGGAACCCCAAAGTCCGACTTGACTGCTCTGCCGTGAACGGTTTTTAACTTTACCACACAAAAAAGCATATTTGCGTGGATGCGTGTATGCGTATGTATGCGTGCGCGAGCGCGCACGCGTGTGTGTGTATGTGTGTGATTGGGCTGGTGTGCGTGCATGTCAGTGAGCGAGTGAGTGCGTGAGTCACACACACACACACACACACACACACACACACACACACCGATTTGCATGCGCACACACACACACACACACACATACATACACTTGAATTCAAGACAGGCGCGGTTCACTTTAGATTGCTGACAAACAGACAGGCAAACAAACAAGCAGAAACACACTGAAAACAGACTGACCGACATACAGACACGGTGGCAGCTAAGCACACACACACACACACACACTGACCGACATACAGACACGGTGGCAGCTAAGCCACCCCAAAATGTTGGAAACGGAATGCAACAAAGGCAAATAGATTGCAAACAAAGGCAAACAGAATTGATTGCTGACAAACACGACAGGCAAACAAAGGCAGCTAAGCACCCCTAATATGTTGGAACGGGAATTGCAAACAAGGACAAATAGATTGCAAACAAAGGCAAACAGAATTAGATTGCTGACAAACAGACAGGCAAACAAGGCAGCTAAGCACCCTAATATGTTGGAAACGGGAATTGCAAACAAAGGCAAATAGATTGCAACACAAGGCAAACAGAATTAGTTGCTGACAACAGACAGGCAAACAAAGGCAGCTAAGCACCCCTAATATGTTGGAAACGGGAATTGCAAACAAAGGCAAATAGATTGCAAACAAAGGCAAACAGAATTAGATTGCTGAAAACAGACAGGCAAACAAAGGCAGCTAAGCACCCCTAATAGTTGGAAACAATTGAACGGCATAAGCACACGGCCAGATTAAGCACAACACACAAACAAAGGCACTAAGCACCCCTAATATGTTGGAAACAATCAAACAAAGGCATAAGCAAACAAAGCAAACAATTGATTTGACAAACAACAGCCACAAAGCACAACACCCTAAATTTGAAACGGGAATGCAACAGCAAAGACAACACAAAGCAAACAAATTGACGACAACAGAAGCAACGGCAGCTAAGCACCCTAATGAAACGGAATTGAACACATAAGATGTGCACAAAGCACAACAATAATGCTGACACAACAGCAACGAGGCAGCTAAGCACCCCAAATTGACGAATCAAACAGGCACTAAGCAAACACACAACAAATGAGAAACAACAGCAAACAGGCAGCTAAGCACCCCAATATTGAAACGAATGCAACAAAGGCAGTAAGCAACACAAACAACACAACGACGCATACAAAGGGCAGCTAAGCACCCTAAAGAACAATTCAAACAGCATGATCAACAAAGGAACGGTGAGTAGCACAAACACACAAACAAAGCAGCTAAGACCCTAATATTGGAACGGGGCAAAAACTAGACAAACAACAAACAATGATCGACAACAGACAGGAGGCAGCTAAGCACCCCAAATTGACGACACAACAGCAAAGTGGCACAAGCAAACACAAAACATTGCGACAAACAGACACAGGCAGCTAAGCAACCCAAAGGAAACGGAATCAACACGGGCAGTAAGCACACAACACACAAACACGACCGACATACAGACCGTGGACAAGCAACAAACACACACACCCAATATGGAACGGTGGCAGCTAAGCAACATCAAACCACAACACACTGAATAATCGACACGGCAGCAACACACACACACCCCAAGGAAACGAATGCAAACAGACACAGCACATAAGATCACAACAACAAACAAACACTACCCTAATTGAACGGGTGCCAAAGCAACAACACACAACAATGATCGACAACGACAGGCGGCAGCTAAGCACCCCTAAGTGAACGATTCAAACACACAATAGACAACAAAGGCAGCTAAGCACACACAACAACAACAATGCACAACACTAAGGAACGGGAGCACAAGGCAACTAACAACACACAACAATAGATCGACAACAGACAGTGCAAACAAGCACAAGCACACCAAATGGAACGAATTACAGACAATAGACGTTGCAAACAAAGCAACACACAGACATAATATGCCGACAACAGAACAACGGGGCAGCTAAGCACACCCAATATGTGGAAACGGGAATGCAAACAGAAGGGCAGCTAAGCACACACAACAAACAATAGTTGCTGACAAACAGAACAGGCGGCAGCTAAGCACCCTAATATGTTGACGACAACAGGCAGCAGCACAATGTACGACATACAGACAGGTGGCAGCTAAGCACCCCAATATTGAAACGAAGCAACACAATGACGCAAACAGGACACGTGGCAGCTAAGCACAACAACACTAGACCCTAATATGTGGAACACGGTGGCACATAAGCAAAACGGCACACAAAGACACAACAAATGTTGGGGCAAACAGACAGCAAACAAAGGCAGCTAAGCACCCTAATATGTTGGAACGGGAATTGCAAAGCTAAGCACCCAATAGATTGCAAACGAATTACAACACAGGTGGCAGCTAAGCACAACACACACAAACACACTATAGACCCTAATTGAAACGGATGGCAAGCATAAGCAAACATCAAACAACAACATATGACTGGACAAACAGACAGGCAAACAAGGCAGCTAAGCACCCCTAATATGTTGGAAACGGGAATTGCAAACAACGGTGGCAGCTAAGCACACAAATTAGATTGCGACAACGACATGCAAACAACAGGCAGCTAAGCACCCCTAATATGTTGGAAACGGGAATTGCAAACAGGGGCAGCTAAGCACAACAAGGCAAACGAATAGAATCTGACAACACAGACAAGGCAGCTAAGCACCCCTAATATGTTGGAAACGGGAATTGCAAACAGCAGGCAGTAGCAGCTAAATGTTGGACACGACATTGCAAACAAAGGCAGCTAAGCACCCTAATATGTTGGAAACGGGAATTGCAAACAAAGGCACATAAGCACACACCTAATATGTTGAACGGAATTCAGACACGGGCAGCTAAGCACAACACCTAATATGTTGGAAACGGGAAGTAGCAAACAAAGGCAACTAAATGCACACAACAGACAATTGTTGCGAAACGGACAGCAAACAAGGCAGCTAATGCACCCTAATATGTTGGAAACGGGAATTGCAAACAGGCAAAGCAACACCACAAACTGAATATAGATTGTGGACAAACGACAGCAAAACAAAGGCAGCTAAGCACCCCTAATATGTTGGAAACGGGAATTGCAAACAACAGGCACATAAGCACCCCATAAAACGTGTGCATACACACAACAACATTGGACGAATTGACAAACAGGGCAGCTAAGCACCCTAATATGTTGGAAACGGAATGCAAACGGGGGCAGCTAAGCACACCCTAATATGTTGGAAACGGAGAATCTGCAAAAAACAGGCAGCTAAGCACCCCTAATATGTTGGAAACGGGAATTGCAAAGGCACTAAGCACCCTAAATGTTGGAACGGAATTGCAAACGGGGCAGCTAAGCACCCCTAATATGTTGGAAACGGGAATTGCAAACGGTGGCAGCTAAGCACCCCAAATGTATCGGAAACGGAAGTTGCAAAGCAAGGCAGCTAAGCACCCCTAATATGTTGGAAACGGGAATTGCAACAACAGGTGGCAGCTAAGCACCCTAATATGTGGAAACGGAATTGCAAACAAAGGCAGCTAAGCACCCTAATATGTTGGAACGGGAATTGCAAACGGCAGCTAAGCACACCAATGGAAACAATTGCAACACGTGCAGCTAAGCACCATACATTTGGAAACGGACAAACGGTGGCAGCTAAGCACCCCTATATTGGAAACGGGAATTGCAAACGGCTGAGCTAAGCACCATATTGAAACGGAATTGCAACGGTGGCAGCTAAGCACCCCTAATATTGGAAACGGATTGCAAACGGCAGCTAAGCACCGTAATATGTTGGAAACGGAATGCAAACAAGGCAGCAACACCTAAATTGGAAACAATGCAAACACACTAGACCCCTAATAGGAACGGGATCAAGGGGCAGCTAAGCACCCCTAATATTGGAAACGGAATTGCAAACAGGAGGCAGCTAAGCACCCTAATATGTTGGAAACGGAATTGCAAACGGTGGCAGCTAAGCACCCCTAATATGTTGAAACGGGAATTGCAAACAGGTGGCAGCTAAGCACCCCTAATATGTTGGAAACGGGAATTGCAAACGGTGGCAGCTAAGCACCCCTAATATGTTGGAAACGGGAATTGCAAACGGTGGCAGCTAAGCACCCCTAATATGTTGGAAACGGGAATTGCAAACAAAGGCAGCTAAGCACCCCTAATATGTTGGAAACGGGAATTGCAAACAAAGGCAGCTAAGCACACACACACACACACACACTGACCGACATACAGACACGGTGGCAGCTAAGCACACACACACACACACACACTGACCGACATACAGACACGGTGGCAGCTAAGCACACACACACACACACACACTGACCGACATACAGACACGGTGGCAGCTAAGCACACACACACACACACACACTGACCGACATACAGACACGGTGGCAGCTAAGCACACACACACCACACACACACTGACCGACATACAGACACGGTGGCAGCTAAGCACACACACACACACACACACTGACCGACATACAGACACGGTGGCAGCTAAGCACACACACACACCACACACTGACCGACATACAGACACGGTGGCAGCTAAGCACACACACACACACACACACTGACCGACATACAGACACGGTGGCAGCTAAGCACACACACACACACACACACACTGACCGACATACAGACACGGTGGCAGCTAAGCACACACACACACACACACACTGACCGACATACAGACACGGTGGCAGCTAAGCACACACACACACACACACACTGACCGACATACAGACACGGTGGCAGCTAAGCACACACACACACACACACACTGACCGACATACAGACACGGTGGCAGCTAAGCACACACACACACACACACACTGACCGACATACAGACACGGTGGCAGCTAAGCACACACACACACACACACTGACCGACATACAGACACGGTGGCAGCTAAGCACACACACACACACACACACTGACCGACATACAGACACGGTGGCAGCTAAGCCACACACACACACACACACTGACCGACATACAGACACGGTGGCAGCTAAGCACACACACACACACACACACTGACCGACATACAGACACGGTGGCAGCTAAGCACACACACACTGACCGACATACAGACACGGTGGCAGCTAAGCAACACACACACTACACACCTGACCGACATACAGACACGGTGGCAGCTAAGCACACACACACACACACACACTGACCGACATACAGACACGGTGGCAGCTAAGCACACACACACACACACACACTGACCGACATACAGACACGGTGGCAGCTAAGCACACACACACACACACACACTGACCGACATACAGACACGGTGGCAGCTAAGCACCACACACACACACACACTGACCGACATACAGACACGGTGGCAGCTAAGCACACACACACACACACACACTGACCGACATACAGACACGGTGGCAGCTAAGCACACACACACACACACACACTGACCGACATACAGACACGGTGGCAGCTAAGCACCCCTAATATGTTGGAAACGGGAATTGCAAACAAAGGGAGCTAAGCACCCCTAATATGTTGGAAACGGGAATTGCAAACAAAGGGAGCTAAGCACCCCTAATATGTTGGAAACGGGAATTGCAAACAAAGGGAGCTAAGCACCCCTAATATGTTGGAAACGGGAATCAAACATACCCTTTCTACGCTCCGTGTCTTCCTGAATAACGACAGCTTCTAATTCCACGGCCTGTGCCTCGGCTGCCTTTGACCTTTGGCTCCCTGCTCCACGCAAATCGCGCGTCTCTTCTTCTTCTTCTGCCGGCTTCATCATCCGTTCCACCTCACCGCCCTCGCTGCCGTTCTTAGCTAATACCACGTCGCCAGTATCTGCCCTCTGCTCGATGAAGTTTGTGTCGTCACACAATGCGTCTCCTGGGTCTTTCTGCGCAGCCGCCATCTTGGCGACGTAAGCTTCCGGGTCACGTGACCATTCGTCGATGTCCCAGCAGGGCTCTTTGCTGTGACGGGACCACCATGTTAGCCGCTGGATCTGTGGAGGAAGGAACGGGTTGTATAGACATTGTGTATTTTGACAACTAAAAGCTTTTACGTTCTAGTCTTGAAGACCCTCTCCAATCTTTCTAAGACTCCCACGCTGATCATCCGTACAATTATATATAAAGAATTATCCAGCCTCGTCTCACCGCAGTCCCAGTGCCAGGATTTATTAATGTCGGGTCACCCCTCAGGAGACCATGCACTGCCGCATAGTAAAAACATAGTGAGGCAGTACACCCCCTGCTAAACTTCCTATACACATAGTGAGACAGTACACCCCCTGCTAAACTTCCTATGCACATGGTGAGACAGTACACCCCCTGCTAAACTTCCTATACACATGGTGAGACAGTACACCCCCTGCTAAACTTCCTATACACATAGTGAGACAGTACACCCCTTGCTGAACTTCCTATAGACATAGTGAGACAGTACACCCCCTGCTAAACTTCCTATACACATGAATAGCTTTTCAATCGTGAAAGCAGAACAAAAATGAGCGTCTGTTGATGACTGGAGATCCCTACCATGACAGTTCAATCTAACGAGTAGGTGGACCAACACAGACATTCTTGAACGATATGGATATCGGCTCACGGAATAGCTCAAAGGCGAAACATGACATCATATACGTGCCATAAGTCATGAACTAGTAAGCTGTTTTTTATACAGTGTCATTACAAAAAATGAACAAGCAAAAAAAAAAAAAAAAAAAACAACAAAAAGCCACAAAGCGCTCTCAGCAAAATCGTCTAGAGTCATCTGAACAACGAAGCCCATGATGATGTATGAGCGCTAGAGTGTTAAGGTAGAAAGGTCCTGCACAATCATAGATAACACAGCCAGCCATTGCCTAATTTGGGGTAGATAAGGCCCCTGTGAAGATGAATATGAATTTGTGTATTGATCATGAACACATTTTATACAATCATCGGAGAAACTAGCCGGAAAAAGGCGTACAGTTCTTACGATTGTATCACTCCCTTAATTAACCCACATACCGTATGAAGGCCGGCGATCTACGCCTTGCTGGTGTCAGTTTGCACACTGACCTAACCCTAAAGACGCTGTATTATATTCCAAAGAAACAGTGTTGGTACGAGCTGACCAGAAAGGACATCAACAATATCCTTATGCAAAAAAATGCATGTATGCTTGCAATCATTGCACAAAGTAAAATATGTAACGCCACACCGTGTGCATTGTGTTGTGACGCAAGAAACAGCTTCCCCAAAGCATTTCCTGTTGCTACATAATGCAAAATCAAACAGACTGCAACGCTTCAGAAAGCAAAGTGAAATACAAATGAGCACACGACGAAAAGCAAACTGTACAGCGACAGACAGATTGATATGCAGTAGGAAACAGACGAATGAATGTCAAATGTGTTGTCCTCAGACGCTACAAATAACATACAAAACCAATACCCCCCCCCCCCCCCTCATCGTGGTATGTGGCAAGTGAAACCTTATGCTGCAGGTCTGCTTTTAGAAACAAAGGAACATACAGACATACCCGTGCGCGCATGAGCGCACATACCCTTTTTCAAGTTTTCCTGTTCTTCCCTCACTCACTTTCACTCCCTCTCTTTTCCACCAACCCATCCCCATCTTCCCTCACCACCACCATCACCACTCCACCCGTTCTCCCCCACCCCCACCCCCAACCTTAGCCCTCTTGGGAAAAAAAATTGTAGTTAAAATGCCCCGTAGGACTGTGACAGAAAGCATTAACAATATGATTTTTTTTTTATTGCAGGCCTTAACAGGTAACTCACACATCGCTGATCAACAGGTTTGGTCACGAGGGTGACGCAAGCTGCGACAGTGAGAGTGATGCCGAAGAGGATGGCGGAGAAGTAGAGGTAGTGGACGTCTTTGACGAAGGCGGGGGTGGGGTCTGGCAGTCCGCTTCCACACTCTGGCACCGTGTAGGAGTACTGCACGGCGAACCGGACCAGGCCCAACGCCATGCCGATCACCAGGGCCACAAAAGCTCCCTATGGGGATAGAAGCATTTAATCGTTATTCAATATTTTAATAATGGTGAACATGACAACAACAACAACGAAAACGTTAATGATAATAAATAATTACAGTTACTCTGAATAGGTATTGAACATCACCAATAACATTGCACAAGCGCACACACACCACACACACACACACACACACACACACACACACACACTCACACACACACACACACACACACTCACACACACACACACACTATGTACATACGTACATATATACAATCATACACACACGCACACACAATCATACACACACAGATCCTCATACAAACCGTAAGTATGCAAGCCATACGCTAGCAGCCTTAAAGGCGATAGGATGAAAGGCTACAGGCTGCTATTCCATGTGTTGAGTCTACAAGATGACAGGCCACGGGGTGAAAGGCCACTGGCTGATAGTCCACGCGTTCAGTGTACTACTTGAAAGGCCACAGGGTGACAGATTACCGGCTGACAGTTCATGTGTAAAGTCTACAACATGACGGACAACACGGTGATAGATTACCGGCTGACAGTTCATGTGTAAGTCTACAACATGACAGACCACACGGTGAAAGTTTACCGGCTGACAGTTCATGTGCGGAGGCATCAGACAATATTGCAGAGACTGAAAGTTCCTTGAGTGAAAGTCTGTTGGTTGAAAACAGAGAAACTGGAGATCCCCTTCCTTCCCTTACCCCTCTTTCCATCTCCACCAGTTTCCTCTTCCATGCCCGTCCTTTCTCCACACATCCCTCCAATGCACACGCACAGATTCTGTCTGACTAGCGTTCAATGCACACGCACAGATTCTGTCTGACTAGCGTTCAATGCACACGCACAGATTCTGTCTGACTAGCGTTCAATGCACACGCACAGATTCTGTCTGACTAGCGTTCAATGCACACGCACAGATTCTGTCTGACTAGCGTTCAATGCACACGCACAGGTTCTGTCTGACTAGCGTTCAATGCACACGCACAGATTCTGTCTGACTAGCGTTCAATGCACACGCACAGATTCTGTCTGACTAGCGTTCAATGCACACGCACAGGTTCTGTCTGACTAGCGACACAATCCATCCGATCCCACCTTCTCATTAAACCTTGGCCAGAAAAGCGCCAGGAGGAACACGGCACAGATGGGGGGCTGCAGAAAGCTGGACACCTCCTGGATGTAGACGAACAGCTGACTGCCCTGGGAAGCCTTCAACACGGGCACCCAGATGATGCTGATGATCACCAGAACCACCACAAACATTCTGCAACAAAAAGTAAGGGAACAAAGAAAGAGACGAGGGACAGGCAGAGGGAAAGTGGACTGTGAAAGCCGAGCAAAAACAGAAGGAAAGGGGACGTTGATTGAAGAGCTGTGTAGACGGCCGTCGGGGACTGCATAAATGACTATCATCAAGGTATCAAAACATTCTCACGGGTGATAATTGTTGGGCAGTGGCGACTGCTACATTTTTGCTCCGTGTTTGTGACTATGAGCGTTACTGGGAGCCACTACAATCACAAGGTTAGTCACTGTATACGTAAACGTAGCAGTAAACATTTGCACCCTTTTTTTCTATTTTTAAATTGCTCGTGACATGTGTCCCCACTGACCTGATGCTGATCATCCTACAGAAGGTGTTATGTCAGCCAGTCTTAGTCTTTGCCAATCAGTCCTGTCCACTCTCAACGCTTCATTCTCCTACAGAATGTGTAAACGATGATCTGCAAGTTTTGCCACTTATCTAAAAAACAAAAGAACAAACTAAAAGTTCAATCTACCATACACGACATTGTCAGAATTCTTCATGTATTTCCCATCTCCTTATTGAGTTTTGGGGTTCTTTGTCTATCAGCAAATGCTTAGTGATAGTTTGATTAAAGCAAGATGTTATGTACCACCTGTGAGAATGTTTTGATACCTTTTCCCCAAGCTCTGGGTTCTTGAGAACTCCCTGCCAGTCAGGTTTTGTTTCAAAAGGGGAACAATCAGAACTCTGTGGGGCTTGGTCAGAACTGTAGGGTGGGTGAAGGAGAACTCGGGTGGTTTGCAGTTACATATAGGTCACAATGACCTTGGCTTCATGGGCACTGTCTTTGTCATGAAGGAAGGAGCGTTTTCCTGCTGTCCACATCCAGACACTGCTCATGGATGAACCGAGCAAACTTGGGGCTGACCACTAGCGCTGCATGTAGACTTTTCTGGAAAAATGCCGGCCACTGCAGAAACTTGCAGGCTGAACAAAATAGAAGAAAGTCTCTTCTGGCTTTGAACACCAGGTCTCAGCACAACTGGTTATTTCCTCATTAGCACTGTCCTGCGTTTGACTGGACCGCTTGTTCGGGATACTATAAAGTGATACATGGTTTGTCACCTGTAACTGCGTCGCATAGTCCTTTCAAGGGTTAACAAAACGACATGGCACAAATGATTGAAAAGGGAAAAGAAAAGTTTCAGTCACATTCAATGATCCTCACCTCACAGGTAAGGCTACATAAAGGGCTTGATGGGCAAGTACCAATTTCAACACACTCTCATACACCAGCGTTGTTAGCTATCTGTTCGATGGAGTTCGCATTGGTTGAGGACTGACAGCCATGCAGACTATTGCAGGGCTTGACAAGGATATGGTATTCGGACAGCATCCTATAAAATGTTGTAAATGAAGACATGGTTGGTAGCACAAACAATATGAAATATGCAAGTAACGATGTGCCTTTTTCCCCCTTCTACATGCTCGGACTTTTAAACACAATTTTAAATGACTTGTCCACCAAAGACGTGTTTTGTCGGTGACTTTATTTTATTGAAAAAAAATTCTTTCAATCTAGCCGTAACGCTCGTATTCCAACACCTTGGATTTCGATAAAGTTGCTTCAGATGTTTCTGTGTTCAATGAATTGTAGAGAGATGTCTGACTTCAGTCATCCCAAAAGTCGCTAAACATCCACAATATGAACCTTCATACCGGTTGTCTATTCCAAGTGCATTTCAAAATTAGCCAGACATTGATGTTGAAGTAGGTCCTAGGATAGAGAACTGTAAAGTACAAAGTGTGTATATAAATCAGTCAACTGTTTACCTCCCCACGATCATGACTTCTAATTCGGAAGCTCGACGACGGATGTAGGTCCACACATCCATTGCAAAAATGGTAGCCGATGAATTGAAGATTGACGTCAGTGATGACATCAGCGCTGACATCATCACGGCCAGCATCATTCCTCGGGCCCCTGCAACATTATACCCGCTGGAGATTCCAACACAGAACGATAACGCCAAAGCGATATTGTTTAATGCAAGGACGATACAATGCTCTGCTCAGAGTCTGAAAAGAGCGTTTTAAGGCATAGAAATTTGAGTATCTGTTGTTTTTTAACTTCTGTGTTTATAGGTTGCCTCTCAAATGTCAGAAGAAAAATCCATTTAAAAATTCGCGATAGGAGGTGACTATGCTTACAGTACACGACACACTGGTTCGTTGTACGCCATGTGTAGGTTTTCACCCTGAGCTCGTTACCTTCCATCAGTTGCTCGAAGCACGGATCACGTTTTGTGCAAAAAAAAAACAAAAAAACTCGGCGAAAACTTGAACTGAAAGATCAGACTGGGAGTTCAATTCACACACTGAATCCTTTCTGTATCATAATGGCAAGAACAGTACACTGACAGCGTGCGGTTCCATTAGTTAATTTGAAAGCGTGCAGCCCTATCTGCTTTCAACCACAATTTTCACAGAGAGAATGGTGAGGGGAAAGGTTGCTGCTGCTGCTGCTGCTGCTTGGCCATACAACTTTTGTTTTCTTAAAAGCTGAGAAAGTAAACTGGAGCATGAATGTTTAATGCAGCATTATTGAGAGTCTCAGGGCTGAATGTTTAATGCAGCATTATTGAGAGTCTCAGGGCTGAATGTTTAATGCAGCATTATTGAGTCTCAGGGCTGAAGCTACTGTGACTGATGTTCCTGAAAATAATGGAAATTATTTAGTTAAATCCCATCGATAAAATCAAGCCAGGAAACAAAAACCAAATTTGGTACTGTCAGCTGTAGCGTGGTGTCCAACTATCACACATACTGAGTATAACAATATGGATTGCATAGATCACAGGCGAAGAATTGGTTTATGACGACTCCATTTTATGAAAAGAGAAGTTATTAATTCCGCAAGACAATGCAGACAAACAGATTACAGGACAACTATGTAGAATATGGCCATTGTGCCATGAACGTTTTTAAATAACAGATTAATTACAAGGCCCAAACGGAATGCTCCTGAGGGTATGTGCTACGACATATTGCCCACTAATGACAGTTCTTTTCAGACGAAGATTTAGGAAGTGTGATGTGCAAGATAGCCACGGGGTCACATGTCCTTATGCCGACATGTCTGCCGACGTGGCAGCAAGTTGAAGTGTGGTCTGTGGTGAAAGCAGAAGGATCACAATTACTTCACTGGCTTCTTCTCTCTTCCTCCACACTGGCCCTGTGGTTGTCTTGCTCGTTTTCAAAAGAAGAAAGCGTCCTGACGGATCATGCCACGCAAAGCATTCGACCAGCAAGCAGCCTGTGATGGATAACGAGGAAGTCCTTACACTCGTTTCGTATGTCGCCCCTTTATCGTGCAGGTTAGTGAACAGCTCATCATAAGGTACTATCTTCGGCAGGAGGCTGTCTTCCAGTCTGGACACATGTCCTGCGCAGTGCAGCTGTAACACTCGTGATGTTTGCAGTCTCAAACACTTCGATGTTGTGCTGATGGAAGCAAGGCGTGGGTGGCAACATTTGATGACCCACGGCGTCACACTGTGCATCAGAAAGTTCAGTACCGGGATTCTGTGGAGTCTTTTGAGGTTTTTCTTCGTTCATTCTATTATGCTGCTGTTGTTGCTGTTGTTTGTCATTGTCACGTTGTTGTTGTTGTTGTATTATTTATTGTTATTATCATCATTTTTATTATCATTATTATTGAGTTTACTGGAGTTGGGGTTTTTACTTCACAATCTTTGCATAAGATTTGATTACATATCCCATTTAGCTGAGCGTGCACATTGTGATCAGTCTGATCGATGAAGAGGTTTGATGGGCGAAATTCTTCACTCAGTGAGACTGGCGAAGCGTCTCAGTCGAGTTCATGCTGATGCTGAATCCAAAACAACGGTGCAGCCTCCATGAAGCATGAAGAATGGGCCACACATTCCCTACAATTACAAAGGACTCTGACAGAATGGGACATAAGTCGCTGATGTGGCCGAAGGGATTCTATAGCACTGTGCATGACAGAATGGGACAAAAGTTCCATGAAGCCACCGACAAGATTCCATAGCACTGCAGATGGCAGAATGCGACAAAAGTTCTCTGAAGTGGCCGACAGGATGCTATAGCAATGTACATGACTGAATGGGACACGCGTTCTCAAAGGTGACCCATAGAATTCTATAACACTGTACACAGTAGAATGGGGGACATTCCCTGAAGTGGTCCAAAGGACTGAGCAGCGCTGTACACGAGAAACTGTGACACAAGCTTTCCGAAATGACACAGATTGTTCTAAGGCACTGAACATGACTGAATGGGACACACGTTCCTGATGTGAGACAGAGGAGAATGGGACACGAGCTCGTTGAAGTGGCCAGAGGTCTACAGCACTGTTCACATCAGTATTGCTGCTGTGTTAGATTTTCTAGCCGTAGGTTTAAATACTGATGTGTGTGTGTGTGTGTGTGTGTGTGTGTGTGTGTGTGTGTGTGTGTCGTGCGCGCGCACGTGTATGTGGGGGGGGGGGGGGGGGGGGGGGGGGCGGGGCAGGGAGGGTCGTTAGCGCGCTTGCTTGCGTGCACCTTTCAATGCTTAAATTCTAAGCATTTCAACCCATCGTGCTTGTAATTGACACGACTGTGCATACGACTTTATGTGTATTTTAAATAAATGCGTCATGGAATCGTATGATACATACAAGGTTATTTTGTATGCGCGTGATTGTATGGTGCTCTTCAACTGAATGATCTGAACGTCAATTCGTTAAACTTTTATTTCTCTGTGCCATCACACAACGCATTTTCTGTAACAAACGACAAAAAATGTCTTAGCACGTGCTAGCACTGTACACGACAGAATGGGAAACACGCTCCCAGAAATGATCTTCGTCTGACCTGCAGGCAGCAAGTTCAGCACCATCATCGGATACGCGATGTTGGAACAGCCAGTCCTGCTACCACACACCTCCAGGCAGATTTCAGGATCCCAGCAGCCCACTGTTTCTGTTGACAACGACAGCATCAATCATCATCATCATCGTCGTCGTCGTTGTCGTCATCACTATAATCGTTGTTGTTGTGGACACGGGTAATAACAATATTCAGTCAGTTCTCTTTCACAATGTTTCTGACAGACGTCACGGCCTCAGCAACCATTGTTTCATTGAGCTAGAACTACAACAATCGTGGTCATCATGGCCATGATCATCAAAATCTTCTTTACCATCATCATGACACTGAAAATGTAAAACGAAAATGGTTAAACGGCCACATCCTCACCACATAGGCCCAAATAGAATTCATTATCCAGCAACCAACTGTACGGTTAACAAAGAAATGAACACCGAGTCCGCTCCTGAGACTGCTGCTGCTGCTGCTACTACTGATGCAGCCGTTGCCGCTGCTTCTGCTACCCAGATGGGATACATTACTTTAGTTCTTAGATATTTGCCTGCTTAGACATCATGTCTCACTGCTAACTCTCTGCTCTGGGAAAAGGCGCATAAACAGTGGTTAGATTATTTTCAAACGGAAGTCGAGGCAGGAATTAAGGAAATAACGAGGCCACACTGACAGGTTGACCTTAGATGCCTCTCTTTTGATTTTCGGATTGGGTTTCTTAACTGCTACAGGAATATCAATGCTGAGTTATGCAAAGGCACTTGTCTTGACAAAAAGTTACTTATAAAAACTCATTTTAGTAGGAAAATTTTTATGTGCACTATGCTTAACCAAGAACTAAGTTTTGAGCCCGCTGTGAATGTGGTGAAAGAATCTGGGCGTCTGAGAGACACAAGGAAATTTTCCTTGTAATGATAACTACAACGATTGTAAATATTCAATATCTTTAACAGTGTGGCACTTCACAAGCACAGAATCTCTCCACGCTGTATAGTTTCAAGGCATGCGCACGCATACCAAATGACCCTCCCCTCTCTCTCTCTCTCTCTCTCTCTTAATATATATATATATGTATGTATGTATACAGACAGACAGATAGATAGATATATACTCCTCCCCCCATCTCCCTCTCTCTCTCTCTCTCTCTATATATATATATATATATATATATATATATATATATATAGAGAGAGAGAGAGAGAGAGAGAGAGAGAGAGAGAGAGAGAGAGAGATGGGGAAAGGTAGTAGGAGCATGGGAAAAACTGATAAACTGAGATAGGGAAGCAAGGACATACTATGTTTGACGATTACCTCTCCTCCGATCTGACACACACACACCACACACACACACACACACACACACACACACACACACACACACCACCACACAAATGCACGCACTGACCAGTAAACAGAACTCGGGCGATCATGCCGGGCAGAACCAGAAGAAAGAAGGGCAGAAGTTTGATGTAACCACACAGAATACAGCCCATCTTGGAGTGGTCGTACGTCTTCCCTGAGAGGGATCTCTGCACAATGACCTGAACACACACACAAAATGATGTGTCCACATAGACTACACTCATTTATGGAGATGTTGCAAGTTTGCACTACGCAATTACTCGAACACAAAGAAGGGAGGTGTGTGTGTGTGTGTGGTGTGTGTGTGTGTGTGTGTGTGGTGTGTGTGTGTGGTAGGGGGTAATGTAATAACATAGAACGCAGCCCATTTCAGAATGGTCCTATGTCTTTCCTGAAAAAGGATCTCTGTACATTTACTTAAACACATAGAAGAAGGAAACTGTTTTCTGCAGCCCCAAAAATGCAGGCCCTCTTGGAGTGGTCGTAAGTCTGACTTTTTTTCGCCATAAGCTTCATGTAAGGACATAAAATGAAACCCAATCATGGAGAGGTCAAGACATATACTTGCCCAATATTTCGGTAAAATTATGTTTCAAATGCAAGAACGAATGGATTATGGATCCGTTAGTAGGTACATGAATGGATATATGAAAGTGTGTGTATGTGAGTATATGCGCTAACTGTGCAAGTTGCGAGTGTACGTGCGTGCGTGCGTGCGTGCGCGCGCGCGCGCGCGTGCGTGTGTCTGTGTGTGCGTGTGTGTGTGTGTGGTGTGTGGTGTGTGTGTGTGTTGTGCATATGCGTGTATGTGAGACAGAAAGGAAGAAAAAGAGGGAGCTATAGAGTGAGAGAGAGAGTGTGAGTGAGTGATGTGTGTGTGTGTGTGTGTGTGTGTGTGTGTGTGTGTGTGTGTGTGTGTGTGTGTGTTTGTGCGTTTGCATGAATGTGTATACCAAGAGAAAGAGAGAACGAGAGAGAGAGAGAGAGAGAGAGAGAGAGAGAGAGAGAGATAGAGAGAGAGACAGAGACAGAGAGAGTCTGTTTGGAAGGGGAGTATGCACGTGTGCGTGTGTGCATAGATACCTGGGTACGTTTGGACATGTGCTTGCTACATGCAATGGGCATACGTATGTGTATACATCTGCACGTTGGTATGTATGCATAGATGAAGTATGTATGAATGTAATCGAACACATATGCGTAAACATGCATATCTAGTCTCATTATATGCTCAGTTTATACACATTAGTGCCAGTTATAAAGCACACAATCTGTTGACAGTAAATGTAATCTTCGTCTAGCAAAACAAATGTTCAGGAGCAACTAAACTGACATGCCTGAACAAAATGAGGACTAACAAAGTATAATATGTGCTTTGCGAAATAAAAACAAAACAAAACAAAACAAGGGATTTCATATGACCTGATTCTAAAGCAAACAACGCAACTGACTGATGGTTTGGACAGATATCTTATGCTAAATTACATTGATAACTCACGCGCTAACCAACAAGCAATAAACGAAGGGGGGGGGGGGGGGAGAGAGAGAGAGAGAGAGAGAGAGAGAGAGAGAGAGAGAGAGAGAGAGAGAGAGGAGAACAGAAAGGGAGATAGAGAGAGAAGCAGGTGGAGAGAAAGAGGAATATGAGTGAGAAGGAGCGGATGGGATGGAGACATATGGAAAGGTGAGCAGAGAGAGAGCGAGAGCGAGAGCGAGAGAGAGAGAGAGCGAGAGGAGAGCGAGAGAGAGGGGAGAGAGGGGGGGGACAGAAAGAAGGCAGGCAGAAAAATAGGGGAAAAAAAAGCAGAGACAAAAGCAAGCGGAGAAAGTCAGGATATTGACGGAGAGAGAGAGAGAGAGAGAGAGAGAGAGAGAGAGAGAGAGAGAGAGAGAGAGAGAGAGGAGTACGAAGGGGGATGTATGCAAACTGACTGTCTGAGGCAGAAGAGACAGACAGACAGACAACAGACAAAGACTGGTATTCACCTGATCGGCACACCAGTACCACGTTGAGTTGATGACGATGCCCAGCAATCCTGGCCAGGGCAGATCTCCCGTCACCGGATCCCGGAACAGGTGCATGTAGTCCTCCCTCGGCATACCACAAGAGTTACGCCCCTGATACGTCACGTTGCTCTCCCTTGCTACCGTCATTACGGAGCTGTTGCTAGTTGTGTATGACGTGTCGGTGACGTTGCTGTGATTTGTGTCGTCATCACTGTTGACGTCATTCGTTGCGTTGGCGAAGAAACCTGCCCCCGTGGCGATGGCGTGTGGGTATTTTTCGATTAATCCGTCGAGACCTCCCACCTTTTGGAACCCTGGGGAAGATAAGATGATATGAGAGAGAGAGAGAGAGAAGAGAGAGAGAGAGAGAGAGAAGAGAAGAGAGAGAAGATGTTAACAGCTTGTAAGATGTACAGAATCATAAAAACAAACAAACCAAAAAACAAAAAAAAATAAGAAGACTGAAGCAGGGCATTTCAATTTTGGAACGTTACACAGCCCAAACCACACAAATCGACACAAACAAATTAAGAAAGTCACAGTAAAGGAAAGACTTAGATTGGTTTTTTTTATGGCTAATTTGAAGCATTTTGATTATACTGATCCTTTGCCCGTCACTGCTTTTATCTCTTTCTTTCTTTCTTTTCTTTTTCAAAAACTTTTTTTCCCCTATAGAAGTCGTTGGGAATGACTTTCCATCTATTCAGCTATCTGTCCGTTCCGTTCATCAAGCGTTATACTAGGAACCGATGTTTTGTTCTCGCATCATTTTTTGCCTGGAGCCCACGTTTGGCTCCGGAAGGAAAACGAGGTAAGAAATAGGATGAGAGTGGAAGGGAAGAAGTAGGCAAGAAAGGGGAAGGGGAGGCGGGTAAACAATAAAACTCACCAATTATCATGAGGACAAAAGCCCCGATCAGCATGATGACCGTCTGAATGAAGTCCGTCCACAGCACTGCTGTCAGCCCACCTGCAACACACACACACACACACACACACACACACGCACACACACACGCACACATACACACACACGCACACACACACCACACACACACACACACACACACACGCGCGCGCGCCTCTAACAGTTTCACTGCACAAGGGCGCTTATACGATCACAGCAAAGGCAGCCACCATTTACAAGCAATTTTGATTCACATCAAATACATCAAATGGAGGAAATACAAAATCACCAGCTATTATTTCCTAATAAAGAAAAGGAATCAAACGTGAAAAAGCTCGTTTCCTTACCACACTTCGTTTGAAGACTGCTCAGCTACAACGGACATTCCCAGCCAGACCTCCGGCAGCTGCTTAACCATTGTCTCCATACTCAGTACAACAGCATAAAACCCATCAACGGAAAAATAAAACTTCTTGTCTCCTACAGACCAAATGTCCCACACTGACACGAAATAGTAGGTTCTGTGTCTCTGCCCTGTCCAGCAAACAATTTGAACGAAGGCAGGGCCGAAGGAGTCCCCACTGACTTCAACGCAGGAACGCAGTTAAAAGCTTCTCATTCATCGCATGATCTATAACTATACAACCATCGATCAGTTCCCTTGCCCCTACTGAAAGGAAGCAGCCAAGGTGCTTGCTAATATGAAGAATAATTCACAAACTACTGTAGAAGCGACTGCAGACTATTACATGAAGAATAATTGTCAGACTAATAGTATACTGCTGACTACCCGACTGCCTGAAAACACTGCTAAACCTCACGCAGAAGGCACGGAATTGTTGCCCACTCGTCAGCATCCCTTCCCCCCTCATCTCTTACCTACACGGTAAAACGACACTTCCGGGCGAATCCATTTTTTTCATTGTCGTCTGCTCCACACCAGTGACGGAGAGAAAAAAAAAAGGAAGATGAGGCTCCTGTCCGCCCTATTTAATTTTAAAAATATGTACGTCTGTTTGATATTTTATCAGTACTCAGACACCGACGTTCAGCTATCAATAACAGCCAAGCCTAAAATAGAAATCACACAACACGCCAGCCATCGTCACCGACCAGAATGTGAGTGTGTATTGTGACGCATGTAGACTGACTGATTTAACTTAAGCTTATGACAGATACGCGCCCACTTTTTTTAACCGTTAGACATTTTTGGATTACAATAACCCCATCATGGAATTCATACTCTGTACTTGAACCATTCTCTCTCTCTTCTCTCTCTCTCTCTCCTCTCTCTCTCTCTAACACACACACATACACACACGCACGCACGCACGCATGCGCGCACACACAAGCACACACCTCACGCACGCTTGTAAGCACACACAACAAACACACAACACACACACCACACACACACACACACACACACACACACACACACACACACACACAACACACACACACACTCGCGCACACATACACAAAAGCAAGAACATCTAGCCTACCTGTGATGGTAAAGATGGCAGCAATAGCCAGCAGCAGCATGATGGCCGGGTAGATGTCCCACCCGATCGCCTGCTCGATGAACAGAGCTCCTGCGTACAGGTCTGCCTGTAGAGAAAGTCAAGACACTTGAAAATAAATGAACAAATAAGCAAAAGCCAGAACGATTCCTCCACATAAACAAACTTCTTCGTATCTTTGTTCCCTTTGTTTCATATGTGAAAAGAGGTTAGATTCTTTTTAGTTGCTAATATTATTGTGCATTTATGCATGCATGTGTGTGTGTGAGAGAGAGAGAGAGAGTGCGTGAGAGAGAGAGAGAGAGAGAGAGAGAGAGAGAGGTGTGTGTGTGTGTGTGTGTGAGAGAGAGAGTGCGTGCGTGTGTGTGTGTGTGTGTGTGTGTGTGTGTGTGTGTGTGTGTGTGTGTGTGTGTGCCGCATTTCTGTATATGTGTGCGTGTGTGTGTGTGTCCCTGTGTGTGTGTGTGTGTGTGTGTGTGTGTGTGTGTGTGTGTGTGTGTGTGTTTATATAATATATATATATATGATAGTTGTGTGTGTGTGTGTGTGTGTGTGTGTGTGTGTATCCGTCTGTGTCCGTGTATGTGTGCGTGTGAGACAGAAAGAGATAGAGAAGAGTGGAGAGAGAGAGAGAGAGAGAGAGAGAGAGAGAGAGAGAGAGAGAGAGAGAGAGAGAGAGAGAAAATCTATGTGTGTGAGTGTGTTTGCATACAGTGAATGTTTTTTGTTACGTATACATTTTAACACATATAAATGTTTATGCATGTGTACGTGTGTTTCAGTGTATAAGTGCATGAGTGTGCGCGCGTGCGTTTAATGGATGGGGTCTTTGTGTGGGACGGGTAGGGGTGTAAGGGACTGGTAACCGTGTATATTGTGTTGGAGAGAATATAATGAATACAGCGTCAGTTGTTGGCAAGTTATAGTTAGACCGCTTTCCTCTAACTTGAAATCGATGAGCGTGTGCGTTTTCAAAATATGTATGTTATCTATGTTTCATAGGCACATGACATAGTATTTGATACTTTATAACTACTGGTGTACACCTAGTGATTTTTTTCGGTGAAATGCTCGTTAACCCTCCAGTCTCCTGCTCTGCGCCCCCCCCCCCCCCCCCCCCCCCCCCCCCCCCCTCTTCTCAGTCCTCATTTTCTCCCAGTCTCACACAGTCTCCCATCCCTCTGTACCCTTCTATTAGTTAAACTTTTGAATGTGGTGAACTGTTTTTAGAAAGTGCAGACAGAACACAAAGATGTGGGATATGATGAGAAACGTCCCGTGAAGACGACAATGGTCAAAATGCTGGGAAGCGACTGGCGTGCTTGCTGTTATGTTTCTTACATTTTGAATATTCTCCACCCACCCCACCCACCCACACTCACACACACACACACACACACACACAAAACACACACACAAACACACACACACACACCACAACACACACACGCACACACCCAGCACCGCACGACACACAAACACAAGAACAGACAACGACACAACAACAATAGCACATACAGACAGAAGAAGACAGACAAAAGACGGACAAGACAGAAGCAGAAGACAGAAGAGGCAGAAGAAAACAGAAATGGAGTGACAGAGGTGGAGAGTGGTGAGGTTGGAAATGTGTGTGTGTGTGTGTGTGTGTGTGTGTGTGTGTGTGTTGTGAGAGAGAGAGAGAGAGAGAGAGAGAGAGAGAGAGAGAGAGAGAGAGAGAGAGAGAGAGAGAGAGAATAAAGGGTTGCGGAATGTAGTCTGCAGTAAATGAGAACAAACTGAATATGGATTCCAGACTGACGGAAATCTTGGTGAAGATGTAGACCAGAAGTCCCAAAGACAGCCAGGTACATCTGAATCCGCTTCCCCCCGAACCTCCTCTTCAGGTACTCGGGCATCGTGAACACCTGTTATTTCTCACAGTTTAGCTTTATTTCTCTCTCTCTCTCTCTCTCTCTCTCTCTCTCTCTCTCCTGTATGTATGTGTGTGTGTGTGTGTGTGTGTGTGTGTGTGTGTGTGTGTGTGTGTGTGTGTGTGTGTTGTTACTCTTTCTTTTCTTACGTCGAATATGTGTGTGTACTTACACAACATCAGACGTAAGCACATAGGCTACAACACATACACATGACATGTTTACGCATGACTCATCTCCTCCAATTCATCACCACCCGCTACCCTGGGAACCCCCCCCCCCCCCAATTTATGGTTATCTATTCATGCGCGTAACTGTCCATGCACGTGTGCATGCATCAATCTGTCTGCCTATCTATCTTGAAACTGAGTCCTTTCACAAAGATGATCATAATATTAGAATAAAAGATACACATAGGTTGTTTTTGTTGTCCTTTCTCAATTTTTATGTGTGTTTACATAATAGTGAGATTTTAACATGGATTCGCCTGATTTATAAGCTCCTGCACTTTATCTTTCCCCCGTCTTCTTCCTTTCCCCGGTAATCTGTCTCTATCCACAAAACTACAGCAGCAGCAGCAACAACAACAGAGAGAGAGAGAGAGAGGAGGGAGAGAGAGAGAGAGAGAGAGAGGAGAGAGAGAGAGAGAGAGAGAGAGAGAGAAGCAGACAGACAGACAGACAGACAAACAGGTAGATATACAGATAATATGCGCACAGAGAAAGAGATTTGCGCGGGGTGTTGGCAGAGTGGAGGTTGAGCGCTTGGGGCGGAGAGAGAAAGGAGTGTGGGGCGTTGGGGGAGACGGAGAGGGGTGAGACTGGGGTGTGGGTAAGGTGGTGGAAGTGGTGTCATCGGGGATGTGTCTCAGACTGTAGCATTGCAAGGAATTATAAAAATGTATTCATAAGTGTTGCATCGAATATCTGTAATACACCTTTTGAATGACGATAAACTGGTTTTGTTTTTAGTATCCTCCGGGATTTCATTCCACCGATTTCCACCTGAATGAGAGATGTCATGGTGATTTGGGACAAGATATAGATATTGTATTTTATTTCGAAAAGCTCGCACTAAAACTTTTGTCATGGAGATAGTATGGTGCAAGTTTAGCCATAATTCCAAACGCAGACACATTTATTAAGTAAATCTTTTAGTTTAAACGGGCGAATGTTACGCTCTTTATATTCATATAGTTCTAGATATGAACAAGAATGTTTGCAAAGACTTTCAAAATCTCTTAAAGAGAGAGAGAGAGAGAGAGAGAGAGAGAGAGAGAGAGAGAGAGAGAGAGAGATTACTCACAGATATTCAAAACAAGCAGCAGACAGAGAAGGAAACAAGTACACAAACACACACAGAGACAGACATGAATCATACATACGCCGGAAGCAATGTAGACAGGCAGGAAGATGTAGCCAAGAGCCAATACCACAAACATGGCCTGCAACGAAAAAAGAGCACATGTTGGATAGTTGGGGCAAATACAGACACCCACCATATGTACGTATCTGCATGGCATAGCCTTTCTGATGGTGATTGAACATACATTTCGCCGCTTGACTGTAGGTCTATAAGTAATATGAAATCGTTTCAGAAGCTTTGTTTTCAATACCGTCTCGTGAGTTGCTTGTCAGTGGTACAACTAGCTCATGACGTTAACTTGCAGAATTGAGACGGAAAAATGTGCGTACGTACATGAGATTATCTTCTTGACAATGGTTCTGAAGATCGTTTTATATGCTCCTATGATTGTACCCTCTGTTATGAAGAAAAATACCCATCTGTACATTTCAATCAAGGCTTACAAAATGTACATAGAAAACCATATACAGACATCTACAGTTTTGATAGGATTATAAGATCTTATTTAGTGCAGCTGCGTGCAGAACTCAAAGGACAGAGACCAGAAATCTAAATGGCTAAGGATGATTGTGAAAGGAAAATGAGAAAGGTCGTACACATCTAATAAGATTTAAACTAAATATTGGTTTGACAAGAAAGAAGTTTATGACAGAGAAGAAAAAAGTATACGCAGTCCCTTATCAAAGATGAAACCTATATAAGCATCCATTAAATAGAAACATTGCTTTGACCAACCTGCCACTAGCAACATTGAAACAGTCCATGAATGAACCAAGCATATTTGGCTAAGGACTAAACAGGGGAATAATCAACCAGCAACTTGTGATGCGATTACTTCAGAACAACAGTATGAGCATTTCCTTAGAGCATATAAAGAAACGATGAGTGTGGTAGAAACTGACTTATAACAGCATGTCAGATACAATGTGCAGTAAACCTTATTCACAGGCAAGAGTTTCTCGCCGGCATTGACCCACTTAAATTTGTAAACAGGCAGACAATGGATCATATTACGTGTGTGCTATGTATTACTTTTGTTGTTGCTTCAAAGACTTTTTAGTTCATTACTTTTCCCTTTTTCCTTTACAAGTGGAACTGTAAGACTGCGTTAGATCTACAAATGCTATTTTGTTGTTGTATACTGTTTTTGCTGGTCCTGCCTTTCTGCATGGCTTTTCTTTTACTTGCTTATTTCACTGTTGGTGTCAGTCCTTGTTTCTTGGTCGTATTCCTTGTCTGTTTGTTTGTTTGTTTTGCTTCTTGTTGCATGTTTGTGTAACCATGTTTGGAGGCAGACGTTGTATCATTTAGTACTAGTTTAGTGAAATTCAGCAACGGCAGGTATGAACTATAACTAAGTAGGCCTGAGTCAATAATTTTACCATTGTAGAATTGAGAATCATTCTCTGTCTGTCTGTCTGTCTGTCTGTCTGTCTGTCTGTCTGTCTCTCTCTCTCTCTCTCTCTCTCTCTCTCTCTCTCTCTCTCTCTCTCACCCACCGTTACCTCCATGAAGGCCACCTCTTTGATATGACACAATCTGAATCATAGTAATCCGTTGGGCCACGCCCAGTTACATTTACAGGATTACTCACGTTAAACTCATACAGAGCGATAGCAATGCCAGCCGCAGCCCCTGACCCAGCCAGACCCACGAAGTGAAGACTGCCGATGTTGCTGGCGAACAGGGAGGCTCCCACCTGTTGGAGGATCATCATCATCATCATCATCATCATCATCATC
>CM065735.1:32344150-32351650 GCA_033310375.1 Conus canariensis | reverse complement strand
CACTTGAGAGTCAAGCGTCCCCCCCCCGCCCCCTCCCACGCAAAAGTACAAAAGACCCATAACGCACACGAGCACTTGAGAGTCAAGCGTCCCCCCCCCCCCACGCAAAAGTACAAAAGACCCATAACGCACACGAGCACTTGAGAGTCAAGCGTCCCCCCCCCCCCCCCCACGCAAAAGTACAAAAGACCCATAACGCACACGAGCACTTGAGAGTCAAGCGTCCCCCCCCCCCCCCCACGCAAAAGTACAAAAGACCCATAACGCACACGAGCACTTGAGAGTCAAGCGTCCCCCCCCCCCCCCCACGCAAAAGTACAAAAGACCCATAACGCACACGAGCACTTGAGAGTCAAGCGTCCCCCCCCCCCCCCACGCAAAAGTACAAAAGACCCATAACGCACACGAGCACTTGAGAGTCAAGCGTCCCCCCCCCCCGCCCCTCCCACGCAAAAGTACAAAAAGACCCATAACGCACACGAGCACTTGAGAGTCAAGCGTCCCCCCCCCCCCCCCCACGCAAAAGTACAAAAAGACCCATAACGCACACGAGCACTTGAGAGTCAAGCGTCCCCCCCCCCCCCCCCACGCAAAAGTACAAAAAGACCCATAACGCACACGAGCACTTGAGAGTCAAGCGTTCCCCCCCCCCCCCCCACGCAAAAGTACAAAAGACCCATAACGCACACGAGCACTTGAGAGTCAAGCGTCCCCCCCCCCCCCCCACCAAAAGTACAAAAGACCCATAACGCACACGAGCACTTGAGAGTCAAGCGTCCCCCCCCCCCCACGCAAAAGTACAAAAGACCCATAACGCACACGAGCACTTGAGAGTCAAGCGTCCCCCCCCCGCCCCCTCCCACGCAAAAGTACAAAAAGACCCATAACGCACACGAGCACTTGAGAGTCAAGCGTCCCCCCCCCCCCTCCCACGCAAAAGTACAAAAAGACCCATAACGCACACGAGCACTTGAGAGTCAAGCGTCCCCCCCCCCCCCCCCACGCAAAAGTACAAAAGACCCATAACGCACACGAGCACTTGAGAGTCAAGCGTTCCCCCCCCCCCCCACGCAAAAGTACAAAAGACCCATAACGCACACGAGCACTTGAGAGTCAAGCGTTCCCCCCCCCCCCCCCCCACGCAAAAGTACAAAAAGACCCATAACGCACACGAGCACTTGAGAGTCAAGCGTCCCCCCCCCGCCCCCTCCCACGCAAAAGTACAAAAAGACCCATAACGCACACGAGCACTTGAGAGTCAAGCGTTCCCCCCCCCCCCCCCCACCCATCCCACAAGTATATCCTCGCCTCTGCCACTTGATTATATTTAATTGCGGTGGAATGCACACCCAAAACGCACTTGATTATATTTAATTGCGGTGGAATGCACACCCAAAACGCACTTGATTATATTTAATTGCGGTGGAATGCACACCCAAAACGCACTTACAAACCATTCATATACATCCGCTTCTGCACACACTTTTGACGGTTAGCATTGCTTGTAAATTTTAAAGGACTGTCTTTAACCGCTTTTTTTTTTTTTTCATTTTCCCGTCAAATTTTATTATAATAGATTGCGAGATCACAGATGTGCCAAAAGAAGGCAATGCACAGAATGTTCAACACGTAACTTACATACCTGTACGACACATTCAAGTATATTCCCTATAACTTAAAAACAATGAATACACAAAATCAGTGACAACAACAGCAACAGCAATAAAAAAAAAAGAGCTAAGGGAAACAGCAAGCCAAGTAAGAAACAAGGTGGGTAATTCATGTGTGTGTGAAAGGGGGGGGGGGATAGTGTGCGCGTGTGTGTGCGCGTGTGCGCGTCCGCGCGCGCGTGTGTGTGTGTGTGTGTGTGTGACCAACCCAGATGACCTAGATGACATCAAGGACAAGTTCTACGAATAACTAGACACCCTCAGTGACAACAACAGCAACAGCAATAAAAAAAAAAGAGCTAAGGGAAACAGCAAGCCAAGTAAGAAACAAAGTGGGTAATTCATGTGTGTTTAGTGGGGGGGGGGGGGGTAGCGCGTGTATGTGTGTGTGTGTGTGTGTGTGTGACCAACCCAGATGACCCAGATGACATCAAGGACAAGTTCTACGAAGAACTAGACACCCTCATCGCAGCAGTCCCACCGTCTGAGACTCAGGGACTTCAATGCCAGAATGGGGACCGATCACCAGACCTGGGAAGGGATCATTGGGAGACACGGTACTGGCAACTGCAACAGCAATGGCCTCTTGCTTCTCAAGATGTGCGCTACTCATGACCTTGTCATCACCAACACTCTTGTTCCGCCTCCCTACCCGCAACAAGACATCATGGATGCATCCACGCTCCAAGCATTGGCATCTGATTATGTCATCACCAGGAAGAGAGATGCGCGAGACGTGAGAGTGACGAAGGCCATGTGTGGTGCCGACTGCTGGACTGATCATCGCCTCATCGTGTCAAAGTTTAAACTCCGCATCCTGCCCATGCGAAGACCCCAAGGTCAGAAGACTGCAAAGAGGCTTAACGTCTCCAAGCTCAAGGATAGTAAAGTTGCAGAAGATTTCTCCAATGACCTAGATGGCAGGCTGTCCAAGACACGAGAGGATGACCACAGCAGCATTGAAGAGCAGTGGGAGGCTTTCAGAGATGTGGTCCACTCTACTGCCTTCGAACACCTCGGACCAGCAACCCGTAGAAACCAAGACTGGTTTGCTGAGAATGACGCAGAAGTGCAGACACTGCTGTCGGAGAAACACCAGCTGTTCAGAGCGCACCAGAATGACCCCACATCACAAGCTAAGGAAGATGCCTTTATTAGCGCAAAACAAAAAGTGCAGAAGAGGCTTCGCGTAATGCAGGATGCCTGGTTCAGCAAGAAAAGGCCGATGAAATCCAGGGCTACGCAGACAGTCATGACACCAAGCATTTCTATGACACTCTGAAGGCTGTGTATGGACCCCAGTCCTCCGGCTCCTCCCCCCTCCTCAATGCAGATGGGACCCAGCTGCTGACAGAAAAGAAGAAGAATCTGGAGAGATGGGCTGAACACTTTAACCAGGTTCTCAACCGCCCTGCCTCAATCAATGACGAGGCCATTGCACGCCTACCTCAAGTGGCAATCAGGCAAGACCTTGACCCCCCTCCCCCCCCCCCCCCCCCCAGAAGAAGTCAGAATTTAATCAAACAACTTTCCTGTGGCAAAGCGCCAGGATCTGATGCAATCCCTGCCAAAGTTTACGAATCAGGAGGCCCAGCCTTGACACAGAAGCTGACGCAGCTCCTCCAGTCCATGTGGAATGAAGAGAGGGTCCCACAACAGTTGAAAGATGCCAACATTCTCCACATCTACAAGAGAAAAGGCAACCGCCAGTCCTACGACAATCACCGAGGCATCTCAGAACGTGGAACTGCAGACATGATATTTGCTGCACGACAGCTCCAGGAAAAATGCCAAGAACAGCAGAGCGATCTGTTTGTGATCTTTGTCGATCTGACCAAGGCCTTCGATACGGTCAGCAGAGATGGCTTGTGGAAGATCATGGAGAAATTTGGCTGTCCCAGCAGGTTCATTACGATCGTCCGACAGTTTCACGACGGCATGATGGTGAAAGTACTGGATGATGGAGACGAGTCAGAAGCCTTTCCAGTGACCAACGGCGTAAAGCAAGGCTGCGTTCTCGCCCCTACACTCTTCAGCATGGTCTTCTCCGCCATGCTGACTGATGCCTTCCGTGACTGCCAGGGTGGTATACACGTCAGATACAGAACTGACGGTGGGCTGTTCAACCTCAGGCGACTGCAGGCTGTTACAAAGGTGAAAGAGATCGTCATCAGGGACTTCTTGTTTGCTGATGACTGCGCTCTCAATGCTAGCACAGAGCAGATAATGCAGCACGAAATGGACTGCCTCTCACGGGCCTGCGACAACTTCGGTCTCACCATCAGCACCAAAAAGACCGAAGTGATGTATCAGCCTGCGCCAGGTAAACTCTACCAGGAACCACACATCATGGTAAAGGGGCAGAACTTACAGGCAGTTGACAACTTCACCTATCTGGGCAGCACACTCTCACGAGCTGTGAACATTGACGCAGAGGTCAGGAACAGGATTGCCAAAGCCAGCTCTGTGTATGGGAGACTCCGTGAAAAAGTCTGGGAGCGGAGAGGACTACGCCTTATCGCCAAGCTGAAGGTCTACCATGCAGTGGTACTAACCACTCTCCTCTATGCCAGTGAGACCTGGACTGTCTACAGCAGACACGCCAACAGCTCAACCATTTTCACCTCAGCTGTCTCCGCAGACTCCTATACATCAAGTGGCAGGACAAAGTCCCAGACACTGAGGTCTTGGAAAGATCCAGCATCTACACTCTTCTTCAGAAATCCCGAGCGAGATGGGCTGGCCACATCCTCAGAATGCCAGATAGTTGACTGCCGAAACAACTGCTGCATGGGGAACTGAGTCGGGGCAAACGCAAAGTTGGGGGGGAGGGGGGGGCGGAGGGGGGGGGGCAGAAGAAACGTTTCAAGGTCTGCCTCAGAGTGTCCCTCAAAGGCCTGGACATCACCCTCAACACCTGGGAGTCGCTTGCCCTGGACCTCCCAGCCTGGCGAAGCAGCATCACAAAGGGTGCATGTACATCAGAGAAGAGACGCACAGCAGAAGCTGAGAGAAAGCGAGCCGCGCGCAAGGCCAGAGCTGCCTCCACCTCCACTGTAGCACCCACCCACATGTGTCCCACATGTGGGCGTTCCTTCCGGGCCCAGATCGGCCTCACTAGCCACCTGCGGACCCACACTCAGCAATCTTCCATCTGAGATAGAAGTCATGGTCATCTTCGAAATCGAAGGACGAACAACGTGTGTGTGTGTGTGTGTGTGTGTGTGTGTGTGTGTGTGTGTGTGTGTGTGTGTGTGTGTGTGTGTGAGTGTGTGTGTGTGTGTGTGTGTGTGTGTGTGTGTGTGTGTGCGTGTGTGTGTTTGTGGGCGCGCGCGCATGTGTGTGTGGGTGTGTATGCGTGTGGGTGTGAGAGTGTGTGCATGTGCGTACGTGCATGCGTGCGTGCGTGCGCGCGCGCGCGCGCGTGTGTGTGTGTGTGTGTGTGTGCGTATGTATGTATGTGTGTGTGCGCGCGCGCAAATGCGTGCTTTCGTGTGTGTGTGTTTGTGCGTGCGTGCGAATGCGTGTGTGTGTGTGCGCGCGCGCGCGCGCGTATGTGTGTGTGTGTGTGTAGGTTCTGTCAGTAGGTGGAACTGTGCCCTTCACCTTTTTACAATAGCTTAACTCATCGGCCCATTTTTTTGGCCCGCAGAATGTAACAGGGAGAAGTACGTTAACACCGAGAATAGATAAGTCAGAAGAAGAGAAAACACACTGTGTAAGCACAAATGACAATTTTACTCCTGTGGTGTTCTTCTAAACATAAAGACGTATTCAACAGTGAAGATCTAATAACCCAGATAGTAAGAGCACAAGTAACGGAAGTAAGTGGATTCATAGAGAATATTTTGCGCTTTCAGCTTTGAAGAATAAAGAACATTCTCTCTCTCTGTGTGTGTGTGTGTGTGTGTGTGTGTGTGTGTGTGTGTGTGTGTCACAGGAAAAATGAGATATGTATGTATATATATATATATATAGAGAGAGATATATATATATTATATATATATATATATATAACACCGAGGTTGGTTGGAGAGAGAGAGAGAGAGAGAGAGAGAGAGAGAGAGAGAGAGAGAGAGAGAGATCTTTTAAATTTCCCAAATGCCGGCACCGTTCAACAGAAGGTAAGACGAGCAGATAATGAAATATGGTGATGAAGAATAAGTCGTCAGACCGCCCACGTAGTTCAATTATTTTTGTATTGTTCTAGTAAAAAAAAAGGCTTCTTCAGGAATCCCTGTAGCCGCTACATCTTAATGAAAAGCAGTAAGTGTAATCCAGACAAATCTTTGTTTATAACAAGAAAACCACACAAATGCTTGGCAAAAATTTTGAGAAATAGTTTGATCAAACAGCTGATCCATCAAATATTGCATACAGGTCTGGGTGTAATTCCACTGTAGTGACACATTTCCCCTAACTATGATCGCTAAATAATGTTTTCGAAGCCCACTTTGTGCCAGATCACCCACTCTTCTATTGTCTGCTTTCAGGGTGATAGTGCTGGAGCGTGGAACGGTGGTGGAGACAGGCACTCGTTCAGTTCTGCTGTTGGACCCAAACTCCCATTTCTAGAGGTTGGCTGCTGGCTGTGAGCACTACAGCCCCCCTGCCCCGACATTTGCTGTCTGTGACGTGGTGGTCCTATCCTGGAATGTTGCCAACAGTATGGGTATCCCCGCTGTTAAAGAAAGCTCTGAAAGAGAATCCCTCACCTCTGCAGGTACCTGCAAGTTGCATTGTTGAGGGTTTAGAAATTGCCGTCAATAACAATTGCTCAACCCACACGGTCATAGTTACCTTCTAAAGAACAGTTGGCACCCTCCTGCAGTTTTCAAGGGGCTTCTAACAGGTGTTGGCACCAGGCTGAGAATGTTATGCAGCGACGACGACAGTCTGCAGGACAGACCAAGAGAGTGTGCCAAGTATTTCACAATCACTGGTTGTAAATTTGAAACAGCACTAGAACAACTCAAAAGGGGAGCTAAAGGGGACCGAAGTGTTGTCATCAGACAAGAGAGATAACCCAAACTCAAGAAATTGGCTTGGGTCATACAGTATGATCCAAGATTACCATCTAAGAGACTCATTATCAAACAAAACCTACACATTTGTATTCGAATGAAAAAAAAAGACCATTTTCCCTGAGCAAATGCTCATTGGTGCTGACAGGAGAAGAATTAACCTGGCAGAATTGTACAAACCTACAGTACCACGTCGCCATCCTCTCCATGGACCCATGAACAGACCTGGATTTTTTGTATACTGTGCCCGCCGATGTGTTTTGTGTGTGTTGTGTACATGTGCATATATATATATATATATATATATATATATATATTATATATATTATATATATACTATTGCTTGTACGACCATCATCAGGCACCAGACGGACGAATGCCATCCAACCTCAAGTTCACTGCAGACCAACAAAAAAAAAATCATTTCAAATGATGGGCTACAAAGTGCATTGGAAAATGAGCTGTACGTTTGTCTGATACCTTTTTTTAAGGGGAATTTTTTTTTTCGGATCAGTATAGATGCGTGTGTACTGAAGCCATGCGTTTTCTTCCTTTTTTCACTTTGGTGAACGTGGTGTATTTTAGTCGTTGAAAATGATTTTATGTCCAGTACCTCGTCTTTTAAGATGGCCATGACTAAAGAAATATCGCTTCCGAATTTGTCTAATAATGCCCTGCTACTTAGAAATGCACCGTTACTTTCTAATGAACCTTTTACGAAAAAAAAAAGATATTTATCTCTGCCAGTTTCTTACAATAAAGTGTTTTATTGGCAATTGTGAATTGTTCTTTACAATATAATTCTT
>CM065735.1:32324150-32339150 GCA_033310375.1 Conus canariensis | reverse complement strand
ACAGAAAGAGCGTGGTTAGAAAGACAGTTTAGAAGGACCGTATGTGAAAGCTTTCGACGTTATTGATCATAATTTGCCAAAATCATGATTAAATACGTTTAAAGCTTTCGCAATGTCAGCAATCAATTCACCTGTTTATTTATTTTTGCATTATACTGGTACGCTAATCATCGACAAACAGTTTAATCAAAATGGCATCAGGGGGTAGGAAAGATATTTGTTTTAAATCTATGGCTTATGTTTGTTTGCATTACAATTTCGTGCGGGTTTTATTTTTCAGATACTTTGTTTGAAAGTAGATTATTTAATTCACAACAAAAATGGTTGTTTAACCGGAAACCTGCTCACTTAATGGCAAACATAACTTGCATGTGGTAGATGAAAATTGTTACAGGCGTAAGAGTAGATTTCTTTCTGCATGCATTGCATACACGTTTATGAAATTTATGTTTTAGATGTCATCATTAGACAGAATGGAGGCTTTAGCCTGCACAAGTTTTAGTCCATGATTCTGTTTCATTCTTTGAGTGTTTTTGTGTGTATTGTATGTGAGCATCTAATTAACTTGCTGAGAAAAAAATTTCAGTCAAAAGCTTCATCTTGTAGACTACAAAAATTGATCAACTTGTTCAGGGTGTTTTAGTCTGTGAAAGGTTTTTGTAAATCTCCCTCTCTCTCTCTCTCTCTCTCTCTCTCTCTCTCTCTCTCTCTCTGTGTCTCTGTCTGTCTGTCTGTCTGTCTGTCTGTCTCTCTCCCCCCCTCCTCTCTCTCTCTCTCTCTCTTTCTCTCTCTCTCTCTCTCTCCTCTCTCTCTCTCTCTCTCTCTCTCTCTCTGCCCCCCCCCCCAAAAAAAAAAAAAAGAAGAAAAAAGCTTATAAAATGTTATGTGTGATGTTTTGTAAAGGTAAGATGAACTGGGTGACCAACATATGTTTCACCTTGTTTAACGTTTGGGAGAACCAAAGAGTCGAAAATATTAAACATTTCATATCCATCTTTAAGCAGAGAATACATGACTGACATTTGCAGGATCTAGGCTCAATGATTATGTCCAAAGAAAGATTCAGATTATGTTCTTCGTTTTGGCGGTCACGTGATGTCCCGAATTATTCATTCACTGTCAAAAATCCCGCTCTGAGAAAGCATTTGACAAGAGTCAGACTCGGTATCTCTCGGTTGAAATCTCATCGGTACAGACACTCTAAAAGAAAAGAAAATACTAACTGTCCATGTTGTCCCAACCTGAAAGAATCGGAATTACATTTTATTTTGCTTTGTCCTCGATATAATTCTTCCCAAATACTGTTTCAACCCAAATGCGTTTAAATTCACCCTGTTGCTTTCTGATTCTAGAACGTGCAAGTCACTTGCCTTGCACCTGTCTAAAGCATTTACTGTCAGAAATAATCGTCTATATGATGCTCAGTGATTAACATTTTATTTACTTGTGAGCAGGTCGGATTTTCCCCCTCATCCATCTCTCTCTGTCTCTCTCTGTCTCTCTGTCTCTGTCTCTGTCTCTCTCTCTCTCTCTCTCTCTCTCTCTCTCTCTCTCTCTCTCTCTCTCCTACCCCTCGGGGGGGGGGGGGGGGGGGGGGGGCACTGAGTTGAATTCGCCGAGGTCAGCGGCATATTTGTTTACCTCCGACAAATAGGGTAATTAATCGGCATCGAGACTGACTACTGAACACAGGGTTTGCAGATCAGTTCCTGTGGTACCATGCCCTCTGGACAGCTTGATTTCAGGGCCCGTTGTGGCTGTTTTGTGACAGTATTTGTCAATTTCATGACGAAGAGAGGAAAAAATCGAGCCGCCATGAGACTGAAAACATTGAAGCTTAGGACCGTGGCAGACGGTGTTACCTTTGGCTGCCTCCTGACGCTTTTGTTCTGGGGCAATTTTTTATTACAATGCGGCGATGTTGAGCTGAACCCAGGACCACAGACGACCTGTCTGCGACAGACCAACCTAACAAGTGGAGACCGCAGGGAGAGTGTGGACAAGCTCTCAGGACGCACGCCAACTACTTCTTCACGAACTACACCAACCACCCAACATCCTTCGAACCTCGATCTGATGTCCATGCTCCAGTCGCTGAACACGAAATTTGATGGGATGATAGGCGACTTGAAGAACTTGAGTGATGGATTCGCTGCGCTTCATGGAGAGCTAAGTTCTCTGAAGCAGGAAGTGACGGAGCTGCGACAGGAAAATGATTGTCTCCGCACCAGCAATGACAGCCTACAGAAGAAAATGGATTTCTTGGAGCGAAAGGTTGATGATCTGGAAGGCCGCTCAAAACGAAACAACCTGATCTTTCATGGACTTTTCCGGAGAGAAAATGAAACCCAGCAAGACTGTGAAAACCTTGTCCATGACTTGCTTGTGGACAAGCTGGATATGACTGGAGACATCCATTTCGACCGACTCCACCGCCTGAATTCAAAGGACAGCTCACCGGTCATCGCTTGCTGTACGTTTTTCAAGGACAAAGCTAAGATCTTGAAAGCAAGACATAAGCTTAAGGGAACACAGGTGTTTATAGGTGAGGACTTTTCACTTAGAGTCAGAGAAGTAAGGAAGAAACTAACCCCTCACTTAAAGAAACTAAAGAGTGAGGGAAAACGTGTGGCCATGATCTTCGACCATCTTCTTATCGAGGGGAAGAGGTATGGCCTTGACGACAGTGATGGACAAAACCTAAAAGAAATAATATATGGGGGAGGCCGCCCCACAGTGACACCGGTATCTCCAGTGTGGTGTGTGCAAAAATCCCGTGCCGAGAAGGAAGTGTGCGATGGGGACAACGACGCTGCCACAGTGAGTGAACATTCTGCCTCTGACAATGTAAACATGGGTTCTGTGGTGGCGCCGGGGTATGATTGTCTTGTAAATAGTGATGGTAACCAGCTTTTAGATTTTGTTTCTTCTGATTATAGTGAAAAGTATTGTTATGAAAGTGAAAGTGATAAATTGGCATGTTTTCCGTCTGATGACAATTACAATGACACAGCTGACCAGAGAACTAGGGATGATTATAATGCAGAGCAGAGACATATTTCAGAGAAAGCACGTGGTGTCACAGCGGAAAACAATAGGGGGTGGTCACAAAAGAAAAAGTATAGCAGAGATGACAGTGTTTTTATTCCTGCTTATGCCAGTGAAAGAGCACGTGGTGTCACAGCGGATAAGAATAGGGGGTGGTCACAAAAGAAAAAATGTAGCAGTGATGACAGTGTTTTTATTCCCGTTTATGCCAATGAGAGAGAGCTGTCAGTGTCGGATCATGAAAGACGTAACGAGAATTGTAACAAAAGTAAACATATTCTGCATGATAACGGAGATAAAACGAATAATACACATTCAAAATATTTTACGTTCCTGCACTGGAATATTAATGGAATTCTTTCTAAGATTCACAATAAAGATTTTCTTTCTTATTTGTCCAAATTTGACTTTATCTGTCTTGTAGAGACTTTTGTGGAAAATCTTGAATTTAATGTGTTTACTGGCTATACTGTGTTTAGCAAACCTGCTGTTAAGTTTACTCGACAAGGCAGACGTTCAGGGGGGGTAATATGTCTGATTAAGAATGATTTTGTGCACTATGTCAGAGAACTCCAGGTAGATTGCTCAAATGCTCTTTTCTTTTTGATTGACGGGATATTGTTTGATCTTGCAGAAGATGTGATATATGTTTGTGCATATGTGCCTCCTGAGGGTTCACCGTATTATGCTTATTTTGATATAGACAATGGTATATGTTCTCTGGAAGAATGCCTTACTGAGTGTATGCTTGATTTGAACAATATACATGTGATTCTATCTGGAGATTTGAACAGTAGAACTGCAAATGTCTCTCAAGATATTTTTTATGAGCATGATAAGTATGGTGTTGATTTAACCAGTTGTTCCAATTTTTCGGAAAGAAAATCTTCCGACAGTATAATCAATGGCTATGGAAAATGTTTGTTGGATATGTGTACTTCACTTGGACTGTGCATATTAAATGGAATATGTCATGGGGACCTCGATGGGCACTACACTTATATATCAGAGTCAGGATGTAGTGTAAATGACTATTTTTTGATGTCTCGAGAATTATTTTCACTTGTTCTATCGTCTTGCAGTTTATATGTATCAGAACGATTGGAATCTGACCATTTACCCGTGGAGCTTCATTATGAATTGCCGAATTTAAACCCTGTGTTTTTGACCGCTGGAAAGGAACGTGAAGTTATTAAAAAGTTTGTGTGGAAGCCTTCTTTTGAACATACTTATGTCACAGCAATGCATTCAGATGAAGCATTGTCATCTCTTGACAGTGCTATTGATATGATTGATCGTGACTGCAATGAAGCCTTGAATATGTTTCTTACATGTGTTAAAACTTGCTCTTCTTGCATGGAAAAACAACTCTGTTTGAACAATGCTGATGAACAAAATGACTGGTATGACAAAGAATGTAAACTAAGTAAATCGAAAGCAAAAGGATTGCTACACACATTTCGGCAAACAAAGGATAGTTCTGATCGTGATTCCTACTGCATAGCTAGGAGAGAGTATAAGAATTTGTTAAAATTTAAAGAAAATCAGCACAATGAGCAATTGTTAGGGGCGTTAGTTGATTCCATAAGTGATCAAAGGGAGTTTTGGGAAAATGTCCATAAAATTTCTTCAAAACGAAAGCAGCCATGTAACAATATAACAATTGATGATTGGTATAAACATTTTAAACAGTTGCTTGAAACAAATTCAGAAAACGAATTTACGTTAGTATCTAACGACAACATTGATGATAGTTTTGATGAATATGAAGATGGTGGTTCCATGAACCGCCCAATATCTAGAGAAGAAGTGTTATTGGCTATAAGAAAGTTAAAGAACGGTAAATCCGCTGGTCCGGATGAAATTATCGGCGAGTTGCTGAAAAATGCTGGTGATCGAGTAATTGACTTCTTTGTTAAACTGTTTAACACTCTGTTTGATAAGGGAGTATTCCCAGATAACTGGTCAGAAATTATTATCTTACCTTTATTTAAAAAAGGTAATGTAGACGATCCCGGTAATTATAGAGGGATATCATTATGTAATACAAGCAGTAAAGTTTATAGTTCTATAGTAAATAATAGGATTCAAGAATGGATTGAGCTGCATAATATCACAGGGGAATATCAAGCGGGGTTTAAAAGGGGATACTCCACCATTGATCACATGTACACATTATTAGCTTTAATCCAAAAACAGTTTTGCTTTAACCGTAAACTCTATGTCGCCTTTATTGACTTTGAGAAAGCTTTTGACTCTATAGAAAGGAATCTACTGTGGCCTATTCTGGTAAAAAAAATGGTATCAAAGGAAAACTCCTTCGGTGTATTCATAGCATGTATACTACAGTCAGAGCTAGAATTCGCTCGGGTGCAAAATTGACAGATTACATAAACTGTACCCGGGGGGTAAAACAAGGGGATGTTACAAGTCCGGTGCTGTTCTCTTTATTTATAAATGAATTAGCAATAGAAGTGATTAGAAATGGGAGGCATGGTGCAACTTTTATGCATGATTACTTTGAACTATTTATATTACTTTTGGCAGATGACATAGCTCTTCTGTCGGAAACAATAGTTGGGCTACAGACGCAACTAAATAGTCTACATAGGGCAGCAACAGCACTCCATCTGAATGTGAATATGAATAAAAGTAATATAGTTGTATTTAGAAAAGGTGGGTACTTAGCAGCTAGTGAACATTGGACTTATAATGGAATCCTTATGCCTGTTGTTAATGTTTATAAATATTTAGGCATCTATTTTTCAACACGGTTGAGAGTTACTGTTTCTTGTAAGAACCTTGCCTGCAGAGCAAAGCATGCGTTGTTATGCATATTGCAAAAATTACGTAAGTTAAAATGCAATTCTCTTGCTGTATATTTAAAACTATTTGACGCGCAGATACAACCCATTGTTCAGTATGGTGCTGAATTGTGGGGGTTAAGTAATGCTGCACACTTTTGTGAAAAAGTACATCTCTTTGCTCTGAAAAAGTTTTTAGGAGTTCAGTTACAAACACCGAATGACCTTGTGTATGGTGAGACAAATAGATACCCTGTTTACATAAATTCTGCCGTTAGGTGCATGCACTACTGGTTAAAGTTGACAAGAATGGATGAGTCAAGATTACCGCGAAAAGCATATAGAACATTATTTGAGTTAGACTCTCGTGATAAGACAAACTGGGCATCTGACATTCGCTGTAAGTTATACATGTTTGGTTTTGGTTATGTGTGTTAAACCAAGGTGTTGAGGGAGTGGAACAGTTTCTCGCTGACTTTAAAGAAAGACTTGTACTTTGCAGATGGCAAGAATGGGATTTTCATGTCAAGAATAGTGACAGATTTAGTGTATATAAGACTTTTTGCACAATAGCAATAGATAAAATGCATTTAACGTTAAATCTAGACAGACATATCAAGATTATTACAACAAGATTCAGACTGGGTATTTCAGATATTGCTGTACATAGATGTCGATACAAACAACATACCCCTGTTGATTTGATTTGTCCATTGTGTAAAGAAGAGAAAGAAGATGAAGTGCATTTTGTTCTGTGCTGTCCTTCACTAAACGAAATAAGAGAACGTTATATACATTTGAAATACTACAGATTTCCAAGTCTTTTCAGATTAAGCTTACTTCTAGCTTCCAATAATGAACGAACAACTAGAAATCTGTCCATTTACCTATACAAAGCATTTAAGTTAAGATCTGTTCTTGTTTCTTAATGTAAAGCATTGAATCAGTTTTTGAACGTGTAAAATATCGAATGATTTTCAGATGCACCCCTTCACGAGGGGCAATGGCCTATTTGTGAATAAAATATCCGTATCCGTATCCGTATCCGTATCCGTATCCCCTACCCCTCCATCCTACTTCCTTCTGTTTTGCTCCTCCAGCCCTCCAAACCCATCCCTGCATTACTCCTAGTTTAAATCTTTCGTCCGTTTAGTTTTCCTCAATGAATGTATTGATTAATTTTGTTCATCTTATGTATAGCACTACAGAATGACTTCCCTTTGTGAACCCCTCCTCCTGACATGGGCAGAACATCTAGTTCAGTGTAGATTTTTGTCATCTCTCTCTCTCTCTCTCTCTCTCTCTCTCTCTCTCTCTCTCTCTCTGTCTCTCTCTCTCTCTCTCTTGTTTGCACAGTTTTTCATTTTATAGACATCTTGACGCTTTTGAAACTGTTTTGTGTGGAAGAAGAGGAAGCCGCATGTAAATGAGTCTGCGAAAGTTCATGAGGTATTGGTTTCATTGGGGGTGACCTACCTTGAACAAAATATCTTCAGGAATGACAGATCCCTTGAAAGAAAACCCTTGGGAGTACAAAGCATTTTAGAGGAATAGCGAGGCTGATAATTGCTTACGTGTACATTACGCTTGACAGAAGCCCATGCGGCAGGAGTAGGATTTGCATTAAGTTCAAGGTATGAGCATGTCCAGAGAATGGGGAAAAGAGCTCTGGAATTAAAGAAACATAAATCTTGGATGTTATATGGCCTTCTGAAATTGAAATATGTAACAGACACAATGGATCGAAAGACTGAAAATAATGTAGGTATCCTCTTAGACTGAAAAACAGTCTTTGCCTCTGCCTCTGTCTCTGTCTCTCTGTCTCTGTCTATCTGTCTGTCTGTCTGTCTGTCTGTCTGTCTGTCTGTCTGCCTGTCTGTCTGTCTGTCTGTCTGTCTCTCTCTCTCTCTCTCTCTCTCTCTCTCTCTCTCTCTCTCTCTCTCTCTTAGGGCACGATCTTGACTCTGCAACCCTCCTTCATCCATGCGTGGTTTCCTTCTCCACTACGTGTCCAAGAGTCCTGAAGTTAACGGTGAACACATGAGCTCGGATCAAGAAGTTAACCACTATAATGTTCACGTACATTTGGCCTTCATAGTGTTCTTCATTTTGGCTTTTAAATACTTCACTAGTCTTGTTCTTCTCTGCTGTCGTCCTCGTTCCCTGAGGTGACTGATGGTGAACAGACCTGGGTTGACAGCAGAATTCAATGGTATCAACATGATGGCCATGGCTGACGTGACGGTGGGAGAAACGTGCATACCCGTTACAACGAGAAACATAACAACACAAATAATGAATCTGACTATGATTTCTGGTATGGTCATAGTCATCTGTAGTCGAGCTATGGTAACATCCGTCAGCTGGAAGTCCACGTCCAACAATGAAGATAGCTTAGAATCGAAGTACAGGTATATGAGTGTCTGTCCAATAGCGGAAAGGCAGAGAAGAGTAATATTAAATGACATGAGTGAACTTATAGCAATCTTGCCGAAGTGGTGCATTTCCACTGTGTTCATTATGATCAGTATGCACACTGTTGACTGACTGTACACTTCCCAGGACAGGAAAGACAAAGGGAAAACAGCGACAAGTACGCCAAGTATCCAACACAGCACATTGATTAAATGGGGAGATGCCACTGTGTGTAAGGTCTGCACTACCGATGGAAACCTTGTGACACACACGCAGTCTATTGTCAGAACACTTATCAGGAAGGTGGTCACCTCAAAAGATGTGAAACATAGCACCCCTGCAAAACGACACAATGTACTTTGTCTCCATGCAAGATCTTCCCGCGCAAAATTTCCCTTATACATTGTGTCTGCGAGTCCAATGACAGCCAGATAGAAACCCATCGTAAAATCGCTGACAAAAACATAGCAAAAATATGTGCCCAGTCTTGACTGTTGGCACCTTGTCTTATGATGCCAGATGTATGCTACAAACATAAATGTGTTTCCTAATAAGCAGGAAGCTGCAGAAACGGCGATGTATGTGTGATGTAGACCGGAAGCAATCAGAGAATTGCACGAAGAAATGACATTCGTCGGAGCCTTACAAGCCATGACATCAAATCCAGGAGGTAAAACCTCAGCACAGCAGATCCTGTAAGTGTCTGCGTACACAGTGTCAAGCCTTGAGAACCCAGAGAATAACATCGGGGGAAACTCGCCCAAACGATTATATCGAAGATCAATGATACGAAGTGCTTTGAAATTCCTTTCTGCACCTCCTGTTTCAAAGGTAACTACATCAATGTTGCAATGTGATAGGTTTAATACTTGAATGTCAGTAAAAGGCACAAACCTGTGTATGTCTAAGACATTTAGGTCTATATAAGATATATCCAAGAGTTGAAGACCACTTAAACCCTTCGGTAGATGATTGTCACGAAATAGCCCTGCTATAGGGTTATCACTCAAATACAGATGCAGCAAACTGGGAACTTTGGAAAGTTGAGCATAAGTCATATTTACTATGAGGTTAGCGCCTAGATCTAAAGTTCGTAAATTGCCAAAATTCAAGTTGTCTGCCGTCATTAACTGACAGTTTGCCAAACTGAGGTAGATCAGGTACGTATTGTAGGTCAACAGAGCGGGGGACATCCCACTTCTGCTCCCATCCAGGTAACGCAGTTCAGGATGAAGATGGGCAGGGAAGGCACGTGGACAGGTAAATGCCAGACCGTAGCAAACACATTCCTCAGGACAGGTCACTTCACAGAACACCTCGTCATCTTTCTGTGGACAGTGGATCATTCCATCACAGACGTGGTCAGGATGGAGACAGACAGTAGATCGTTGACATCGGTAGAAACCAGAGCAGGTGTAAGTATCACAGTGCTGTTCATCTTCCCCGGCGGGACAGTCCCGATGACCATTGCACAGCACGTATACAGGTAGGCAATAGCCCTTGTCTACAAAAGACCAGGATTTCTTTATATATGGTTCATTTATAAAGAGAGAGTGTGCATTATAAATTAACTCTGGCACCGCCAAAAAGATAATCGACTGTTGTTTTATTGACCACTTTTGAAGATTGTTTCGTTGGATCCTAGCAGATTAAAAACCATAACTCTCGTATAGGGAGAATGCTCATTCCACAGTAGCGTACCCTGTTCATTTTCATTTTCAGGTTCGTATTTACCTGCAGTCTGAATAGTAGTTTACCTGCACATTTTCATTTTCAGGTTCATACTTACCTGCTTTATTAACTGTAGTTACCCCGTACACACACACACACACACACACACACACACACACACACACACACACACACACCATCACACACACACACACTCCACCAAACAATTCACACAGCCACACGTTACCTGGACACATGAAGTGAGTCTCTGGACAGGACTGTGACAGTGCTGAGGGTTGACCGTGGAAGCTAAGACTGAAGTATTTGGGGACAATGTACCGGTTTCCGTATGATTTGTAGAATGCAAAGTTGACCACAGCAGGAGGCCGGGGTCTATAGATGCCTGCCACCGCCATGTATGAAGTGCAGTATATTTCATCGGAGCCATCCTGACACTCGGGTTGCCCGTTACATTGATCCTGCTGACGTATACACTAAACAGAGAGAGAGAGAGAGAGAGAGAGAGAGAGAGAGAGAGAGAGAGAGAGAGAGAGAGAGAGAGAGAGAGAGAGAGAGATTTCATCAGCTTTTGATTTTTTTTTTTTTTACAGAAGATGAACAAAGACTATTTAGGTTTCACACTTTTTCTTAATACCACTTTGGCGAAAGAAAAGATTTTCTTCTCAACCATTTTTCTTCTTTATCTTTATGCAATCAGGAAAAATGGTTACACACATGTGTTGTCTTTCTTTTTATCTATTCATCCAGTCAGGCGAAAATGTTAAACACATAGACGTATGTTTATCTTTTAATGTTACCTGTTTAGATACGCTACAACGGACACGTTTCCCACCACGACAAAACGGGTCCATACAGAAATCCTCATCACTGAAGTCAGCACAGTCCACACGGCCGTCACACACCAGAGTGTAAGGCACGTGACCAGCGCCATTTTGACACGTCATGGAGGGTGGAGGTGACGAGAGAGGGGCCGAGCATGACACAAACTCCCCTTCATCTTCAACGGTGATGTAATTTGGGGTCCAGCAAGTATTGGTTTCATCGCAAGCCAGAAAACCCTGGGTTATGTGACCACGTGGGCAAAGCACATATCTGGAACCCGGAAGAACATCAGAGGTGTTCAATGAAACGCTGTGATCTTCTCTGAGTGTTAACTGCATTTCAGACTTGTTTACAGAATAATAGCTGAGGTTCAATTTCCGGTGAAGTTTCCAGTTTGATTTCTGTAGCGAAGATTGAATACTGCTACGTCTCTCGCAAAGCAAGTCTTTTATTGGTTTATAGGTCGTTTTTCGAAAGCACTCGTTTGTGATGACAACGTCGTTTTGTGCATCAATGTATCCACAGTATACATGACCCATCATGTCCGTATATGTATAATAAGCGATGGTGTCATCTGCCCACAGTTGTAGATTCCTGTAACTGATATGTGAAAACATTCAAAGATACACAGATACACATGCAGATACCGGAAGTGGATGCATACACATATACAGATAGGCATAAACAGATGCAAACAGAACTTCTCTGTCTGTCTGTCTGCCTGCCTGTCTGTCTGTCTGTCTGTCTGTCTCTCTGTCGTCTCTCTCTCTCTCTCTCTCTCTCTCTCTCTCTCTCTCTCTCTCTCTCTCTCTCTTTGACCACAAGGGAGGTTTCGACTGAAACAAATTAGAATGCAAACACAAAAACACCGTTTTCATTCAGAGATAATCCACGGCATACACCTTCATAATAAACTGTAGACAAAGGCCAGTCCACAGGACGTAACAGAAAGACCATCGGAAGGAACAGAGAACTATTGTCCCTGTTATCACCTGAAGACAAACACCATCAGGTTGCACAAAGGACAAATACTCTCAAAACAAATCAAGGACAAAAATGTTGAAACAAAAACATAAATAAAACTTTTTGGTATATTCATTTGTTATACAACTTCTTGTGATTTTATGTGTCCTTTATACTCAGTAATATTTGATGTTATTCTTTATCTCCAATCTGGTGCATCATGCTCTCAAAATGAAACTGAGCCGAGAAACAAACTTCACACGCCACCAATTTGCACACTGAACGCAACTCAAAAGCTCATTAATGAGCGCAAAATAATTACGATATAACCATGTAGGGACCAAAGCTATGACGTAGCAAAGAGGGAGTGTTTGGAAATCGTTCCATTAACTCAAAAGGAAAACGAATGTTAAATATTCATAGCAAGCGGTTTACTGGATAGATAGTGTTGGAGAAACACAAAACAACACAAAACTAGATAAAAGAAAAAAATGTTTCTTGAAAGTGGTCAGATAGGAGGGTGTGTTTCAGTTCCACGTTTAGGGGCACAGACTAATTTGATAGGCAAGTTACTGTGTGGCTCAACATTGGCCATTTCGGATGATACACTCTCCTGATAAAGATCTGATTGCAAGAAACTAAGTGCAGTGCCTGTCACTCTCAGATTGGTATATCTTTATCTACTTTAAGAATGTCAATGTGAATATTACGATTTTTTGATAATGTTCTATTTTCTGTCTGAAAGAAATTTGTTCTTTATTACAACGTTGTTGACGTGTCCACAACCATAAGTGTACCATATGTGGTTGACTGCCTAGAACGGAACTGAAAATGAAAAGATTTTTTTTTTTCATAGAAAACAAGGAATTTAAAGTGATACTTACTAATGTGGTAGGAGGGAGTCCACAAATCTGAGCCCAATGCGGACGGTGGCAAGATATCGTCTAAACCTCAGAACATTCAGGACGTCGTCCCACTCTCTGGGGTGTTGAGGCTGGCCATGTAGCCTCCTTCCCGCTCACACAGCTGCAGACCTTGCAGCCACAGGTAGGTCATCACCCCATCCAGATACACGTAGCAATGTCCGTTGACGTGAGGCGACCTTCCCCGCACTGCCCGGTGTAGGGGCAGTCTGTTTCATCCTCCCGTCCTGCACACTCCCTCACCACATTACACCGAAAGTGGAGGTCAAAGTCCTGGAAATTCGGCACTGAGCAATTCCACCGGGTCTTTGAGAGCTGCTGCGGTGCTTCTGGTGGCTACTGAAACATACTCTGCGTCACTGAACGGGCGGACACAAGTATCAAAGAAAACATACATAATTGTGTTTGTCTGTTAACAAATTATCATCGGTAAAAAGTTCCAGTTTAATACTAGAAGACGCTGAAGCAAAGCACCGAGCGACTGGAAACCGCTCTGATGCTGCTTGTTTGACCAGTTCTTTAAGCCCTTAGGTCGCGTATTGGTCTGCTGTTTCAAAGCAGCATTTAGTTGAATTGTACATAAATTGATCAAAGCACTTTGTGTAACAAAACACAATTAGTTAACTGTTTAAAACCATTGGCATTTGCAGATCAGATATCTACAGCAGGGTTCTAGTAACTATTGAGTGCAAAGGCAGTAGACTACCACTTACCTCATGAAAAGAAAAGTATAACTTGTAATGAGTTGCCTCCCATCGACAACTGCCCAACCCACGTTTCTGCCAAAGAATGATTTGTGACTGTTCAGCTCGCAAAACAAGTGGAAGTGGGTCATTCTCGACACAACGTCTTACAACCCTTGGTAAAGCAGATGTGGTCAGAGTCCATGTGAAATCCACGCCGAAACAACATTCACGGCCGATTTGCCTGACAGGTCCATAAGACTCAGAAACGAATGACCAATGGTCTTTTGGCGCTGTGAGCAGGATTGTTAAGTTTTTCCAGACAGTCCTGAAGTATCGGCCTTGGGTCCAAGGGAAGAGTATCTGTCCTACAGTACAGAACGCTTTGATTAATCGAATTCACTCATACGCTAGCATGTCACTCGGCACTGCTGTTAATAGCCGTTTTAAGGTTATGAAATACAATCAATCTAGATGAAAAGTATTTCTTTTTATACGAAAGAAATCAAGACAATTCCCTGCACAGGTAGCAAACAGCAATAACCATCAAACCCCATGTAGGAAAAAAAAATTGAATGTTTTCCAACAGAATGGCTACAATCTTCACAACTCAAATTGTTGAGTCTAGCTTAAAATGAGAAATCACTCAATGCAATCATAGAGAGTACGCACAAGTACTCAAAACAGGAACAACGAAAGTAAGGCGATAAAGGTTGCAGAGAGAAAACTAAATAAGGAAGAACGTGTTAGGACAATGTGGAAGCATGCATATGCCTCTCCCAGATTCCTGAGCAGGCATATGAGAGAACTAGGGTCAACGAGCGCACTGTGGATGATTTTCTTTCATCACAGAAGAAGACATGGCGCAAGGTACTATTCTTTGTGTCACAAAAGGCGAGGGAATACTATGACAGAAAAAAAAGTAAGATACTGGCGGTAGTTATATCTACGAAAATAAGTCATATCTCCTAGAATGAAGAGTTGACGCTCAGTCGAACAATTCGCTAACGTTGACAGTGTGGAAGCCTTGTTCTTAACACACACACGTGTCAGTTGGCTACTTCATTGTTTTATTTTGTCTGAAAGTGTCAAACATATCATAAACGGTGATTTCTATAATGATCAGTACTTTGTAACATCGCTACATGACCAAACATGTTTTTTAATGATAGGAAGGGAGGGTAGGAGGCGTTGAAGCAGGAGCAAATGTCCGGGATGGGGACAGGGATTGGGGGGGGGGGGGGTATCACTTACTAACATAGAATGACCAACGAAGAGACATCCGCCCACCTCCCCGCCCCACAAGTGTGCTTCCCTTCCTTCTCTCTAAATAACACGAAAGCCAACCACCATACAGAAAAACACATCAAACATACGAACAGACTTTCAATGACCGCTATCATGGCATCACACACAGCCTCCAGTGACGATGGAACTGGATCTGGCTCTGTGGGATGGCTGGAATGAACGACATCTGAGAAATGCCACCGATGCTCTATGGACATGGGACAGCAAAATAAGGCATGTATCTATATACATTGGAAGCAGACAGTTCTGAAATTTCTAGGGAAGCAGTCAGGTGAAACATTTAGGCCTACAAAGGGAATACATATTTATCATATTTCACATTCCAATCTAGTTCAGAGAATG
>CM065735.1:32314150-32316650 GCA_033310375.1 Conus canariensis | reverse complement strand
ATCCATCCTGGAGGAATACAAAGCAGGGAAGATCAGACTTCAAAGCATGCTGGAGGACTCAGGAGACAAGGTGGTAGAAGCAATCAAGCCCCAGCTGAAGACAGGCAGAAAATGGAAAGTTCAAGAGGCGATGGATTCTGCAAAAGAAAGTCTCAAGATCAGAGAAATAACAGGACACACACAGACCAACAGACAAGGACTGGGGGTGACCAAAACAGAATGGTGGTCAAAGGCCAAAGGAAAAGCCAAAAGAGACATGATGATTCAGGAGATGAGAAAAGAAGAAGACCAAAAAAGACTCCAAAAAGCAGTCCAGCAGAGCCAGCAAGGGCAATGGACAACGTGGGAGAATGCACTCCAAAGAAGTCTCACTTGGAATGACATTTGGCACATGGCCCCTCTCAGGATCAGCTTCATTCTCAGATCTGCATATGACCTTCTGCCCTCAAATGCAAACCTGGTGAAGTGGGGGAAAACAGACGATCCTGCATGCCCCCTCTGCCATGAAAAACAAACAGTGGAGCATGTCCTAAGCTCATGTAAAGTAGCCCTGGCTCAAGGAAGGTACACATGGAGGCACAACCAAGTGCTCAAAGAGATTGTACAAGTAGTCTGGGCTAGTACCAACACCACAAAAGGGAAAATCCGGACTCCAAAAGCACCCGCAACATTCTTCACGGCAGGAGGCAGCAATTCATGGCCAAGAACAACAGTGCCACTCGAAACATGCAGGCAGAGTCTGCTGGACGGGGCGGATGACTGGGAGTGCACTGCAGACCTCCCAGAATGGAAGAGTCACCCAGAGATCATCAGCAAGAGTGGCATGAGACCAGACATAGTAGTCCACTCTAAGTCAACCAAGCAGCTGATCATGATCGAGCTCACGGTGCCATATGAGAACAGAATGGAGGCAGCTCAAATCTACAAGACTGAAAAGTATGCTGATCTGGCAAACAGCCTGAGGAGAGAAGGCTATCAGGTCAAAGTCCTCACTGCAGAAATTGGAGCTAGGGGGTTTGTAGGAACGTCTGCATACAGCCTCATGAAACAGCTCTCAGTTGCAGGGAAGGAAAAAACCAGAGCCCTGAAAGCAATGGCAGAAGCGGCAGAGAGGTGTTCAAGCTGGATCTGGTCAAGGAGGAACAAAAGTGAACTTCATAAGGCTTAATTTCCCTACAAATATCAGGTGTCCCTGTGGCTCAGTGGTTAAAGCGCGAGTCATTAAGTGGAAAATGAGCATGTCCACAGGGTCATGGGTTCGAATCCCAGCCATGGCTCGTCCCAAGATGGGGAAAAAAAAAAAAAAGGGGCAGCAGAGGGACATCCGGAGTCATGAACCGGGTGTGGCCCAACCCCCCTAGAGTGTCAGGAGATAAGGGCCGAAACACTTGCTTGAAGGGGGCTTCTCTTCTGAGGACTCTCTGCTGCCACGCTCTCCACGAGTTTCTTTCTACTTATCGATTTTGTTTCTGTCAGAATGTAGCTTCCAAAATGTTGAACTTGTTACGGAAACCACACCATATACATTTCACATCACAGAGGTATACATTTCACATCACAGAGGTATACATTTCACATCACAGAGGTATACATTTCACATCACAGAGGTATACACAGCTTGGAATTAACCACAGCGCAACAATTGTTGGAAAAGGGCACAGAACCCAAGCAGTATAGCTGTGTCGTACTCAAAGCACACCGGTTAACGCTACGGTCTAAACAGCATTAACTGCATGAATCATTTTTATCTGAAGCCGCTCATATAAGCAAATTCAAAAGAAGTAAAGTAAACTAAATCAATAATTTGCTACTTGAGCATGGAGATTTACAACACAAAATAATGACTTTGGAGATCCCACCACCCCTCCTCCTCTCCACATGATCACACACACACACACACACACACACACACACACACTAAAGCACACACACACTAAAGTACACACACGCACACACACACACACACACACACACACACACACACACACACACACACACACACACACACACACACAACGTACAGAGAGAGAGAGAGAGAGAGAGAGAGGAGAGAGAGAGGCTACCTTCTGTTGCGCTTTCGTACTGGACGCTCAGAAGATTTGTCTGATTCACTACCATCAGCAACGTCAGTGGCAGCGAGGCATCTATCATTTCAAACAAGATATCTGTCCGCCCATATGACGTCACCAAGGCTGGAATTTGGGACGAGTCGTAGCATGGTCTGTGCTCCTCTCTGTGATGAAGAGGGTCTTGAACAAAGATGGAGAGAGGCGGTTTGAATTGCCAGGAAATCTTCTTACACCTGACTTCAACGTACTGCAGAGTCCACGACTTGCCTTTTCAACAGAAAACAAGGTTGTTGGTATCATAGCGGTGAAAATGATCATGATGGGGTGCCGATAATGGTGGTGATCGTGGAACTGATTAATTTTGTCATGACGACAGAAGGGAAAAAAAGGGGAGAATAAAGGATGGACGCCCCACAAAAGCAAAAACAAAC
>CM065735.1:32254150-32301650 GCA_033310375.1 Conus canariensis | reverse complement strand
GAAACAAAGGATTCCCCGTCGGGCCATGCCTTTGTCCATGCTGCTTCTCAAACCCCTAGTTCACAAGTGCTGTGAATTCTCCATTCGCTACATTCTCCACACATCTGCATTTACACACATCCCTACCTGATTGATTAGCAAACAAACACTTGGCACCAGATGGACATCGAAAATTCCCGCCGACTTCGGAGGCCACTTTAACACAGTAATTATCTTAAAGAGGGCTACGATAACAACATCCACGCGCGTTCAACCAGCCTGACAATAGAACCAACCCAGTGACCCACGGCAATACCATCCGAACGAGTCCAAGACTCCTGTTCTTCACTGACCGTTTACAAAAGAACCTCAGCTGACTGAGTATTTAGCGCTCACTTGGTGCACCGAGGTCCTAGTGGTTACGTTCCTCTCCCCTTTCGCTATCGGGCAGGTCCGAACTCCTTACTACCTTAGGTGCCATCTGTCACCTGACCGCTTCGTCCTCCTTGACACGGTTCAACCGTGTGCGATGGGTAAGGCATACTTGTTAATGGTTCTATTACCTATTTGTATACCACGTACAACGTCCCTTTTGCCTCTAAGCGTTTAATGCCTTTTGTGAGAGGTTTCAAGCACTTGACAAATTCCCCCCACTTCAAGACAATGCCCTGCATTGGCTAAAACACATTCAAGGAACTGAAACTCTCACAATTCTCTCATTTAAACCAACTTTAATCTAGGCCTCTCATAAGCCTCCTTACACCAGAGAACGCACACAAGATTTACCTTGCAACAAAATTAGAGAAAAATAAATACCGTACGCACTAACCAAACAAATATCAACACCAGTCTGAAACTTCCACCAGCTCTAAGTAGTGTGGCCATATATAGATAAACATTATGTTTCTACGGAAATTCTCTCCCTTTCTCTTCATACACGTGGCCCGCCACCAGCCATATCACGCATACACGACACTGCGAAAGACACACGCACCCAATACCTGACTTTTCGCCCGACCATTTTAATTTGGTCTACGGCCCCGTCACACTTTCTTCGCTCCCTAACACACCATGCCATACACCGCGACACGTGCTGCACTGTCTGCAGAAGCGCCTGATATCGCCTAGGATACCGGGCCAGTAGTACTCCCGCGTCACAACCTTTTGTGTGGCCTTCCTACCGAGATGGCCCGAGGCTGACGTCACATGTCTTTCGGACATCACCGCCTTTCTGCGCTGCCTAGGAACGACAACCTGCTTCTTCGTTTTCCCCGAACTCATGTGAGTGAAAGTTCGGTACAATACCCCATCCTTTATCTCAAAACCGATGGTACCCTCCTTAACACGCTTCTTCTGCCTTGTGTGAGCGAAACCAAACAGTTTACTAAGAGAGTAATCGCCCTTTTGTTCTGCCCGTAAGTGAGTGGGGTTGGTCTCACTTGACACGCTCCAATGCTTTCTGGAGTGTTTGAATGCCTGGGGCGTTTTCCTCACGTGATTCCTTTTCCCTGTTTCAACACAGAAATCACGGTCTGGGTCTCCATACCCACGAGCTCCTGGAATGTTTCCGATTACTAGATCATACGGCGGCTTTGGGACAGCCAAAGCCTGTACGACTCCCCTATAGAATGGTGTATCAACGAACACCAGGGCCGTTTTGAATTGTGCTACTGTCCCATCTATTTGTCTACATCCCTGTGTTTTACCTGTGAATTGTCCCTTCTTAACCAGGGACTCCTTCACCATCACGCCAGTGCACCCAGAGTCTCTAATGACATTAACCACATTGTCCCCTACTCTGCCTTTGTGCACATCCATGTTATCACCTGAATCTGTGAACACACAGCACAGTCCAGACAAAATAACACTGTCATCTTTTTCATCTCTTTCAACTTGCCTCTCACTTGGCCTGACCCTCATTGCTGCTGCCTTCTGTGACTTAAATATACAGTCCCTAGCCAAGTGCCCTGTCTTATTGCACAGGAAGCAGGTACGCTCATCTACAGCCTTAACCACGTGGGCCTTCACCCTTGTTTGCTCACGTGATGCCGTGGGCCTACGGGCGTGCAATACTGGCCTGTTGCGTGAGATATGTGCTGGCCTGCTATCCTCTGAATATGCTTCCGGACTTTCCTCTTGTTCAGGCAAATCACGCCTCGCTTCCCGGTAAGTCTCTGCTGTCTCAAGTACTTCAGCTATTGTGGTTGCACCTTTTCCTTAATGTGGATTGTGAGGCCCGTTCCACAACCATCAAGTATCTGTTCCTTCATCACCAGTGTCTTGAGGCCTTCAAAATCACTGTCTACTCCACTAAGTTCTACCCACTTGTTGAAATAGTGATCCAGTCTAACTCCGAACTGTGTGTATGTCTCACCCTGTTCGATTCTCGCCTCGCGAAACTTACGCCTAAAACCTTCTTCAGTCAAATCATATGCCTTGAGTACTGCTTGTTTCACCTTGTCAAAATCTCTCTGATCACCTTTGGGTAAGGTGGAAACAGTGTGTAATGCACGACCTGTCAACAAGGCAGACAGGTATATTGCCCAGTCATCTTCCGGCCAGCCCTCGTGCTCGGCAAACGATTCAAAACGACTGATATAGGCATCAATCGAATCAGTTTCTTCTCTGAAAAGTGGGAGTTTAGGCCTAGGCCCGGAATTTAGTCTGCGGCCTACTGACTCAGAACTGGTGTCTATTTCACTACGATTTTCAGATTTTATTCTTTCCAACTCAATTTGTTTGGCAACGGATTCAGTTTCAAGCCTAAGTCTCTCAGCCTCAGCCTCTGAGTTTCTTTTGACAGCTTCGAGCTGTTCTTTTTCAAACTTCCTTCTTTCAGCCCTTTCATCTCTCTCAGTCTTCTGCTGAGTTTCTATGAACTTACGCAGTTCATCTCCTGTATATCCTAGTTTCTCCCCTAAACTCATCAGTTTCTCAATGGGGGTAAAACTTCCTTCAGCCATTTTGTCGTTTTAGCACTACTAAAACAGTTACTCGTATAGACCCGGAAAAAGTCAGTAAACAGTTTATCGACCAAACGTTACGAGTACACCAACCAGTGGTAGTGTTCCCAACACAAAGGAGCCTTAATCTTAAACCACAGCCTCTGTGAGAGTTAAGACTAGAACCTCGTTCTTCGTTTCTCGGAACGACCTTTGATTAATACAACCACCCTACACACAAGTCAATACTCAACACTCAAAGAACTAAAGGAAATAATTAGAAGAGCTCATTAAAATTGCCTTTAGTGGACGCTTCGCCCCAGTACTACTCTAGTACTCACTTTGTTTCCCGCCTGAGACTAATTTGGGCCATGCAATCCTGGCAGGCTCGCCACTTTGTCCAGGACGGGGGAAATCGTGATGGTATTGCTTAAGTGCACTAAGTTGATGTATTATTGGTCAGGTTTAACACACCAAGGTTATCTTTGCACTCGTACACGCATATGCACACTCATGCGCCCACCAAACATTCACCTCTCTCTGGGAATGGGATGTCACGCATTCGTTTCCCTTCTAACACGACTGAGCACAAGAAATACAATTTCTATGCTACTTATAATCAAACATGAAAAATCCAATTACACAAAATGAACAAATCAACACATAAAAGATCAATACTTCCTAATCCCGGGTTATAATAAAAATGACTTCTTACCTGGCCAGGTTTTCACACACACAACCACGCTTTCACACCACACCACAGTTCTTGAAAAGTCTCTTCACGTCTTCTTCAGCACTGCTTGATGGTGAGGCCCTTGGTTGACTGGCTCCAGGTTTCAGGACTGGGTCTTCGTGGTCGCCTCTGGGATCTCGACGTAGAACTCTTCTTCTTCATCTCTTTCACCCACCTCTGGGTTCAATTTCAGTTTGTCTGTCTTCACCCACCTCTGGGCTTCAAACTTAGTTTTCTTCTCTTCCAGCTTGTCTTTTCCCTAAGACTTTGCTATCTCTTCTATCTCCCAGACCACGTTTCTCTCGACCCGTTTTCTGTCCTGCCCACCCTTCTCTCTTCGCTCTCTCTCTCTCCTCTGCCTTCTCTTTCTCTCTCCTGGTGTTCTTCTCCTTCTCGTTGTTCTCCCTCACTATATATAGGAATGGAAACAAAGGATTCCCCTTCGGGCCATGCCTTTGTCCATGCTGCTTCTCAAACCCCTAGTTCACAAGTGCTGTGAATTCTCCATTCGCTACATTCTCCACACATCTGCATTTACACACATCCCTACCTAATTGATTAGCAAACAAACACTTGGCACCAGATGGACATCGAAAATTCCCGCCGACTTCGGAGGCCACTTTAACACAGTAATTATCTTAAAGAGGGCTACGATAACAACATCCACGCGCGTTCAACCAGCCTGACAATAGAACCAACCCAGTGACCCACGGCAATACCATCCGAACGAGTCCAAGACTCCTGTTCTTCACTGACCGTTTACAAAAGAACCTCAGCTGACTGAGTATTTAGCGCTCACTTGGTGCACCGAGGTCCTAGTGGTTACGTTCCTCTCCCCTTTCGCTATCGGGCAGGTCCGAACTCCTTACTACCTTAGGTGCCATCTGTCACCTGACCGCTTCGTCCTCCTTGACACGGTTCAACCGTGTGCGATGGGTAAGGCATACTTGTTAATGGTTCTATTACATATTTGTATACCACGTACAACGTCCCTTTTGCCTCTAAGCGTTTAATGCCTTTTGTGAGAGGTTTCAAGCACTTGACAGATAGTGTTTTTTTATGGACAGAATTATCTGCTGCTGAATGACACTTGCAGAAACTGCATTGTTTAATGGCCAAAGGGCTAACGGTTTTTGACTTCTTTTTAAGTTGAGAGTTTTTTTCCATCAGTTTACAATTGCAACTATTCAGACCTTTAATAATTTGCAGGCTTTGCTAATTTCTTTCTTGTCTTCCGAAACCCGGAAAATCGAAAGTATCATGTACTAGCCGCCACCATCGCGGACTCCTGGCTGGGAGGTCGTGGGTACAATTCCTATCAGAGCCATTTGGGATTTTCCTGAGCCGACCGGCTCCTATCCACGGTTGAGTTTGCCTCGGGCTCAGTTGGGAAGACTGGGACCACACAGCTGAGTTTCATCCACTTAATGGACGCTTTTCTGAGAGTGTTGCTCAAATTTCCTGACCAACACTGCAGGTATCTGTTTCGATGTACTCTCTACGTCTATGAGCTTGGTTTGATATCGTCGAGGTCACGGGTATCGGCAACTTCATGGGGATTGTCGTTGGACGGGCGGGATGGCGCCGTCCGGAAGGAGAGCTCACTCACGCCGGCTCCGCGACTACGCAATTATTGTCATCAACAGGGAGGCTAGAAGGTGATGTCCAGCGTATGTTGGATCAGAACAGGCGCTACTGAACACCACCGAAGTGACTCGGCAGAAGTGCAGTGTCTCCTCCGGTGGGTAGCCTCTTCATGACTTGACGTTGACTACTCCCTGTGGATTGCCGGTGTTGGGGCTGCGGCGGGCCGGGCCGGGCCGGGCTGTGGACTGGGGGTTCGGAATGAGGGGCGTGGGTGCGGTGCCACTGAGGTGGCACAGAAGATGGGGCAGACAAAACAAAAGCATTATGTGGTCCAGATCTGATTGTAAACGTTCAAAACAATGTGGACTCACCATTCAGGAATATGTTTGACAAGTTGACAGGACGTTTTGTCAAGGCCAGGAGTAGAATGATTTAAGGTACAATGAGTTGATTTGAGTTCCCTGACAGAAAAGGAAACTCATAGAGATTACCAGAAGCAAAGTTGCAGAACTCACCATACGCGACTCTCCCACGACAGGACAAACACAGACATGCCTCTCATATTGTTATGGATCTCTTTCCTGGGGTCGGATGTACACTGTATGTCTATCTTTGGCCTGCTGCATTGCCACGTGGATGTACACTGCACGTCCTAAACACACGATGTCTCACTTTAACTTAGCATTGGATAGAAGAGGTTTCTAGCTCGCCTAGAGTTATTTAAGTTATTACCCTTACACATCTGTTCCTTGCCTTAGGTAGGCAATCAATCAAGAGGAGACAATCCTTGGATCTGCCTTTCGAAACAAGATTGATTTTTATACCATCATTTACTTGTTGGAAGATGATATCCTTAGTTCATTTGTTTCTCTGTTGTTTGTTTTCTTGTTGTTGTTGTTGTTGATAACATGCTTCATTTATACACACACACACACACACACACACACACACACACACACACACATATATATATATATATATATATATACACATATATAGATATAGATATAAATATATATATATATATATTATATATATATATATATATATAAGAGAGAGAGAGAGAGAGAGAGAGAGAGAGAGAAACCTATGGCATAATGTACTGTTGATGAATTTGCTTATTTTAATTCCTTGCGGTGATTACTGTTTTTGATTTCTTCAGGCTTCAGTCAAAGAAATAAGATAATGGACATTAATCGTATCCTCTGAATGCAAAAATGAGTACATTAGACCTATCAAAGGTTCTCGGTTTGTTTGTTTTTTTTAACATAATCTTTACTCTTTTTTTAACATGAGTTTTTTTTTAAGCAAATATTTTTTTTCCTAATTTGCATATCCTGACATATATTTCCTAATTTTTTTTTTTCTTATCTTTACTTAATTGGACAAAGTTGATTAGTGATGAATTATGTTAGAAAAGGAAAAGTACATGCGATTCTATTTTCTGTACATGTTGTCAGCACACCGTTCGCAAACTCCAACTGCATCAAGGGGGGTTAGTGAGTTTTTTGGTCCTAGTTCCATTTCTGGCCGTAACTAGTTACGCCCCTCACAGCCGTCGAAAATGTATCAGCCAATGCCGTTTATACCAAGCAGGATAAGTCATCGAACCAGTTACGGGAACAATGTTCCATGGATACGAATTAATTCCAGTTGAATTATGTGTGTAGGATTAAAACACCAAAGTGTGAACTTTCTATCATTTTCACTGTTGTTTTAGTGAATTTTAATTAATTTATGTCTTTGACTCAGAATTTCCTTTTCTTTTTTTTTTTTGGTGATGATAAATTATCATGTAGGCTCCAGCCCATTCGCTTCAGCGCAGGCTATATGATTTGCAAACTCGCCCTCCTCTTGTTGCTCTAACTTGAATTCTTTAGAGTGACAATTATTGACCTCAACATCAATCTGTGTTGGGAGCAGGGGTGCTAACACGTTAACACCACACTCAACTTCAGACCGACTTTCTTTTGTAAAAAAATCAAGTTTTTTTTCTTTCACTTTCTTTTTAATCTGTTACCAGATGACCTCTTCTCACTCTCAACGCCAAGGACATGTTTCTTTGTGGATGGGAGATCAGCTTCATCAACAAAGCAGGTTGGGCTATTGAAATGGCGAAACACGATAGGAATGAGGCATATCTTCTTCTGTGCTACTAATACTATGTTCTTCGTTGACTTGCGAGAAACGCGATTACTGGACAGGTTCGGGGGTGGGGTGGGGTTGGGGGTAGGCTTTTTTCAGGGCAAGCCACCAACTCATTTACAACGCAGTTTCCCAGTAGAATCATTCAGTTGGAGGGCTACCCTTTCAAGTAATCTGCATGTCGCCTTTGTTGATGCATGAACAACAACATGTGTGTTTCACATATGACATTTTGACACCATGAGCGGCACAGTGCGTTGAACAGCCGGCCAGCATGTGTAAAGGGAGTGGGGCAGACAGCCAAGTAGATCGACAGGAAATAGTGAATGCCTTCAACAGGAAGTGGTAAATGCCTTCAATATGCCAACGCTACTTGTAAAAAGTCAAAATAATTTTTCCCTTCTTCAAAATTGGGATTCCGAAATGTTGTGTTTTTTTTTCTCACACAGTCTATAAAGACATTACTTTTAAACTATTCTAAAGTTTTGGTAACATTGCCATCTGTGATTCACACGGCTGTTCAGATGCCTCCAAAAGCGTGCGTGAGTACAAATTCTATTATGAACTTACAAAGTCAAACGACAGATACAACAACAACAATACACGGCTGGCAAATGAGATGACAGAGCATTTAGAGAAGTGCTAATCCTGTCACTCTAAAATTTACAGCGACAGATCAGCAATAGATACAATAAGCTTTGGTGCTACACTGCTTATACAAAGGCTAACCATGACAAAAATATTTCATAGGAAAACATATACTCTAGACAGCAGAATCGCATGAACCATAAAAGCTAAAATGCTCGAATTTATTTTTACATTCTGAATTCGAACGGCATCATGCTAATCAATACATCACAGAGATCACAAGACTGTGTTCCGCAATTCTTTTAATCAAGGTTGAATTATCATCGTTTGTTGTTGTTGTTGTTCTTGTTCTGCTTGTGTGTTTGTTTGGTGTGTGTGTGTGTGTGTGTGTGTGTGTGTGTGTGTGGTGTGTGTGTGTGTGTGTGTGTGTGTGTGTTGTGTACCTCTCAGTTCTGCCACTGTGTCTGTCTGCCTGTCTGTCTTTCTGTCTGCCTGCCTGTTTCTGTCTGTATGTCTGTCTGTCTGTCTCTATCTATCTATCTATCTACCTACCTATCTACCTAACTGCCTGTCTGTCTGTATAAGAAAAACAAAAATAAAGACCAGTGTTCATTTAGAAAGGTCACTTAAAAGGCTGTGTCTTTATGACCTGGACAAAGATCAAGACATTCAACAATGGAGCTTTTTCTTTCTCCCAAAGTTTCTTTCTGGAAGAACACCATGGGTCCTCCGACTGAGACTGACAGGTCCGGCTGAAGGAGAGAGAGACTATCCGTATAAGAGTGGAATAGCTGATCTTTATTTTTCTCCCCTCGACCAGATGTCAGTGGCAAAGTCATGTACTGAGGCGCAGGGGAAAAGGATTCTTTGCACACTGGAAGTTTCAATGCTATCGATCGACTGGCTAATTTTCACAAGAGGATATGGATATGGTAAATATATAAGTAATAAAAGTCAAAAGCCTATTTTTGCAGGAAACCCACATCAGCCTCAGTCTGAAAACTTCATTAGATCACTGTTTTCTTGAATACGTCTGGAATGGATATGGAATCCCAGCTGCAGTTACTGTATGGCTTCCAAGAAATTTTACGTTTCTGGCAGGCTGCCCACAAAATCATTTGTACTTCTGTCTTTCTCTTTTATTTAGGCCTAATTCGTTTTAAAAACCAAATAATCTCCTCCTCTTCGTACTCCTCCTTCTCCTTCTCCTTCTCCTCCTCCTCTCCTCCTCCTCCTCCTCCTCCTCCACTTCTTCTTCTTCTTCTGCTTCTTCTTCTTCTTCTTCTTCTTCTTCTTCTCTTCAGTTTGTTCGCTGATCAAGTATGTCATTTTACAAGAATCATCCCAAACCAAACAATTTGAAAAGCGTAGTTATATTGTCATTTCTTTTAGACAAATTAGTATCATTATTTATTTATAAACTTTGTTGTACTTAACTACGAAGGGAGCAAATCGACAGCAGACGGAAGACAAGGCAGAGATGTTGACTCCTCTCTGAACACGGAAAGCCGGTACTCTTCCTACGCCACTCCACACCTCGGCAATGAAGGAACTTCACGTGAGAGCCAATCAAATGAGAACACGTCACCCAACAACACAGAACTTGATGTGCGCTGGATTTCAAAGAAGAAAGGTACGACAATGCTTGATAGTCGTATGGGTATATCGGCTTGACTTCGTCAGGCTCCATTCATCAAACAAACAATAGAATGGTAAAAACAGACGGACAGACAAAAGAAAGAAAAAGAAAAGAGAAAAAAGAAAGAAAGAAAGAATATTTAGATCTCTTGCATTGCGTTTACTCCTCCCGTCTTACGCCGCCTTTGCCCCCTCCTCACCCTTTTTTGGTTTATTTTAGTTTTTGAATGACCTTAATGTTCGTTCCATCTTCTGTGATTGGCTTCTTGTTTCAATAGCAATGCTATGTGGACTTGTGTGGATTGACTGCTTTTCAATGTTGAGACCGTAGTCGAAGAAGGTATCTGTTCATGGAATCAAACATCTTTTTCGAAGCCTGTGAAAGTTTGGTGCAAACTTCCTATTGTAAGGAATCTGCGTTTGCATATGCTCCAGCAGAGAAAACACGTGGTCATTAGTTGTGATGCTACACTTTCTTGTAGTATTTCATTCATTACCATTCTAGACAATTTACTCCTTACATTGTTACGGGAAACCTAAAATTGTTTTGATTATTCACATATCATGACTTTTTAGATTAATCGAATCAGTAATTCGTACTGTTTTTCCCCCCTGGAAATATACGGTTATCAAATATCATGTCTAACAATTTCAAAATGAACTGTTTGATAACTGTTTAATTGAGGCACTGATAATGCCGCCAGGAGCAGCTGGCATACGATGTTTTAGTTTTCTCAACGCTAGTTACTCTTTCGTTTGTGTAACCCGCCGGTTCATGTAACCACAAGTGTTTTCATTTACCGCCTCTTCAGTCTGCACAGTATTAGCATTCGTCTCTAGTCAAGCCTTTATCTGCTGAAATCATGTTTCAACAGTGATATTACTTCTGGTGTCCGTTCCGTTAGCAGGAACAATGGGAATGTGTCACGAAATTCCTTTCGACATTCCATGGACGATCCTAATTTACTTGGGGGGGGGGGGAGAGAGAGAGAGAGAGGAGAGAGAGAGAGAGAGAGAGAGAGAGAGAGAGAGAGAGAGAGAGAGAGAGAGAGAACGTGATTTTTGTTCCAGGGTGACTGCGAAGATATGTAAAACATTCAAAAATCCGAAGGCATTTTCACAGAAGTGTCTGCCCATTCAGTTATTGTCCAGATTCCTGGCACAGACGAATACCGCTTGCTGCCAGACTGGAATAAAGAGGCACACAGCCACAGGAGACCTGCAACAGACATGTCAGCCACTATCGCTGTGCCAGAGCATCATGTCGTCTTCGTCAGCTTTCTGTTCCACCATCTTCCAGACTACTGCTCCCAGCGGTCCTACCTGTCACTGTTCACCTACTCAAGGCCAGCGTTCCAGAGCCGTCCTGAAAAACGGTGGCGATTCTGTCTGGCATACGGTGATGACACCCTGAAACCTGACTCTCTTTCCATGGTGGTGGAGGCGAACTGGCTGGTTGTCCGTATGAGAAATGCAGCCAAGCTGGAGAGGAAAGAAGCCTTTGTGATGGGGCTTTCATTCCATGAGGTTCATGTCTGTGTTTCAGCATGATTGTGTGTCTCTGTGCGTCTGATGATCAATGGTCTGTGCGTGGCTCTTCATTATTAGGCCTGTCCACATTGACGGATTTTAGACTTTTTTTATCTGCTTGTATGTAAGACTACCATGTGTGTGTGTGTGTGTGTGTGTGTGTGTGTGTGTGTGTGTGTGTGTGTGTGTGTGTGTGTGTGTCGTGTGCGGGGTGTGTGGATAGACAGACAGATACACCTCTATACGTATGTGAACGCGTGCATGTGGGCGTGCGTACGTGCGTGTGTGCATGCATGTGTGTATGTATGTAAGTGTGCGTGCGTGTGTGCGTGTGTTTGTGTGTGTGTTGTGTGTGTGTGTGTGTGTGTGTGTGTGTGTGTGTGTGTGTGTGTGTGTGTGTGTGTTTAAGCCAGCGAATCCTGAAATGGTCCACCATCATTGTTCGACTAATAGCTGGACACATTTTTCTGGTTGTTCAATCCATATCAGATTATTGGATGTTTCTTCTTTTCTTGATCCTACATAAAACACATGGGAGGAAACACCACGTTCTGCTGGATGTTTGCTCTCCAAGGTTTTATGGGTTTGTGGTCTGTATATGCACGGGATAAAGAGGCTGCAACAGACGGTGTCTAACTGTCTACATTATTTGTATGGAAATTAGACACTTAAAAGTATCCGTTTGTAATGGGAGAAGGAATCCGTTTTGAGAATAAATAATGCCGTCCATTAAAAGCATCCATTTTTAATGAAAGAAGGAATCGTTTTTAATGAGAGAAGGAATCGCTTTTGAGAATAAATACAAATAATCAAAATATATTTGAACTTACTGCTCCTGCTGCAGATTATACTATTCTGTATCAAAGAGGACTTTAGAACTTTGAGGAATAATGGGTAAAAAAAAGACAGGGTTTTACTCGGCTATGTGTTTACACCGCCATCATTGTTTCCATGTTAGGCAAATGACACACCAGACCAAAAGTGTATGAAAAGAGAGGAAAGCACATATACAGGGCATACACAGGGAAATAGATAGGGTCACACACACAGACACACACAGACACACACAGACACACACACAGACACACACACACACACACACACACACACACACACACACACAAACTAACATTAACACTAACACTAACACATAACACACAAAAGCAAAAGTGAGACAGAGAGAGAAAGGGAAGTTGGTAGAATGACTCATTCAGTCCAAAATTTTAAAATCAAAATACGAATCTGTACCACCTAATGTTTCATTTATTAATCTTGTCCAACAGAAAGGGACACCATTGCTGCAGGCACTGCCCAATGGTCTGTGGAACTGTTCAATGCCAAACTGGCCAGACTTTGACGTCCACTTTGATTGTAACCTTGTGGAGGAATGCGAGGGAGGTCAAGATGAGTCAGATTGTCCCTACACTGAACATTGCGGTCAAGGACGTCTGGCAATCGACGGCTGATGCTATGAGTGAGTATCTAGACATGTGAGAGATACTGGTGTTGATGTGTTCTGTAACACTTTTTTGATACATGGTGTGCCATTTACTCGAACGATCTGGTCATTTTGGGCACACACACACACACACACACTCTCTCTCTCTCTCTCTCTCTCTCTCTCTCTCTCACACACACACACACACACACACACACAAACACACATTACCACAAGAACGGTCAGGAGGCATGACAAAATGAATGAAACTGAAAGAAAACAAGATTACAAAACAAAAATGATGTCACAACATCCGTAAGCACTTAAAATTCTGGATTTTGACATTGTTTCAGAAATAGCGCCATACTTAGGCCTCTATAAATGCAGACGCCAGTGAATATAAATACACATGTTGATAACAAAAAGGCCCATTAGGAGCCCACGTAGGGCTCATAACCAAAAAAGAAAAGATGAGAGTTACCTGTGAGCATGCCATTAGATATGAATTTGCGTCTGAAACAAACTTTACATTGGAAACTCGACATAACATCGGAAAAAAACAGATTTTTTTAATAGTTTTTAAAAATTTCTTTCCTCATTCTGTCTTCCATTCCACAGTTCCTTCTTTCTCTCTTCTCCATTCTTTCATCAACATGATCTTTCTCTTTGCTGTACATTTCCGGATGCAAATTACCACATATTTTTTGTTGTGAAAAAAAAACAGATTTACTTTAAGTTTTCTTGTTCTTCTTTTTTTCTCTGTACTCTTCGTCGTCTTTTCTCTTCTTCTTCCTCAGCCTCTTCCTTCTTTGTTCTTCTGGTTGGTATTACGTACAGTTTATCATGGAGATGGGTCTGTCTTCCTTGAAAGTACTTCCTCTATATATATATATACTATTAAACAAAGCTTGCTCTTATGTCTTAGCTTGAAGAAATAGGGGGAAGCATTCATATCTGCAGTAGTAATATTCTGCTAACTAACGTAGTGCTTGAGTGGGTGAATGGGGAATAATAAGTGCTTCTCAAAATGAGCCTTCAGCAAGCTGAAAGTCTCCAAGCGTTGAGACAATCTCCAATGGAGAGGAAACTTACTAACATATAACTCCTGGTCAGATACCGATATTTCGAAACCTGATTGTTTCCTCAGTGACCGCGGAAAAGTGTAACTTGACTCCTCTGCCTTTTCGGTTTTAAGAAGAATGCTATCCCAGAAAAAGGCTGGTGTGCAATACCGTAGTATGTTTGTTGAGTTTTCAAAAAACCACCAAAATTTGCGACCTAATAAGCGAAAGAAAATCATAGAAAGAGTCAAAACAAGCTACATTTTCTTGTGAAAAGTGAAAATATGAAAAGATAACGTCTTAAGAACCAAGTGCTGAGGGCCAGTTCTGGAATGAATCCGCAAGGACTAAATTACAATAAACTAATAAATTCCAAGGATAGTACCGAGCACCATTCCAGCAACTTACAGAGCAGCTTGGTGTTGCAATGACTGCAAGAAATATTCTATTATAAACAAAGGCTCATTTTGAGAAGCATTTATTATTCCCAATTCACCCACTCAAGCACATACTGTTAGTTAGCATAATTATCTACTACTGCAGATATGAATGCTTATCTCCCCCTATTTCTTCAATCTAAGACATAAGAGCAAGCTTTGTTTATAATAGAATATTCTGCAGTCATTGCAACACAAGCTCTCTGTAAGTTGCTGGAATGGTGCTCGGTACTTATCCTTGGAATTTATTAGTTTAATATATATATATATAATATTATATATATATATATAATATGCCCCGTCGTCGAAGCTGACCATGGGTAGAGCATAGCCAACCTAACATTTAGGTATCTGGGCTGTTGCTCGACCCGAGCAGCGTCGCCTGTGGCCGATGCCAGAATGGCAGTCTCTGTCGCAGCGGCCAACACCTGTATGTTGACACTGGTTTGTTGGCTGTCTTCCCCTTTCTGCGGGCTCGCGTTTCTGTTGCAGCAGGTGTCAGTTTGTCTTCGCCAGTCTGCAGCCGTTTCTTGAGAGTGCTTCTCCAGCTGTTGCGCTTTGCTGCAAGGTCCTCCCAGGACTCAGAGTTGATCTCAAGCGCCTTCATGTCTCTTTTGTAAACGTCTTTGTATCTCAGCTGTGGGCGGCCAATGCTTCTCTGCCTGCGGCAAGCTCTCATAGAAGACGTCTTTTGGGATCGACCATCCTCCATGCGGCGGACGTGGCCCAGCCAACGCAGCCGACGCTGTCTCAGCAAGGTATACATGGTAGGGAGGCCAGCGCGAGACAGGACTTCAGTGTTGGTCACCCTGTCTTGGCAGGAGATACCGAGTATACCCCAGAGGCTTCTGAGGTGGAAGGAATTGAGCCTTTTCTCCTGGCGAGCAGGCGTGGTACATGTCTCACTGCAATACATCCATCTTTGCCATCTTTGTCTTTGTGGTCAGCTTGGGATTTGTACATACTCTTTGTGCGAGGCGAGCAAGTGTTGTGGCTGCACGCACAATCAAATATGTGTGCGTGTGTTTGTGTGTGTGGTGTGTGTGTGGGGGGGGGGGGGGTGTGCACGGGTGGTGTGTGTGTGTGTGTGTGTGTGTGTGTGTGTGTGTGCGCGTGTGCGCATGTGTGTGCGTGCGCGCTTCTGAACACTGTGTGCACCCCAGTTGTCTCAACGGAATTAACGCTCACCCGAGCGCGGCACTTGGGGCATTCAGTGTTCGCCTTTTTCAGGTCCATCCGCGTTCCTAGTCACCAAGTGAGAGCATTTTCTACAGCATAACAAAGAACATGAACCCGTCACCAAGTTAGAGCATTTTCTACAGCATAACAAAGAACATGAACCCGTCACCAAGTTAGAGCATTTTCTACAGCATAACAAAGAACATGAACCCGTCACCAAGTTAGAGCATTTTCTGCAGCATAACAAAGAACATGAACCCGTCACCAAGTGAGAGCATTTTCTACAGCATAACAAAGAACATGAACCCGTCACCAAGTGAGAGCATTTTCTGCAGCATAACAAAGAACATGAACCCGTCACCAAGTGAGAGCATGTTCTACAGCATAACAAAGAACATGAACCCGTCACCAAGTGAGAGCATTTTCTACAGCATAACAAAGAACAGGAACCCGTCACCAAGTGAGAGCATGTTCTACAGCATAACAAAGAACATGAACCCGTCACCAAGCGAAAAGGAGCATGATTCTGGGTGTCGAAGTATGGTGCCACCTCTGCTGTATGGTGCTTTATCTACGTAGCATACGTTCGACCAGTACCCTGTTATGGATGCATGTTCATTGGTAGATCGCTTCCATGAGCCAGCGACAGTAAGACAAGACTAGAAGATCTGAACCAAAAGAACTATGTGCTGAAACTTGAAGGTTTGATCTGGAGCCTAAGAACACCTTCCCCCTCCCTGCTCCTCTCTCCTCTCCTCTCTCTCTCTCTCCTCTCCCCCCCCCGCCCCCCACCCCCCCACCTGGTGTCAATGTCTTCATCCCCGCCAGCTTGACTACTATATGAAGCTGAGCCTCTCCAGTGTTAGCTTACCAGAGAGGCGGTGGCGAACGGTGTTGATTCCCCCTACCATCTTCACCAGCCTTCACCCATCCGTTTAGTGTTAGTGTCTTCGGCTTTGCTGTCCTGGACGGATGGTGGCGACGCCTAGCTCACCTATTACTGGCTTCTCTGAGGGACGAGGGCGCCAGTGGGGCGAATGAAGTGGTCTCAACTCTCAGGACTTGATATATTTTGGAGTTGTCCTTCGCTCCACATCCTCTCTCTCTCTCTCTCTCTCTCTCTCTCTCTCTCTCTCTCTCTCTCTCTCTCTCTCTCTCTCTCCTTTGTCTGGTTACCAGTAAGACGCACTTTCAATTGCTCAGGGGTAAACTCATCTTTTTTTTTTTCTTTTCGTCAACATAATCAGTCATCACGTCTGTTGACGGTCTACCTTCGACTTTGAAAGTTTCCTGAATTCTGCACTCCAGGGGATGACTTTCTTGTCGTTCAAAGTTGTTCTAAAGAGAACAGTGGGAGGGAGGGGGGGGGGTGAGGGGGGGGGGACGAGGAGACTGAATGAACATAGGAAGTATTTTGTGTGGTTCAGTGATTGACTGATTGAGCGAGCAAACAAAGGAAAGAAGGTTAAGCATTGGACTTACGGACAACCTGACTGATCGACAGCATAACTTTCTTATAGATCGAACAAATCAATGACGGAATGAAGGGGGGAAAAAAAGAACCACCAAGGTTGCACAGATCTCAGCATGTTGCCTGGCTTTGAGGTAGCAATGTGTGTGAACAGAATGCTCTGTTCAGGTACGTGACTTCCCCACATGCTGTATCCTGGTTTGATGCACAGTCAGACTGTGTCAATCGTGGAGGGCACCTGGCCAGTTTGAACACCAAACAGGAATGGACGGCTGTTTTCAACTTCCTACGGAAAGTGAGGAAGGTGTACAACGTTTATGTAGGACTACGAAACAGTCCTTCTACTCTTCCTACTTAGTAAGTATAACTTTGGTATTCCTTGGATCTGTGTGATTTTACTGTCTTCTCTGCATATTTTGCACCTTAGGTTATTTGAATTCAGAATCTTTTGATTATCGCCTCTACTGTGTGCTTTGGAGCAGTTGTTGTTTTGTAATGCTGTCCAATGGTCAGTCGAAGCTCTGCGACTTAAGCCTCCCTTGTTCACAGAAGATATTGCTTTTTATGACACACATTTCTTTTTCACATGCTCTCTCTCTCTCTCTCTCTCTCTCTCTCTCTCTCTCAAGCATGTTTTGCACAAGAGACATGATTTGCTGTTCAAGTGAAAACTGCTCATGTGTGGGAACGTGTTCCATACTATTACTAGGTCATTGGACTTTAAACATGGACCCGGATGTAGCAGACTGCACGATTATTTGAGGGGAATGCCTTTTGCGTGCAGGCCAGTGTTGACCATCCCTCCTTCCCTCTCTCTCTCTCTGTTCAGTGTGTGTGGTGAACGCATGTATACATATGTGTTCACTTGTGTCTGCCTGTTTCCTTTTTTCTTCTTCTTCTTCTTCTTCTTCTTCTCTTTTTCTTCTTCTTCTCTTTTTCTTCTTCTTCGTCTTTTTCTTCTTCTTCTTCTTCTTCTCTCTTCTCTCTCTCTCTCTCTCTCTCTCTCTCTCTCTCTCTCTCTCTCTCTCTCTCTCTCTTCAGCATCCGTGGTGAATGCATGCATGCATGCATGTATGGATGCGTGTGTGTGTGTGTGTGTGTGTGTGTGTGTGTGTGTGTGTGTGTGTGTGTGTGTGTGTGTGTGTGCGCGCGCGCGAAAAATGTTTTCAGGGAAGGAATTAAGTACTGAGTGATTTTTTGTTCATGTCAAGCTTGAAGAAAGTAGACGACAATTTGGAATGCAGGAGGAAAACTCTCTCTCTCTCTCTCTCTCTCTCTCTCTCTCTGATGGCACACACACACACACACACACACACACGCGCGCGCGCGCGCGCCCTCACGCACACACATTCGCACCCATGCACGCACACGCTCAATGAATTCGTTTATGTTCAAATGGTTAACATCTCTGTCTCTGTCTCTGTCTCTGTCTCTTCTCTCTCTCTCTCTCTCTCTCTCTCTCTCTCTCTGTGAGAGAGAGAGAGAAAGAGTGAGTGAATGTGTGTGTGTGTGTGTGTGTGTGTGAGTGTGTGTGTGTGTGTGTGTGTGTGTGTGTGTGTGTGTGTGTGTGTGTGTGTGTGTGTGTACTGCCCGAGAGCAACATTGTCATAATTAAAGTGGGGCTAGACCATGCCTGTTAGTTTTCTAAAGCATGTCACATATTCTTGACCTGACTACCATGCTCTCATCTCACATGTCTAATTTGTTTCTAAAAGTTATGCGGAGACTTTCATGTGGGAAGATCAGACCATTGCTCTCTACGTGCGCACCGAGTGGATTACGTATGAAAGCAGTCCTTCTTGTGGTGTCATGGAGTCATCAGGGACATACTCCTACATTTCTCTGTTTTCCAACTGCGTGGATCTTACGTCAAAGATATATCTCTGTGAACTAGATTCTTCTGCAGGCAGAGTCGCGAGTGTTACAGCCAAGGTGCCGTCGGAGACGCTGCTCTTCACATCCAAGGTACAACACTGGTAACATTAAAAGAAACTCATTTTCAGTCTTTACAAGCTACCTAATGTTTCCTTTCTCTCGTGCTGGAGACATAGCTATTGAAGTGGTGGGTGGGATGTTGGGTGGCTGGTGGTGACGTAATCAAAATATTCCATATTCTCTTTTCATTCTGAAATAACGATATTGAAAGAACTTGTATGAATGAATATCCAGTCTGTGTTCAGTTGTGCATGAGGAGGGCTCTACGAAATGTGTATGTGATGGACCCTATTTCGTCCGGTCCCAAATTTTGGGGACACCTTGGACCGGAACAGGTAAACCTGAAAACTGGCTGACCAGTTTACCTGACAGCTACTTACCTGCGTTTTGTGTTAGTTGGGTGAGCGAGGATTTCCCTTCAGTCTCCGAAGAGCTACCGGCCGAGTAAGTTGTCCAGACGAGCCGAAGGGGGACTGAAGGTGTGTCCTCGCTGGCAGTCAGGTATGTTTGCTTGGTTAGGGTTTGTATCAATTAAAGTTGTTTTTTTTCCTACAGGTGATTGTGATTTTTTACAGCTCTTGGTAAAAGCCTAAAATATTCAATTGTTCCCTTGATGTCTTGTGATTTGACGAGACATATAGTGACTGTAGGAAGTTGCAGTTAGTGACTGTGTGAGTCGAGAGGTGGATGACAAGAATGGAGGGAGTGGATGAAAGGAAGAATATGTCTACTTGTATATGTGTTCGGAGAAAAGTAATCTAGTTGAATCAATGTATTATTGGGGAAAAAAAGTTTTGGTTATCTAGTCCCTAAAGTATTATAATGATGCGAGTGTTGGTGAGCTCTGGAAGTGAGCTATGAAAATTGTGCACAAATTATTGGAAAATGCATTCTGATTCCTGTTGTGAATACGTCTAGTGATGATGATGAACATTCTTTTCTTGATAAAAAGGGACGAGCAAAAATCGTTCCCTGATATGTAATGGAACACATCTAGTGATGATGATGTGGAAAAGTAAAAAACATTCTTTTCTTGATAAAAGCGACAAATAGAAATCGTTCCTTTATAAGTAATAATTGTATTCTTGGTACGTTCACGCGCGCGCGCGCGCACACACACACACACACACACACACACACACACACACACACACACACACACACACACACACACACTGTCTCTCTCCCACTCTCTCTCTACCCCCACCCTCTCTCTCTCTCTCTGTCTCTCTGACACACGCACACATACAGAATCAAGCCTCTCTCTCTCTCTCTCTCTCTCTCTCTCTCTCTCTCTCTCTCTCTCCTCGATTTTATATGTTTTTGTTAACCTTTGATTTGAAATACACTGAGAATGAATGTGTACTATTTGTCTGCAAGGAAAGGAAGAGGGAAATGTTATTGTTCTGTTACCCCCTACCCCCTTGTTAAAAGACCTCTTTGGTAATGACAATGAAATACCAAAGTGTCAAATCGTCAGAATCCCTCTCTCTCTCTCTCTCTCTCCTCTCTCTCTCTCTCTCTCTCTCACACACACACACACACACACACACACACAACACACATACACACGCGCCCGCGCGCGCGCGCGCACACACCACACACACACACACACACACACACACACACACACACACACACACACACACACACACACACGGTTGTGAGGACTTCAATATAGATGCCAATCTCCGCCGAAGCTCAGACGCCATCTGGTCAACTGTCAAACCCATGTTATTGTGACGTGTCATGCATGGCTATCGGCGTTTTGGGTGCGACGCCGGAAGGTTCCTCCGAGTTGATATCAAAATGTCATGACACTGCATCGTCTTCAATACTTACTTTCAAAGACCTTTGGTTCCAGCGACGGTTTATCTTGCAATAGACGGTTTATCTTGCAATAGACGGTTTATCTTGCAATAGACGGTTTATCTTGCAATAGACGGTTTATCTTGCAATAGCAGATGTTCCTCATTCATCGCCCTCTTCTTTCTTCCTAGTTTCCTGCCGTTTAGTTTTAATTTAGTCACGCCTCCAGCACATCTTTGTGCGCCTTTCTGTCCCCCTAACCCCCACCCCCACCCCCACCCCTCCTCCCCTATTCTCCATCCCCTCTGCCTGGGATGTTCGTCCTTTAATTTGTGTGTGTGTGTGGGGGGGGGGGGGGGGGGATGGCATCTGTTCCAAAAAGGGTTTGCCAATATTATTCGATGGTTTAGACTACACTAAACGTATGCGCGTAATTTATGAACAAAAATTGATTAGGTATATATGATGGATTAGTTATGTATCATGAATCATATTAGGTATGCAATGCATAATTTGATGCCTAAAAGATCATTTGTGAGTTCAATCATTATTTACAGGTTATCATGGTTGTGTACGAATACGATGGGTTTGGTTAACAGATACAGATGAGGTGTAAATGTTGTCCATAGTTAATTTTCATTCAGTTGTAATTCATCGCTGTAGGGCAGACCTGGATGTGAAATGATTTGTTGAGGGGGGGGGGGGGGGGGGGGGGGGGAGGAGAGGAGAGAGGAGGAGACGAGAGCAAGAGGGTGAAGAATAAATGGCATTTTTTCCCGATCAAGGACCACACTTACTTCTACCACCAATATCTTTTTTTTTTTCAGTCCCCGCACCCACCCCACCCCCCACCCCCACCCCCACCCCATTCCATTCCCCCTTTCTGCCCTCTTCTTTCCCCATTTTCATTTCAGCGTCGTCATGTGGTCTCTGACCGCGGCCTTGGAGATAAGATAGATATTGAAGCCCACGCACTGAATCACTCTTCTCTTCTTTAACCTGATGTCTGTGGACCTTAACCATGAGCCTATATCTGTGGATTGGTTTGGTGCGTCGGATGATAGGTGAAGCGATCAATGTTTTTTACGTCTAGTTTGCAATAAAAACTCGCTTTCATGGTTCGGATCCTTCTCTCCAGTCCTGAACTTTCCTTTGCTTACAACATTCTAGGTTCTGCTTCTTGAAAGTAATATGGTCTCTAATGTCTTTTCATTTCGCCTGTCCGCTTGGGAATTTTTGTTTGTCCTATACGTGTTAAATGGTCTTCTAATTAAACACAAAGGTCATTTCTATTGGCTAAGCTTTGTTGACAAGTTCTGGATGGACCCTCCTGCATTTCTGATTTTATGTAAATGGACACTCTGTTCTGCCAGGGGCCTGTATTTTTCATGTAATCTCCCTGTTTCTCTTCGTGCCGTAAGTCACTGTCCAACTGCTTGTGTCAGCTGATTTTTTTTTTCTGACTGCTGTCAATGTGTTGCTTTTCTCACAAGCCAAGTGGAGATAATAAAACAATCCTCAAATGTCTTTTGCTTTCGAAAAATTATTCAGCAGTGGCTTAGATGAATTGCATCTTTCGTCGGCTTCATTCTTTTCCTCAGCTCCTCATCATTACGCATTGCAGAGAATGCTGTGGACTGCTCTGCATGCTGTGGACTGCTCTGCATGCTGTAGACTGCTCTGCATGCTGTAGACTGCTTTAGACAGGGACAAAAGCAGCATTTTAAATGTAGTGAGGATTAAGTCCGTGTGTGTGTGTGTGCCTGCACACGCTCATGCTTGTGTGTGTGTGTGTGTGTGTGTGTGTGTGTGTGTGTGTGTGTGTGGTGTGTGTGTGTGTGTACGCTGACATGCATCTCTCTCTCTCTCTCTCTCTCTCTCTCTCTCTCTCTCTCTCTCTCTCTCTCTCTCTTTCTCGGTTTTTGTGTTTGTGTGTGTTTGTGTGTGTATGCATGTGTATTTGGATGTGTGTATAGGTGTAGTTGTGGAAGATGTTAAACGTATTGCTTTTTTTCTGTTTTCATTATTTAGCGGTTGCCATGTTAATAAAAATACCTTTTACGATGTTAAACACATTTTAACGTATTAAGATGGATGTGACTTTCATTTTTTTTTTCGACCTGATTTGATTCTGGCACATTTGAGTAAAGTCGACATTATCATATCGATTTTAATCTAAATGGTATCACTGCACATGTTAAAACCGCTAAAACTGTTATTGTTGCTACTGTTATACTGTTATTAACCAAGTGTCAGCAAAAAAGCATTCAGTACGCTGTATCAGTTTGCAGGCTAAGACAGATGGCTCATGTGATATACTTCATGGAGGAACAAGGCACGCATTGAATTTTGAGTTGGCAGTGTCTTGTTCACAACCATCCCAATTGTTTTATGTTTCAGAGGGGCGAGCAGGTGCAAGGCACTCTGCTGTATATAACCACCAATCAAAGCAGCACGCTTTGAAAAAGAAATGCAGCCTCATTTGTTCCCCTGTTACGTGTATTGTGCTAAAGAAGGAACGTCAGTTTAGATTCGAATCCGGAAAAGTAACTAACATTAAACTAATTATACTTATTCTGATTAAAACAGATCGAAACACAACCACAGAATGGTACCCCGCCCTTCCCACACGTTGAATGCCCATCAGGTCACGTGACCCACCAGTTTCTGGCCTGTGATCCGTCGACCGATTGTTGGGCATCACGTGCTCAGCTGACCTTTGATGACGTTGGATGGGTCACTGGCCGACCTTTGTCTTCATCTTGTCCGGCTAATATGACGTCACCTTTCTTCCGGTGCGAAAGCGGTCAGGTTTACGTGGCTTACAGTTTTGTGTGCGACTCTCGTGAACACTGTGTTGACGGAAGTGACGAACATTTCTGTCAGTTTCCTGTCTGCCCCTCTCACGCTCCATTTCCATGTGCAGGAAAGGTCTGTACTCTCTCTCTCTCTCTCTCTCTCTCCTCTCTCTCTCTCTCTCTCTCTCTCTCTCTCTCTCTGTGTTCTCGTTCTTCTTGTTCTTGTTCTTCTTCCTATTATTATCATTTTTAGTTTTATTGTTATTATCAGTTTTGTTATCATCATTATTATTATTATTTTCATCAGCATTATTATTATTATTATTATTGTTATATTATCAGTATTAATATGATCATTATTATTCTTATTATTTTCATCATTATCATCATTGTTATTATTATTATTATCATTATTGTTGTTGTTGTTATCTTATCATCATCGTCGTCGTCGTCGTCATTATCATCATCATCATCACCATCATCATCTTTTTTTTTCTTCTCCTTCTTCTTCTTCTTCTTAAGTTAATTCTTTGTGCTGATGAGTTTCACATTTTGAGAAATATTCATAGCGCGAAGAACCAACATCAATCACACTAATTTTCAGTGCAGCAGGACCAGGCTAGTCTGGGTAGCTCAGCAGTCTCTCAGGCTTAATTCTGGCCAACACAGCCTCAGTCTGTATTTCGTCCAAGCTAAGTTCAGGGCCCTATCCTGCAATTCTCCACGACACAATATATGAATCCGCTGTTGTTTACACAACATCCAAGATGACCTAGTTCCCATTCCTGATTTTTTTGTTGAAGACATGACTCTTCACTGTAGTACTAGTTTGTTGTTGAAATGAGGGTCAGCGTCTCACTATTCAAATCAACGTTGTCATTATTGCATTGATATCAATGTGGTGTTCGTGACAACGTACCAGGCACGCATGGACAGTGTCACAAGCTGTCTGTCTGGATGTGGGGTAAAGCGATCTGGTATGCAAGGGGAGAGAATACAAGCAGAAATCTCACCAAAGTACCTCCGAGCTGACAGACAGCAAGACACAAACACAAGTTTGAGAGCAAAACTTCCCGCCATGGCTTAAGGCTGTGTCAGGCCAATTGACATAGGCTAGAACACCAAGGCTACATCAAAATGTTGTTATGCTCTGCATAGTTATGCGGGGATTGTCTTCAGTTGTGACAAGCTCCTAGCATAACATTATCAGTCTCCCAAATCCCCCGAAGTCGGAGTGTGGCTGCCCACGTGGCGGGGTAATCAAAAACGGTCACATACATAATGTTCTCATCCCCAGCTGATGCATTTGCACCGGTGTGTTCAAGTACTTCGGCTGTTCGGATGATCCCTGGAGTCTTTTAGCCAGCGTACGACAACTACAACAACAACAGAGCAAAACTTCACATATGATTTGAATTAATGACCTTTTTTTCAGTCGTACTCACTCATTAACGACATTCAAGAGGATGGCCTGAATGGGTCACCACGAACTGGACCCAGGGCCAATGTACCCAGGAGGGTGTTACAGCAGCTTTTTATGCTAGGAGGGTTACTCTCGGAAATGCTTCTGAGGTATTATCATTATTATTATTATTATGAATACTTATATAGCGCCTATCCTCGGCTAGAGACCAAGCTCTAAGCGCTTTACAATCCGCACTCGTTTACACAACGGGCTGCCTACCTGGGTAGTGCCGACCGAAGAGCTGCCAGCTGGCGCCTCATTCAGTCGTTTGCAGTGTCATCCAGTCAATATTGTTCAATATCGTTCACTCAGTTTCGTTACTTCCTTCATTCTTTCCATTTCTCACGCAGGGTGCATGGTATGTGTGACGTGTCATCCATACTAACGGCCAAACTGGCCTCCTCTTCCGAAAGTTGGTGATGGAATTTTACGTGTGTGCAAGATGTTATGCGTGCGTTCACACACGGAACCTCGCTTTATAGTCTCATTCGAAGGACTTTGGGGAAATGGAGTCGGAACCAACGTTAACTCCGAGGGAAAAATTCCTCTGTACCGAAATGGCCCGGCGGAGATTCGAACCCGCAACCCCAAGATCACGAGTCCGGCGCTCTACGAACTGAGCTATTCCGGCCTCCTATACACGAACTATTCGGAGACCACGCTTAACGCATAGGGCATCTCATGCACTCAAATGAGAAATAACACTCACAGCATTAAGCATACTCCATACTGCTTCTCATTCACCACGCGTACACATTTCCCGTGGCATGGATCTAGATCACACGGCTGGTTCAACAGCTCCTCCACGACAGCTGACCGCACAGGGCGAGGTGGGACGAAGAGAACCTCCACAGAGAAGGGGAGGGAGCAAGGCGCCACGCTCGGTGTTCACGACGTCCGCTATGGGCCGGACCAGAGGGCGGGACTGGTTAAAGAACACTGTCCTGGTCAAGGTCCCTTTTCATGGTTATACTCTCTCTCTCTCTCTCTCTCTCTCTCTCTCTCTCTCTCTCTCTCTCTCTCTCTCTCCTCTCGTGTGTGTGTGTGTGTGTGTGTGTGTGTGTGTGTGTGTGCGTGCGCGCATCTGCGTTTGTGCGTGTGAGTGTGTGTGCGCGCGCGCGTACGTGCGTGTTTGCGTTTGTGTGTGTGTGTGTGTGTGTGTGTGTGTGTGTGTGTGTGTGTGTGTGTGTGTGTGTTTGTGTGTGTGAAAGAGCACATACATGGAAGAGAGGAGAGGATCACGTTGATACAGGGGACACACATACAATTCTCTCTTTTTGTTCTCCCAGTTCTTACAGAACAGGGAGTACTTTAGAATGGGAACGAAGAAATGCTGTGCGTGGTGTGTGTGTGTGTGTGTGTGTGTGTGTGTGTGTGTGTGTGTGTGTGGTCAAAATGTGTTCCACTCGCTCCAGACAAAACTTCTGGGCTGATCTTGTTTGTAGGTATGTTCATTATGGGTCACGGATGATGCCCGGTGTTTTATTTTACCAGAATAGCCGTTACTAACGGCTATAAATGATAATTTGTTTTAAAAAAATGAAGCCCGATAAGGGAAATAACCGCCGCGCTGTCGAGTTGTTTTCTTCTAACTGGAAATTGTCTCCCCTGTCTGTCACTGTACTGGGAGCATGTTTATATGCTTTGCATCTTGTCTTTTTTTTTTCTTTTTTTTTTTACCGCCAGTGCATCCCTGTGGTACGCGTGTGCGACGCACAGAGGGACTGCCACAGAGGGGAGGACGAACTGCTCTGTGAACGCAGCTCTCGGTTCGAGTCGAGACAGGAGCACTTTGAACTAGCCGACACGCTGGATCCCCCCATCATCGTCCACTACAGCCACTCACGGGAACAGCTGGGGTTTCTGGCAGAACCCATGGATGGGGGCACATCTTCCTGCCCCCTGGATACACACTTCCTCTGTGCAGGTGTGTTGTGTTGTGGGTGGCTGTGATGATGGTGTTGTTATGTTGTTGTTGTTGTTAGTGGTGGTGGTGGTAGTGGTTGTGATAGTGGTGATGGTGGTGGTGATGTGTGGTGGTGGTGTTGGTGTTGGTGGTGGTGGTGGTGGTGGTGGTGGTGTGTGTGTGTGTGTGTGTGTGTGTGTGTGTGTGTGTGTGTGTGTGTGTGTGTGCATGTGTGTGTGTGTGTGTGTGTGTGTGTGTGTGTGTGTTGTGGTGTGTGTGTGTGTGTGTGTGTGTGTGTGTGTGTGTGTGTGTGTGTGTGTGCGTGCGCGCGCGCTCAATTATGTTCGTGTTAACTTGTGTAGTATTTGTTAAAGAAGCGCCTTTGTAAAAGAAATTCTACTCCCCATTTTCTCCACTCTCTTTAAAGGTTTCATAGCGTAGCACAAAAGTAGTCAGAAGAAAGTGATTTTTCAGCGATGATATGTACTGACCGTTGGTTATGTTATCAATTGGTTGGCGGACTAAATCATTGCTGCAGCGTTCCCCGTTTACATCAACTCGCTTATACAAAAAAACAATCGCTTATAGCTTCTTCTTCTTTTTCTTCTTCTTCTTCTGCGTACGCAGGCTGATACTCTGCGGACACCCCCTGTATAGAAAGGCAAGTATTAATCCCATCTACCCAACAAAGGGAGTGGAGTTTTGTGTGTATGACCGTTTTTTTTTTTATCCCGCCATTAAGGCAGCCATACTCCAACTTCGGGGAAATTGCTTATAGCGAATTGAATAGAAAAAATCACCGGCCAAAGGCCTTCTTAACCATGCCTAAAAACTGCATGGTTCGCACAATCTCGGTTATAACAAATCTTCGCTTACAATACAGCATACACTTTTTATTCTCCAGACATACCCGTCCTCGGATAGAGCAAATCACTTGCGTGGTCATAACGACGTTTGATGTAAGATAAGGCAGCCAAAGGGGTATACATTTGGTAATTTACAGATTTGTAAAGTAAATGTGCTAATTATTAGCTTCATTTCAAACGCACCATCTAACCATCTGATGTTTTGTTTCATGAGCCTATTTCCGAGCAAGTGGTTCTTGCCGGTATCGGTAATCTCAAAGGTGGAGGAAAGTGTAGGCCCTGACAAAATTGTCAGTGAATTGCTATGACATGCAGACAATACAGTAAGCGACTGTCTTGTTGGGTTTTTAATAAGCTGTTTGATTTAAGAATGTTACAGAGAGAAAGGTCTAATCCATCATCGTTTCAGTGCTTAAGAAATGAAATGTGAAGAAACCTGATCACTACCATGGCATAGCGTTAACCAGTATCGTTAGTAAGGAGTAGACATATGTTTTGAACAAAAGACTCACTAAATAGGCAGAAAAGAAAGAGAAAATCGCTCCAGAGCAAGCAGATTTTAGGGTTGGCTTTAGTACGACTGACCACATTTTGAATTGTTTGCAATAGCGCAATTTTTTTTTTTTGCGCTTAGAAATACCAAATTTTATATTGCCTTTCTTGATTTTAGGAACGCCTTCGAGTCAGTGAATAGACACGTACTAAAGTTGGCAAGTGAACTGGTCAGAAGCCTTCTGCATTGCGTTCTTGGCTGTTCTGGTGACTGGTGGATTGGACATTTGCTAGAATAATTGCGTTGTTGGTTAGCCCGGTGGCTCATGGAACGGAAGGAAGCTTGACAAACCGCGTTGGTTGGTCGGATAGCTACTGAACTGTATAGCTCCTTACTAGTCGGTTGACTGCTGAACTGGATAGTTATATTCTCCCTGTTAAATGCATAGATGGCCGTTCAGATGACTAGTGAACTGAACAACTGCTGTCTACTTGATGTACAGCAGTATTGGTTGGCCAGTTAAAAGGTGAATGAGATAACCGATTCCCTTGATGGTTGGCCAGATGAGTGGGGATCTCAACCGTTTATTGCTTGAGTTAATCTCTCATTTGGCTGCTGAATAGGATAGCTGTTTGCAAGACTGTATTGCTAGCTGGTCAGTTTACTGGGTATACTGGAAAAATGCTTGCTTGATTGCATTTATGTTGGCCTGTTTGCGGTAAGCTAAACTGTAGCCTCCTACAACGGTAGTAATGCCGTTTATAGTCCTGGTGATTGTGGACCACGGGTGCTTTTGCCTGCTGGATGGCTTGGTTAGCTGGTCAGTTAATAAATCAACTAATCAGTTGCAAGTTGAGGTGTATGGTTGATACGTTTAGCATTGAACGGCATAGTTGCCAAATAGATTATGTTGTTGGTTGGTCGGTTTTCTATCGAACTTTTATAGTGCTGGATAGAGTGTGTTGTTGGTATGTGAGTTAATGAGTGAACTAGATAGATACTTTTTTTTCCCCAGAGAAACACGCTTTATTCAGTTAACAGGAGAAATACATATGCGCATAAAGAGGACAGTGCGCAGAGATTTTCACACATACATTAAACTGATAATACATAAATATTTCTAACTATTGTGAAAAATAGAACAAAAAAGCACGTATAAACATACCTACACATGCACCCATGTTTTCTCTTTTGATACTTGTTAGATTGTTCAGTTGTCTAGCGAATTAGATTCCAGGTGGCTAGATCGCATAGCTGGTAGGTCAGTTGATGGGTAAAATGGATCGATTCTAGGTGAATTGCATAGCTATCCTGCGCGCAGATGCAGGTCTTTAGAGTATCGTATTGCACTCAGTCTTGTCTGTCTCTCCGTCTGTCCGTAACGAAAGTAAAAAAAAAAAGGTTGCCTGGACCTCTTTCACATTGTAACAGGCTAGTTATGCCAATGTCTGATCATTACCTAAGCGTGAGTGTTTGAGTTGCAACACTGGGAATAACCAAAGTGTACATGGAGTAGATTGTTTCGGTTACCCTACGTCGGTTCGTCTGATTAGAAGTTAGAAAGATACTCAGCACACTGTAATCCTTGACTATACAGGTGACAGCTATTGTTTACCTATCTACGTGATCTGCAACGAAGTCTACGACTGTCCACATCATGATGATGAGAAAGACTGTGCAGCATACACCTGTGCCGGCTATTACCGCTGTCGTGGGTCCACTGTGTGCCTCCATGTCTCTCACCTGTGTGACGACGTGTACCAGTGTCCCCAGAAAGATGACGAACTGTGTGACTGGCTGTGTCCTCCGGAATGCACGTGCCAGGGACATGCCTATGTGTGTCGTCAACAGTTCCAGGCAGACCAGTACCGTCAGATGCGTTACCTGGATGCCAGCCATAGTGATTTGACGCCAAGCCACCTCAGCAACAATACCCTCCTCATCTTCCTCAGTCTCCACAACTGTCATCTGGATCATTTTACGGATTTTACCTTTACTAACCTTCATGTCCTTGATGTCAGCTACAACCAGATTCTTCATGTTTCAATCAGACAGCTGAGACAGATGATCAGGTTGAAGACTATGGTTCTGTCTGATAATCCCCTAGTGTCCAATCACCTCTTTCCGGATGCAAGCGAAGGATTTAAAATAAAATCTTTGATTTACCTGGATCTTGCTTTTACCACTTTGGAAGAAATTGATTCGACCGTGATGACGCCTTTTCCCAAACTGAAACATCTCAATTTGTCAAACAGTGGCATCATGTCTATTTCTGATCACGGGCTAGCTTTTGTCCAAAGTCTTCAATATCTAGACGTCCGTGGATGTCCAGTGATTCAGTTCCCTAGGGATGTGTTCCAAGGACTGCATGAACTCCAGACTGTGTACGCGGATAACTACAAGCTGTGCTGCTCTCTCACTCTCCCACAAGGCTTCAATCTAAAGGACTGCCATGCCCCATTTGATGAAGTGTCTTCGTGCGAGGCTCTACTTCGGTCCAATGTGTATCGTGTTGTGTTAGCAGTCTATGCCGTTTTCAGTCTTCTTGGCAACGTGGCCAGTTTTATGACCAGAATGTTTTGGCTCAAAAGTTCTGGTAAATCTGGTTTTGCAGTCTTCGTGACACACTTGTCCTTGTCAGACTTCCTGATGGGTGTTTACTTGTCTATTGTGGGCGTGGCTGACCGCCTGTTTATGGGCAGTTACTTATGGGAGGATGTCACATGGCGGAACAGTGTAGCCTGTCACGTGGCAGGCTTCCTGTCAGTGCTGTCCAATGAAATGTCAGCATTAGTCGTGAGCGTCATCACCCTAGACCGTTTTCTAGCTTTACGGTTCCCCTTCAGTGGGTTGAAGTTCCGACCACGATCAGCCATGGTGGTTTCCTTGTGCATGTGGATCGTGAGTGGTCTGTTGGCAAGCGTGCCTTTGCTGGACATCACTGCTCACTGGCATTTCTACAGGCAGACTGGGATGTGTGTCGCTTTACCAGTGACTCGCTCAGACTTTGCAGGCCACAGTTATGCCTTTGGACTGATCATCATCTTCAACTTCATTCTCTTCTTGCTGATTGCTATGGGACAGGCCTCCATTTACCTGTCAATCCGTGCCAATGCCTTTTCCATACAGGACTCCACAAGAAAATACCAGGACATGAAAATAGCACGTCATCTTCTGTCTGTCGCCTTATCAGATTTTGTATGCTGGTTTCCCATTGGTTTGCTGGGTCTGTTGGCATCACAAAATGTCCCAGTTCACGGGGAGATCAACGTTGCCATGGCAGTCGTGGTTCTGCCACTCAACTCTGCTCTCAACCCCTGTCTCTACAACCTCAGTGTCCTGATGGAGAAGTGGAAACGTACAAAAGAAGAACGGCTGTTGGACATGATGAGCAAGGAAATAATGAACGAACAGTAACACCTAAGAGTCTTAAGCGTTGACCGTATTTGCTACCATTTTGATGTTTATGAAGGTTGATGATACTTCGATAACAAACGTACAAAACAAAGCAAACTAAAAAAAAGGTAGTGTTTGATTTAGAACTGTGAACACAATAGTTACGTACATACAAAAATGGCTAGTTGTGTGTAGAAATTTGCAATAGTCCAACTTTTAGTTTTGGTAGCAAACATTTATCATAGAGTCTGAATATCAACTGCGTCTGCGTTAAGCATTGTGACAGTTGTGATCGCTGGATCTTATTTGTATTTATTCCAAAATACAAACCAGACTTTATGTTTCGTGAACCGTTTGTATCCTTTCTTTTCGTTCTCTCATCTGTGTCAGCCCTGTTGGCATTGCCGCCATACCGTTCATTCCAGCCCTCTGTCCACAGTCCAAATCTGGCTTGTATCTTTACAGCCCTGGCACCGTCAATCCACAACGAAAGTGAAAGTCCTGTCGCCATGAAGCAACCCACCAGAGGAGGCACTGCCCTGCTGTCGAGCCACTTCGGTCCTGTTCAGTGGTGAATGCCTTGATCCAAGATACGCAGGACACCTGCACTGCACAACATTAATTACTTCGTCACGGAGCCGGTGTTTGTGAGGCCCCCCTTGGGTGGGATGAGGTGGGGGGGTGCCATTAGGTCCGCCCGATGACAGATCGTTTTTGTCCTCAGATTTAGTTGTACCAAGGAGGCGTCACTGTGTGTGGACTAGTCCAAGTACGTCAGGACACATCTTCACAGGTTTGTGGCAACAGTGCGCAGTGGTTACAACTAGATACTTAAAATATTAATGTTACGGATGGTGTGCGGTGCGTGTTTTGCTGTCTGACTCTCGCCTGAAGAAGTTTGGATCCACAAACAGACTTTGCACTTGGCCGCATCTGGCATTAGTTACACAGTCCTCACACAGTTCAGAAACCACTCACGTACTCAGTTCGTGGAGTCCTTCCAGGGACTCCCACACAACAGGACACACGTCGACTCAACGGAAAATGAAGCCGCTCACGGAAGTAGTTCGTGGAGTCCTTCCAGGGACTCCCACCCAACCGAAGAACATAAGTCGTCGTCCCGACGAACTCTGAAGCAGAGAACTATCAAATAGGCATTCTGGCTCACCCACCTCCGCCAGCTCCAACCGGCTGAAGCCGGTTTCGCTGTTGCTCCGCCGGCTTACCCAGAATGCCTATCTTATAGTTCTCTACTGCTCTTAACTAGACCAAACGTTCATCCATGCACGTTTGACACAGTTAGAGGGGCTTCCAACTTTATATCTATGTCAAACGTTCATGCATGCGCGTTTGACACAGTTAGAGGGGCTTGCAACTCTATATCTATGTCAAACGTTCATGCATGCCCGTTTGTCCTAGTTACGAGAGCCACTACATCCTGTTAGACTCATGCTGCTAAAATAGGACGTTCACGCGTGAATGGCTATTTATAGTAACAGTCAGCAAGGCTAGTTTTGCCGCAGCACAGGCCTCCCACCTATTTTACAAAGAGTTTCACAAAGAGTTTAACTCTCCACACGCCTTTTCTTTTTTCATCCTGGGCTTGGGACTGATTTTCTTTTGTTTAGATACTCCACCATACAGCCGTAATAAAACACATGATCATCTATAGCAAGAAGCTGTTCTTCTGTGAACAAAACACGCCCGTCTGCATTGGAAGCCATGGCTAAACTGGCTGGCTCTTGTCCGGTCACGTGGCAGCCTCGCATTCTCTCGAGAATGTTCGGGAACATTTGCTGATGTAATAATGTTGCAAGTTCCTATAAATAGCCGCTCGCACGGGAACGTTCTTGGTCTTGTGATTGCGGGGAAGGTAAGAAACATGTTTTGATATGTTTGGAAATTTAGCCGCCTAAATTTATACAATGACGTCTAACGCCTGTACTAAACGACGCCGGTGGGGAATTTAGCCGTCTAAATTTATACAATGCTGCGTGGCGGCCCGACGCCCTTATGTGTAACTCGACACGAACCAGCAAACAGTGCGACGCTTCGACTCGGCAATTATGCAGTTGGGTAAGCCGTGGCTAGACATGTCTGACCTAGATACTACATAAAGGCAGAAGTGAAGAGGAGTTGTCTCCCCGGAAAAGAATGTAACAATTAATTGTGAAAAAAAATCGTCATTAAGTCGTTCTAGGTTCTTATTCAAGTCGGCATCACGTTCTTATTCAAGTTCTTATTTAAGTTTTTAACAAGTTTTTATTTAAGTTCTTATTTAAGTTCTTAACAAGTCAACATCAAGTTCTTAACAAGTCATCATCAAGTTCTTAACAAGTTCTTATTCAAGTACTTATTCAAGTTCTTAACAAGTCGTCATCAAGTCGTCATTAAGTTCTTATCAAGTCGTCATTAAGTTCTTATCAAGTCGTCATCAAGTTCTTATCAAGTTCTTATTTAAGATTTCATCAAGTCGTCATTAAGTCGTTATCAAGTTCTTATTCAAGTCACTTATAATTATTTATTAAGTTCTTAACATATTATTGCATATCAAATGGATCAAAATGAGATTTTGTTGTTGGCAGTTCTGGCATGCTTTTTTGTTCGGCTTCTGTATTTAGTGGCTGAGATTTTTTGGACTGCTTTGGTTTTTGCTGGCGTTGTTTATATATTTTATAACCGTAATAACCACCCCCAGCAGCAATGACGCCAAAAATGGCAACTGTTTTAAATTCAATATTCCATGACGACTTTGGTGTTGTTGTTGGTCTTGAATCAACTTGTGTATTTACAGCTGGCATTGAAACAACTGTTGGCGTTGGCGGTGTTATGTTTTCATTATGAGTTACATTCTGTGATTGCAACATTAATTTTTTTTGTTTGTTCCACTCTGCTAATTTTTTTCCTGCTGCAACACGCCCAGGATGAGGAGGCTTTTTACTGGTCACTTTCTCCACCTGATTCAATGTTTTCTGATTCTGCTGATTTTCTGGCTCGGTCATTTTGAAGGGAAACAAAATCTATATGATTAAAAGTAATTAATCCCATGATTAATGGCGATAACAATGTTCCAAATCTGTAATATAGATCACATCCTAGAGACTCTAATGTCTTTGTTAAAACTGGATCCTGTGTTAAATCATACATAAAATCTTGTTCAGAATCAATGGGAGCAAATCTACTAACGAGTTTAGTGTACAAACTAAGAACAGTTTGTCCGACACTTTTGACCATTCTTGACCCCAGTTGCGCTTCATACCTGTTGTGATACTTTACAATGTCTTGCGTCGACATCTGTTGAATCTGTTCTATGCTGAATTCATTTCCAAGGTACTGTTTTGTTTTTCCACATGCTGCTAAAGAATACAGCCTTTCCTTTTGGCGCATAATAGCTTGGTCATCAACTTGATCATTTGTAATCATAAGTTCAGGAAGTAGATCATCGCAGTTCATGTTTTATTAATGAATAAATATTATTTTATTTTTTAAAAATGAGCACCGAAAAAACTATTACTAACCTCGTATACCATTCTGCTGTTATTGGAGGCCTAAGTGTAGGATACACAATGCTTGGTAAAAGCCTGTTAAAAATAAAACCAGCAGATCTTGGCAAACTAGGCTTTGAAGACTCAGCAAAGCTGATTGCTGTTATTACAGCTTCATTTGCTACGAAAGATTTTCTAGTTAAGCAAGGAATAATTCCAGACAGTATCAATATGTAAAATTAAAAAAAATACATTTATAAAAAATGGCTTCACTCGTAATGATGATTGGTGGCGCTGTGGTTAATGCGCTTGCTTTTAGCGGAAGTAATTACGCATTTAGTAAACTACGGGATGACGGCGAGAGAAAAAGACATAACAGAGCTATGGAGCAACTAGCTGCTGCACAAGACACCTATGAAAAGCAAAGAATGGAGCAGTTAGATTTTATTAACGACAGACTTAAACAACAGGGACATGCAGCTTACACATTTAAAGATGTTGACCAGGCAATAAAAGAATATTTTCTAGTAACAGGCAAACAAGTTGAAACATTGCCCCCACCAAAATTTAGCGACTTTTATCAACCATCAGAAAAACAAAAGATGCAAGAAATATTGTTTATTGTCTTTGGCATGACCGCTGTGTATTTTGTTGCACAAAGTATTGGCTGAATAAAAATGTACAAAATCTATTATTCTCCAAAAGGATATTGGAAGGGAATAACAGCAATTAAAAAGCTTAGCCAAGCAGCGGGAGTCAGTGAACAAACAGCAAAAGAATGGTTATCTAAACAAGCGATTTGGCAAATTTATTTACCAGCGCCTAAACGAATACAAAGACCACACTTTGTCAACACAATACCGAACGACACCCATCAAATGGATCTTCTATATTTACCCCATGATACGATTAGACGAAAAAGATTTAAGTACGCACTTACAGTCATTGATATAGCTTCAAGATACAAAGATGCGGAACCATTAACACAAAAGAGTGCTTCTGCTGTTGCTGTCGCTTTACAACTGATATATCAACGAGGACCCTTAACTTATCCTCGCATGATTCAAGTCGATGATGGAAAAGAATTTAAAGGACAAGTGAATCAATTATTGTTAAAACATAGAGTTACCATTAAAAGAGGCATTCCAGGAGTTCACAGATCACAGGGTTTGGTTGAAAACTTTAACAAACAGTTATCTGAAAGGCTTTTTTCCTACCAGTATCACAGAGAGCTGATTGACAATTCTCGCAACACAGAATGGGTTAGAAGACTGCCCTCAGTTCTACGTGCAATGAATAATGAAGAATTTAAAGGTCTAAAACCAGTACAAGCAATCAAAAAACAAAAAATAAATGTTGTTGAAGGAGACGCCAGTTCATCAAGCAAACTATTACCATTTGGTTTGAAAGTAAGGTACCTTTATTTACCGGGAGAAGCAGAAGGGGACACTCGCATCAGGGCAACCGATCCAGTTTGGAGTGTTGACTCATATGAAATAAAAAGAATTGTAAAGATGAATCCGCCTGTGTATTATTTACGAGAAACTGACACAACAAAACGACCAGCCCCTCAAAGATCTTTTGTGAAAGAAGAACTGCAAATAATCCCGCCAGACACAGTTCCGCTTAATTAATTTACGTAAATATATTTGAGTTTAAAATGGAAGCTCAAAAAGAAGAAATCTTACATGAAACTAAAATGATGATAAAAAAAGAGACCTTAAAATTAATACAAGAATCATATGATACGTGTTCAGCTATTAAGGAAACAATTATGTGGATTTATCGGCACACGGCAACGCATCCTGATCGCCTACGATCCCAAATTTTGATTATCAGAATAACGGATAAAGAATATCTTGAAAAAATAAAAAAAATTCGTGCACATCAAGCAAACATGAGAAAAATTTTGTCTGAATTGGATATTGATATGATTGAGCTTCTAGATAAATTTGAGGAAAAATATAAACCCGCGGATGAAGAAGGTATGTAATTATGCTGTTTTCCAATGCCCGATTGCATATGAAAACTCTGCATTAACAAACACACGTTTTGTGTTTGTTCTATCTAATGACTTCTTTGTTACAACAGTTGTGTTGATCTCATGTAGATTAGATCGTAGTTTTACGTTGTCATGATGAAAAGTCTTATTGCCAAACAATGCTTCTTTATAGTTGTCATGGGATATGCTTGATTGCACAACACTACGAGATATTCCCTTTGCTTTTTTAACAACTTTTTTTTGGCTTGAAAGACTGTACATTTTCGACCTCAAACCAACAAACTCCTTGATCACACCTCCAGATAATTCATCCTTCATCTTACCTAAAACCTTCTTGTTAACAGTTGAATGCAAAGGCGAATCTTTAGGATAATCAGATGTGTCGTACCATCCCGCATGCCCTTTAGCTACTTCTAATTCCATGTCTTTATAGATATCTTCAGTAGGGATGTCGATTACAAAGGAATCTGTATCTGTGTAAAGTACTTTGGACTCAGGATACAAGGGTTTAAAGTAGTCGTAAAGAAATTCTAACATCAAAAGCTTTGATAATTCTAAAACAGTAAACCCAATAAAAACGGGCTTATCCAATTTGACTTTCTTTTTTTTCATCATTATGCCAAAAAGCTGATCATGAAATCTTCTGAAGTCCTGATAATTAGGTTTAGAAGTTAGCTTAATTGCATCGTTCTCTCTGGTGACCAATCTAACATCTTTACGCTTGTGCGGATTCTCCATAGTCTTTCCAAAACAGCTGTTGTTCATCAACTTGAAAAAGTCTTTTTCTGAAGCATCTGTGGATTTAGTTCTGAGATCAGTGTTCTTCATTATGTATGGTTTCATGAACTGTTCTTGATCAAAAGCAATTATACGATGAACAGCTGTCAACTTCAAACCATGTCTTAAATAAAATTGTAGAAGCCTGTAATGGCAGACATAATTTTTTTTGCCTCGAAGATTAGGCACAAGTTTAGGTGGTTCTGTTTTTGCCATCTTTAGACTTTCTGCTGCTAATGGATAGTCATTATGGTAATCATGGAGTTTCTGAGGATATTCTAAGTCAACTTCTAGAATGTATCCACACTGTTGATCTGGCGTCAAACTGCCCAACCACTTTAATGCTTTTTGAATATTATTCGTATCTGTGTACATTTTAAAGTTGCGTAATGGAAGTGATTGCGCCATTGCCCATCCATACAGATTGTTTGCATCTAAATACATGAGATAGTTAGACCTTTTACTTGGATCATAGTCGTCCAAGTATTTGTTGTTTGCTTTACAGTAATGGTGCGACGCCATACTGATTCCCCCACGCAATCCGTTTTCAATCATCTGAAGCATTGGCAGGTTAGACAATAAATCAATTTGTACTCCAGTAAATTTTAAGAAAGCGTCCCAGCTCATCCCGGGCGCAGAAATGTAATGCGCGGGATCCAGGCTGTAATGTTTCATGCAGGTCTTCCTATAATTTTCAAAGACGTCCGCCAACAAACAGGTATCCGCCATTAAATAGGAATCATGATAGTCTCCCATCGTTTTACACTCTAACTTCTGCCACGCATCTTGAGCATGCTGGTAATCAGAATCACTGATGTCCTTTCCTCTGAGACTAGAAAAGAACGCGCCTTTAGGCGGAAGTGTATCTTCGTCAAACCTTTCCCAACTGTTCATGTACTCATAAGGGTAAACGCCCTTTCTAACAAGAGTTGGGTCAAAATATTCTTCTGTTATTGGGCAGGACTTTAAGGACATAGCCAGTGACTCTAAACTCCCCATCATGTGTTGCATAGAGTCGTAGAAAGACATGTTATTTAAAGTGAAACACATGTACTTTTCTGATGACTGCGCAATGCATGACACCCTGAAGTCGCTGGTTACTGCTTGCATTATAAGGTGAGAGTCGTAACCTCGCAAGTTGTGAAAGAATATAGGCAGCTTCCATGTCTTTGGTTCAAACTTTAGTTGAAGATTGCATTTGTTATGTGCTGCTCCTCTAAACTTTCCACTAATGTGATCATGGTCTCTTACTGTTGGATTCTCTGCGGCGGCAACCAAGGCCGCCCCACAAATCCAACAGTGAGTGGCTGAGTCATACTGTTGTTGGTCTTCAGGCGTCATTATGATTTCAGATAAGTTTAGATTATTAGAACAGGCATTACGCACTTGCTGCATGCGTTTTAAGAAGTATTTTGCAGCATTTGGTCCTCTGTATAATTCTGGCTTTGAATGGGCGCCATCCGACCTAACAATGATGAAGGCAAATGAGCAAATCTGATGATTACTCATTAAGACTGTTTTAGGAAGTTTCTGTGGGGTTGGTCCTTCATAAGGAACAATGAGTGATTCGAAGTCTGCGTAAACAACATATGGACTAGTTTGCAACCGTTTCCAGTTCTTAAAACTAACTTTACTGCCTTCTCCGGGCGTAATTAGTTCTGTATCACAGTCAACTGGGCTAATACAATGTTTTACATGTTCGCTTGCTGCTTTAACAGATGGAATTCTTGTTAAACATTTTCTACAGAATTCTTGTTTGCTATGTTGTTTTGTAGTATGCACTAGTAATCTACTCATTGTGCGTATTAGAGTGTAGTGCAACCCATTAAGGCTTTGCATTAGGAGTAAGTCTACATGAGTTTTGGTTGGTTCGCCTATTGTTGGACTGTTCTTTGACACTCTAATTGGCAGAAGGTTGGTTTCTTCAGACCATGTGTAGACATTAACAGTTATTGGTGGATTTTGTTTTTCAAACTGATCAATTTTGTCTACAGCCATAGGAAATTCAAGGCCGTTAAAGTTAAGATCATTGGCCCACTGTAAATAGTTAGATACTCTCTCTGCATTTTTGGCAACGTGATGCAGCCTAGCAAGAACGCACCACATAAAACATTTGTCGTCTGAATTTTTTATGTTCAAAACTGCTTTCTTTGCAACCAATGTTGGAGGCAGTGGAATGTAAGACTTGCCAACAATCGGCTCATACTTAGCCTGTTTTAATCTGATGTCTAGGACTTCACCCTCTGACCAACCAGAGCCTCTCATTTTGGCTTCTTCAGCGGCCACATCAAACTGTGTAAGCAGCTGATCTGCCCAACCAGGTGTTAAGTCATTATGAGAAAGAATAGTCTGTTGTTTTGTCGAGACCCAGACTTCTAGATTTTCTTCATTTATTGTTATATAGTCGATTAAAACAACTAACCTTACTTTAACTGGAGGGTTTATTGTTAGTTTACTTGGAACTTGAGAAATAGCATGTACAACGCTTGCCTGCACGTTTGTTGGATCAATAACTTCTAAAACGACCTCATTTAAAGCTTTTGACAAACGCTCTTCCTCGAGCATTGCTTCAAACAATTCATCTGAACCTTCATATATCTTATCCATGCTGAGTTTCTTTTCTAACTCAAAATATTTATTTAAATTAAAAAAAAAATACTTAATCAGAATCAACATCAACGGTCTTTTTGTGCTTGGACTCATAAACTAAAGTATAAACGCCCTTTGGGGTTGTTAATGTGAGCTGTTTAGAACAGAGTTTAATGTTTCGTTTACTTTTTTTAAACATTCCTTTTTTATCTGGTCGGTGTCTGGTTGTTGAGAAAAAGTTGCTCTTGCCTTTCTTTGAAGATCAAACTTTTGTCTTTTGTAGTCCTCAAAATCAGCCTGTAGGCGACTAAATTCTTCATCCGTGATGTTCGAGTCAGCAAGTGCTTTATTTATTGTCAGTTTGAAGGAACTAAGTTTAGCTGTTATTAGTTGAACCATAGCTGTGTGCTTTTGGAGTTTAGCTTTTATTTTTTTGCTGACAGCACTTACAGCCAATGAACACAGGCCAAGAGTTAAAGACACACCACCTAGAGGTATAGCTGCCGGTGCACCTACGCCTGTTGCTAAGAGACCTACACTTGTTCCTGCTGTTAAAGCACTAGTGATCGATGCTCCAGTATTAACATATGTAACAGCATTAAAGACAGCAGAATACCTTCGTTTGGTTTTGCTGTATTTTGAAAGGTCCTGCTCTAGTTGGGTTTGCATTTGTGTTATGTTTGTTAATCTGAAAGTTTTTATGTCTACAGCAACAGAGTTCTCTTCTTTGGGCACTTTTGGATAAGTCGTAACAGACATGCTTTTTAAAAATAAAAATAATTTAGTATTGGATATCTTTTAATCTGTTATCTTGAATATTCAGCTGCGCATCATATATTAAAAACAAATGTACATTAAGTGGTTTATCACTCTCTTTTTCTTTATCAATTTGAATGTTTATTACGTCTTTAACTGTTCTCCCACTCCCATGCAACTGATTATCTTCTGTTGACCTTAGGTCAATCCATAAACCGTATTTCGTTGTTAAATATTCATCAAGTCTAACACTGTGAAGGTGTAGATCTTTAGACACAAGGTCTACTGTTGGATTTCTACACCTCCCGCCTCCAAACAATTTTCTTATTTCATCAAAATGATGATAAGGTTTAAGCCCACTACCGTAGACTTGGTTAGGACTACCCTCAATTGAACATTGTACTTTAGTTATTTTAGGATTAATAAACTTTTCACTTTGTCTTTTGAATGGTTCTTCATCTTCACACAGCAATAAAATACCTTTAAGGGATCTTGCTGCGGCGCTAAAACTAAAGTTCCATATTGTGTCTGCCCTGCTTTTAGGATATTTAGTATGATGAATCACTCTTTCGTAATATATTGCTAATTTTGACTGATATTGTTGCTCAATCAGCCTTGCTAAGTTAGGGTTGCTAACAATGTCAAACTCTAACGAGATGTCGAAAATGCTGTACTTGGAATCAGTGTCTGTAGATTTAATGACACGTTTGTATTCATTAAAAGTTAGTTCATATGACAATCTGTCTTTTAATGCTCCTTGAAAGTATGGCGCATGCGCTTTTAACAACTCAAAATCTAAGGGTATGGAAAAGCGATTTCCATAAGCAAAACTTACAGCTTCATACTTGTTGCCGGCTTTAGCGTCTTCGGCGTCTATTCTGTGTTTTAGTGCTTCGTTATTTTCGATTCCTTGAAACGCAAGATCGGCCCTTTCATTATCGGTTAGCCATAGATCAGAATAGATTAGAAATATGTCTGCATTGTGTAAAGAAAATATTTCTTGCCCCTCAAGTTTTATAGAAATTTTCTTAACGATTGCCCGTCCCAGATTCTGAACTACTGTCCTGTTTTCGTCTGTTGCTGATTCGAGTTCTATTTAAAAGTAAGCCGTGCAGATCCCGGCACAATCACTTCATCTGCTCCTAGGTCTGGAAATTTAACAGTAAGAATTTGATCTGAATCAATAGTAGATGGATTATTTGGAACAATAATATTCTGTTTATTTCCCTTCACGCCAAAGGGCTCTTTCAGTCTTCTATGCGGGTCAAGAATCGAGCCATATGCTTGTGACATTTTTTTTATAAAACAAAATAAAAAGTTAATTATTTAAAAACATGGCAGAAGAAGATTATGATGTTTTTGATCCTGGAGACGACATGAGTGAAATGACGCCTTTGACACATCCATTACAATCATTGCGGCGTGAATTAACAGAAAGTAAGGTCAAATCATTTTATCAAAGTTTAGGCCAAGAACCTCCTGATTTTATAGACCCTAATGATTTTGAAACAAAAGATGGCCATTTGATTTTTAAAAACGAGCAAGGACAACCTGTACAGCTTACATCTAAACCAGACCCATCAAAGTTTTTAGCAAAGACTACAATTAGACAAAGGCTCAGTGTGAGCGATCAAAATCGCCTTGGCATTGCTAAACCGCGAAGATTAGACAGTGAGGCAGTTGCTAAACTTCAAAACACACTACAAGAACTCCCAACAGATAACCAAATACAAAACATACCCCTTAAAGATTTAAGCCCAACAGCAGACAAAATAATAGAAACCAGTTTTTCAGAAGAAACAGTATTAAAAACTATGCACGATCCGCCGCTACCTATGAGAGAAATAACGGCCCTTGATCATACTTTGAGAAGCATCAGAGGCGAATTAACAAACAATTTAGCAAAACTGGGTGAACTAGATGAGCATATAAAAAGAGAAAAAGAAAAACTAGTTGAGGCTGATGACCACAACTTAGGACCTGGTGTTAAAGAAAGAATAACACAAAGACTAAAAGATCTTGAACAAGAGAGATCAGCAAGACTAGAAGTGCTGTCTACTAACCGAGAACAATTACGAACTCAAGTGAGCAGAATAAGAGAAACTATCCAAAGAATTTTATATGAAGACACAACGTTAGCAGAACGAATAAGAACACTGTTTAGAGAGCAAGGTGTCACATTAGCGAGCGTTATAACAGCCTTAGGATTTGCAATAAGTACACTGGTGTTGGCTATTACAGGCGGCGGTGGTGGGGGAGCAGTGCCACCAGGACCACCATCTCCTCCACCTGATAAATCATGGGTAAAAAAACAACTTGATCATCTTGCAAGTTTATTAAAAAAATTAGCCAGTAAGGCAATAGATTCTTTGCCTGATATAATAGGGGGGATCGTTAGCTGGCTTTTGTCTACTGCAAGCAAAGTAGTTGGCTTTATGGCCGAGCACTTATGGTCATTAGTTGTCTTAATAGTTGGGTTACTTTATAGTAAGATAAAGACCAAGTAATCCTAGGGCAGTTAATCCAATAACAAGTGCTGTCTTTTCATATTCATGGTCATTATTTCTTGGGACCACAGGGATTGAATGGGGTTTTGAGGGGGGTTTGGGGGGCTCGGGGATTGGTGGGGCTTCTTTTTTTATTGCTATTGCTGGCTTAGAATTTATGTCGTTTTTTCCGACCTTCTCTTCTTTACCAGCCACAAGGATTTCATTATTATAGTTTATTATTGTTCCTATCTGGAGTCTGAGGTCAGAAGGCAGCATGTATAAACCAGTGCCGACAGCAAAGTCTACTTTCGATCTTGCAAATTGTAAAACATTTTGGTACCTTTTAATACTTGAAGGCAAATCAATTGCAGAATTAATAGAATCCTCTAAATTTGCTAAATATTGTTTTTGGGCGTCAAAGCCAGTAGAAGGATCAATTATGTTTGATCTCGTTTGTGCTTGCGAACCTAGCAAACACCAAACATAAGTACGAATAGAGTCGTTTATTCGTTCTATTCCCGCTTTTGTTAGACCCTTAGAAGTATCCAAAATAAATGTTGACCATGCTGTTTTATGCTCTTGCTCTATGGACCCGAGGTGAACAGTTGTGCCTGAAGAGAAAGATGTGTAAGGAGGATTCCAATCATAGTTATACTTTCTATGCACGCCCCAATAATAAAGAGTGCCTAAACCATGATTAAGATCCAACTTTTGTCTAAAGTCTGTCTTTGGGTCAATATCAAATTCGTTACAGATCCTTTCAAAAGCCTTGTAATCTATTCTGTTGCTGAATGGATTAAACGTTTTGTCATTTGGTAATGGTGCTTGCAGTTCAGATAAAATACGTCTGAAGGTGTAATAAAAATGAAATCTATACACTGACCTCACCAAAGGAACAGGATGATTTAAATGATCAGCATACGACACTCCACACCCAGTTGATGCACAAAACACAGCAAAGTTTAACTGGTTCTGATAAAACTGCATCGGATGACTGAACCACACTTTCGGGATGTAGTCGTTTTTAATAGGAGGGTTAAGATATCTGTTCAATGGAGTACTAACCTTTACTTGAAAGGCGTCAGTCTGAGTCACAGAAATGTCGAGGGTATCAGTTGTTATATCTTTAGGACTGTAGTGCGGTCCAACAGAATATTTTGCATTAGTATATTTGAATGCACTCATTTTTAAATTTGTTTTAAAAATGTTTGTAACAATAACAACTCAAGACAGTCCTTCGTTTTTAGAATATGCTATTGATAATAACTGCGGAACCCAAAGGGTCGCACTCCATGAAATTTTTTACAAAGTCGTATGGTTTAATATAACTAAATCTAAGAAAAATAATAAGATTACAAAATTTGACAATAGAGGAAACTTAGTTAGCCAGTTAACCATACCTGATGGTTATTACGGGTTTTGCTCGCTAAAAGAAGCAATGAGTAACTTCGGCATTACTCTCAAACTTAACAATGCAAATTTGAAAATAATGTTGACATTCGAACCTGAAGAAGAAGAAGTACGTTACTATTTTGATAGAGAGCTAGCTAAAATGTTAGGCTTTGCAACTAGCGATAATGTCATTTATGATTTTATAGTTACATCAGACAAAACTACTTATGAGGGAGAATATCCGCTCGATCTTGCATTACATTCATTACTCTATGTTCATTTGGACGAGCTGAGCACTGATGAAAACTTATATGATGGAAGGCCCTCAACTGTTTTAAGAGCTCTTCCATCAGGGAAAGCTGCATATTGCGATTATGAATTTATACAATTCCCTAATTTACAGTTTAAAAGATTAGCTTGTGGGAGGGTCAGATCATTTAATATAAAAATCAAAGACCAAACAGGAAAAGTCGTCAAATGTGACAGCCTGCACATTGTTTTGGAAATAAAATAATAAGGTGTACTAAAAAATAATGTCACGTGGGCCAGAAGAATCAGGAGTTACATTAGCGCCTGAGAGGTGTGTAACTTTAGAATTAAAAGACCTTGCAGACGTTGAGGACTTTGAACAGAACGGTGAGATAGGCACTTTGTATGGTTTTGAGTACACTAAAGATGGTTATTATAAACGCAAAGAGGTTGACGACAACAAAAGGTTTCCTAAACTAGAACAACTACGCAATGTAGAAGCAAATAATGCGGGTCAGTATGAATATAAAATAGTTCGAAAAACTGACAACAAATGGCACTTAGAACCATATTTAGAATGGGACATAAAATTTGAATTCTTAAGCCCATTTACATTTTTTGACCGTCAAAAAAGTTTTAGAAAAGCATTGAACTCTGGCCCTTTACATGTAAGTCTTATGCCAGAGGACAACAGTCGGAAAGAGATCGAAATAAAGCCGTTTGGGGACAAACAGTACATCCTCCACAGAAGAGAATCGGTTTTAAAGAAAGCTTCTACAAAATTACAGTTCATTCCACGCACAAAATTAGGAGACACGTTCACAATGATATTTAAAATTTCTGTCTTAAAAGATGAGGCGAGAAATGGAGCTCTGGGCGTCAGTGACAATCTTATGAAAGGAATTCTTATTAGCTGGCAAAACTTAGACGTTGACAAACTTAAAGTTACTGTCGTCGTTCTTTACAATGGCGAGGATATTAAGGTCATAACAACAAGCAACAAAATTGATATTAGTCTAAATAGAAACGATCTTACAGAACTGAACTGGATTAATCTTACACATTTGGGCCTTATAGGGTTTTATTATACTGAACAAGTTTTGACAGAGAGTATGATAAAAACAATAACTGGATTAGATTAAATTCTGTTTTAAAACTATGGATCAGACAACTTTGGTGTCAATGCCGATGTTAAACTTTATGATAAAAACCCCTCATTGTTCATTGATTTGTGGACAGACTGGTTGTGGAAAAACAATATTTGTCCTCGACCTATTACAAACAGTTTATCGTTATAATTTTGATCATATTGTAATTTTCTGTCCAACACTCAAATGGAACAAAGCATATCACGACAGAAGGTTTATATGGACGGATGATGAAATCTATTTAGTTGACCCTAGCAATAAACTGAGTGAGTGTTTAGAACATTTTTTTAAACTGTTTGAGGGAACTCAGACACTATTTATTATAGATGACTGTTCAGCAGAAAGAGACATAGTTAAAAAGAGAAACACTTTATCAAAACTGGCTTTCAGTGGAAGACATGCTAGGATAAGTGTGTGGATTTTATGTCAAAAATATAACTCAGTTTTAAAAGACTTTAGAGAACAGTTAAAGACTGTAGTTTTATTTCACATGAAAGACAGAGACGCATTTGATGAATGTATGCGTGAAAATGATGTTATTGAAGACGATCAAGAAAAACGAAGGATTAAGCAAAAACTAAAGTCTCAAAAGTTTTCTAAATTAGTGTTAAAAACAGATAATCCTACACATTATGTATGTTTGTAAAGTGTTTACTATTAGAGAACTATAAAATAGGCATTCTGGGTAAGCCGGCGGAGCAACAGCGAAACCGGCTTTAGCCGGTTGGAGCTGGCGGAGGTGGGTGAGCCAGAATGCCTATTTTATAGTTCTCTGAAGCCCTTTCACACTCCAGCTCGTTGCTGACCTCACGTACAGTCTCTCGACACCCCCGCGGGGCGGAGACAGCGGCTGGGCTCGTGCTACTTCCCACACCCGCTTGGCAGTGCACACACGATGTCTACTGACCCTCGGTCAGTCTCTCCACACCCCCACGGGGCAGGGACAGTGGCTAGGAACGGGCTGCACCCCACAACCAGATGGCAGTCAGTTCCAGGTCGGACACGGGGCTTCACCGACACCTGAGGAACTGATAGCTACCTTGATTATCTAGCCTACTTCCAGCATATGTATCGTTCTTGTTTGTCACTAGCAGTCACTCTTCGCATGATACATTTCACTGTTATCAGGGGGAAAATACCCATGATACAATCCACAAAGTTTCAATACAGTGGGTGCATTACAACCGAAAATTTCCTTTGATTAACACCATGATTTT
>CM065735.1:32229150-32241650 GCA_033310375.1 Conus canariensis | reverse complement strand
GATCTGACAATGCCTCCACGACGAAAATTAAGCGAGTTGGATAGGGGACGAGCTGTTGCATGGTTCCAAGATGGTGTTCCCAAGCGAGAAGTGGCCAGGCGACTTCATGTGTCCATCTCGGTCATTGTCCGACTGATTCAACGCTTCACAGCCACTGGGATTGTCCATGAAAGACGCAGATCTGGTCGACTGAAGAAGACAACCCCACGTGACGATCGTCTCATTGAACAACAAGCCCTGCAGACAAGAACAGCCTCTTCCAGCATAATTCAAAGGCAGTTCAGGGTGGCTACTAACATCAACATCAGCCAGCAGACCATACGGAACCGCCTACATGGGTTTAATCTCCGTTCTCGTCGCCCAGCAGTACGGCCACGCTTAACTCCAGCCCATAGGGCAGCACGCTGCGCCTTCTGCGCACGTCACGTGAGGTGGACACGTCAGCAATGGTCCCAGGTCCTGTTCAGTGATGAATCACGCTTCACCCTTCACCACAACGACAGCCGACTGAGGGTCTGGAGGCGCCCAGGGCAACGCTTTACTGACGCCACTGTCCAAGAAAAGGTGGCCTTTGGTGGAGGTTCTGTAATGGTCTGGGGGGGGCCTTCAGCCTTCACCACAGAACACCCTTGTATCATATACAGGGTAACCTGACTGGCATCCGATACCGGGATGAGATCCTTCGACCGCTGGCTGTGCCTACACTGCAGCAGATGGGACCGAGGGCTGTCTACCAGGATGACAATGCTGCCCCCACAGGGCAAGGGTGGTCAACGACTTCCTGCAGCAGTCTGGAGTCAACAGAATGGAGTGGCCAGCATGCAGTCCCGATCTCAACCCGATTGAGAACCTCTGGGATGAGCTGGATCGCAAAGTGAGGAGCCACCCCCCTCCCAGGGATGCCCAACACCTCTACCAGATGCTGCAGGCTGTGTGGCAGGTGCTTCCACAGAGGATCTTCACCAACCTGGTCAACTCGATGAGGACTCGCTGTGTCGAGTGCCAGAACAGCCATGGTGGTTACACGCATTGCTGAGCTTTTGGGAGCATCAGTATGCCCTGTCTTGTGATTTCAATGACTTTGGGAAATCAAATTTGGATACGTACCCACTTTAATCAAATGTACACACCAAACGATTGCTCGAGATTGAAGGCACTTGTGTATCGTTATCACTAAAGAATGGAATTAAATGTTGGCCAAACTTCAACGCATTGACTTTCTTATTTTGACAGTTATGAATGTTTGTGAAAGTGATCCTTAACTTTTTGTGTGTAGCTTATATTGGATACCTATTTGTTTCTCCGTATATTGAATCATTTGGCGTTCTAAGTTCTACACCCCAAAACTTTTTAACCCAGTCAAATGAACCGATTCACAATGAACCACAGCATTCTTATCTAAACCCCATAGCTCTGAACCATACTGCACAATGGGTTGCATCTGTGCATCAAAAAATTTGACAAACACTTCCAAGGAATTATTATGAAACATAAACAATTTCTTCATAACACATAATAACACATTCCTAGCCATACTTGAAAGGTCTTTACATGCTGCAGCAGAACTCAGCCGGGAAGAAAAAAAACATGCCAAGATATTTATAAACGTTTACAACGGGCATGACAGTACCATCATACAGCCATCTCTCGGTTGTAGCCAATTAACCTCCCTTCCCAAAGACAATAATCTTACTTTAATCAAAATTGACCTTCAATTCTAATTTATCAACTGAGTATTTCAAATTATTTAGCTGTCATTGCAGACCAACAACAGTCTCTGAGAGCAGAGCTACATCATCTGCTAGTAATAAAATAGAGTTCTGTAAGATCCTTTGTAAACCTAGCATCATGCCTACCATTTTGTACAATTTCAGTTGCAAGCTCGTTGATAAATAATGAATATAAAACAGGACTGAACGCATCTCCTTGTTTTAGTCCTCTAGTGCACGCTATAAAGTCAGTTAATTTATTGCCATTTCTTATCCTTGTTTTAACTGCACTATACATACTACGAATACATTCAAACAATTTTCCACAAATACCGTTTTTCATCAATACAGGCCACAGTAAATTTCGATTTATCGAGTCCAACGCTTTTTCAAAATCAATAAATGGTACGTATAACTTGCGGTTAAAAGAAAACTGCTTTTGAATCAAGGCAAGAAGGGTATACATATGATCAACAGTCGAGTATCCACGTTTAAATCCAGCCTGATATTCGCCAGTTATGTTATGTTCTTCTACATATTCCTGGAGTCTTGAGTTGATAATAGCACTAAATACTTTGCTACTTTTTTCAGACAACGAAATACCTCGGTAATTATTCACATTGTTCACATCCCCTTTATCCCCTTTTCATACAGTGGAAGGGTTATAGACTCACACCAAGACACGGGAAAAATACCCTTCTGAAGCAATGCATTAAAGAGAGAGAGAGAGAGAGAGAGAGAGAGATAGAGAGAGAGAGACACTTTGACACTTTGACACTTTGATATTATATTGTCATTACCAAAGAGGTCTTTTGACAAGGGGGGAGAGGTAACAGAACAAAAACATTTCCCTCTTCCTTTCCTGCAAACAAATAGTACACTTTCATTCCTAGTGTGTATCAAATCCAAAGTTAACAAAAACAAATAAATTCGTAACATTTCGTTATGGCCTCACCTCACGCACAGGAGTAATGCAGTCAGGTTAAAAAAAAAAACCAAACAAACTTAATACTGACTCGACCATCCACTCAATCAAAAATGATGACATTGTATTTTACTGATCTCTTCAACATGAAAAAAAAAAAAACAACAACTTAAGACTGACTCGACCATCCACTCAATCAAATAATGACATTGTATTTTACTGATCTCTTCAACATGCGATGAATGATAATATTCATTCAGATACCTCTTATAATGTATTATCTTAAATTTCACTATCCTTCATCTGTCTAATTTTCAATGCTTCCGCAATGAATTTCGCAACTGATTTAATTACAAGTTCATCACCTGATGATAACACGCCAGCGACATTTTGTCTTTTCGCTATATCTAACTGGAAAAAATGAACAATTTGTCCGCACTTCATTATAAGCAGTACAGTGGAACAGAAAGTGTTCTTCGTCATCAATAATATGTCTACATGCAGGACAAGAAGATTCTGTGGATATTTCACATTCAAACCATCTTTTGTTCGCATTAAAACCTAAAGTTCTCAACCTAAATCTTGCGTAATTTATTCGTGCCATTTATCTGTTATGACATTAAGAAACTTTTCAGAATGAAACACATTCTTAAATGAGAAAAACCATCGATATTTTTCTTTACTTTCCATGTCTGAGTGCCAATTCTGTTTAAAAGAACAAATAAGCCTGTCTTTAAATTCCGCAATGAACTGTTGCTCATTTCCTACTTCCTGGGTCATCCACACTATTCCAAAACCCTGTTCTGAAAGGACTTTCTTTACTTTATAAGCCCAGTTTTCTTTACCTTTTTCCATTTCTAGAAGCATCATATCATAGGCTTGCCTGCTCAAACGGGACTGGGGTAGCTCAAGATCTTCAACCAGTACTTAATACATTTCACAAATGTACTTATATACAAAGGGTATCTGCCCATTTCTCCATACAAAACGGTGTTGGATGAATGAATAGGTACTTGAAGGAAACGCTTCATAGCATACGTATGTACTCTTTCCATCTGCGAATTTTCATGTAAGCCCCAAATTTCAGCTGCATAAGTAAGAAGAGGTTTTATCTGTGTATCAAACATTTTCCAAAATATACAACAGTCTGTACAATTCAGTTTTCTCGGGGATTTCAGAATTTCAATAGTACTTTTTTTCCCTTTTCTCAGAGATTCTTCCCATGCGTAACGGAAAGTTAATTTTGTTGAAAATATCATTCCAAGATATTTATATGAATTAACTACTTGAACATCTGCATTTCCATAAGACCATTTTTCATACAATGATAGGTGGCCACCCATTCTAAAGACCACCATATTCGTCTTATCCAAGTTAACTGATAAACCTAAGCGGTTTGCGTCTTCTTTCAATACATTTAGTTGGTTTTGCAAACCTACAACTGTTCCGGACAGAAGAACAACATCATCAGCATACAGTAGTAAAACTAATTAAACTGCTCCAGGTATCATCTGGATACCATGTCTTCCTTTGCGGGACAATTCCACCGCCAGCTCGTTTATGAAAAAAGAAAACAACTGTGGACTCAACAAGCATCCTTGTTTTACTCCATTTGGACAATCAAAATAATCTGAATACTCACTCTTCACACGCACACATGCAAGCACTGAGTTGTAGACCCCTCTAATGGCCATGTACAATTTACTATTAACACCACTTTTACGGAGTACATTCCACAGAGCATTCCGATTTACCGAGTCAAAGGCCTTCTTGAAATCTACAAATGCAATGTAGAGCTTCAATTTGCAGAGTAGATGTTTCTGAATCAAAGAATATAGTGTAAATATATGGTCTGTGGTGCTGTAACTGGTTCTAAAATCTGCTTGTTCTTCCACTATTTTTTCTTCAGTTTCAGCCCATTCAGTTAATCTTGCATTTAGTATGTAAGTGTAGATTTTACTTAAAATGCTGGTAAGTGATACTCCACGATATTTGTCGGGATTGTTCACGTCTCCTTTGTTTTTGTAAATTGGTACAATTATAGATTTAGCCCATTCTGATGCAAAGATACCATTATCAAAAAGTTGGGTGAATAAATGAACAAGAAAATTGATTACAGTTGTGTTTGCATTCTTCAACATTTCTGCTATGATTCTATCTGGTCCTGCACTCTTTCCTAATTTTAAATGTTTAATACCAGCAACGACTTCTCCACTGGAAATAGGTTGATTAAATAATGGCTCAATTTCATTTTCTTCTACCATACCGGTCTCTTCTTCCTTACTTTTATTATCAAAACTATGAAAAACGCCCCAAAAATGGTCATGCCACTGTTGAACTGAGATTTCGTTAGACACAAACCTCTTTTTGTTTATAGATCTTATCACTGACCAGAACATTTTAGAATCATTAACTGAATGTTTTAGTTTCTTTAACCTACTGTCTTTAAACTCCAGTTCCTTTGTTTTCCTTAGCGTAACATACTCTTTACGTGATACAGCGTATTCTTCTCTTTTCTTACTTTTATCCTTGGCTGTTTTGCATCTCTGAAATCTTTTTAATAACCTTTTAACTTCCTGTTTCTTTCGTTCGCACTAATTATCAAACCAGTCATTGTATGTTCTGCTGCCTCTACAAATAACTCGAACCATACAAGCTGCGGCTCCGCACAAAGCACTGACAAATTTATCTAGACTCTCATTCACGTTAATTTGTAATGACTGACGCGCTATCTGCATGCTGTCTAGAAATTCATCACATTCAAGTTCATTTTTGAATATACCAGCATATTCATCAGCCCAGACAATTTTTTCTTCACATTGTTCGGCTGAATACCTCTTCTCTAGTTTACAACAATTACTTCTCCATATTGCTTCAACTGGTCAGTGCCATGAGAGAGAGAGAGAGAGAGAGAGAGAGAGAGAGAGAGAGAGAGAGAGAGAGAGAGAGAAGGTGCGTGTCACAAAATTGGCTTTCTTTCATACACTGATCTAATGTGAATTCCTGTACCACAGGACTACGTAATGCACACACAGATGTGAACCGAAAGTTCACAAATCTCAGACATGGTGACAGACTACAAAGAAACTCGCTCTGCGAGACGTTTCCACACCTGTCAGTTCATAGCCGGCCCGCTGAGCAGTGACACCAATCGATCACTGGAATCTATTATGAGAAGAGAGCAATGATCAATACACCTGCAGTTTCTTCTTTCATATTGCGTGGAGGGTTTGGGGACAGGGAGTGAGGATAGATAGGGGCATGTTTGGCTCTTCTTTCTGTTCCTGTTTCACACTCTCTCTCTCTCTCTCTCTCTCTCTCTCTCTCTCTCTCTCTGAAGCACACACACACACACACACACACACACACACACACACACACACACACACACACACACACACACACACACACGTGTGTGTGTGTGTCCCAAAGAAAAGCTGTAAGACGACCGAGCTAAAGACACGGTCAACACTTGGCTGAAGTCAGTGCTAATTTCGTAGCTGACTGCTTGGCGTCACAATAACGTCCTGTTTGTTATGTTGGAGGTGTCAGTTAGCCGTGCTAGCTAGCCTTCTCCCTCGCTCGTCAATTCAAGGCGAAGGACGGATTTTGGTTTTGCTGTGCACAACAAGAGCTGAACAACAAGAGCTTCCTCTCCTGCAGAGACACACCGGACCAAACCATCAGGGTTCGATTCTTCTGATCTCCTTCAAGTATTGTGGACATGAGTCTCTCGTAAGTTGTTGTGCGCAGTGTTTTGAATATATGTCTTGATGCGGAGTGAATTGAATTGATGTACAGCCTGTTAACTCCCCTTGACGGGTTAGCACTGCTTTACAGTCTAACAGCTAACACTATTCATATTGTTAACTATTATCATAGAACAAACAACCAACACCATTCATATCGTTAACTATTATCATAGAACAAACAACTAGCGCCATTCATATCGTTAACTACTATCATAGAACAAACAACGAACACCATTCATATGGTTAACCATTACCATAGAACAACAGATGGAGATATGTCTATGGACTGACAACTAACACCATTCATATTGTTAATTATTACCATAGAGAGATGTCTACAGACAACAGTTGGAGAGATGTCTACAGACTAACAACTAACAACGTTTACGTCAGTTGCAAACTGAGGCGAGTGCAGGCGGAGATCTAAACAAATCTTTCACAAAAAAATCTTTGAAATAACTCCGCTAAACAACATGGACAAACGAATCACAAGACAAAACACGACGCGTTTCGACCTCTTAGGTCTTCTTCAGGCAAGTTAATCAACACCCAGGACAACGAAAATGAAGAACGAGCGATCACTTGTCTTTGTCAAATTCGGCGCAAGATGGGCGTTGAATGAAAACGAAGCCTTTGGGAAGGAGACAATGCGAATTAAGAGAGAAATGATTATAATGATGTTACGGATGGTATGGGTGTGTATGCAGGTGTCTGACTGTCTGACTCACACAGAAATTATGGATGCATGCACGACTTTTCTAATTCTCATACACACACCCACTCACCCGAACATTGACAGCCAGGCAACAAAACAACACTTCTTTTTTTATATTTATGCTGCCCGAGCCATCAAACAAACATATATAATATAAACACAAAATTATGCATGGGTCGGCACGCCAACCATTAGGCGTACACACATAAAATCATATTTAAATGCGGCTGGTTCCAACGTCCACACGATGACAACGATGACAACGACAGCGATGAAGACGATGACAGCGATGAGTACGTCGCGACTGCAGCATCAAGTCAAGTCCGACACGAGACTCACTTCAAAGCTGTGGCTCAAAAAAAAAACACTAACACATTCGCGGCGTCTCTGCCGACGATGAGGTGACAGTCTCACCCAAGAGCTGTGGCTAAAAAAAAACACTGACACACTCGCGGCGTCTCAGCCGGTGACGAGGTGACAGTCACCCAAGAACTGTGGCCCACACACCGCACAGCGACGGCCTCGCCAACAGGTCGCTGGTTCACTCACAGGAGCGGCGCTCTGGCTTGGCAGCAGCGGCGTCTCCAACTCACTGGCCCAACAGTAGTTGGTCATGGGCGCAGTGGCAGGTAGGGCGATTGTCGGCGCTCAGGCCGACCTCTCCACGCCGACACAGGGTGGAGAACAGGGGCGTAGGCACAGCTACGGCCCTGACCCTAGCACAGTTGCAGCCAGTCCCCTTCAGTCCAGGGAACACTTCAACCTGGGGGAAACTGACTGCCACCAACAAACAGCTGAGTCCCTCTTCGGCCTTCTGTGAACTACCATTGCTGGAACTGCAGAGACTGCCTAACTGGTTCAACTCACCCGGCTTATAACAATGCGCCGGTGAGTAGCAGTCAGCTGAATTTTGCAAACGGCTTCTGGACAGCTACCTTCCGGTAAGCACGGTTGTATGAAAATTTGTAACCAGACGGGAAACGATCCGTCACAATACTCCCCCTCCTCAAAAAAAAAACAATGTCCGAATTGTTTTTACTAAGAGGAAGTAAACAACTACAGGTCACAAAATTCCAGAAAAAATACATGAAAAGGACATCAAAACTGGGATGTACACAAACCAGTGTCTAAGGAACAGACTGGTTCTCAAAAGAACGTGAAAGAAGATCAGCGAAAATGTTCGATGATCCTGGAACTGGTTCCACCTCGAACGAGAATTCCTGCAGAGACAATGCCCAACGCATAATCCGGGAATTCTTAAAATTTGACGTTTGAAGGTACGTCAAAGGTCGATGGTCTGTTTGTAGGATAAACCTGACTCCCCAAAGGTACCAAACGAACTTCTGAACAGCCCAGACAATGGCTAAACACTCTCGTTCGATGGTACTGTATGATTTCTCACGATCCAACAACTTGCGACTCCCAAACGCAACTGGATGAAGTACATCATCATCCTCTTGCAGTAGTACAGCACTTAGCCTAACAGAACTAGCATCAGTTCGAAGAACAAAGGGCTTACCTAATACAGGTGCTGACGACAAAATACTCTGAATCTTCTGTAATGCTACTGCACATTCAGGGGTCCGAGAAATAGATCTTCCAGATCGATCAACATCCTTGATTAAATCAGAGAATGGAGCACTCAAAGTGGAAAAACTGGGAACATATCTCCTGTAAAGGCTAAGCAAACCTAGCAAAGATCTGACTTGCTTTTTGGTAGTAGCGGTGGGAATTCTCAGAATCTTATCTATCTTTTTCTGTTCAGGACGCATAGTACCACCTCCAACAATATGTCCAAGAAATTCCAGAGAATGGAAACCTGCCTCGATTTTCGAGGGACGAGCTGTGAGGTTGAAAGACCTCAGACACGAAAGAACATCTTTCACATGACGAATATGTGCATCCCATGAAACACTATGAACCAGAATATCATCAAAGAAACTGACAGCTGAAAACTGATCCAAAGCTAACATGCGCATCATGTGTGCGAAAACTGCAGGTGCTGACACAAGACCGAAAGGCATCCTTACAAACTGAAAAAGACCCATATGTGTTGTAAAAGCTGTCTTTGGACGGTCCTGGGGCTTAACAACTATCTGCCAATATCCCTTTGCAAGATCTATCTTTGTAAAGAACTTTGCATCAGACAATCTCACAAACAAACTTTCCACGTCAGGAATGGGCTCAGCATCGAAGACGGTAATCTTATTCAGAGAACGGAAATCAATGCAAAAGCAACATGTACCATCTTTTTTCCTGACTAGTACAACTGGGGAGGCATAGGGACTATTTGAAGGTTCAATGACACCGAGTTCCAACATGATGCCAACTTCTCTCTCAACAACCTCTCTACTAGAGAAGGGGATGTCATAACACCTTTTCCTAACTGGAACATCTGTTGTTAGAGGAATCTCTAATAGTACGTTGCCAGAAAAGGAGCCTGGTTTCAGAGTCAGAATATCTTGAAAATCCTCAAAGACTCTTCGTAACTCCTTAGCATTGCTGTCCGACAAAGTACTATCAAAGTGTACTGAATCGATATCTTCATCTGGCATAGAGGATGCCATGGGAACAGGTAGAGTGTGTATTGGTAGCACGTCATCTCAGTCCTGAACAACACCGACTGTGTACGTGACCACAGGATCACGAGAATTTGGAGCAGGGTTGAAACAAGGAATTCTTAAAAGAAACATCTTTCTTGCCAGAACTGAGTGGTGCTATTTCTGACCATGGTACTGACTTTATATATCAGAGAAGGCACTGAATACTTAATACGACCATCACCTGCACCGACTGATCTTGCAAACTTATATTCGTGCGCGGCCACAGTAAAGGTCAATAACAACGTTGTTCTCAGCATTGTGTCTGTATATCTGCCTAAAGGTCCAGACGAGAAAAATACTGAATGGTTACATGCAATAGACAGCTCTAAGGAAAGATGGTTGATTGCCGGAGATTTTAATGCTCACGCTCCATTTTTGGACAAAGGTTGTTCATCCATAACAAGTAATCGTTTTCTTGAAAACGTGGTGGATTCTTCATTGTAATTGCTTTATGATGGGAGTATAACTAGGATTCCTGACATTCCCACCCATAGATCAAGCGCAATAGATCTGACAATGATTTCCCCACAATTAGCTTTTGATTGCTTATGGCAAACTTTTGATGACACTCTTGGAAGTGATCATCTGCCCATCATAATGACAATTAATAAAATATACGACATGAAAAATTTGCCTGAAGACAAAATACCTAAATGCAATTATAACTTTGCCAACTGGGATAAGTTCAAGGCTTTTCTTTCCTACAGACACATAGAGACTTGTTGTGAAGATGAAGAAAATGTAAATGATGTGTATTCAAAATTCAACAAAATGATTCTCTTGGCCGCTGATGATTCAATACCAAAATGTCGTGCTAATACTTCTCCAAAAACACTTCATACCGGCAATGTGTGGTGGACTAAGGATTGCGGAGAAGCTGTAGCCTTAAAGAAACTGAAATACAAAGAGTATATTAAAAACAAAAGTGAAGAAAACCACCTAGAAATGAAAAAAGCTAAGTCACACCCTAATCGAGTAATTGCAAAAGCGACGCGGCTTTACTGGACAGCGTTTTGTGCTAAAGAAGTTTCTCATCATAAGGACCTTCAAAAAGTGTGGCAAACATTTCAAACTATGAAAAAAGGGATAAATCTTCCAAGATATCCAGTTAATTTGGATAATATAAAATTCTCAACCTCATCTGAAAAAGCAGAAGCATTCGCTAACATGTTTTCAAAGACAATGCGTCTAGAAAGTCTTCCACAAGATTGCATACAACATAGGAAAAGGAAAGAAAAAACAGAGATGTACGAAGAGCCAGTTTCAAATGATGACCACTATATAAATGCCCCCATAACTATATGCGAGTTAAACGACTCTATCTCCCTGATAGGTAATAAATCATCATCAGTTGGATTGGACGCTGTTTCGAATGAAATGCTAAAACATTTACCAGATAATTATCTATGTTTTTTATTGAAAATATTCCAATGGGTTTGGAATAATGGTGTTATGCCATCAATTTGGAAACAGTCTGTAATTATCCCCATTGTAAAGCGAGGAAAGTCTCCCACAAGTGTCCACAGTTACCGGTCTGTAGCTCTGACGTCTCATGTAGGAAAACTTATGGAAAGAATTATACTAAATAGGCTTATCTATTTTTGTGATAAAAATGAAATAATACCTATTAATCAGGCAGGCTTCAGAAAAGGAAGATCAACAACTGACCACATTGTAAAATTAACAACACAAATTAAGCATCAATTTGCCAGGTGAAAGAGTATTCTGGCGACATTTTTTATGTTAAAAAAGCCTTTGATAGCATGTGGCATGCTAGACTGCTTCATAAACTGAAGAAAATTGGCATATCTAGTAATTGTTATAACTACATTAGAGAATTTTTATCAGAAAGAAGTTTGCAAGTCAGGGTAGAAAACACATATTCAAATTTTAAATCGTTAGAAATGGGCATTTCCCAAGGTTCCGTAATTGCTCCAATGTTATTTGATATTTTGTTACATGATCTCCCAAAGCACGTAACTAAAAACGCTACTGTTGTGCAGTATGCTGATGATCTGTGTATGTGGATAAATGGTAGTCTAAGAAAAAACACGCCAAAAAGATCAATCAACTATTACCAAAAAAATGTATCAGGCAGAGCTAAATAATCTTAGTAAGTACTTGTTTGAAAATGGACTGAAACTTTCCCATGAAAAAACGTATATAGTGTTATTTAATAATGGTGATGATCCTGTTGATCTACCGTCTTTTAGACTTGATGGAATAACACTTCAGTATGTACAGACAGCAAAATTCTTAGGAGTTTACTTCACATCTAAATTGACATGGAAAGTTCACATTGATTATCTCTTAAACCAGGCTAGGAAAAGTTTGAATTTTTTGAAAATCTTAAGCAAGCAAAGCTGGTGCCAGGATGTAAAAACATTGAAACATCTGGCAATATCACTCGTTCGTTCTAAGCTATCGTATGCTCAAGAAGCTTTCTTTTGTGCTCCTAAATATTTGTTGCAAAAACTGCAAAGCGTTGATAGCAAGGCTTTTAAATTATGCTTGGGAATCCCTGTACATGCTTCTACAGTAGGGACATATTCGGAAATTGGTGTTTTGCCTTTAAACGAATACAGAACACTCACTTTGGCAAAATATGTTGTGAAATGTACAGCTATGAAAGGTGTAAATGAAACAGAAATCTCTTTAAATCCATCTACTGATTACCCCAAACGAGCAAAAAACATTTCCTGCTTGTCTACTATTGGCTCCTACTCTGCCCATTTGTTGCAGAAAACTGATTTGACCCCCGACTGTTTGGCAAAGATTTCTCATACTGATCCAATC
>CM065735.1:32214150-32226650 GCA_033310375.1 Conus canariensis | reverse complement strand
TGAACAACACGGTCAAAAGCAAGTACCCGATGCTGGTGAAAAACAGGATCGAAATCAAGACAGTGTCTGCTGACGGTCATGTTCACCACAAAGGATTCTGTGACGTGAAGCCTGAGAAGAGGGAGCAGTACGTCTTCAGGGTTGTTCTTCTGGCATGGAGGCAGCGCAACATCTATCCACTTGGGGCCGTTCTGGACGCTCACATCGGGGGCAAGGATTACTCCGGAGGACTGCAGGTGCTGTCCATGCAGCAGCGTGTGCCCAGGTTTTACTCACGATCAGCCGTAGAAGACACAAAGAAGATGGTCCAGGACACGCGTGTGTCCAGGGCAGCACGTGACAATCTGACAGATGAACGGCTGTTCACCATTGACCCCCCTGGCTCTAAAGATCTGGACGACGCCATCAGCCTCAGGACAAAGGGCGGTCATCAGGTCATTGGAGTGCACATTGCTGACGTGGCCGCAGTGGTGAAGAAAGACAGTGGCCTGGATCAGGAAGCCAGGAGGAGGGCCGTGACCTTCTATCCCCTGGACCGAGCACCTCGCTGCATGCTGCCAGAGCCTCTGAGTCACGGCAAGTGCAGTCTGCTGCCAGGGGAAGAACGCCTGGCTCTGTCTGTCTTCTTCACCTTTGACCACAATGCACAACAAGTGGCGGAGCCTAAAATCAGAAGAACGGTCATCAAGTCCAGGCAACAGCTGACTTACCAACAAGCCCAGAGAGTCATTGAAGGGCAGGTCGAGGTGGACGTGGAGCCCGTCATTCAAAAAGACATTCGGCAGATACACCAGATCACTTCCAAGCTGCGAGAAGCTCGACAGAGAGAGGCCATGCTTTTCGTTCCTTTTGAGGACCCACGGCTGCCAGAGCTGGAGACCATCAACGACTGTGTGGCCGCTCATGCCCTGATCGAAGAGCTGATGATCCTGACCAACTCGCACGTTGCAGGCTACCTGATCAAACGACCCAGGTATCGTGACGGCCTGATAGTGCGCTGTCACAAGGCTCCTTCTTTTGAAGAGCTCGGTCAGTGGCAGGAGAAAGAAGGTCACGTGATCAACTTGGTGATGCAGCTGCAGGGAAAACGGATCACTCCGGGGAGTCAGCTGTGTCTGAACAATCCCCCCCCCCCCCCCGATCAAACGGTAATGCCCCTCTGCCGCCTGTTGTGGTCCAGCGTCAGGTGTGGAAGAAACTGTGTGATCACCTGGAAGACGGGGAGATGGCAGAGGCCAGGAGACTGGCCTTCATGGACGCTGTGCACCCTCTGCAGTGCCTGGCCACCAACAGCTGGATGGACCTGATGGCCACGGCAGAGTACAGATGTGCCTACGGCCTCAACGGTCCTGACCTTCGTCACTTCGGCTTGGACCTGGCTGTCTACACTCACTTCACCTCCCCAATCCGCAGGTATGCTGACCTGCACGTCCAGCGTCTCCTGCACGCAGCCCTGGACGGCATACCCTCCGCCTGCGGTCCGGATGATGTCACTGAGCTGTGTCAGCACATCAACGGCGCCACGCGCAGACAGAAGGCGTTTGACCAAGGCTGCATGGCGCTGAGGGTCGCAGGGCAGCTCCAGCATCAGCCTCTGGTGTTCAGGTCCTTCATCGACACAGTGGACGACGACCAGCTGATGGTGTTCGTGCCTTCACTGCACAAACTGCAGGACCGCAAGCAGGAGGTGCCTTTCAGTGTTCTGGGCGTCAGCAGTCAGCCAGAGGTGGTCACAGACACGGCGCTGAAGACAGACAGCGTCACCGTCCGCTGGAAGAGGCGGTTTTATGATGAAAGGGGAACGTGTCCTAGAAGTCTCCTCCCGGTGTGGGATCACTTTGAAAGACTCCAGAACAGGTCCCCCAGCTCTTCTGTCCTCATGACTATCTCCCCTGACCAACTGAGCGTGTCCGTGAAACCAGGTGACTGGACCGAGATTGTGGAAAGACTGGTGTCCAACCGTCAGCAGTCCTGGGACACGGTGCCGCAGACACAAAGCAAAAGCCAGCTGGAGGTGGAGTACGTGTCCTCGGAGAAAGGCGACGGCACAGCCTCTCCACGCCCTGTTCAGTTTTGTCGAACGTACAGCCGGGGTCAGATCGTCCAACTGCAGATGTCAGCAGAACCACGCAGAGGGCTTTTGAAGCCACGCACAGACATTGTGCACCTGGCACGCAATGCCTGCATGTGCACGCTGCACGTTTCCGAACCTGTCCTGACCCTGTCCGGCCACGCCACGCGCACCACGAGGGACCAGCAGTTTACAAGCCTTCAGGAGTACATGAAGTCCTGGATGCCCTTGCTGGAGATGGAGGCGGCAGCGGGCGCCGGTGAGGGTGAAAGTGCTGTCGTCATCGACAACGTCCACGTCATCATGAAAGCTCAGAAGTCCTCCGACCTACCCTTCCGGGGCTCCTTCACACTGAAGGCAGAATTCTGCTACACTCGCTGCATCGAGTTTGGAGGGAAGTCTGCAGAGAGTACCAATGAAGATGAAGGCGATAACGACACGTCTTTCCCTCTGGACTACCTGTGTCTGCGCTACCGGACGGAGTGTTGCAGCTCCGCGGTGTCCCGGTGAGGGCGAGCTCGGTGGCGGAGGCCGTGGACACGTGGTACACCTGGCTGGCTCATGCTAGCGTGGTGCACGTGGCCCACAAAGGGAAGAAACGAGAGGATGGGGGAGACCTGGTGGTGACCTTCGTCCTGTCCTCCTCCAGTCCACCCCCTCCACCACCGCTGTTGAAGAAGGAGGGGGACAGAGTCACCATAGAGCTGCTGCCCAAGGCCGATGTGGACAGGTTAGGCTGCGTTTTATGCATATCTTCACACACACACACACACACACACACACACGCGCGCGCGCGCGCGCGCGCACGCACGCACACACATACACACACACACGCGCACACACACACACACACACACACACACACACACACACACACACACACACACACACACACACACAAATACACGCACACACACGCGCGCGCGCGCTTACACACACACGTACATGTCGTTGCCCAGATACCTGAATATTAACCACACGATGCTTAAGGAGAACGTGGCTTTTATTAACGGTGCTGCCTTTTTTTAAGATTCTGTGGATTGAAAATGACGGTACAATCATAATCGCACTTTGACTCCTTGGTTCTGGTCATACGTGTTGAGGTAAACGAATGCTCACGTTTCTTTGCCTGACAGGAGAGCCCAGGAGCTCCTCTTTCAACTCCAAAACTCCGAACTGAAGCTGGCCCGTTCCATTGCGTTTGGCAGCAAGTTTCCCCAGCTGGGTGAGTCCATGTGGATACCATTTTAAAAGACACAACTAAGGACAGGAAAATGCGGTGAGGCAGATTTTAAAGGCGCAGAGTATGGTCAACTTAAAAAAAAAAACTCTGTGATATTTTGGAGAAGATTGGTTTTCTGTTTTGCATGGGCCATGTGATTTGAAAGTATCAGTTTTCTCTCCTCTACTTCTCCTCTAATAGTTAATTGCTTTTTTATGTTCCTGCGGCATTGTCTGCCTCCTCCACTATCTCACACACACACACACACACACACACACACACACACACACACACACACACACACACACACACACACACACACGTGCGCGCGCACACTTAGATATATATGCAGCCTAATTGGTTGGGCAATAAGTAGACCGACTTGGTTAAGATGTACATAGTGTATGTAGGTACATAGCTAAACGAGAGCAGATACACCATCTCTTTCTCATCATCCAGGCTACTTTGTTAAAACAGTGCAGTCCAAAATCGCACCAGTAATATATGGAGCCCACTGTGTTATCTCTTCGACAGTCACTTTCTGAGTCATACTTCAGATTTAGTTCTTTAAACAGGCTGTCAGTAGCCCTGACAATTAAAGTAAACATTGAACACACAGTGTCTAATACATGCACCGAATATAAATAGCATTTTTGTCTCCAATAAGGGAAACGACATTGTCTCCATTAAGCTTTCAGTCAAGTTGGTGGATCAAAAAAGGGGGGCCGGAATAGCTCAGTTGGTAGAGCGCCGGACTCGTGATCCTAAGGTTACGGGTTCGAATTTCGGTACAGGGGGATTTTTTCCCTCGGAGTTAACATTGGTTCTAACTCCATTCCCCACACAGTCCTTCGAATGAGACTATAAACCGAGGTTCCGTGTGTGAACGCACGCATAACATCTTGCACACACGTAAAATCCCATCACCAACTTTCGGAAGAGAAGGCCAGTTTGGCCGTTGGTATGGATGACACGTTACACATAGCATGCACCCTGCGTGAGAAATTGAAAGAATGCAGGAAGTAAGGATACTGAGTGAACGATATTGGACGATATTGACTGGATAACACGGGAAACGACTGAATGAAGCGCCAGCTGGCAGCTCTTCAGTCGGCACTACCCAGGTAGGCAGCCCGTTGTGTAAACGAGTGTGGATTGTAAAGCGCTTAGAGCTTGGTCGCTAGCCTAGAATAGGCGCTATATAAGTATTCATTATTATTATTATTATTAGAAAAGGATGATGACAACATGTTGCCCCATGTTGCCCCCAGAACAACGGTGAGCATGGCTTCATTGTGACGACTTGATCTGTTCTCCAATAGAGATCACCACAAGCAACATGTTGTCCCTAAACTACGGTGAGCGTGGTTTCATAGTGACAACTTGATTTGATCCGCAGATAAAGATCACCAGAAGCTGGGTCTGAAGGATGAAAACCACGAGGTCAACATCCCCGACTCCAAAAGCTGCCCACGAACAACAAGGCTCAGCTGGAGGCCATCCAAAAGGCGCTGGCCAACAGTGTGACCATGATCCAGGGGCCGCCAGGTCAGTCGCCTCTCTCAAGACTCTTTAGGAGGTGTTCAGTGTTTGTCTATGCAAAGGTCTTGCTTTTACCTTAAGAGGTGTTGAATGTGTGTCTATTTGCAGGTCTTACTTTTACTTTAGGAGGTGTTCAATGTGTGTCTATTCAAAGGTCTTACTTTTACTTAAGATCTGTTAAATGTGTGTCTATTCAAATGTCTCACTTTTACTTTAAGAGATGTTGAATGTGTGTCTATGCAAAGGTTTTACTTTTACTTTGAAAGGTGTTGAATGAGTGTCTATTCAAAGGTCTCACTTTTACTTTAAAAGGTGTTGAATGCGTGTCTATTCAAAGGTCTTACTTTTACTTTAAAAGGTGTTGAATGTGTGTCTATTCAAAGGTCTTTACTTTTACTTTAAGAAATGTTGAATGTGTGTCTGTGCCAAGATCTTACCTTTACGTGAAGAGGTGCTGAATGTGTGTCTGTTTTCAGGTCTTACTTTTATTTTGAGAGGTGTTGAAAGAATTCTGAACACACAGTTGACGCAGCTAACAGCACACATAAACTTGATGACCCCACTGGGTGAAGACAGTAACTGTGATGGCAGGGTCCGGCAAGACGAACACAGGCATCAAGCTGGTGTACCTGTTCTGCAAAATCAACCGACAGCTGGAAGCTGAAGGCAAGGGTCAGAAAACGGTTCTCTACTGTGGTCCTTCCAACAAGTCGGTGGACCTGGTGGCACGTATGTGATCGCTCCTGCTATGCAGTTTGTACGTGAATGCACTCGTCTATATGTGTATGTAGCGTCATGCAAACGTCAGGTAAGGTAAGTTAATGTTGCTTACAGTCCAGCCGACCGCAAAGGGCCATATCAGAGCTGTCGCCGCCTTGAAGTCAGCTCACAAATCATTTTTTTTAAGTGCTCATTCACTCAAGACTTTAAAATACACCTTCTAAAAACACACTGGAACCTTTGTTAAACATCTTTTCTCCCTCAAAATCTTAGATCAGATGAAAGATATTGATCTCTTTCAGAAATTCAAAGATCACATCAGGTGGAACATCTCTGAACAAGGTTTTCATGGAGTCTGCTGTAAAGTGTTTATGTCTCACATCATGCAAGTCCAAACACTCAAAAAAAAAAGTCTCACTGTGAGTGGTACATGACATGGTATGCACCACGGAGCCTCTTCACCTTCTCAAAAATAAGAATGGGTGGTAAAAGGAGTGGTCTGTATGCAAACGGCACAAAAGTGTTTCTTCTTTACGGCCGCCTCGGGAACATGGTTAAAAAAAAAAAACTCTTTCAGGTCTGGACGGATTTTAAACCATCAACATATTCTCTAAACGGAATAAATTCTTAGCGCCTAAAGTTAGAAGCTGAAAAAGGATATAGCGAGTCCGTCCTCCTTATTTTTATGATAGGGGTAGTACTGCCACAGGTGTCATTTTCCCCTGCTTTTCAATTATTACTCTACCTGCGCTACTTTTTCCCTGTTCTTCACTTCATGTCACAATTTCTTGATGCACGTCCACTTCAAAAATGAAACGAAAGTTCGGTTTTCATTTTGCTGGCATTGTAACACTGAACACCTTTTTCGAGTCAGCAATTTTGCTCAGCTACAGATGTGAATGAAGACAGCTTTGAATGTGCTGTTGACCTTGTGCAAAAATAAGAACCATTAATAATCTCTTCTCTTGACAATCAAGTTGCGCCTTACTTTGAATCCAACTCTTTACAGGCGAACTGAAGAGCAAGCTGGGTCCAGACTACTGCCCGAAGATTGTGAGAGTGTACGGGTCAGCCATTGAAGCCAAGGACTACCCCGTCCCCAGGGGAGACATCAAACCCACACGAGGACTGCGTGACCTTTGCTGTGACTCCGACCTGCAGGTGACCTTGAACTCTCTCCACTAGCATGTTCTGATCTGAGGGCTGCCTGCACTTCAGGAACACTTTGGTAGAGCGCCAGACTCGTAATCTTGGTGATCCTGGGGATGAGGGATCGAATCTCTGCCGGACCATTTTGGTATAAGGGTTTTTCCCCCTCGGAGTTAACATTGGTTTTGATTCCATTTCCCTTCGGGTCCTTCGAATGAGACCATAAACCGAGATACCGTGTGAGAACGTATGCATATCATCTTGCACAAACGTCAAATCCCATCAGCAACTTTCAGAAGAGAAGGCCAGTTTGGGCCTTGGTATGGATGACACGCTACACATAGCATGCACCCTGCGTGAGAAATGGAAAGAATGAAGGAAGTAAGGAAACGGAGTAAATGGCATTGACTAGATGACACGGGAAACGACTGAACGAAGCGCCAGCTGGCAGCTCTTCAGTCAGCACTACCTATTATCATCATTTCATAATCATCATCATCATCATCATCATCATCATCATCATTATTATTATTATTATTGTTATTATTATTATTATTACTATCATTATCATTGTTATTATTATTATTATTACTATTAATTATTATTGTTACTATAGAATGTACAGTAGCTCTGGTGTAATTCCTGACTAGTAGATATTGTATCTTTGCTTCTATAACGTGCCCTTGGTCTGGAATAAGAACTGCCTGAATAAAGACACACACACACACACACACACACACACACACACACACACACACACACACACACACACACACACACACACACACCACGACCATCAAGGGGGAATGGTTTTCATCGATATGGACATGATCACATAGTAGATGTTGATGCAGAAGTGGACACTCCTATTTTGAAGAAATTCCGTTCGTGTTTGAGAATACAGTGCACACACGTTTTCTTTCGTTGTGCTAGATTGAATGTTTTATGGTGTGTGTACACGCTGAATGCGGTATGTTTAACACGTGTAGGTTTGTAATGGGGAACTTGTCCATGAGCAAATTGTTCGTACACTTTGTGACGCTAATTCTGCGGGTTTTGTACGCATTACCCGTTTTAGTGGGGCGGGGGGGGGGGGGGGGGGGGGCATCAAACACAGAGCATCTTCGCTCCAAACGTGTGTGTCTTGTGTCTTGTGTCTTGTGTCTTCCTCTTCGTGTGTTCTGTTCCATCCACCTACCAATCGGTGTCAAGTCGTGTCAAGAGGCAACCCACCGGAGGAGACGCTGCACTGTTGCCGAGTCACTTCGGTGGATGTTCAGTGGCGCCTGTTCTGATCCAACATACTGCAGTAGGACACCAGCAACTAAGCCCCCTACTGACGACAACAATTACTTTGTTGTGGAGCCGGCGTGAGTGAATTCTCTCTCCGTGGAGCGCCACACGTCCGCTCTACGGCAGCCTCCATGAATTTGTCGATAGCGGTGTCCCCGACAGAATCAAACCAAGGCCATAGACGTGGAGAAGACATCAAAACTGAGGTCACCATGAGAGCAGGGCATGAAGGGCCACAGAATTTGAGACTTTTTTGTTTAATGCTGATCGATGAAAATGACGATAAAAAAGATGATGCTGTGGATTGCCATTCCGGTTTGAGACTACATGACAGGGCTATGCTCTACATTTACTTTCGTGATAAATCCCGGCGTCAATCAGGCCCAAGAGATACAGACACCTTCAGTACTGGTCAGAAAATTTGAGCAACACTTTCAGTGATCAAGTGGATGAAACTCAACTGTGTGTCCCTGTCTTCCCAACTGAGCTCGTAGCAAGCTCAGATCTGGGTAGGAGCTGGTTGGGACAAAAAAAATCCCATGTGGCTCTGATTTGAATTGAACCCACGACCTCCCAGCCAGGAGTCCGCTAACCACCTACTAAGGCCCCCCCCCCCCCTTCTCCCCTTCTCCCCCCGCCCCTCACCAACTGACGACAAGAATTGCTTAGTCGCGGAACCGGACAAGAGTGAGTGACCACTCCCTCTCCGGAGGGTGCCACCACCACGTCCGTCCAACGACATTATCATTGTGTTTTTTTTTCCTTAGGACGTTGCTCTGCATCACCTCATCCGGCAGGACGGCAAACCTCATGCAGCTGACATCGCGGAGTTTGAGAAGTTCTTCGACAAGTGCCGCGAGGAGCCCGGCAAGTACAGCGTGACGGTGAAGCAGGTGAAGCAGTACTCCAAGCTGTTGTTCCAAGCCAGCGTGGAGGAGCTGTCGCACTACGACGTGGTGCTGGCCACCTGCGCCGTGGGAGGAAGCAGGAAAGTGGTCAAGGGCATTCAGCACACTGTCTTTCAGGTAACCCCTTCACCGCTCTTGGAGAGTTGGGGAGTGGCACGTCTCTCCTCTCTCTCTCTCTCTCTCTCCCTTTCTTCTCTCTCTCTCTCTCTCTCTGTATGTGTGTGTGTGTGTGTGTGTGTGTGTGTGTGTGTGTGTGTGTGTGTGTGTGTGTGTGTGTGTTGTTGTTGTTCTTTGATTTAACGTCTGTTCACCCAAAGGTGATATTAGACAAATTAAATAAATATCAAATAAAATAATAGTAGAGTAAAATAAAATAAATTAAATGAATGAAATAAATTGATTAAAACAAAATAATAGATAGATAAACTAAATAGGATAGAATAATAAAGAAATGTGTGTGTGTGTGGGGGGGGGGGGGGTAGGTATGTGTCACTGGATGGGTTTGTATTTTTTGTGGTGATGGTGTATAGTGTCCTTTAGTAATAGTGGGATAATCTGTCCTTCACCCTTTCTTTCTGTCCTTCACGTATTAATCTATTCTATTAGTACATTGACAGATCTGATACATTATAAAGTATCTATAGATTTGGACTGCAAATCAATTCAAGTTATGCGGTCCACAGCCCAGCCAATCATGAAAGCCATCCCAGGATTGCCACCGTGTAAAAGTTCGATCCCGTAATCTCGAGTTATGGTTAGAAAATTGACTTGCATACTGCATAGAATATTCAGATTGTTTTAAATATCTTAAATCTAAAAGTAATAAATTCCCAGTGTGTCCTACTATCTCAACAATTAACAGATATAATTTAATAACGCAGGAAAGAACAACAATAAATCAACAAATCAAAGAAAAATACCAACAGGACTGGAATGCAAAATTTGTGAAAAAATTTTAAGAAGCTGAAAGTCATTTACAATTTTTTCAATGGATAATGCTCATAAGGTAGCAGCACGCCCCCTAAAGTTTTAGTAATGAGTGCTTTAATTTCAGAACAGTGTAGGAGTAAATGCTTTATAGTAATCTGGTTTCCACATATACAATTTACATCTTTAGAAAATTTTGTTCTAAGAGCATTTAGACGAAGTTTAAACATCAAAGCTATAATATGTCTGGATTTTGTATTACTAAGATATGTCAAGAGTAACTTTGAATCTGCGATAGGTTCATTTAATCCTTTAATACAATTTTGTGAATATTGACTGTTTGATGTCATCAGAATATTATCAAATTCATCTTTAGATATTTTGTCAATATGTTTATAGCATTCATGTAAATCTAACTTTATATTCAGCTGTATTGTTCCTTCAACATTACGCGCTGCTCTTTTAGCTGCTCGGTCAACCACTTCATTATAATATATCCCATAATGTGAAGGTACCCAATAAAAAGTGATACTGATGTTTTTAGCTGATAACTGATGTATTGCATGTTTTATTTCTAGTATCATTTCGAGACGCGTTTTAATATTTTGACATTTGATAGCTTGTAGTGCAGATTTCGAATCGACACATAATAACACTTTACGTTTGGGCCAGTTTGTTGGAAGATCTATGATATGCTGTACCGCCTTTAATATTGCTACCAATTCAGCAGTAAAAATGGAGTAATGATTACCGATATGATACTGTTTCACTAGGTTTAGTGAAGGAATTACAAATGCTGCCCCTGTCTTGCCATTCTCGAGGACAGATCCGTCTGTATATATTTTAATATGATCATTATAATGACTCTCCATGTGTAAATTAATCACATTTTTTAATATATTCGGTGACTGATCTTTGTTCATATCTATATGGTCTATATCAAAATTAGGTTTAACTTGTTCCCATGATGGAACTGGCGAGGAAGAAGGCTTCATGGCAACCTCTTTATCTTTTAAATCTGCAGAGTTAATCATATCCGAGACATATGTATTTATTGGTTGTAGAGAATGTATATATTTTGCTCTTTTAACAAAATCATGTTGCGAGTCCAGATTTACTTCTTTTTTACTAAAGGTATCATATGCAGATGATTTTAATACATATTTCGACGCACAAACTTTTCTGTGGTTATCAAGTGGTAGAACACCCGCTTCCTTGTAAGTCCCTAAATTTGAAGCATGAGATGGTACCCCAAGGGCTAATTTATAAGCTTTACAATCTATACTTTGTAGTTTGTTTAACAAATGCTTTGGAGCACTAAAAAATATTTCCTGAGCATAAGTTAACCGTGAACGCACAAGAGAATTTGCAAGGGATACAAGCGCTCTAGTATCTTGGCCCCAGTGTTGTTTACTTATAATTTTGAGAAAATTTAAAGCTTTCCTTGCCTTGTTTAGTATGTAATCTATATGTTGAGTCCATGAGAGTTTTGACGAAAGATAAACTCCCAGAAATTTTGCAGTTTGTGTATAATTAATGACAGTTCCATTGATTGTGAAAGTAGGGAGTTTTTCTGGGTTGCACCCAGAGTTAAATAGTACTATATTTGTTTTTTCCAATGATAGATTTAAGCCATTCTCTGTCATAAACATATTGATTTTATCTAGTTCACGTTGATATACTTTTTTTGTATAGTTTAATCCTCTAGCTGGGGTGTTACGTTTTATTGTTACCTTCATCCACATACAGATGTCGTCTGCATACTGAGCCAAAACTGTGTCTTTAGATAGATTATTTGGTAAATCTGCTATTAATATATTAAACAAAATAGGTGAAATAACAGAGCCTTGAGGAAGACCCATGTGAAGTTTTCTGGGTTTTGAATACGTGTTTCCAACTCTTACTTGTATGAATCGTTCTGATAAAAAATTCGCTATGTACTTGTACATGTTACCTAATATATTCCAATTTTTAAGTTTTTGTAAAAGTTTGTTATGCCATACTTGGTCATAAGCTTTTTTAACATCGAAAAAGGTTGCAAGAATATTTTTTCGCCTGGCAAACTGTTGCTTTACTTGTGTCGTTAGTTTTACCAGATGATCAATGGTAGATCGACCTTTTCGAAAGCCTGCTTGATTTATAGGTATAATGCCTTGTTTTTCACAGAAATGAACTAATCTATTTAAAACGATCTTTTCCATGAATTTACATGCATGAGATGTTAACGCAATAGGGCGATAGCTACTTTTATCTGTTCTAAGTTTTCCTTGTTTATGTATAGGGATAACAACTGAATGTTTCCAGATTCGAGGAATTTCACCAGTTGACCAACATTTTTGTAGAAGTACATATAAAAAATTGATAACATTGTTTGGTAAATGCCTTAGCATTTCATTCGATATCCCGTCTAGTCCTACAGATGTTTTCTTTTTGCTAAGCTTGAAAATGTTTTCTTTAACTTCATCCAGTGTAATATCAGCATTTACATAACTGTTTCTTGTAGGCATACTGCTGTCATCATTTGTTGTGGATTTGTTTTTCTCTTGATTTTCTCTATATTGTCTACCTTCAGCTGATAAACCTGTAATTCTACTATGGTTTGCAAACATATCAGCAAATGCTTCTGCTTTATCTCCGTGTGTGTGTGTGTGTGTGTGTGTGTGTGTGT
>CM065735.1:32194150-32209150 GCA_033310375.1 Conus canariensis | reverse complement strand
TGTTTAGTCCAGACTTTTCCAGGAGTCTGCCATTCCATTGCATTAACATACATTTTACCACTCAGTAACTACACATCACTCCATTTTAAATCAGCACTTCTTCTTCAGCGTTCCAGTATCTGGTAGCGTGTGAACTCGTTTTACCCTGTTGGGATACTCACCACTATTCTCGAGAGTATAGTTAGTTCACTCCGACTTCGTTGAAAGCAGAAATTTGTGGGAAGAGGTTGTGGAAAAAAGATAGATAAAAGATGTGGCAGACAGAAAGGACAGTAGACGACAGTACAGCGAAGGAGGAGACAGAGTTACTGAGAGCGAAAGGAAAAGGGGACGTTACTAGCACAGAATGTCCAGAAGGAGGGGGAACTATATGTACAAAGACCCCCCCCCCCAGTATCCCCACGAGGGATAAATCAGCACTCTTTAGTTTGCTTTGATGCCAGTCTCAAAGTCACATTTGTAAAGGATTGCTGTCATTTGGTAACTGTGATTTTAGAAATGATTCGTACAGTTCAACTTGGTGTTTACTTGTGGCTTCATAACCCCATAAACTGTAAACCTTTACTTTGCACTGTTTCGGGGAACCTATGTGTGTGATCGAATTTTGCTATCTGTAAACTGAAATGTTTACTGTGAAAATTTCCCCTGCTCCCTGAAAATATTCTCGTCTACATGCAGTTAAAACTAATAGCTGTTGTAATGTTTGGATAAAATATCATCAAACATATCTTTTATCAATGTTCAAAGCAGTGATTGTAACATCCCACAATTTCTTGTTATAATGCCGAATTTCCACGGTTGAAAATGTTGCTGAAATCGCCAGTTGCAAGAGTCTTTGGTTTCACCATTTGATGGCATCTTGATGCAGTCAGTGGCTGGAAATGGCTAACGGAGTGAGGTTAAACTCTTGGTTGAGCTGGACAGCAGATCTCAGAGCAGAAGCCCACCTCATGCAAGTTTTTAGGCCCCAAACTCCTTACACTTCACAGGATCAGGCCCCAAACTTCCCACACTGCACAGGATCAGGACTCAAACTCCCCACACTTCACATGATCAGGACCCAAACTTCCCACACTGCACAGGATCAGGTCCCAAACTCCTTACACTGCACAGGATCGTGACCCAAACTCCCCACACTGCACAGGATCAGGCCCCAAACTCCTTACACTGCATAGGATCAGGCCCCAAACTCCTTACACTGCACAGGTCAGGCCCCAAACTCCTTACACTGCACAGGATCAGGACCCAAACTTCCCACACTGCACAGGATCAGGACCCAAACTTCTTACTCTGCACAGGATTAGGCCTCAAACTCCTTACACTGCACAGGATCAGGACCCAAACTCCCCAAACTGTACAGGGTCAGGACCCAAACTCCCCACACTGCACAGGGTCAGGACCCAGACTCCCCACACTGCACAGGATCAGGACCCAAACTTCCCATACTGCACAGGATCAGGCCTCAAACTCCTTACACTGCACAGGATCAGGCCCCAAACTCCTTACACTGCACAGGATCAGGCCACAAACTCCTCACACTTCACAGGATCAGGCCCCAAACTCCTCATACTGCACAGGATCAGGACCCAAACTCCCCACACTGCACAGGATCAGGACCCAAACTCCCCACGCTGCACAGGATCAGGCCACAAACTCCCCATACTGCACAGGATCAGGCCCCAAACTCCTTACACAGCACAGGATCAGGCCCCAAACTCCTCACACTGCACAGGATCAGGCCCCAGACTCCTTACACTGCACAGGATCAGGCCCCAAACTCCTTACACTGCACAGTGTTACAGATGCGTTGGTGCGTGTGTCTGTTTGTCTGACTCACAGAAATTCGGATGCGTGTACGGTTTTTAATTCACACACACCCACACATTCGAAACGTTGACAGCCAGGCAACACGTCAACGTTCTCTTTTTTATGCTGCCGAAGCCATCAACACACAAATATAGAAAGACACATCAATATACAACAATATTAATAAAGCGTACTCCGTAACGCTAGGCGTACAACAGATGACGCATATGTATGTTAATCTATTTCTTTTGGCTACGTCCGGCCCAACACAACCGTTCTTCGCACGTCACAAGTCTCTCGTGAAGAACGCTGTAGAGGAAGTCCTCTCCTGGGACTCACACAGTCAGGAGGAGCAGCTCGCAGAGTCCACACAGAACCGAAGCGACGGCTCTGTCCGCAACAGGAGCGACGGCTCTGTCCGCAACAGGAGTGACGGCTCCAACACAACAAGAGCTGCGGCCCAAACACAAAATAAGACGTTGGCTCTAACACCACAAAGCGACGGCCCTGGTACAGCAGAAACGACGGCTCTGGTACGACTGGCCCAACAGGTCGCTGGTTCAAATACCTCAAGAGCGGCGGCTCTGGCTCGGCAGCAGCGACGCCTCTTGCACAACTGGCACGTGGGGTTACTGTCGACTCCCACGTCGACCTCTCCACACCCTCAGCAGGGTGGAGACAGGGGTAGACTCGGCAACGCCCCAGACCCGGGCGCAGTGGCAGGTCGGGTCACTGTCGACTCCCACGTCGACCTCTCCACACCCTCAGCCGGGTGGAGACAAGGAGTAGACTCCGGCTACGCCCAGGCCCTCTAGCAGTGGCAGCCAGTTCCCAGTCACACCAGGACAACGACTCTACCTAGGGGAACTGATAACTACCTTGATTATCTAGCCTACTATAGCATGGCTATTATTCATCATGGTTATTAATCATATTCATAACCAACAGTTACTTTATATTTCACCAGAACTTGGGGGAAAATACCCACAGCGAAATCTGCAAAATGCAATACATTATCACAATAGAACATTCTCTTTTTCCGGAATCACGTTCTACACATTCGGGGGGGGGGGGGGAGGATTTCCACATAGAACTTTTCAAAATCATGTTTTACACATTGGGGGAAAAGGATTTCCACACAGACCCTTTTACGATAAACCAAGAATATAATCATTGCATATAAGAAATTATTTTCTTTCGTCTCTTTCATCAAGATAAGAATGTTTTTATCATTTCACATAATCACTACATCTCAGAGAATGATCTCCGTTCATAAAATTATTCATCAGTAACAGTACAACCCTTACACACATATCAAGGAAAGATTTCCACACACTCTTGTTTATCAACACATAGATATTCATTATTCATATCAAAGGATGATTTAAATACTTATCAACAGACTTCCAACCATTAATGCATGATAGTTTCCATCGCTCACCTCCGGAGCTTACTATCATTTGTATCATTATAATACATTAGCGAAAAAACAAAAACCGTTTTGCATCATAACGCCATGAACTAGCTAAGCCACCTCCTTTTCCGATCACTCATCAACAACATTTTTTCCTCTTTCTATTCATACTTTCTAAAAACAATTTCCTTCTATCACCCTATCAAGTCACAAGATATACCAAAAAAACAACAAAACCTTCACTAGGCGCTGAGAAAGTTACAGTCGCCTATAGGAGGGGAGAACGATTTCGGTCTCCGATTTCAAATTCCTAATAATGTAATACCTGACTGCCACAGCAACTGGTTCAGGAGTCCCTCTTTGGCCACTAGGAAGTTGTACTGCCGGAACTGCTGTAGAGACTGCCTGATCGTTTCAGCTCACCTGGCTTATACAGAGCGCAGGTGAGCAGCAGTCAGGTAAGCTAACCAACCGGTTTTCTGGTGAACATGTTCCGGCCAACGCGGTTGTAAAAATTTGTGACCGGACAAATAACAGTCCATCACACACAGGATCAGGCCACAAACTCCTTACTCTGCACAGGATTAGGCCCCAAACTGCCCACACTGCACAGGATCAGGCCCCAAACTCCCCACACTGCACAGGATCAGGCCTCAAACTCCTTACACTGCACAGGATCAGGCCTCAAACTCCTCACACTGCACAGGATCAGGCCACAAACTCCTTACACTTCACAGGATCAGGCCTCAAACTCCTCACACTGCACAGGATCAGGCCTCAAACTCCTTACACTTCACATGATCAGGCCTCAAACTCCCCACACTGCACAGGATCAGGCCTCAAACTCCCCACACTGCACAGGATCAGGCCCCAAACTTCCCACACTGCACAGGATCAGGCCCCAAACTTCCCACACTGCACAGGATCAGGCACCAAACTCCTAACACTGCACAGGATCAGGCACCAAACTCCTAACACTGCACAGGATCAGGCACCAAACTCCTAACACTGCACAGGATCAGGCACCAAACTCCCCACACTGCACAGGATCAGGCCCCAAACTTCCGACACTGCACAGGATCAGGCCCCAAACTTCCGACACTGCACAGGATCAGGCCCCAAACTTCCGACACTGCACAGGATCAGGATGTACATCTGGGTCATGATTCGTAAATGGCCATCTGCTGTCGCGTTGTTTTGTTGTTGTTGTTGTTGTTGTTGTTGTTGTTGTTGTTGTTTGTCGCCACATGGATTTTAATCTACACCTGTGGGCAGTTCTCTTATCTCCATGTCTCCTTGTTACGGACAAGTACATGACTTAATGATCAGACACCTGTTGTGGACCAGGACATTTCAGCTTTATGTATTTCTGTTGGGTCCCATATTTGACCAGTACCAGCTGAAATTCTTTTCAGCTCCAACTGTCATTTCCCTTCAGAGCTGCGATCCTTTTCTCTCCAGTGATCGTCCGCAGTGTCAAGGGGTCATGGGCAGATGTGCCGTCAGACCTGCTGGATCTGACTACCTTTGGGAGGACTTTGACACTGCTGGCCAGACTACCGTATTTCTCAGAGTTGTCAATGTTGATTCCCTTCATTTTGTTGTCACATGGCAAAGTGATTTCAATCAGAATCACCCGTTTTGATGGAATTGAGTCAGAGTACTATATCTGGTCTGATATTATTCTTGCTGACGGTATCTAGGTGATTTTTTTTTTATCCCACTCTGCAAGGTCCGTTGTGCCTTCCAGTCATGTCGTCTATTCAACGGGTCCCACTTTCATTGCTTCAGCTGCCACGTTGTTCAGAACTGTCTGCTTCCATTTCTTCAGATGTTACGTTGTTTCCAAGTGTCTGCGTCCATTTCTTCAGGGTGTTGAATTGTCCCTGCTTTACCATGTTGTTAGATTGTCCCCGTTTTACCATGTTGTCATATTGTCCCCATTTTATCATCTTGTCAGATTGTCCCTGTTTTACCATGTTGTCATATTGTCCCTGTTTTACAAGTGTGTCAGATTATCCCTGCTTTACCATGTTGTCAGATTGTGCTCATTTTACCATGTTGTCATATTGTCCCCGTTTTACCATGTTGTCATATTGTCCCCATTTTACCATCTTGTCAGATTGTCCCTGTTTTACCATGTTGTCCTATTGTCCCTGTTTTACGAGGGTGTCAAATTGTTCCCCATTAATTTACAATGTTCTCAGATTGTCCCTGTTTTATGAGGGTGTCAGATTGTCCCTGTCAGATTGTCCCTGTCAGACAACTATGTTGTCAGATTGTTCATGTTTTGCCATGTTGTCAGATTGTCCCTGTTTTACCATGTTGTCAGATTGTCCATGTTTTACCATGTTGTCAGATTGTCCATGTTTTACCATGTTGTTTGATTGCCCCGTTTTACCATGTTGTTTGATTGTCCCCGTTTTACCATGTTGTTTGATTGTCCCCGTTTTACCAGGTTGTTAGATTGTCCCCGTTTTACCATGTTTTCAGATTGTCCCTGTTTTACCATGTTGTCATATTGTCCCTGTTTTACCATGTTGTCAGACCGTCTTATTACTGGGGCCGGAATAGCTCAGTTGGTAGAGCGCCGGACTCGTGATCCTGAGGTTACGGGTTCGAATTTCGGTACAGGGGGATTTTTCCCTCGGAGTTAACATTGGTTCTAACTCCATTCCCCACACAGTCCTTCGAATGAGACTATAAACCGAGGTTCCGTGTGTGAACGCACGCATAACATCTTGCACACACGTAAAATCCCATCACCAACTTTCGGAAGAGAAGGCCAGTTTGGCCGTTGGTATGGATGACACGTTTCACATAGCATGCACCCTGCGTGAGAAATTGAAAGAATGGAGGAAGTAAGGATATTGAGTGAACGATATTGGACGATATTGACTGTATGACACGGGAAACGACTGAATGAAGCGCCAGCTGGCAGCTCTTCAGTCGGCACTACCCAGGTAGGCAGCCCGTTGTGTAAACGAGTGTGGATTGTAAAGCGCTTAGAGCTTGGTCTCTAGCCGAGAATAGGCGCTATATAAGTATTAATTATTATTATTATTATTATTATTATACCAGGTTGTAAGATTGTCCCTGTTTTACCATGTTGTCATATTGTCCCTGTTTTACAAGTGTGTCAGATTATCCCTGCTTTACCATGTTGTCAGATTGTGTTCATTTTACCATGTTGTCATATTGTCCCTGTTTTACCATGTTGTCAGACCGTCTTATTATACCAGGTTGTAAGATTGTCCCTGTTTTACCAGGTTGCCAGATTGTCCCTGTTTTACCATGTTGTCAGATTGTCCCTGTTTTACCAATGTGTCAGATTGTCCCCGTTTTACCAGGTTGTCAGATTGTCCCCGTTTTAGCAGGTGGTCAAATTGTCCCTGTTTTACCAGGTTGTCAGGTTGTCCCCGTTTTACCAGGTTGTCAGATTGTCCCCATTTTTCCAAGGTTTCAGATTGTCCCCGTTTTACCAGGTTGTCAGATTGTCCCTGTTTTACCAGGCTGTTAGATTGTCCCCATTTCACCCATTTCTCAGATTGTCCCCGTTTTACCAGGTACTCACATTGCCCCGTTTTACCAGGTTGTCAGATTGTCCCTGCTTTACCAGGGTGTCAGATTATTCCAATTATCCGGCGTTTTCATATTTTTGCCTTATACCAGGTTGTCAGATTGTCCCTGTTTTACCAGGTTGTCAGATTGTCCCTGTTTTACCAGGTTGTCATATTGTCCCTGTTTTACCAGGTTGTCATATTGTCCCTGTTTTACCATGTGGTCAGATTGTCCCTGTTTTACCATGTGGTCAGATTGTCCCTGTTCTACCAGGTTGTCAGATTGTCCCCGTTTTACCAGGGTTTCAGATCGTCCCCGTTTTACCAGGGTGTCAGATTGTCCCTGTTGTTACAGGTTGTCAGATTGTCCCCGTTTTACCATGTTGTCATATTGTCCCCGTTTTACCATGTTGTCATATTGTCTCGTTTTACCATATTGTCATATTGTCCCCGTTTTACCAGGGTTTCAGATTGTCCATGTTTTACCATATGGTCAGATTGTCCCTGTTCTACCAGGGTTTCAGATCGTCCCCGTTTTACCAGGGTTTCAGATCGTTCCCGTTTTACCAGGGTGTCAGATTGTCCCCGTTTTACCAGCTTTGCGCTTGAGGGCAGGAAGAACTTTGTAGATCTGAGGATGAAGCTGCACCATGATACAGCCATTGTGCTATCCGATTTGGTTTTTCTTACATTCGTAATTGATAACAAAAAGATTTTGATTATTTATTGTTATGATGGTGGTAAAGGTAACGGTAATAATAATGGTAGTGATATTAGTATTGAGTATTATTCTTACCATTATTAGTATTGTTGTTATGATTGCTGTTATCGGTTTTGTTATTGTCTCTTTGCCTCTCCACCCCTCACACTTTTCTTTTCACCCTTCACACCCTCCCTCCTCCCTCCTATCCCCTGCATTTTCTCCACAATCTCGCCTCCATCCCCCATCCCTCAGTGAACTTTTTGCACTGAACTCTTTTCGATTTAACAACCACAGCATTCTGTGCTGCTTCATTTGTCAGTCTGCCAGTGTTGGTGCTTGAGAGAGGTTAAAACATTGCGAGTGTATTCTTGGGTGCCACGTTGCTTCAACTTGTTGGTGCTTGAGAAAGGTTTTCTAATACACCAAAATATTGCGAGTGTATTCATGGGTTCAACTTTAGATTTTCCTGATAAGAAAAAGTGAGCAATAAAGTTAACATGGGACACACAAACACACACTGATTCGCACGCGCGCGCGCGCGCGCGCGCACACACACACACACACACACACACACACACACACACACACACACACACACACACACACACACACCACACACACACACACGTACACACGTGCGCGCGCACATACACATCCATCTATCTATCTGTCTGTCTGTATGTCTGTCTATCTATCTGTCTGTCTATCTATCGCTATCTATCTACGTATCTATCTGCCAATGTGTCTATTTATCTGTCTGTCTATCTATCTGTCTGTCTGTCTATCTGTCTGTCTGTCTAACTATCTTTCGCTGACAGATATAGATAGATAAATGAATAGATGAATGCGTAGGCAGATATACACAAATGTGCGCACAAGCATGCGCAACCAAACCATTATGATAACAAACACATTTGACTATATATTATACTTGATTTAAATAAATGGAGCGGGTTTCAAGAGAATGTTACACCTATGCACATTTGCTGCGTACATGTGACCGTTGCCAGTGTCGTCTCTATAAACATCAAAATTCAGTCCTTTCCCAGTCCTGAATATACAGACAGACTGGTGAATCTTTTGTAACAGCACTAATGTACGTTGACATACGTCGGCATCGTATCGTACTCACTAGCACAGTGGTAAAGGACACTAGACAGCTTCAGAATTGGAGCTCTTTGCTTAGGACTCATCTCCCTTGAACTACCTGTGTTTTTTGTTTGTTTGTTTGTTTGTTTCGTTTCGTTTCGTTTTGCTTATGTTTTTCTTTTTTCTTTTTTTCTTTTTGACCTCCAACCTCCCTTTTTCCCACATTAAAAGAAATTCTTTCAGCATTTGTTCCCTTCTTCTTCTTTTTTTTTTTTGTTCTGTTGCGTTTTTAAGGTGGGGCCTCGATCCTCCTGTTCTTTCCCGCCTTTCTTGTCCCTAATAATTAAGCACAACTATCGCGCACCATACAAGTCTGAAAGTACTATAACTAATGGACATTCTCAGGTGGACTTTTAGTGTTTGGGATTTTTTTTAAGCGTCGGGGTTTATTTGTGTTCTTTTGCTTGGTACAGTAAACACCTTCACTCTGAGTATGCGAAAAAAAAAAAAAAGAGAAAAGAAAAGGAAGGAGGAAAACATAGAAAGAAAGACGGAAAGCGAGGAAGAAAGAGGTTGAAAGGCAGCAAGATAGAGAGAAAAAGGGGGAAAGAAAGAAAGAAAGAAACGACGACAGAAAGAAAGTAGGAAGAAAAATACACATGGAAGCAAATGTACTACAGGCACTTCGTAAGAGCACATTAATCAGCCAAACAGAGCAGGCTAAATGGAACTGAATTTGTATGAACTCATGAGATGGACTGACTTCACTGCTCTTTAAATAACAGCAAGCATTGGTGGCTGTTCCAACAGGTGGGGAGTGGGACTACGTGATTCTGAGCACAGTCAGATCACTGCCCAGCCACAAGATTGAACCCAACCCTACCCACGGCTGGTGCCGTCAAAACATGGGCTTCATCACCGACCGTAACCAGGTCAACGTGGCTCTCACCAGGGCACGGCGAGGACTCTTCATTGTGGGTCAGTATCGTGTGTGTGTGTGTGTGTGTGTGTGTGTGTGTGTGTGTGTGTGTGTGTGTGTGTGTGTGTGTGTGTGTGTGTGTGTGTGTGTGTGTGACCACTGCATAGTTGTGCAGTCAGCATTAATGAGCGAATTCTTCTAGCAGACACCGTCACTCCATCCATCTACCGCCCCCCCCCCCCCCCCATCTACCGCCCCCCCCCCCCCCCCCCCCCCCAACGGATTGGTCAATACTAATCTGTGGACGTGCAGAGGAATTCAGAACTGAAAGAAAGTCATCAGGCGTAAAGAGTACGGAGTTTCAGTGTTTTTTTTCTGAATAATTATCGGTGAATATGAGCATGATAGAAGTTAAACAACCCACCACCCATGATTGCTTTCTTCATTGACTGTAGATCTCTGCTGCAAGAACTTCAGAGCAACAGGTGCAAACAGCCTGAAAAATATGAGAAAAAAAATTATGATCTTTCAAGACGATTTACAATTGTACTCCAGTGGATTCCATCCCACTGTGGGATGACTGGGCATGAGAAGGCTGACGCTATGTCCAAGGTAGGCAGCAATATGGAGCAATTCAGCCACCCGATGACTTGCAGAGAGGCCAAAACTATCATCCACAACCAATACCAGTGGAAGAGAAGGCTGAGTGCAGACTGTGGAGCTGATCTGGTCCACGAGTTCCAGAGATACCAGCAAACAACCCTCTTCAGACTGAGAATTGGCCATCGTCGACTGCTGAGCCACTTCAGCCGAATTAGTATTCCCACACACAGATGAATGTCATGTGGCACTGGATCTCAGACCCCAGAATACATCCTCCAGCACTGTCCAGCCCATGATGTTCCACGGTGTCAAACCTGGCCATAGGGCACAGAACAGCAGACGCAGCTTTGGGGCAGCCGTCGAAACCTCGAGAAGACTGTGGAATTCATTGTGCGGAGAGGATTGAAGATCTGACCCAACCAATCAAAATGGACCGCAGAAGAAGAAGAAGAAGAAGAAGATGATGATGATGATGATGATAATGATGATGATGATGAAGATGCTGCTTTTGGATTGCATTCTGGTCTGTCATGTCATGGCAGGTCTGTACTCTGGGCCTTCTTTCATAACATTCTGAACTCTTGACCAGTTCATCAAAAGCACTGGTAGTGTTGGTCAGGAAATTCATCTACGCTCTCAGAGACACGTCTGAATGTGAGTCCATGGCACAGTGAATTCTGGATAGGAGCTGACAAGAGATGAAACGACCTCACAAATATTATATTCGCACCGAGACGCCATGAGATGAAACGACATCACAAATACATATTCGCACCGAGACGCCATGAGATGAAACGACCTCACAAATACATTTTCGCACAGAGACTCCAAGCCGCAAACTCCCACCCGGCAGGCCGAGGTACTGTCTGAAGTTCTATGGCGGCTGGTAATGTCTGTTTCTGGAAACGAGGAACCGTCAGAAGTCGTGACCGTATACACAGCCATATATATGACACATTGACTGGTTGATATTGAGGTCAGCACTGTAAGGATTGCTGTACACCTCAAAGGCAATACTGAGTAGTACTGAGCTCCACACTGTATGGATTGTTCTACACCTCCATGCAATACTGCATAGTATTGAGGTCAACACTGTAAGGATTGCTGTACACCTCAAAGGCAATACTGGGTAGTACTGAGCTCCACACTGTATGGATTGTTCTACACCTCCATGCAATACTGCATAGTATTGAGGTCAACACTGTATGGATTGTTGTATACCTCCACGCAATACTGAGTAGTACTGAGGTCATCACTGTATGATTGTTGTATACCTCCAGGCGATACTGAGTAGTATTGAGGTCAACACTGTATGGATTGTTGTATACCTCCAGGCGATACTGAGTAGTATTGAGTTCAACACTGTATGGATTGTTATATACCTCCACGCAATACTGAGTAGTGCTGAGGTCAACACTGTATGGATTGTTGTATACCTCCAGGCGATACTGAGTAGTATTGAGGTCAACACTGTATGGATTGTTGTATACCTCCAGGTAATATTGAGTAGTATTGAGGTCAACACTGAATAATTTGTTGTACACCTCCAGGCAATACTCAATAGTATTGAGGTCAGCACTGTATGAATTGTTGTATACCTCCAGATAATACTGAGTGGCATTGAGGTCAACACTGTATGGATTGTTGTATACCACCAGGCAATACTAAGTAGTATTGAGGTTAACACTGTGTGGATTGTGGTATACCTCCAGGCAATACTTAGTAGTATTGAGGTCAACAATGTATGGGTTATTGTATATCTCCAGGCAATACTGAATAGCATTGAGGTCAACACTATATGGATTGTTCTATGTCTCCAGGCAATACTGACTGAGTAGTACTGAGGTCAATACAGTATGGGTTGTTTTATACCTCCAGGTAGTACTGAATAATATTGAGGTCAACACTGTATAATTTGTTGTATACCTCCAGGCAATACTTAGTAGTATTGCGGTCAACACTCCAGGCGATACTGGGTAGTATTGAGGTCAATTCTGTATGGGGTGTTGTATACCGCCGGGTAATACTGAATAATATTGAGGTCAACAGTGTATGGATTGTCGTATACTTCCAGGCAATACTGCGTAGTATTGAGGTAAACACTTTATGCGTTTTTGTATACCACCAGGCGATACTGGGTAGTGTGGAGGTCAATACTGTATGGATTGTCGTATACCTCCAGGCAATACTGAATATTATTGAGGTCAATACTGTATGGATTGTTGTACACCTGCAGGCAATACAGAGTAGTATTGAGATCAATACTGTGTGGATTGTTGTATACATCCAAGCAATGATTAGTAGTATCGAGGTCAACACTGTATGGATTGTTCTTTGCCTCCAGGCAATACTGACTGAGTAGTATTAAGGTCAACACTGTATGGATTGTTGTTTACCTCCAGGAAATACTGAATAGTATTGAGGTCAACACTGTATGGATTGTTGTATACCTCCACTCAATACTGAGTAGTACTGAGGTCAACACTGTATTGATTGTTGTATACCTCCAGGCGATACTGAGTAGTATTGAGGTCAACACTGTATGGATTGTTGTATACCTCCAGGCAATACTGAGTAGCATTGAGGTCAACACTGTATGGATTTGTGTATACCTCCAGGCAATACTGAGAAGTGTTGAGGTCAACACTGTATGGATTGTTGTATACTTCCAGATAATACTGAGTAGTATTGAGGTCAACACTGTATGGATTGTTGTATAACTCCAGGTAATACTGAGTAGTATTGAGGTCAACACTGTATGGATTGTTGTTTACCTCCAGGAAATACTGAGTATTATTGAGGTCAACAGAGTATGGATTGTCAGTACAGATTGAGCAGTACTTAGGTCAGCACAGTATTGATTGTTGGCTACTTCCAGGCAATGCTGACTGAGTGGTATTGAGGTAAACGCTACCTGAATTGTCAGTAGAGAGTGAGCAGAATTGAGGTCAACACTGTATGGATCGTCAGTGCAGACTGAGCGGTATTGAGGTCAACAGTGTATGGATTGTCAGTACAGATTGAGCAGTACTTAGGTCAGCACAGTATTGATTGTTGGCTACTTCCAGGCAATGCTGACTGAGTGGTATTGAGGTAAACACTACATGAATTGTCAGTAGAGAGTGAGCAGAATTGAGGTCAACACTGTATGGATTGTCAGTGCAGATTGAGCGGTATTGAGGTCAACACTGTATAAATTGTCAGTGCAGATTGAGCAGTATTGAGGTCAACTTTGTACGAATTGTCAGTACAGATTGAGCAGTATTGAGGTTAACACTGTATGGATTGTCAGTACAGACTAAGTAGTATTGAGGCCAACATGTATGGACTGTCAGTACAGACTAAGCAGTATCGAGGTCAACACTGTATGGATTGTCAGTACAGACTTAGCAGTATTTAGGTCAAAACTGTATGGATTGTTGTATACCTCCAGGCAATACTGAGTAGTATTGAGGTCAATACTGTATGGATTGTTGTATAATTCCGGGTAATACAGAGTAGTATTGAGGTCAATACTGTATAAATTGTCAGTACAGATTGAGTAGTATTGAGGTCAACACTGTATGGATTGTCAGGACAGATTGAGCAGTATTGAGGTCAGCACTGTATGGATTGTTGTTTACCTCCAGGCGGTACTGAGTATCATTGATGTCAACACTGTATGGATTGTCAGGACAGATTGAGCAGTACTGAGGTCAACACTGTATGGATTGTTGTATACCTCCAGGCAATACTGAGTACTATTGAGGTCAACCCTGTATGGACTGTCAGTACAGACTGAGCAGTATTGAGGTCAACACTGTATGGATTGTCAACACAGACTGAGCAGTATTGAGATCAACACTGTTTTTCTTGTAAGTACTGATTGAGCATAATTTATTGAGGTCAACTCTGTACGGATTGTCGCTTACCTCCAGGCAATGTCCAGCTGCTGAGGTGCGATGACGTGTGGCGACACCTGGTGGAGCAATACCAGAGCCACGGATGTGTGAAAGATCCCTCCACCTTCCCCCGCCGCCCACGCCACCGCGCGCGTCATGTTCAGCACAGGGTCAACGACGACTGGCAGTAGGTCTGAGAGCAGTTCCTGCCAGCTTCCTCCAGCTGGCCGCAGGAGGAGAGTGCTTCAGAGTCCGTCAGCTTGCAGGACCCAGATGGCACCGCTACACACACACACACACACACACACACACACACACACACACACACACACACACACACACACACACACACAGAGCATTGGCCGGCTGCCGCCTTGGTAGTGGACAGGCCTAGCCTCCACAGTCTGTCAATCTCACAACGTTACCCATGACTCATCATGTAACATCTTTGGCAGTGTCACTTGACCCGTTGCGTTACTAACGATCGTGCAAAGTTGTTAACCCCGTCACTTTACAACGTTAGTGTTGATCATATGGAACATATGTACAGTGTCACTGTATGGTTAATTTTGCCATTAATAAGGTGTATCCCGTCACTTTACAGTGTTCGTGTTGACCATATGGAACATATGTACAGTGTCATTGTGTCATTGTATGGCTAATTTTACCATTAATAACGTTTATCTGGAATATAGTGTGGGGCCATTTACTTTGGACCATACGTTTCCAAACTTGCTTCCAGCGTGTGTTTCTACCACTTGTCCCAACTGTCGGCGGCTCAAGGTACAATGCTGTGAAGTGAACAACGCAGAGAATCTCACGGTATCTGCACGCCAGTGAGAATTTGAAAATTTCCTTTCAAGTAGACAGAGAACGAGAGGGGGAGTGGAAAGGTTTGAGGTACAGAGGTAGGATGGAGAAGAAGATGAAGAGGAGAGAGAATGGGAGGGGAATGAGGATACAGTGGGGGAGGGGGGGGGGGGGCTGGACAAAAGAAGCGAAAGAAAAGGAAACAGACGAAAACA
>CM065735.1:32174150-32184150 GCA_033310375.1 Conus canariensis | reverse complement strand
GGGAAAATCCCAATCTGCGATCCATTATTTCAGACACAGGCCATGTGATTTGCCTTGTCCTTTCTACAGACAGTCACAAGAATCTGAAATCCATTTCAGATTATTGTAGACAGTAATCGCAATTTTTTGTTGTTGTTGCCCAGCTCTCATAAGCTTTTTGTTAGCAATTGTTTGTCCTTTGGTCCACAAGTATTTGTGTCCGGTTGGAGAGGGCAATAGTTCATATCTCACTAACAGAAAGCTAAGGAAGAGAGTCCTGTTGTGTCCTCTACGAATGAGGACAAAATTTTCACTAAATACTTACAGTGGGGAACAGTATTTGGTTTGGAGGGAGAAGCTCTGTTCACCTACGTAGATAAATGTATTGCTCAAGACATGAAAAGAGAGGAAAGAATCAGGATGAAAGAATTTCAGATGATGGAGATACAAATGCAAGAGGAACCCAAAAGAGAGCAGGAGAGAATGCAAGAGGAAACTCAAAGACAAAAAGATATAGAGGAAACTAAAAGACAAAAAAAGATAGAGGAAACTAAAAGACAAAAGAGATAGAGGAAACTAAAAGACAAAAAGAGATAGAGGAAACTAAAAGACAAAAAGAGATAGAGGAAACTAAAAGACAAAAAGAGATAGAGGAAACTCAAAGACAAAAAAGAGAGAGAGGAAACTAAAAGAATACAGTTTCAGAACAAAATGACAGAGGGCGGAAAATGAAGCAAAATTAAGAGAGAAAAGAGGTTAGTTACCGCCACAGATACAGATACAGACAAACTGTCTGTATCTGTATTTGTGGCGGTAACTAACCTCTTTTCTTTCTATGTTTTATTAAAATATAGTTTCAGTTGACTTCTCAGCAGGGTGTAGTCTCAGGACAGGACAATGGCAGTCAGGGTTCTGGTTGGCCCAGGTCTAACGCCCCTTGTCCTACTTTTCCCAAGTTGCCCCCTTTCAAAGAAAGGACTGATGACATAGACAGTTATTTGTTTCACTTTGAAACCAATGCTCTTTCCTTAGGGTGGTCTGAGAGTTTGTTGGTATACATACCTGTCTGCATTGCTTGAGGGTTCTGCTTTAACTCTGTACCAGAGTCTTGCAGAGAATAATGTTGTGTCATTTGAGCTTTTAAAAGAGATCTTGCTGAAGAAAAAGTTCCAGTGTACTCCGGATGGTTTTCGGAAGCGTTTTCGTGAGGTTTAGCCTAGTACAGATGAACCTTTTAAAACCTGTGCAGTTGAACTTAGGCGTTTGTTTGACCGTTGGGTCTCTTTGGTAAAGCTTGAGAAGTCTTTTGAAGATCTGATGGGTCTTATTTTGCATGTTTTTGGAGTGTGTCTCTACGGACTTAGCTACGTTGTGTGAAAAGGATGAGAAAACTTTTGGTGATAATATGATCAAATCTGCTGAATCACACGGACGTGCTCATCCTCCTAAGGTGCTTTCTAAGAAAGCTGATGTTAACATTTTTGCTTCTGTTGGGTATGTCCCAGGAGTCCCATACTGTGGTCAGTCTGGTAGAGTCCCTTAGTCTGATAGAGGAAACAGGTACTCTACTTTTCATAGTAGTGGTCAGAGCTCTGGTTTCTCAGCTGGTCGTGGAAATAACTTTGGAGTAACTGTTTTCGTGGTCGTGGTGGCCGTCATAACTCTAGTGGTAAGAGTTCCTCAGGAGGTGCTCCTGATCAGTCTACTAGTGTTGTGTGTTTTCTGTGTCAGAAGATAGAACATGTAGCTGCTAGGTGTCCATGGAAGTCAGGTAGAAACCCTTGTAGAATCTGTAACCTTAGCCACCCAGATAGGTGTCCTTTAGTGGTTGGTAACTCTACTTTGTGTCAGATCCCTGATGATCTGAACATTTCCCGTTCTGATCTTGTTCAGAAACAGAAGGATGATGAGTCATTGAAGTCTTGTTTCCAGTTAGCGTCTTCTGGTGAGGTGAAGAAGTAAGGTACAACTACTTTTTACTACTACTGGTCTGATGAAGTTCTGTACGGGCATTTTGTCAAGAATGATATGTCTTTTGATCAAGTTGTTGTTCCTGTTGAACTCCAACCAACAGTGCTGGCTGTGGCGCATGTTTTGTCTGGTCATTGTGGCTCTCGGCGCACTCTGTCTAGACCTCTGGACAAGTTCTTTTGGCCTGGAGTGACTGTTGACGTAGCGAAGTATGTCGCTTCCTGTGATGTGTGTCAGAAGACTGTATCAAAGGGTAGAGTTTGTCCGGTACCCCTTGCGTCTGTTCCTCTGATCAGTACTCCGTTTCATCGTGTGGCTGTTGATCTTGTTGGTCCATTGTCTCCTCCTCCGGAGCAAGGTCATCGTTACATCTTGACCATGATTGGTATTGCAACCCGTTTTCCCGTTGAAGGATATCTCCTCTGTTGCTGTGGCAGAAGCATTGTTGGGAATCTTTTCTCGTTTAGGTTTCCCCAAGGAGATTCTGTCTGATCAGGGTATGCAGTTCAACTCTGATCTCATGAAGCAGTTTCATGCTTTGTATGGTACAAAGGGCATACGTACATCGCCGTATCACGCGCAGGCGAATGGTCATGTTGAGAGATTCCAAAGGGACTTTTAAGTCCATGTTGAAAAAGATTGTCCGTACTCACCCAAAGGCGTGACATCGTTATTTGCCTGCACTGTTGTTTGCTTGCAGCGAGTTGCCCTCTGAGAGTACAGGTTTCTCTCCCTTTCAGTTGATGTTTGGTCGGCAGGTTCGTGGTCCTGTTGCTTTGTTAGTCGTGGACTCAGTCAGATGTTGAGGCCAAACTTCTTTATTCTTACCTGTTTAAACTCAAGAATGTCATTGCTGACTCATGTAACTTAGGAATGGAGAATTATGCTGATTCTTCTTTGAAGGGTAAATGTTACTTTGACAAGAAGGCCAAGAAACGTGGTTTCCAAATTGACGATGAAGGTTTAGTTTTGTTACCGACTGATTCTAACAAGTTGTTAGCCAGTTGGTCTGGACCGTTCCCAGTTGTCAAAGTCTCGCATCCAGATAACAAAGTTCTTGTCAAGAGCAAGGAAAAGATCTGTTACAATTTAAAAGGGAGACAAGAGAGGAGGAACTTTTGCGAACGACGTCATAGCACAAATGACGAGTTGACAATCACTTTTAGATCTCTGTATTTTCGGTCAGTGTAGTGCTATTGTTGATTTATTTAAAACATTTGCAAAGCAAACGTATGCCCAATTGTTCAGTTTTGTTTTCGGATCGATTGTAATGCAATTGGAATATTTGAGATTATGTTAGAATGTTCACCAGGTCTTCGCAAGTTGCTAGTGTATCACCGAAGGTTCGAGGGTGTTGTAGAAGCTGATCAAACCATATTCGCATAAGCTTGTCACGATTTCATTGGCTGACCTTACCTTTATGCAGAATGTTATAGAAAAGGGTGATCGAATATGTTCGAGAATATTCTTTAGATAACATATGAAAGGATGAGAACTGTGCGACTAGGGGTAGAGAGAAATGAGATTTGTTGAAGAGTTCTAGTCGTTGTCGAGCACAGAAGTGCTGGGTTCTTCACTGAGTTTGAGTCTAGTCGATGAAAATCTGCCTTTAGTAGAATATTCGCCGCTGCTGTGCGATTGAGTTCCTGTGCGATTTATTGAACCTAAAGGTCAGTTGATTGTTTTTGTTGTTCCAGTATTCTTCAACGTTTGGAAATACAAGTATCCTCTTCGTTTCAATACCGCCTGGTGTATTTTGTTGTCTGTAAGCTGAACACCTATCACAGGATCTACAACGAAATCTTACGAGCTTCTGCGCTTACCTTGTACTGAGGAAGTGAGTGGTCTAGCGTGTAACAAGATCTTTCATGCGAATAAGCTCAAAAAAGTATATTGGTCGTGCTGTTGTGTCTACTTCTGATGTTGTTGTACCCACAGTTGTCCTTTCACAAGGTACTTCTGTGCCTTGGTCAGAGAGAGCATCTTTGGCTTATGAGCAAGAACAGTTTTTTCGGAGTGTTCTCTAGAAGCTGGTGTTTCAGTGGTTACACAGGAACCCTCTTCAGAGTCTGTTGTTTGTGAAGTGGTTTGTACAGTTGGTGTCGTCCAGGGCTGTGATGAAACTTTTACCCATTCCCACTTGAACTGTTCCGTTGGCGTCTTCTATGCCAGATGAGCACGTTCGTTCAGTACAATTGATTGTACTTTGTCTGACAGCAGTTCCCGGGAGTTGCGTGCAGTCTTTGATTATTTTCAGGACATATTGACTCCTAAACCAGGTTCTTTCTCAGGTGATGTACTCTTAGAGATCCCTCTTACAACAGATGTCCCTGTTTAGAAGCAAGTTTTACGATATCCCCTTTTCTGCGAAAGAGGTTGTTGAGAGAGAGACTGATATCATGTTGGATCTTGGTATCATTGAGTCATCGAATTGTCCGTATACATCTCCAGTTGTGTTGGTCAGGAAGAAAGATGATACGTGTCGTGTTTGCATTGATTTCAGGTCTTTGAATAAGATTACTGTCTTTGATGTTGAACCTGTTCCTCACGTTGAGAGTCTTTTTGCCAGGTTAGCGTATGCTCAGTTTTCACAAAGATAAATCTTGCAAAAGGGTTCTGGCAGATTGTGGTTAAGCCCGAGGATCGTCTGAAGACGGCTTTTACAACACATAGGTCTATTCCAGTTTGCCAGGATGCCTTTTGGACTTGTGTCGGCTCCTGCAGTGTTTGCACGTGTGATGCGTATGCTGGTTTCAGATCAGTTTTCTGCTATCAACTTCTTTGATGATATTCTTGTGCACGGTGTGTCATAGGATGCTCACCTTAGTCATGTGAAGGGTGTGCTCTTTCGTCTGAGGTCGTTCATCCTCACAGCTTGTCCCTCGAAGATCGAGGCAGGCTTTCGTTCCTTGAGTTTCTGGGTCTTGTTGCTGGAGGTGATACTATACATCCTGAAGGGAAGAAGGTTGATAAGATTTTGAAGATATCCACTCCTACTACCAGGAAGCAAGTCAGATCTTTGTTGGGGTTGCTCAGTTTTTGCAGGAGATATGTTCCTGGGTTTGCTACTTTGCGTGCTCCACTGTCTGATTAGATCAAAGATGCTTGTCATGCTGGAAGGTCTATTTCTTGGACTCCTGAGTGTGCTGAAGCTTTGCGGACGATTCAGGTAAATCTTTTTGTCTGTACCTGTGCTGTTGTTACCTAGGTTGGGTAAATCTTTTGTTCTCAGGACTGATGCTAGTTCCGTTGGTTTGGGTGCTGTATTGCTTCAGAAGAGTGATGATGTTGTTCACCCAGTTGTGTTCGCTAATCGAATGTTGCTGGATCGTGAGAAGGCGTACAGTACTATTGAGCGGGAATGTTTAGCCATTGTCTGGGATGTGCAGAAGTTTGTTAGGTTCTTTTGTGGAGTCAGGTTTGTCCTGCAGACGGATCATCGTCCCTAGACGTACCTCCGAACGTCAAACTTCAAGAACTCGAGAATTATGCGATGAGCGTTGTTGTTGCAGGAGTTCTCGTTTGAAGCCCAGCCAGTTCCTGGTTCATCGGATATTTTCTCTGACCTTCTCTCCCGTTCATGTAAGAATCAGTTGATCCCTTTGGAAGTGAGTTTCCTTGTGTGTATTTAAGTTTTCTGATGCTGTTTTGTTGTATGATTTCTGTTGTTGTTCTTGTTGTTGTTCTTTTGCATTCTGCTGTTTGTTTACTTCTTCTTCAAAAGAACATTTCGGTTATTGTTGGGTTTTTTTTGGAGGGGTGGGGGTGGGGGGTTGGGAGCTGGCGACAGGCAGTGGAGAGAGACCTCAGACTCGTTGACAAAGGACGGAGGAGGACTGCCTCATGCACCTAAGTCTAAGTAAGGGGGAGGGGGAGCATTTTGACGGACCATTTTTGTCCGGTCCCAGATTGTGGGGACAATTCTAAAGTGGCATAAGTTTGCCTGTTGACCGGTTGACCTGTTTATCTGACAGCTACTCACCCACGTTTTGTTGTCAGTCAGGTGAGCGAGGATTTCCATTCAGTCTCAGTAGATCTGCCTGCCTGGAAACATGCGGTGCCGAAGAGAGACAGGAAGCATAGTTTTTGTGGTAATCAGGTATGTTTGATTAGTCAAAGGGAAGTGAGGGTTTGTACTAATGGAGTTGTTTCTTCCTACAGGTGGCCATGAATTTTCCAGTTCTTAGTGAAGGCCTAAAATATTTAATTGTTCCCGTGATTGATCTTGTGATTGACAAGACTTGACGAGACATAGGGTGACTGTAGGAAGTTGTGGTTAGTGACTGTGTGAGTCGAGAGGTGGATGAGAAGAATGGAGTAAGTGGATGGACGAGAGAACATGTATAGTTATATGTTATCGGGGAAAAGTGATCTAATCAGATCATTGTGTTATTGAAGAAAAACGTTGTTTATCTTTCCTTGAAGTATTATAATGATGTGAGTGTTGGTGAGCTCTGGAAGTGAGCAATGAAAATTATTGTGTATAAATTATTAGAAAATGTATTCGGATCCCTGTTGTGGACATGTCTAGTGATGATAATGTGGAAAGATAAAAATTTTTTCTTGATAAAAAGGGGCAAATGGAAATCATTCCTTTATATGTAATAATTGTATTCTTGGTACTTCGAAAAGGGTTACGTGAGGAAATCTTTTTCTTCAATGTAATCACTCTTGGTCTTTTTCTTCAATGTAATCACTCATGGTCTTTTTCTTCAGTGTAATCACTCATGGTCTTTTTCTTCAATGTAATCACTCATGGTGTTAATCGAGGAATTCTTCCTATTGTAATGCATCCATTGTATTGAAACTTAGTAAATTATATTATTGGTATTTTCCCCAAATTCCAGTGAAATGTATTATGTGAAGAGTGACTGCTAATGACAAAGGACGATTAATATACAGGAAGTAGGCTAGGTAATCAAGGTAGTTACCAGTTCCCCAGGTCTCGGTGAGGCCCCTTAGTCCGGCCTGAAACTGATTACCAACGGGTGTGTGTGTGGTGTGTAGGGGGGGGGGGGTACAGCCGGTGCCCCAGCCGCTGTCTCCGTCCAGACGGCATGGAGAGGCTGACCACCAGGTCAGTAGAAGACTCGTGTGATAGATGGCCTCAGGATTCTCCGTCACAACGATGTGGAGAAGCTGACCGCCGTCGGTTGTTCAACGTGTGTTTTTTTTTTCTGCAATGTGGGTGTTCCCAGGAGGACTCCACGAACTGCATCCGTGAGCGGCTCTGCTTACTGTGTGAAGACTTGACTTGGGCTGGACGCAGCCAAGTAAATGAACTGTCTGTAAGGACACCGCTGAAGGTGCCAGCGAAGTCAGCGCCGGGGAAAATATAGTATATTTAATGTGTCAGATTAGAGAGCGACGGTTTAAAAGCTCCTTGTGTTGTTGCGCGCCCTTACAGGTGGTGGCGTGTCTGGATCTGGATCTGGTCGTTACGTCGCTGTTGATATTTTTTGTGCCTGTTTATTTACATTATGGTAATACGTGTTTGTAGTGTGTAGATGGTTCAGACAGCATAAACAAAACTTAACTTGTGTGTGTGCCTGTCTGTCCATGTTCGTGTGGTGTAGGTGTGTGTAGGAGGGAAAGACACGCATCCAAACTGTTGAAAGTGAGAGTCAAACAGTAAAACACGCACTCACCACACCACCCGTAACACTGAAATATAACGGATTTTCTATCCCTTTGCATTTTTTATCTTCCGCATCCAGCCTGGTTGTGGTTTGCGACAGAAAGCAGCTCTCGTCCAGAATGCAGGATAGAAAAGGAAATCTTGCTGCAAGTTGAAACAGGGGAGGGGGTGGGGTGGAAGTCTGAGGAAGAGGAGGGGGGAGGGTTGGGTGGACGAGGGCTGGTGAGCAGTGAGACAACAAGGATGCTTTAGAATTCAAACGGAGAAACGCAAAGAATGAAAATACGTTTAACTTTGTACATATAACAACACACTATTTTACCTCGGAAGAGAAGTTAATCTTATGAAGGAAATAAGCTCAACAGATAATCTAAATCGCTTCTTCCTGTTACTAGATGACATAAAGTCATTCATAAGCATACATTAAGAGAGAGAGAGAGAGAGAGAGAGAGAGAGAGAGAGAGAGAGAGAGAGAGAGAGAGAGAGATTACAAGGAAAACACGAGGAAACCAGATTGCGAAATGACATGTAGAAAGTACGTGTGCGAGTTTCGTCTCTCTCTCTCTCTCTCTCTCTCCTCTCTCTCTCTGTATGTGTGTGTGTGTGTGTGTGTGTGTGTGTGTGGTGTGTGTGTGTGTGTGTGCGCGCACGCGAGCTCGCGTGTGTGTGTATGTGTGTGTGAAAAAGAGAGACAGAGACAGAGACGAAGAGAGAGAGAGAGAAAGAGAGAGAGACGCGCGCGTGTGTCGTAACGTACAAACACTATAGTGATAGCTTATGTTGTGTCGTAACGAACAAACACCATAGTGATAGCTGACATTGTGTAGTAACGTACAAACACTATAGTGATAGCTGACATTGTGCAGTAACGTACAAACACTATAGTGATAGTTGACATTGTGTTGTAACGTACAAACACTATAGTGATAGCTGACAATGTGTAGTAACGTACAAACGCTATAGTGATAGCTGACATTTTATAGTAACGTACAACCACTATAATGATAGCTGACATTGTATAGTAACGTACAAACACTATAGTGATAGCTAAATTTGTGTCGTAACGTACAAACACTATAGTGATAGCTAAAGTTGTGTCGTAACGTACAAACACTATAGTGATAGCTAATATTGTGTCGTAACGTACAAACGCTATAGGGCAGTGCCATCGCTGGCAGTTAGATTTACACAATAAGACAGTGGTTTGATAATTCTCTAACAGTCCTAACAGCAGCTTACACTTCACCTGAACAAGAACGCATGCTTCATTACCTTACCTTCAGACGAGAAAATCTACACGACGAGCAGAAATGTGACCAACCGTATAACACTGTGTACTTATTTAAAAGCAAATTCTTCAGAATGTGGCACGCAGTCGTTTAAAGAAAGTACCGGAAAACATCTCTTATATCCCTAGCAGATGTATACCAGCAAAGTCAAAGGAATCGTTGTGTTACAGTGTAAACGGCACACTACACGGTAAGTAAGCCAACTTCCAGCACAGACCGTTTCGGCTGGCAGAGTCTTCAAGCAACTCAATGTTTTGGCGTAGTAAGACGTAACTTTACCACGTATAGCTTCAATACATTCTGCTTGTTCACATTACGACACGCAAAGCATTACAAATACGTTTATAGCGCATTCTGGGGGAGGGGGGCGGGGTTAATTTTCTTTGCAGTTAGGATTTCCGATTTCCCACTGCTTTTTACTGTTGTTGTTTTAGTGACTGGATCGCAATTTGCTACACCCATTTTGTTGCCTAGGGTGATGTCGCCATCAGTATGAAATGCGATTATTTTACGTGCGAGAAGCTCAGCCTCCATTTCAAAGCTAAGGCAGTCCGTGCATCATCATTTACGTTAATCATCGGTCTATTAAAAATGGTACACATTTCATTTGTCAGGTCAGTATTTACGGCTTTTTTAAGCTTTTTTTTTTTTTTTTTTTTTTTTTTTTTTTTTTTTTTTTTTGCTGTCCCAACCTCTGCGCCACCTCAGAGGCAGTGCACCCACGTCGCTCATTCCGACATCCCCGTCCACAGCCACAGCCCGGTCGGCCCCGCCGCAGCCCCGACACCGGCAATCCACAGGGAGCAGTCAATGTCAAGTCGTCAAGAGGCAACCCACCGGAGGAGACACTGCACTGCTGCCGAGTCACTTCGGTGGTGTTCAGTGGCGCCTGTTCTGATCTAACATACGCAGGACACCACCTACTACGCCCCCTACTGACGACAATAATTGCTTAGTCGCGGAGCCGTTGTGAGTGAGTTCTTCCTCCGGATGGCGCCACCACGTCCTTCCAACGACAGCCCCCATGGACCCGATACCGGTGACCCCGACGGAACCAAACCAAGGCCACAGAGTGGAGAGGACATCGAAATTGAGGTCACCATGAGAGCTGGGCATGAAGGGC
>CM065735.1:32161650-32164150 GCA_033310375.1 Conus canariensis | reverse complement strand
ATGTTTGGAGGCCTGCAACTCGGCTATTTGGCAAGTGACATATCTAAAACCATGGGTGATTAATGTCAACTATTTGCAATATATACTGAATTTTTTCAGACTTGAGGCTCTTACAGAGTCTGAATACCACATTTTCAAAAATGCTCAAATCTTCATTTTGACTTAGTTTTTTTTTTTTTTCATATCGGCAACCAAAATACGTTATAAAATGACATATCTCTGCTTTCAGTTGACATACAGACATGTAACTTCGGAAGACAGTTCAAGAGAAGAGAACCAGACAACAAAGATGTGCTGTAAATGGGTCAATTCTTGGTATGGGAACGTGGAGGAAGAGAGGGGTGGGGGGGGGGAGAAGGGAGGTGATGAGCATGAGATGAGAGGGAAAAGGGGGTCGGAGGGGGGTGGGGGTGGGTAGGCGTGTTGATGATGATTCTGATGCAACAGCATGTACAGTCCCTCCTCCCACTGTTTGTCTGTTACAGATCGGCAGTTAACGATTGGAGTTCTCTCGATCAGCGGTGATAAACCATGGACGGAAAAAGGATTGCTGCACTGGCCGTGTTAACACTCCTGGCTGTCGTAGTCTCCGCCACCGGTGAGTTGGGTCGTAGTGTGGAGCTGTGCGGTGTGGTGGGGTGTTGCGTCGTGTGCTGTGTAGAAGTGGAGTAGTGTCAAGTAATGTGGCGTTGGACTGTGCGGTGGAGTTAGGTGTTTGTGCATGTATGCAATGTTCTGTGGACTAATTTCGTGTTATGCCATGTCATTTGCTGTGGTGAAGTGTGGTATGGTGTAGTGTAGTGAAGTGTAGTGTAGGGCTGTGTGGTGTGGTGTAATGTAGCGTTGTGTGGTGTAATGCTGTGTAATATCACATATCGTAATGTATTGTGATATGACAAGTTTCGCTCCATGACAACCTTCTGTCCAGGAAACCGGACCTGCTCTCGCCAAGGAGAGAATGTAGCCACAGTGCCGCGCCACTTCATGTCTCCTCCCCCCCCCCCCCCCCACCCCACTCCCACCCCCACCTTCCACCCAATTACTATTTGCTTTTGTTTACCTTTCAAGCTTTTGTTGTTTTAGAGTTATTTTACCAAGGACAACTCGGATTCCCAGACGTTCATGAAGGCCAGGTCTCTGCACCTTGATGTTGTTAGTGTTGTTGTTGTTGTTGTTGTTCTTGTTCTTGTTGTTCTTGTTGTTGTTCTTCTTGTTGTAGTTGTGTGTGTGTTTGTTTCAGAACAACTTTCATGTTCATACGATCGTGTCCACTCCCCCCACATAGATGACTGGCTTGGCTGTCTGTGAACACGTCCTTTGCAATTGAAAATATGAGTGGCAGTTTAAATGTCCAAGGCGCAGTTGGAAGTATCTGAGGCAGTTGAAGGCAGTGTAGGAAAGAGAGCTGACAATGTCGTAGGTAGTTTAAAGAGTATTTAGCAGTTGAAAGTGTCCCTGGCATTTGAAAGTGCCGGTAAAGTTGAAAGTGTCCGGTGCAAGTACAGTGTCCGAGGCAATGGAAAATCTCCAGGGCAGTTCACAGTGTGTAGGGCAGTGGCTGAACACACACAATTAATGTGCCAAGGCCTTGCTTTCCGTGTCGAGGATTTATAGACTGGCGCAGTTAGATTGTTTTGAGAATATTTATCGTATCTGAAAGTTTATTCCCCTCATTGTCTTTCATATGGCCATCAAGGTACAAGCCAGGTGGTTCCAAGCAGACAGAATAAAATCAAAGGAATGGGACTGTTTGGGCGCTTGGAGCTGGCGCGAAGATAGGGTCTCGGGTGAGTGCAAAGGCCTGAAATGTGTGTCAGCTAAGGGGGAGGTCATGTATTTGAAGATTGTTTGTGGTTTCATCGGTGAAGATCCCCCCACCCCACCCCACCCGAACCAGGGAACTAATTGGTAAGGAGTTGTTCTTTTGATCAATTATGAAATTTATCGAAGAACTCAAAACGCTTACATGGATTATATAGTGTTTATTGCAAAATCCTAATTGTGGCGTGTTGCCAGTAACAAAGGTAGTCAGAAATGTCCAAGACACTTGAAAGTGTCAAAAGCAGTTGAAATTGGAAATGTCCAAGGCACTTGAAAGTGAGGCAAATAAATTGTTGAAGACAGTTGAAAGTGTTCAGGACAGTTGAAAAGTCTAAGGCAGCCATAAGGCTTTTGAAACGTTCGAAGCAGTTGAAAGGTTCTAGACAATTAACAGGTTCAGGACAGGTGAAAGGTTCTAGACAATTAACAGGTTCAGGACAGGTGAAAGGTTCTAGACAATTAACAGTTCAGGACAGTTGAAAGGTTCTAGACAATTAACAGGTTCAGGACAGGTGAAAAGTGTAGGGCATTTGAAAGTTTCAAGGTGGTTGAAAGGCTCAAGATTAGCTGAAAGGTTCGTAACAGTTGAAAGGTTCATGACAGTTGAAAGGTTCATAACAGTTGAAAGGTTCATGACAGTTAAAAAGGTTCACAACAGTTGAAAGGTTCATGACAGTTG
>CM065735.1:32136650-32154150 GCA_033310375.1 Conus canariensis | reverse complement strand
TTTGTTGTTCGTGTGTCATGGCAGGCATTGTCACGTGTTTACATGAAGCGCGGGCCGTCCATTGGCTAAGGAGGCGAAATTCCTGTGATGCATTTCAACAGCTCAGAGATCGTCGTAAGATGACCTCACGTATGAACTAGCTTCAAAATCTTCAGAAAACACGGGAAACAACCATCCGACCCTCCTTGGCTTTGAAAAACATTCCTCCATGGTTGTCAGGATCCTTCTATTTTTCTCTCAGTCCTGACGAGACCTGACTGTAAAATATGGGACACATGGTCCATGTCACACGGGACCTTTTTACGCTGCAGTTGACGGAGAACAAACTAAACGAAATCTCTGTCTGTCTGTCTGTCTGTCTGTTTGTCAAAGGGGTTAAAAGACATTGGTGGAGGTGGTGATGGTATGTGAGGGGATGGCGAAGGGTGCAGGGAGGAGGAGGAGGCAGAGGGAAAATCCCAATCTGCGATCCATTATTTCAGACACAGGCCATGTGATTTGCCTTGTCCTTTCTACAGACAGTCACAAGAATCTGAAATCCATTTCAGATTATTGTAGACAGTAATCGCAATTTTTTGTTGTTGTTGCCCAGCTCTCATAAGCTTTTTGTTAGCAATTGTTTGTCCTTTGGTCCACAAGTATTTGTGTCCGGTTGGAGAGGGCAATAGTTCATATCTCACTAACAGAAAGCTAAGGAAGAGAGTCCTGTTGTGTCCTCTACGAATGAGGACAAAATTTTCACTAAATACTTACAGTGGGGAACAGTATTTGGTTTGGAGGGAGAAGCTCTGTTCACCTACGTAGATAAATGTATTGCTCAAGACATGAAAAGAGAGGAAAGAATCAGGATGAAAGAATTTCAGATGATGGAGATACAAATGCAAGAGGAACCCAAAAGAGAGCAGGAGAGAATGCAAGAGGAAACTCAAAGACAAAAAGATATAGAGGAAACTAAAAGACAAAAAAAGATAGAGGAAACTAAAAGACAAAAGAGATAGAGGAAACTAAAAGACAAAAAGAGATAGAGGAAACTAAAAGACAAAAAGAGATAGAGGAAACTAAAAGACAAAAAGAGATAGAGGAAACTCAAAGACAAAAAGAGATAGAGGAAACTAAAAGAATACAGTTTCAGAACAAAATGACAGAGGGCGGAAAATGAAGCAAAATTAAGAAAGAAAAGAGGTTAGTTACCGCCACAGATACAGATACAGACAAACTGTCTGTATCTGTATTTGTGGCGGTAACTAACCTCTTTTCTTTCTATGTTTTATTAAAATATAGTTTCAGTTGACTTCTCAGCAGGGTGTAGTCTCAGGACAGGACAATGGCAGTCAGGGTTCTGGTTGGCCCAGGTCTAACGCCCCTTGTCCTACTTTTCCCAAGTTGCCCCCTTTCAAAGAAAGGACTGATGACATAGACAGTTATTTGTTTCACTTTGAAACCAATGCTCTTTCCTTAGGGTGGTCTGAGAGTTTGTTGGTATACATACCTGTCTGCATTGCTTGAGGGTTCTGCTTTAACTCTGTACCAGAGTCTTGCAGAGAATAATGTTGTGTCATTTGAGCTTTTAAAAGAGATCTTGCTGAAGAAAAAGTTCCAGTGTACTCCGGATGGTTTTCGGAAGCGTTTTCGTGAGGCTTAGCCTAGTACAGATGAACCTTTTAAAACCTGTGCAGTTGAACTTAGGCGTTTGTTTGACCGTTGGGTCTCTTTGGTAAAGCTTGAGAAGTCTTTTGAAGATCTGATGGGTCTTATTTTGCATGTTTTTGGAGTGTGTCTCTACGGACTTAGCTACGTTGTGTGAAAAGGATGAGAAAACTTTTGGTGATAATATGATCAAATCTGCTGAATCACACGGACGTGCTCATCCTCCTAAGGTGCTTTCTAAGAAAGCTGATGTTAACATTTTTGCTTCTGTTGGGTATGTCCCAGGAGTCCCATACTGTGGTCAGTCTGGTAGAGTCCCTTAGTCTGATAGAGGAAACAGGTACTCTACTTTTCATAGTAGTGGTCAGAGCTCTGGTTTCTCAGCTGGTCGTGGAAATAACTTTGGAGTAACTGTTTTCGTGGTCGTGGTGGCCGTCATAACTCTAGTGGTAAGAGTTCCTCAGGAGGTGCTCCTGATCAGTCTACTAGTGTTGTGTGTTTTCTGTGTCAGAAGATAGAACATGTAGCTGCTAGGTGTCCATGGAAGTCAGGTAGAAACCCTTGTAGAATCTGTAACCTTAGCCACCCAGATAGGTGTCCTTTAGTGGTTGGTAACTCTACTTTGTGTCAGATCCCTGATGATCTGAACATTTCCCGTTCTGATCTTGTTCAGAAACAGAAGGATGATGAGTCATTGAAGTCTTGTTTCCAGTTAGCGTCTTCTGGTGAGGTGAAGAAGTAAGGTACAACTACTTTTTACTACTACTGGTCTGATGAAGTTCTGTACGGGCATTTTGTCAAGAATGATATGTCTTTTGATCAAGTTGTTGTTCCTGTTGAACTCCAACCAACAGTGCTGGCTGTGGCGCATGTTCTGATTTTGTCTGGTCATTGTGGCTCTCGGCGCACTCTGTCTAGACCTCTGGACAAGTTCTTTTGGCCTGGAGTGACTGTTGACGTAGCGAAGTATGTCGCTTCCTGTGATGTGTGTCAGAAGACTGTATCAAAGGGTAGAGTTTGTCCGGTACCCCTTGCGTCTGTTCCTCTGATCAGTACTCCGTTTCATCGTGTGGCTGTTGATCTTGTTGGTCCATTGTCTCCTCCTCCGGAGCAAGGTCATCGTTACATCTTGACCATGATTGGTATTGCAACCCGTTTTCCCGTTGAAGGATATCTCCTCTGTTGCTGTGGCAGAAGCATTGTTGGGAATCTTTTCTCGTTTAGGTTTCCCCAAGGAGATTCTGTCTGATCAGGGTATGCAGTTCAACTCTGATCTCATGAAGCAGTTTCATGCTTTGTATGGTACAAAGGGCATACGTACATCGCCGTATCACGCGCAGGCGAATGGTCATGTTGAGAGATTCCAAAGGGACTTTTAAGTCCATGTTGAAAAAGATTGTCCGTACTCACCCAAAGGCGTGACATCGTTATTTGCCTGCACTGTTGTTTGCTTGCAGCGAGTTGCCCTCTGAGAGTACAGGTTTCTCTCCCTTTCAGTTGATGTTTGGTCGGCAGGTTCGTGGTCCTGTTGCTTTGTTAGTCGTGGACTCAGTCAGATGTTGAGGCCAAACTTCTTTATTCTTACCTGTTTAAACTCAAGAATGTCATTGCTGACTCATGTAACTTAGGAATGGAGAATTATGCTGATTCTTCTTTGAAGGGTAAATGTTACTTTGACAAGAAGGCCAAGAAACGTGGTTTCCAAATTGACGATGAAGGTTTAGTTTTGTTACCGACTGATTCTAACAAGTTGTTAGCCAGTTGGTCTGGACCGTTCCCAGTTGTCAAAGTCTCGCATCCAGATAACAAAGTTCTTGTCAAGAGCAAGGAAAAGATCTGTTACAATTTAAAAGGGAGACAAGAGAGGAGGAACTTTTGCGAACGACGTCATAGCACAAATGACGAGTTTGACAATCACTTTTAGATCTCTGTATTTTCGGTCAGTGTAGTGCTATTGTTGATTTATTTAAAACATTTGCAAAGCAAACGTATGCCCAATTGTTCAGTTTTGTTTTCGGATCGATTGTAATGCAATTGGAATATTTGAGATTATGTTAGAATGTTCACCAGGTCTTCGCAAGTTGCTAGTGTATCACCGAAGGTTCGAGGGTGTTGTAGAAGCTGATCAACCATATTCGCATAAGCTTGTCACGATTTCATTGGCTGACCTTACCTTTATGCAGAATGTTATAGAAAAGGGTGATCGAATATGTTCGAGAATATTCTTTAGATAACATATGAAAGGATGAGAACTGTGCGACTAGGGGTAGAGAGAAATGAGATTTGTTGAAGAGTTCTAGTCGTTGTCGAGCACAGAAGTGCTGGGTTCTTCACTGAGTTTGAGTCTAGTCGATGAAAATCTGCCTTTAGTAGAATATTCGCCGCTGCTGTGCGATTGAGTTCCTGTGCGATTTATTGAACCTAAAGGTCAGTTGATTGTTTTTGTTGTTCCAGTATTCTTCAACGTTTGGAAATACAAGTATCCTCTTCGTTTCAATACCGCCTGGTGTATTTTGTTGTCTGTAAGCTGAACACCTATCACAGGATCTACAACGAAATCTTACGAGCTTCTGCGCTTACCTTGTACTGAGGAAGTGAGTGGTCTAGCGTGTAACAAGATCTTTCATGCGAATAAGCTCAAAAAAGTATATTGGTCGTGCTGTTGTGTCTACTTCTGATGTTGTTGTACCCACAGTTGTCCTTTCACAAGGTACTTCTGTGCCTTGGTCAGAGAGAGCATCTTTGGCTTATGAGCAAGAACAGTTTTTTCGGAGTGTTCTCTAGAAGCTGGTGTTTCAGTGGTTACACAGGAAACCCTCTTCAGAGTCTGTTGTTTGTGAAGTGGTTTGTACAGTTTGGTGTCGTCCAGGGCTGTGATGAAACTTTTACCCATTCCCACTTGAACTGTTCCGTTGGCGTCTTCTATGCAGATGAGCACGTTCGTTCAGTACAATTGATTGTACTTTGTCTGACAGCAGTTCCCGGGAGTTGCGTGCAGTCTTTGATTATTTTCAGGAATATTGACTCCTAAACCAGGTTCTTTCTCAGGTGATGTACTCTTAGAGATCCCTCTTACAACAGATGTCCCTGTTTAGAAGCAAGTTTTACGATATCCCCTTTTCTGCGAAAGAGGTTGTTGAGAGAGAGACTGATATCATGTTGGATCTTGGTATCATTGAGTCATCGAATTGTCCGTATACATCTCCAGTTGTGTTGGTCAGGAAGAAAGATGATACGTGTCGTGTTTGCATTGATTTCAGGTCTTTGAATAAGATTACTGTCTTTGATGTTGAACCTGTTCCTCACGTTGAGAGTCTTTTTGCCAGGTTAGCGTATGCTCAGTTTTCACAAAGATAAATCTTGCAAAAGGGTTCTGGCAGATTGTGGTTAAGCCCGAGGATCGTCTGAAGACGGCTTTTACAACAATAGGTCTATTCCAGTTTGCCAGGATGCCTTTTGGACTTGTGTCGGCTCCTGCAGTGTTTGCACGTGTGATGCGTATGCTGGTTTCAGATCAGTTTTCTGCTATCAACTTCTTTGATGATATTCTTGTGCACGGTGTGTCATAGGATGCTCACCTTAGTCATGTGAAGGGTGTGCTCTTTCGTCTGAGGTCGTTCATCCTCACAGCTTGTCCCTCGAAGATCGAGGCAGGCTTTCGTTCACTTGAGTTTCTGGGTCTTGTTGCTGGAGGTGATACTATACATCCTGAAGGGAAGAAGGTTGATAAGATTTTGAAGATATCCACTCCTACTACCAGGAAGCAAGTCAGATCTTTGTTGGGGTTGCTCAGTTTTTGCAGGAGATATGTTCCTGGGTTTGCTACTTTGCGTGCTCCACTGTCTGATTAGATCAAAGATGCTTGTCATGCTGGAAGGTCTATTTCTTGGACTCCTGAGTGTGCTGAAGCTTTGCGGACGATTCAGGTAAATCTTTTTGTCTGTACCTGTGCTGTTGTTACTAGGTTGGGATAAATCTTTTGTTCTCAGGACTGATGCTAGTTCCGTTGGTTTGGGTGCTGTATTGCTTCAGAAGAGTGATGATGTTGTTCACCCAGTTGTGTTCGCTAATCGAATGTTGCTGGATCGTGAGAAGGCGTACAGTACTATTGAGCGGGAATGTTTAGCCATGTCTGGGATGTGCAGAAGTTTGTTAGGTTCTTTTGTGGAGTCAGGTTTGTCCTGCAGACGGATCATCGTCCCTAGACGTACCTCCGAACGTCAAACTTCAAGAACTCGAGAATTATGCGATGAGCGTTGTTGTTGCAGGAGTTCTCGTTTGAAGCCAGCCAGTTCCTGGTTCATCGGATATTTTCTCTGACCTTCTCTCCCGTTCATGTAAGAATCAGTTGATCCCTTTAGAAGTGAGTTTCCTTGTGTGTATTTAAGTTTTCTGATGCTGTTTTGTTGTATGATTTCTGTTGTTGTTCTTGTTGTTGTTCTTTTGCATTCTGCTGTTTGTTTACTTCTTCTTCAAAAGAACATTTCGGTTATTGTTGGGTTTTTTTTGGGAGGGGGGGGGTGGGGGGTTGGGAGCTGGCGACAGGCAGTGGAGAGAGACCTCAGACTCGTTGACAAAGGACGGAGGAGGACTGCCTCATGCACCTAAGTCTAAGTAAGGGGGAGGGGGAGCATTTTGACGGACCATTTTTGTCCGGTCCCGATTGTGGGGACAATTCTAAAGTGGCATAAGTTTGCCTGTTGACCGGTTGACCTGTTTATCTGACAGCTACTCACCCACGTTTTGTTGTCAGTCAGGTGAGCGAGGATTTCCATTCAGTCTCAGTAGATCTGCCTGCCTGGAAACATGCGGTGCCGAAGAGAGACAGGAAGCATAGTTTTTTGTGGTAATCAGGTATGTTTGATTAGTCAAAGGGAAGTGAGGGTTTGTACTAATGGAGTTGTTTCTTCCTACAGGTGGCATGAATTTTCCAGTTCTTAGTGAAGGCCTAAAATATTTAATTGTTCCCGTGATTGATCTTGTGATTGACAAGACTTGACGAGACATAGGGTGACTGTAGGAAGTTGTGGTTAGTGACTGTGTGAGTCGAGAGGTGGATGAGAAGAATGGAGTAAGTGGATGGACGAGAGAAACATGTATAGTTATATGTTATCGGGGAAAAGTGATCTAATCAGATCATTGTGTTATTGAAGAAAACGTTGTTTATCTTTTCCTTGAAGTATTATAATGATGTGAGTGTTGGTGAGCTCTGGAAGTGAGCAATGAAAATTATTGTGTATAAATTATTAGAAAAATGTATTCGGATCCCTGTTGTGGACATGTCTAGTGATGATAATGTGGAAAGATAAAAATTTTTTTCTTGATAAAAAGGGGCAAATGGAAATCATTCCTTTATATGTAATAATTGTATTCTTGGTACTTCGAAAAGGGTTACGTGAGGAAATCTTTTTCTTCAATGTAATCACTCTTGGTCTTTTTCTTCAATGTAATCACTCATGGTCTTTTTCTTCAGTGTAATCACTCATGGTCTTTTTCTTCAATGTAATCACTCATGGTGTTAATCGAGGAATTCTTCCTATTGTAATGCATCCATTGTATTGAAACTTAGTAAATTATATTATTGGTATTTTCCCCAAATTCCAGTGAAATGTATTATGTGAAGAGTGACTGCTAATGACAAAGGACGATTAATATACAGGAAGTAGGCTAGGTAATCAAGGTAGTTCCAGTTCCCCAGGTCTCGGTGAGGCCCCTTAGTCCGGCCTGAAACTGATTACCAACGGGTGTGTGTGTGTAGGGGGGGGGGGGGGGGGGTACAGCCGGTGCCCCAGCCGCTGTCTCCGTCCAGACGGCATGGAGAGGCTGACCACCAGGTCAGTAGAAGACTCGTGTGATAGATGGCCTCAGGATTCTCCGTCACAACGATGTGGAGAAGCTGACCGCCGTCGGTTGTTCAACGTGTGTTTTTTTTTTTCTGCAATGTGGGTGTTCCCAGGAGGACTCCACGAACTGCATCCGTGAGCGGCTCTGCTTACTGTGTGAAGACTTGACTTGGGCTGGACGCAGCCAAGTAAATGAATGTCTGTAAGGACACCGCTGAAGGTGCCAGCGAAGTCAGCGCCGGGGAAAATATAGTATATTTTAATGTGTCAGATTAGAGAGCGACGGTTTAAAAGCTCCTTGTGTTGTTGCGCGCCCTTACAGGTGGTGGCGTGTCTGGATCTGGATCTGGTCGTTACGTCGCTGTTGATATTTTTTGTGCCTGTTTATTTACATTATGGTAATACGTGTTTGTAGTGTGTAGATGGTTCAGACAGCATAAACAAAACTTAACTTGTGTGTGTGCCTGTCTGTCCATGTTCGTGTGGTGTAGGTGTGTGTAGGAGGGAAAGACACGCATCCAAACTGTTGAAAGTGAGAGTCAAACAGTAAAACACGCACTCACCACACCACCCGTAACACTGAAATATAACGGATTTTCTATCCCTTTGCATTTTTTATCTTCCGCATCCAGCCTGGTTGTGGTTTGCGACAGAAAGCAGCTCTCGTCCAGAATGCAGGATAGAAAAGGAAATCTTGCTGCAAGTTGAAACAGGGGAGGGGGTGGGGTGGAAGTCTGAGGAAGAGGAGGGGGGAGGGTTGGGTGGACGAGGGCTGGTGAGCAGTGAGACAAACAAGGATGCTTTAGAATTCAAACGGAGAAACGCAAAGAATGAAAATACGTTTAACTTTGTACATATAACAACACACTATTTTACCTCGGAAGAGAAGTTAATCTTATGAAGGAAATAAGCTCAACAGATAATCTAAATCGCTTCTTCCTGTTACTAGATGACATAAAGTCATTCATAAGCATACATTAGAGAGAGAGAGAAGAGAGAGAAGAGAGGGGAGAGAGAGAGAGAGAGATTACAAGGAAAACACGAGGAAACCAGATTGCGAAATGGACATGTAGAAAGTACGTGTGCGAGTTTCGCTCTCTCTCTCTCTCTCTCTCTCTCTCTCTGTATGTGTGTGTGTGTGTGTGTGTGTGTGTGTGTGGTGTGTGTGTGTGTGTGTGTGCGCGCGCACGCGAGCTCGCGTGTGTGTGTATGTGGTGTGAAAAAGAGAGACAGAGACAGAGACGAAGAGAGAGAGAGAGAAAGAGAGAGAGACGCGCGCGTGTGTCGTAACGTACAAACACTATAGTGATAGCTTATGTTGTGTCGTAACGAACAAACACCATAGTGATAGCTGACATTGTGTAGTAACGTACAAACACTATAGTGATAGCTGACATTGTGCAGTAACGTACAAACACTATAGTGATAGTTGACATTGTGTTGTAACGTACAAACACTATAGTGATAGCTGACAATGTGTAGTAACGTACAAACGCTATAGTGATAGCTGACATTTTATAGTAAGTACAACCACTATAATGATAGCTGACATTGTATAGTAACGTACAAACACTATAGTGATAGCTAAATTTGGTGTCGTAACGTACAAACACTATAGTGATAGCTAAAGTTGTGTCCGTAACGTACAAACACTATAGTGAAGCTAATATTGTGTCGAACGTACAAACGCTATAGGCAGTGCCATCGCTGGCAGTTAGATTTACACAATAAGACAGTGGTTTGTAATTCTCTAACAGTCCTAACAGCAGCTTACACTTTCACCTGAACAAGAACGCAGCTTCATTACCTTACCTTCAGACAGAAAATCTACACGACGAGCAGAAATGTGACCAACCGTATAACACTGTGTACTTATTTAAAAGCAAATTCTTCGAATGTGGCACGCAGTCGTTAAAGAAAGTACCGGAAAACATTCTTATATCCTAGCAGATGTATACCCAGCAAAGTCAAAGGAATCGTTGTGTTACAGTGTAAACGGCACATACACGGTAAGTAAGCCAACTTCCAGCACAGACCGTTTCGGCTGGCAGAGTCTTCAGCAACTCAATGTTTTTGGCGTAGTAGACGTAACTTTACCACGTATAGCTTCAATACATTCTGCTTGTTCACATTACGACACGCAAAGCATTACAAATACGTTTATAGCGCCATTCTGGGGGAGGGGGGCGGGGTTAATTTTCTTTGCAGTTAGGATTCCGATTTCCCCACTGCTTTTTACTGTTGTTTTTTTAGTGACTGGATCGCAATTTGCTACACCCATTTTGTTGCCTAGGGTGATGTCGCCATCAGTATGAAATGCGATTATTTTACGTGCGAGAAGCTCAGCCTCCATTTCAAAGCTAAGGCAGTCCGTGATCATCATTTACGTTAATCATCGGTCTATTAAAAATGGTACACATTTCATTTGTCAGGTCAGTATTTACGGCTTTTTTTAAGCTTTTTTTTTTTTTTTTTTTTTTTTTTTTTTTTTTTTTTTTTGCTGTCCCAACCTCTGCGCCACCTCAGAGGCAGTGCACCCACGTCGCTCATTCCGACATCCCGTCCACAGCCACAGCCCGGTCGGCCCCGCCGCAGCCCCGACACCGGCAATCCACAGGGAGCAGTCAATGTCAAGTCGTCAAGAGGCAACCCACCGGAGAGACACTGCACTGCTGCCGAGTCACTTCGGTGGTGTTCAGTGGCGCCTGTTCTGATCTAACATACGCAGGACACCACCTACTACGCCCCTACTGACGACAATAATTGCTTAGTCGCGGACCGGCGTGAGTGAGCTCTTCTTCCGGATGGCGCCACCACGTCCTTCCAACGACAGCCCCCATGGACCCGATACGGTGACCCGACGGAACCAAACCAAGGCCACAGAGTGGAGAGGACTCGAAACTGAGGTCACCATGAGAGCTGGGCATGAAGGGCCACAGAATTTGAGACATTTTTTTTTTGCTGATCGATGATAATGAGGATGATTAAGAGATGCTACGGATTTCCATTTCGGTCTGAGACTACATGACAGGGCTGTACTCTACGCTTCCTTTCATAATATATCCTGGCGTCAACCAGGCCCGAGAGATACAAGCACCTGCAGTGTTGTCAAGAAATTGAGCAGCACTCTCAGAAACGCATCCATTAAGTGGATGAAACTCGGACTGTGTGGTCCCAGTCTTCCCACTGAGTCCACAGCAAACTCAACTCTGGGTAGGAGCCGGTCGGGGCAGAAAAACCACATGACTCTCATGGGATTCGAAACCCACGACCTCCCACCAGGAGTCCGCGACGCCTAACCACTTCGCCACGGCGGCTGGTTTTTTTAAGCATTTAATGTAGACAATATCGTCTATTTTTTAAGCGGAGTCGTTTCTCTTCTTGGTCCATGCAAGAGTAGTGTAGCAATAACCAGTCATCTATCATTACTAAAGATGGTTATCAAAGTGTTGCACTGATGATCACATTAAAAATGTATTGAACTTTAGAAGATAACACTTTTGACTATATGAGAGAGAGAGAGAGAGAGAGAGAGAGAGAGAGAGAGAGAGAGAGAGAGAGAGAGAGAGATTATACACGACAGAGTACACTAATGTTTTGGAGTTAAGCGTCAGGAGTGTAAGGAAGTGAGGTGTTATCTATCAGAGAGTTTTGGCCTTCAGTACAAACTCTGCCTTCGGTACGATACAATGGTGCCCATGTCAAAGTGAAATAAAACAAGTGATGCCAAACGAAATTACAGAAATCCTTGCTTGTTGGTGGGCAACAACTAGCAGACTGAACCTGACAAAATGATCACATTCAACGCAGCCGTTGCCCCTAATGGTCGATTAAATAGAATGCACACAATTTTCGTAGTAGGGAAAACAAGTGCAGCTTGCAATTCCTTCATGATTACATACAAAAGGCTTGGCAAAAAATACAAAAAAGAATTTCGTACTTAGGGAAAAACAAGTGCTAGTTGATAATTCGTCCCATCATTACATTAATGGTGGCAAAAATCGAAAAAGAAAGGAAAAGAAAAAGTGGGTGTGGGGGGGCTGGGGTTGTTGAGAAAGAAAGGGAACGATAAATGAAGGCGTTAGACTACAAATCTAAAATTCTTCACCAGTAGCATATGTGGACCATCGTCGTCCATCTTGAAAACAGAACAATTGTATCTATCTATCGTCTATATTCTGTCGCTGTCTGTTATCTTTGTCTTCTTTTGGGGTCCGTGCGTCATTTATCTATCATCTGTATTATGTAGTATTTTAGTATGTATTTTGTAGATGTATTATTTATGTTCATCTATCTATATATCATCTGTATGTATGTATGTATTTATGTCCATCTATTAATATCCATCTATTGTTGCTTGCACCTATCTATCATCTATTACATTACAAACTACATAATTATTGAGAATAGATAATTTGCGGTTATTGCGTATAATAAACACCCTTCTTTGCATGCCACAACCCACAGAAGGACGGGGGCATTATCCTGCCTGAGAAAGTTTCCATACAAAAAACACAGTGAAGTCTCAGGCCGGCCACACATTGCAGCTGGTCGAAAAGTCTGCAGTGTCTTGCATATTATTACGCAAACACAGGCAGATTTGGTGGTGTCAAGACAGGACACTGAATTCTGACTTTAAATGCTAAAAAACCTTCTTGACCAAACACAGACCCAAACTTGTGTTGCGTGCTTGAAATTCCGGCCATCTTGCCAGTCTCAGGTTCTCGCACAGGAAGGGTTGGCTTGGTTAAAATTCAGATAGAAAATAAATAAACTTTTTCCAAAAAAGCAAAACATGAATCTTATTACATTATTATTTGGCCAATTCATTTCAAGCACTTTTTTTTTTTTTTTTTTTCCTTTGACATGAACATACTGAAAATCTTTGGTATTTGTGAAAGTCATGTAGGTCAAACCCAAAGACTATTAAAGACATTTGGGAATTAACGGTGATTTTGAAATGGCGATGTTTGAGATAATATCTCCTAATTTGCCATTTTAGAAATTGTCAGTTCAAAGCCATTATTAAGACTAGCTCTGAATAGACAAAAAAAAAGGGGTGTGTGTGTGTGTGTGTGTGTGTGTGGTGTGTGTGTGTGGTGTGTGTGTGTGTGGCGTGGGTGGGCGTGGTTGTATTGTTGTGTGTGTGTGTGTGTGTGTGTGTGTGTGTGTGTTTTCGTGGGGTATTAGCGTTTGTCGCATGCGATATAACGGCGACACAATGAATGCCATTTTGTCCATTTTCCGCCGTTTTGCCACATTTCTCCCGTTTTTTTCTCCGGTTTTCGCGCAATTCAACAAAACGATGCAGTATACGCTATGCAGAAAGGTTGCACATCAACCGGGGAGCGTTTCCACTGTTGATATCCATTTCTTTGGGAAACTGTCGGCGTAAAATATCAATGGTGTTCTGATCACCACGAAATTATTTATATATATGTATATATATAAAAAAAAGAATGTTCCAATAATTCTCTGGCGATAGCAAGAATTGGTAAGGGAAAGAAAGAAAATGCTTTGTGAAAACAAAAATGGCCCCAAAGCAACCCTTCAACGGCATTCACGAGAAAGCCGATCTCTCGAAGTCAAGATTAGAAATTTTCCTTAATTCAGTAACTCACATATTTCCGAAAGTAGACAAATGTCAACACTCATTTTACCCATTGAATTCTCAAAATCTTGTACGTTGGAAGACGGTTGCTGGCTAAAGTTCTAATGACGTGCTGCATATTGACTCCCTAAACCCCTACCCCCCCTCCCTCCCCCCCTCCCGTCCTCCCCCCCCCCCCTCCCCACTGCCTCCCCCCCTCCCGTCATTTGCTCCCCCCCCCCCCCCCGCAATATCCCCTTAGGATTGTTATTTTGTAAGGGATCCGGGTCGTGATTCAATCGCAGCAAGTCCGCACGCAGCTTCGTCAATATCATACACTATTATTCTGTCAAACCCCCGATATGCGCAGTTCTTGGCGGGGACGGGGGGGGGGGGGGGGGGGGGGGGGACAAAATAGAAAAAAAAATATCCGCTTCAAGATCAGAAGTTGCAATGGTTGAAAATAAAGTCACAGAAGTATGTGTGTGTGTGTTGTTGTGTGGTGTGTGGTGTGTGGTGTTTTGGGGTGTGTGTGGTGGTTGTTTTGTGTGCGTGCGTGCGTGTGTGTGCGGGGCGCAATGTGTGTGTGTGTGTGTGTGTGTGTGTGGGCGCGTGAGGAGAGAGGAGAGGGAGAGAGGAGAGAGAGAGAGAGAGAGAGGTGGGGGAATGGGGGGTAAAGAAGTATCGTTCGTTCATTGCCTGTACCTTTGAAGCACCCAGGGGTGTGTGTGTTTGTGTGTGTGTGTGTGTGTGTGTGTGGTGTTGTGTTGGCGCGCGCGCGCGTGCGGCGCGCACCAAGCGTGGTGCGCGGTCTGGGGTGGGGGGTGGTGGGGGGGGGTGGGAGTCCTGTTTATGTTTTAGGTCTGTTCAGGAAGTAGGCTTTCCTCCATACATCTAATATCAACAATACGCTTTTACCCTGGTTTGACCTTCGAGGCACCCGGGCTAGAACGACATCACTGGCCAATAGGTTGGCAGGCAGAATCATAACCACGACTCTTGAAAAAAAGAAGAAAAAAAACAACAACAAAAAACATGAACGAAATGCTACTGTTTTATAACCGCCACAAAACGGATTGAATGGCATGAAAATGAAAGACTGGGTCGAACGGAAAATTAGCTCGAGAAGGGGGTTTTCAATCAGGATCTGAGTCAGGTCACTTAACTGTCAATAACAGGATAGTGTGAAGCGCATGGAGTGAGTGAACGCAAGTGTATTGGCCTTTTAATTCCCTTTTTTTGCATGGCTTCCGGTTCGCTCCAAGTAAATTGCCTGATTGTTTGGTTGTATCGATTTTTGTACAGTTTACGTAAAAAACGAAATTTTTGTAAGGGCATGCTAAAAAAGCCCGCTATACTTGCTATTTACAGTAAACTAGCTCCGGGAAAGGAGTCTTTTTGGGTTACCAAAAAAAAATGGGGTCAACCCCTTTTTGGGGTTTTTGATTTTTGGGGGTCTTTTCGAGGTAATGTTTTTTCTTTGTGGAAGTCTGTTTTTTTCTCTTTTTTTTTTTTCCCCTTTGTCGTTCATTTACAGGGGGAAAAAGGGGGGGGGGGGGAAAGGGGGGAGGGGAGGGGGATAGGGGACGGGGGGGGAGGATGGGGGGGAGGGTTTTGGGGTTTTCTTTTATCGCATGGTCCCAGTTGTTATGCTATGTTTTTTGGGGTGTTGTTGTTGTTCTTTGTTTAAGTTTTTTTACCCAAATGATTAGACAATTAAATAAATATCAAAAAATTGTGAGTAAAAAAAATAAATTAAATGAATGAAAAAAAATTTTAAAACAAAATAAAAGTTTAAAAATAAAAGGATAGAATAAAAAAGAAAGGGGTGTGTGTTGTTGGGGGGGGGGGGGTGGGGGGGGGGAAGGGGGTTTTGGTCGGGATGGGTTTGTTTTTTTTGTGGTGATGGTGTATATGCCCTTTTTAGTAATAGGAATAATCTGTCTTTCACCCTTTCTTTCTGCCTTACCGTTTAAAAATTTTCTATTAGTACTTGACAGATCTGAAAATTTAAAAAGTATCAAAAATTTGGACTGAAATAAATTTCCCATTATGCGGTCCACAGTCCACCCCCAATATGAACCATCCCAGGATTGCCACCTGAAAAGTTCGACCCTGAAAAACTCGAGTTTGGTTTGAAAAATTAAAATTGCATACTGCATAGAATATTCATTTTTTTTAAAATTTTCTTAAAAATTAAAAAATAAATTTCCAATTTGTCCCTATTTAACAATTAAAGAATATTTTTAAAAGCAGGAAAAAAACAAAAAATAAAAACAAATAAAAAAAAAAATACCAACGGGACGGGGGAAGGGGAAAATTTTGAAAAAATTTTAAAGCTGAAAGTCTTTTTTAAAATTTTTTTTTAAGGAAAATGGCTCAAAGGGGGGCAGCACGGCCCCCAAAGTTTTGTAATGAGTGCTTTAATTTCAAAAAAAGTGTAGGGCAAAAAAAGAAGGCTTCAAAAAACCCCTTTTTTTTTAAAAATCGAAATTTAAAAACCCCCGGACTATGTTTTTTTTGGGGTTGTAAGAATGTATATATTTGCCTTTAAAAAAACCCTTTTGCGGTCCTTTTTTACTTCTTTTTTTAAAAAGGAAATCATAGCAGATGTTTTTAAAATACTTTTTTTCCCGGGGAAAAAACTTTTCTGGGGTTATAAAGTTAGAACCCCGCTTCCTTGTAATCCCAAAATTTGAAGATGAGAGGGCCCCAAGGGCTAATTTAATTTTAAAAAAAATACTTTGTGTTTGTTTAACAAATGCTTGGGCACAAAAAAAAAAAATTTTCCGACCCTAATTTAAACCCCTAACGCACAAGAGAATTTGCAAGGGTACAAGCGCTCTGATCTTGGCCCCGTGTTGTTTACTTAAATTTGAAAAAATTTTTAAAATTTCCCTTTGGGCCTTTTTTTAGTAGTAATTATTTGTTGAGTCCGGGGGAAAAATTTTTACAAAAGATAAACTCCCGAAATTTTACGTTGGTAAAATTTAATGACAGTTCCATTGTTTTTAAAAAATTGGGGGGTTTTTTTTGGGGGGTTTCCCCCAGAGTTAAAAAAACTATTTTGGGGTTTTTCCCAAAAAAGTTTTTTAAACCATTCCTGCCCATAAACAATTGATTTTATCTAGTTCACGTTGAATCTTTTTTTGTATAGTTTAATACTCTAGCTGGGGTTTTTCGTTTTTTTTTTCCCCTTTTATCCACTTTAAGATGCGTCTGCATTGACCCAAAAAAACTTTTTTGTTTTTTGATAGTTTTTTGGAAAAACTGCTTTTAAATTATTAAAAAATTGGGGGAAAATTTAACAACCCCTTTAGGAAGACCCATGTAAAATTTTTTTGGGTTTTGAATCGTGTTTCCAACTTTCTTGTATTCTTTTGAAAAAAAATTCGCTTTGTACTTTTACTGTTCCCCAATTTTCCAATTTTAATTTTTTTGTAGAGTTTGTTATCCCAATATTTTGGCCCCAAGTTTTTTTAAAACTCAAAAAAGGGTTTTGCAAAAAATTTTTTTTCCCCCGGCAAAATTTTTGCTTTTTGGTCGTTAGTTTTACCAGATGACCCAGGTTTAAACCCCCCCTTTTTCGGCCGCTTGATTTTAGGAAAAACCCTTTTTTTTTCCCCAAAAAAAGAACTAATCTTTTTAAAAAAGATCTTTTTTCCCCCAATTTACATGCAGGATGTTAAAGCAATAGGGCGATAGCTACTTTTATCTGTTTAAATTTCCTTGTTTAAAGTTTGGGATAACAACTAAATTTTCCCGATTTGAGGGAAAATTTTTTCCCGTCGACCAAAATTTTTTTTGGGAATCCCTATAAAAAAAAATTTTTGAATTGTTTTTGGGAAAAGCCTTTGCATTTTTTCGATTCCCGTCTTCCCACGATGTTTTTTTTTTTTGCTAGCTTGGGAAAGTTTTCTTTTTAAATTCATCCCTGTAATATCGGCAAATTTTTAAAAAACTGTTTCTTTGGACATCTGCTGTCATCATTTGTTGTGGATTTGTTTTTTTTTCTTGTTTTCTCTATATTGTCACCCTTTTTTTGATAACCTGAAAATTTTTTCTATGGTTTGCAAAAATTTAGCAATGCCTGCTTTTTCTCCGTTACAAGGTAAACTGAAATTTATTTTATTGGCTTGTGGTAAATTATTTCCCTTTTAAGTTTTCATTTTTTCCCCAAATTTTTTGGGATACTTTATGACTGTAAAAACCCCCAACAAAAAGAAAACCTTTTTGTCTTTTTTTTTGTGCATGTTTTTCTTTTGCTTTTTTTTTTGCCGTTTAGATCTAAAAGATTTGGGGAGATTTGGGGGTTAAATAAAAAATTTTTAAAATTTTATTTCCCTTTTTCAACTTGCCTTTTCACGTCCCGTTACCAGATTTACCAAAAAGTTTTTTGGTTTTTTTTTTTTTCTTTGGG
>CM065735.1:32125997-32130997 GCA_033310375.1 Conus canariensis | reverse complement strand
GTTTCCACATATACAATTTACATCTTTAGAAAATTTTGTTCTAAGAGCATTTAGACGAAGTTTAAACATCAAAGCTATAATATGTCTGGATTTTGTATTACTAAGATATGTCAAGAGTAACTTTGAATCTGCGATAGGTTCATTTAATCCTTTAATACAATTTTGTGAAGATTGACTGTTTGATGTCATCAGAATATTATCAAATTCATCTTTAGATATTTTGTCAATATGTTTATAGCATTCATGTAAATCTAACTTTATATTCAGCTGTATTGTTCCTTCAACATTACGCGCAGCTCTTTTAGCTGCTCGGTCAACCACTTCATTATAATATATCCCATAATGTGAAGGTACCCAATAAAAAGTGATACTTATGTTTTTAGCTGATAACTGATGTATTGCATGTTTTATTTCTAGTATCATTTCGAGACGCGTTTTAACATTTTGACATTTGATAGCTTGTAGTGCAGATTTCGAATCGACACATGATAACACTTTACGTTTGGGCCAGTTTGTTGGAAGATCTATGATATGCTGTACCGCCTTCAATATTGCTACCAATTCAGCAGTAAAAATGGAGTAATGATTACCGATATGATACTGTTTCACTAGGTTTAGTGAAGGAATTACAAATGCTGCCCCTGTCTTGCCATTCTCGAGGACAGATCCGTCTGTATATATTTTAATATGATCATTATAATGACTCTCCATGTGTAAATTAATCACATTTTTTAATATATTCGGTGACTGATCTTTGTTCATATCCATATGGTCTATATCAAAATTAGGTTTAACTTGTTCCCATGATGGAACTGGCGAGAAAGAAGGCTTCATGGCAACCTCTTTATCTTTTAAATCTGCAGAGTTAATCATATCCGAGACATATGTATTTATTGGTTGTAGAGAATGTATATATTTTGCTCTTTTAACAAAATCATGTTGCGAGTCCAGATTTACTTCTTTTTTTACTAAAGGTATCATATGCAGATGATTTTAATACATATTTCGACGCACAAACTTTTCTGTGGTTATCAAGTGGTAGAACACCCGCTTCCTTGTAAGTCCCTAAATTTGAAGCATGAGATGGTACCCCAAGGGCTAATTTATAAGCTTTACAATCTATACTTTGTAGTTTGTTTAACAAATGCTTTGGAGCACTAAAAAATATTTCCTGAGCATAAGTTAACCGTGAACGCACAAGAGAATTTGCAAGGGATACAAGCGCTCTAGTATCTTGGCCCCAGTGTTGTTTACTTATAATTTTGAGAAAATTTAAAGCTTTCCTTGCCTTGTTTAGTATGTAATCTATATGTTGAGTCCATGAGAGTTTTGACGAAAGATAAACTCCCAGAAATTTTACAGTTTGTGTATAATTAATGACAGTTCCATTGATTTTGAAAGTTGGGAGTTTTTCTGGGTTGCACCCAGAGTTAAATAGAACTATATTTGTTTTTTCCAATGATAGATTTAAGCCATTCTCTGTCATAAACATATTGATTTTATCTAGTTCACGTTGATATACTTTTTTTGTATAGTTTAATACTCTAGCTGGGGTGTTACGTTTTATTGTTACCTTCATCCACATACAGATGTCGTCTGCATACTGAGCCAAAACTGTGTCTTTAGATAGATTATTTGGTAAATCTGCTATTAATATATTAAACAATATAGGTGAAATAACAGAGCCTTGAGGAAGACCCATGTGAAGTTTTCTGGGTTTTGAATACGTGTTTCCAACTCTTACTTGTATGAATCGTTCTGATAAAAAATTCGCTATGTACTTGTACATGTTACCTAATATATTCCAATTTTTAAGTTTTTGTAGAAGTTTGTTATGCCATACTTGGTCATAAGCTTTTTTAACATCGAAAAAGGTTGCAAGAATATTTTTTCGCCTGGCAAACTGTTGCTTTACTTGTGTCGTTAGTTTTACCAGATGATCAATGGTAGATCGACCTTTTCGAAAGCCTGCTTGATTTATAGGTATAATGCCTTGTTTTTCACAGAAATGAACTAATCTATTTAAAACGATCTTTTCCATGAATTTACATGCATGAGATGTTAACGCAATAGGGCGATAGCTACTTTTATCTGTTCTAAGTTTTCCTTGTTTATGTATAGGGATAACAACTGAATGTTTCCAGATTCGAGGAATTTCGCCAGTCGACCAACATTTTTGTAGAAGTACATATAAAAAATTGATGACATTGTTTGGTAAATGCCTTAGCATTTCATTCGATATCCCGTCTAGTCCTACAGATGTTTTCTTTTTGCTAAGCTTGAAAATGTTTTCTTTAACTTCATCCAGTGTAATATCGGCATTTACATAACTGTTTCTTGTAGACATACTGCTGTCATCATTTGTTGTGGATTTGTTTTTCTCTTGATTTTCTCTATATTGTCTACCTTCAGCTGATAAACCTGTAATTCTACTATGGTTTGCAAACATATCAGCAAATGCTTCTGCTTTTTCTCCGTTACAAGGTAGATCTGAAGTTTCCAGTTTTATTGGACATTGTGGTAAATATATTCCATTTTTCATAGTTTTCATTTTTTCCCATACTTTTTGCATATCTTTATGACTGTAAACTTCGTTAACACAGAAAGATGACCAGTATTGTCTTTTCGCTTGTGCATTTATTCTGTTTGCTTTATTTTTTGCCTGTTTAGACTCTAAATGATTTTGGGGAGATTTGTCCTTTAAGTAAATATTAAATTTCATCCATTTTTCAACTCTAGCCTTTTCACAGTCCTCGTTCCACCAGATATTACCAGAATGTTTATGAGACTTTTTTGATTTACATTTAGGGATAGACTCATTTGCTGCGTTCAGAACTGCATTTGTAAATAATGAATACAATTCATTAACGTCATTATCATTTATGTTTTCAACATGAAATGTTGACAATAAATATGAAAATTTCTCCCAGTTAGCAAGTTTGTATTTGTATTTTGGTATTTTATCCTCAGTTGGATCGGTGGATCTTATATTTGTTATCTCAAAACTAGTAATAATAGGGATATGATCACTATGTAGGTTATCATTTAGTGAACTCCACTCACAAATTGGTGCTAGATCTGGAGAAACAAGAGTTAAATCAATAGCAGATGCTCTATGATAAGGATTATCGGGAATGCGTGTTACTCGACCGTCATTCAGGAGATATAAGTTTGCATCAACAATATTATCAATAAAACGATTGCTTGTGATATTTTGACAATTCCTGTCCCAAAATGGGGCATGTGCATTGAAATCTCCCGTTACAAGAATTTTTGTACCTTTATCTGGTTGAAGTGTACGAATCCATTCTGTGTTTTCATTGTCTGGGCCTTTTGGTAAATACACAGATATGACAGTTAACAGGGTGTTATCAAATTGAACTGTTACAGCGCAAGATTGTATATTGGATATATCTGGTGGAACGGGGCTGGAACATAGAGTGTAATTCACCCCTTCATGGATATAAATTGCCGTACTAACTTTCCCGTTGGTATCTTCCTTTTGACAAATAGGAGGGTAATAGTAGTTATCTAACCTAGGCAATTTTTCCTTCTTAACATTTAGAGATTGCAGACTTAAGATATCATATTGATGACAGGCAAGATGTTGAACTAGATGATCAAGATTACTACTAATGGAACGACAGTTCCATTGAAAAACACTGAAATTATGTTTTGTTGCCATAGACTAGGTGAAAAGGTGATGAATACAATTTTTGAGTAACAAATATAACGATTAGATAATTCAGTATTTTTCTAAATAAAAGGAAGTCAAACTATCTATAACCAAGGAACAAAAGAAGAGAATCCAATAAGACACTAAAGAAGGTAGATCCAAATCTAAAGCAGAATGTTCAGTGGTAACACAACAGTGTTTGCGTAATGTCACATTCAAGCACATGGTGGAGTTGTTTACTCAAGTCAGTAGGGAGCCCAGTCCACCAAGCTGCAGTAAGGATTGAACCAGCTGTAGTGATGGTGGGCAGGGTAGTCTTGGTACCGGGGACGTGGTGGGGGTCGCGCTGATTTCTTGGGAGTCTCCCACAGCAGGTCCCTGACGTGGCGCCCAACGTTCCCTGCCAGCAGACTCGAGCCCCTCCGTGTCAGGTGGATGCCGTCTCGCAGGTGATGTGTCTTGATATTGTTGTTGTCTATAACAGAAATATTCTCCAACCCGAACAACTCAGATGCTACAATGGCATTGAAAAGTTGTCGTTTGACTTCTAGGTTTTTGTCTGCGACGGTTGTGATTTTGCTAATCACAAACTTGGTTTTAGGGTGTTTCATTGCAACTGTCTTTAAAACTCGAACGAAGGATTCACTCACTTGTTTAGCCTCTGCTGACTTTAAGTCGTTGATACAGCTGTGTACAACCACAGCGTCGGGCTGCTGGTCAGAAGCATCAAAGTCACGAGACCTATGTTCAACATCGCTCATGGTGGAGCTCCTTCTTTTGGTAGCATCGAAATAGTACGATCTGCCGAGTAGTTTCTCGTTTATGCCATTTGCGACAGAGTCATGAAAGATCGCAACCTTTGGAAGACGGTCGTCTAGTTTTGTTTTCATTTTCTTGTTTTGGGTGTTCTTATTTCGGCAGTGTGTTTTGACGTCATCAGTTTTTTCGTGTTCATGGACTGGAGATTTTGCGTCACTATTTACGTTTTTGTTCTTAGTGGATTTCACTTTTTCATTTTGTTTTATTTTCTGTAGCCCAGATTTTTGAGGCACAGAGAGCGGTTTAGTCTTGACAGCATTATTTGTAGTACTAGATTTTGCCACTTCGGCGTAAGTTGGGACTGCCAAAGAGCAGAAATCGGTCTGAGTTGCCTGGGTCGTCATGGCAACACCTACTGGCTTCATGTTTTCAAGCATCGTTGTTTGTGTTTCTACGGCGTTCTCTAGCGATGCGATGCGGTTGTAGAGAGTTGTTAGTGCCTTTTTAATGTCGATTGTATCTATATTTCCAGTACCGACCTCATTTGACGTTGAATCTTGTTCAG
>CM065735.1:32053497-32120997 GCA_033310375.1 Conus canariensis | reverse complement strand
TTCGGAAGACAGTTCAAGAGAAGAGAACCAGATAACAAAGATGTGCTGTAAATGGGTCAATTCTTGGTATGGGAACATGGAGGAAGTGATAGGGAGGGGGGGAGAAGGGAGGTGATGAGCATGAGATGAGAGGGAAAAGGGGGTCGGAGGGGGGTGGGGGTGGGTAGGCGTGTTGATGATGATTCTGATGCAACGGCATGTACAGTCCCTCCTCCCACTGACTGTCTGTTACAGATCGGCAGTTAACGATTGGAGTTCTCTCGATCAGCGGTGATAAACCATGGACGGAAAAAGGATTGCTGCACTGGCCGCGTTAACACTCCTGGCTGTCGTAGTCTCCGCCACCGGTGAGTTGGGTCGTAGTGTGGAGCTGTGCGGTGTGGTGGTGTGTTGCGTCGTGTGCTGTGTAGAAGTGGAGTAGTGTCAAGTAATGTGGCGTTGGATTGTGCTAAATAGAGTTTGAAAATGTGTGGATGAATAAATAAAAACATTAAATAAACAAGTAAAAGAATAAAATTTAATTATAATCGTGAAAAGAATAAAGAAACACATAAATGAACGCTTTTTCTCTTCAAAGGGGGCGTAAACTTACTTGTACATATGCTCATCTTTTCAGAAGCAGTGGCAGTGATATGAGCCTCCTCACAAGGTAAATTCGTCAGTATAACAACAGTAAAAAACAACCGCCTTGTGTGTGTGTGTGTGTGTGTGTGTGTGTGTGTGTGTGTGTGTGTGTGTGTGTGTGCAGAACTGCACTGTATCTTCGACGAGCAGCTGTGCGACACGTGGAAGGACAATGAGGAGGCCTCTCAGGGCAACTACAACGGCATCAGGTTCTGCTGCCCTCCAGAGCCAGGTCAGGGCCTGAAGATCACCAGTTTCCCGCCAGACCCCGAGCACTGCACTTGCAGGGCTGGCACAGCTGAAAAATACGCCAACCTTACCAGCACCACCACGAAACCGGCCGGTGACGGAAATTCCGCTTCGGGCCTGATGCCTCACCGTGTGTTGGCTGTAATTTTGTTGTCGATCGTCGGCGTTTCTCTGTACTGATTGACCGAATGTTATATAATCTGCACTAATTCAGGGGCATTTTCATTTTTTGGTGACTTGTCAGAGTATGTCTTTACTGATTGAGGGGAAATCTCTTTGTTGACTGTCAATGTTTATCTGTACTGATTGAGGGGAATTCTATTTGCTGACTATCAATGTTTATCTGTACTGATTGAGGGGAATTCTATTTGCTGACTGTCACAGCATATCTGTACTGATCCTGAGGAAATCGCTGTGCTGACTGTCAAGAGTATAATCTGTACTGTTTGAGGAGAATACTTGCAGTTGACTGTCGACGTTGTCTCGATCAAACGTTGGAGTGTTCTGTTAATTTTCGTTTGTGTGTGTGTGTGTGTGTGTGTGTGTGTGTGTGTGTGTGTGTGTGTGTGTTACTCGTTTTCTTTTTTTTTTTCTTTTTTTTGGTGCCAGCTTGCAGTATTATCTTGCTTTGACTGATCATTTTTCCCCTTATTGACTAGCAGCGTTTCTGTGATTTCTCTAAAACTGTGTTAATTATGAATTTTAATGTTCATTTTTGTACTTACTAATTGGTATAATCCCCCCACCCATCTGAATGCCGTGTGTTATGTTTTGGTTTGATTTGGTTTTTCTTTACAAGCAACTGGAATATACGTACAAAACAAAAATTGTTAAGCAAATTATTTCACGAGCGATGTATGTTCTCTTTGCAATTCTTTGCATTAATTTTTTTTTTAATCAAAGGTTCTTTGTAGGTAGTTAACAGACCAGTTGAAGCACACAACTCCATGACAGGACTAAAACAAAAATCGAAAACACTTATAGCCCAGATACAATCAAACATGTCAGAATTCAAACTCATGCCAAACCTGGGGTAAAAAAATATATGGAAAAGTGCAAAAATACTTATGTGAAGGCGTAGACCCAGAACAAGCTTCGGCTGTCCCCACTTACGTCCGCTCCTTTATTCCATTGCCAGAGTATCAAAAAATATCATACATCTACAATTTAAGGAGATGATTAGCATGATCACAAAAATATAAGAATTGCCAAGACACATAGCCTACAACATTTGATGGCCAACTCGATCCTTGAGCGCCCTGAATTTAACAGAAGAACCTGACGGCCGCAACCAGAAAGAAGAACACAGCATGTAATCAGAATCTGATGGGAAATCCGAAGGAACAGATCGTGTATGATTGTACATGAATATGAAATTATCTGTCTGTCCGTCTATCTATCCATCAGTGTAACCCCCACGTCCACGGTGGCTGCCTTCCAGTGCCCATGGAACCCCCTCTTAACTACAGCTGCCTTCCAGTGCCCATGTAACCCCCACTTCCACTATGGCTGCCTTCCAGTGCCCATGTAACCCCCACTTCCACTATGGCTGCCTTCCAGTGCCCATGTAACCCCCACTTCCACTATGGCTGCCTACCAGTGCCCATGTAACCCCCACTTCCACTATGGCTGGCTTCCAGTGCCCATGTAAAACCCCACTTCCACTATGGCTGCCTTCCAGTGCCCATGTAACCCCCCTTCCACTACGGCTGGCTTCCAGAATCCATGTTACCCCACCCCCAACCTTCCCCACTTCTAAAACCTCAGAATCTGTAAGCTTCATATAGCTTTCAAATCTCATGTTAAGCCTCATTTCTTCAAGGGCTGGTTTCCATATAACGCCAGCTAGCCCCACGTCTACATTAGCCAGCTTCTAGGACCCCTGTGATCGCCACCTCCACAAGGACCCGCTTCCACAACCCTCGCAAGCCTCGTATCTACAGTGGTTGGCTACCATGTTTCCAGTAATCCTCACATTCAAAATGACCAGTTTCACATCTGATGTGTTCATTACTTGCACGTTGATGGCAAGGCTTTTTCTATAAGCTATGCAACCCCACTGGCTTCCACAACCCACGTACTAACCACTTCTGCTCTCGTTGTCTTTTAAAACGCCTTTAACCACAACTTTTCCCCATGGGCAGCTTCCAGAACGCCATGTAACCCCTACCTCTACATCTTGTGACTTCTGAAACTAATGTAACCCCCACTTTCACACTAGCTGCCCGGTAGAGCTCTTTGCTACTCTCACTTCTACGCTAGCTGGCCTGCAAAATATCCTGTACCTTGCACATCCAGATTCTAGAACCCATTTGCCCCCACTTCTGCAATGGCATGGCCAGCTTCTAACCCCTGTTACCCTACCTCCACAACGGTGATTTTTTTTAGAGCCCTTGTCAGCCTCCGTCTCCACTCTGACTGGCTTCTAGAACTTCTGTCCCCACCCCCCACCCCCATCCCCCCCTCTCTCTCTCTCTCTCCCTCCCCGCCCCTCTTGCACCCACAATGTCCGGCCTTTTGAGCAACTGTTTCCTCAGTATCCACAACTGGATGCCTTTTAAGATCCTTGTTTCACCTGCAATTTCAATGAATGGAATGCATGACCCTTGTTACCCCTGCATCCTCAATGGATAGGACACATGACCTTGGTTTCCCCTGCATTCTCAATGGATAGGATACATGACCTTTGTTACCCCTGAATCCTCAATGGATAGAATGCATGACCCTTGTTACCCCTTCATTCTCAATGGATAGAATACATGACGCTTGTTACCCCTGCATTCTCAATGGATAGAATACATGACCCTTGTTACCCCTGAATCCTCAATGGATGGAATATATGACCTTTGTTATCCCTGTATCCTCAATGGGTAGAATACATGACCTTTGTTACCCCTGAATCGTCAATGGATAGGATACATGACCCTTGTTACCCCTGCATTCTCAATGGATAGAATACATGACCCTTGTTACCCCTGAATCCTCAATGGATGAAATATATGACCTTTGTTATCCCTGTATCCTCAATGGGTAGAATACATGACCTTTGTTACCCCTGAATCGTCAATGGATAGGATACATGACCCTTGTTACCCATGTATCCTCAATGGGTAGAATACATGACCTTTGTTACCCAGGAATCGTCAATGGATAGAATACATGACCTTTGTCACCCCTGCATCCTCAATGGATAGAATACATGACCTTGGTTACCCCTGCATCCTCAATGGATAGAATACATGACTTTGGTTACCCCTGCATCCTCAGTGGATAGAATACATGACCTTTGTTACCCCCGCATCCACAATGGATGGAATACATGACCCACGTTTCACCTGCATCCTGAATAGATGAAATACATGACCCTTGTTACCCCTGCATCCTCCATGCGTGGCATTTTGGACTCTCACTACCTCGGCGTCCATAGTGGCTGGCTTCTAGAACAACTTTTACTCCCAGGGCAGCTAATCCGCCTTTGGGCACTTCCCTTTTTTGTATTTAATATGATTAATGCTGCTGCCATTGCTGTTGACAATGAATTCTCTGTATATTTACTAATCTTGAAGGAAAGCAAGAGAAAAGAATTTAAAATATTTGCAAGCAGCGTTTGATTTTTTTTTGTTTTGTTTGTCCTTTCTGTTTCTTTCACGTGTTTTTATCATTCCTCCAGTGTGTGTGTGTGTGTGTGTGTGTGTGTGTGTGTGTGTGTGTTGTGGTTGTGTGTGTGTGTGTGTGTGTGTGTGTGTGTGTGTGTGTGTGTGTGTGTAAGAGAGAGAGAGACACTTTGACATTTTATTGTCATTACCAAAAGGTCTTATGACAAGGGGGGTAACAGAGTAATAACACATTCTGCCTCCTTTTATTGTAAACAATATAACCTAGTTATTCTCAATGATCAACCAAATCAAAACAAGCAAAACGTGTAGAAAAAGTAGAAAACAGTCTTCGTATATCCTCGTAGACACGAGTACTCCTTTATCATTAGACCACCACCACCACCACCACCACCACCAACCAACACAACAACAACAACAACAACAACACATACAAAAAGGGAAATGTAATATTATAGATTAATTTGACCATTCACTCAATCACGCGATGACTATATTACTGAACTCCTCCACCTGTTTTAATTTGTATTTTCCAGGATTAAGTACTTATTTCAGTACGCTATTATTGTAAATGTTTCTGTCTGATTTTCATTCCTTCTGCAATGAATTTAGCGACTGATTGTATCATACCATCGTCATCAGATGATAACAAAGAAGCAACATCTTGCCTTTCAAAAACCATCCAAAGTGGAAAAGGAACATTTTACACGCACTTCATCGTATGCAGTGCACTGAAATAAAAAGTGCTTTTCGTTGTCAGTAGTGAATCCACATGAAGGGCATGGTGATTCCGTGGATGTTCCACACTCGAACCATCTTTTATTCGCATTGAAACCTAAAGTTGGTTACCTAGATCTTGCGTAATTATTTCTGAGCCATTTATCTGTGATAACATTAAGAAACTTTTCTGCATGGAATATTTTCTTAGAAGAACCAACGATACTTTTCTTTGGTTTCCATATCTGAATGCCAGTTTTGTTTAAAAGAACAGATGAGCCTATCTTTAAATTCTGTAATAAACTGCTGTTCCGCTACCCACTCCCTTGGTCATCCACACTATTCCAAACCCTGTTCTGATGGCACTTTGTTTAAATTATAAACCCAGTTATTTCTGCTCTTTCCATTTGTAAAAACATATCAGTCAAAGCTGTCTGCACAAACGTGACTGTGGGAGCTTCAATATTTTCAACCAGTACCTAACACATTTCACAAAAGATCTTATGGAAAGAGGGTACCTGCCCATCTGCCGTATAAGAGAGTGTTAGATGAATGGATTGGCACCTGAAGAAAGCGCTTCGTAGCATACGCGTGTGCTTTTTCTATCTGTGAATGTTCTTCTAACCCCCAAATTTCAGCTCCGTAGGTAACTAAAGGTTGTATCTGTGCATAAAAGATTTTTTCCAAAGTATACCGCAATCAACACAATTAAGTTTTCTTCAGGATCTCAGAATTTCAATCACGCCTTTTTTTTACCCTTCCTTAAAGATTCTGCCTAAACATAACTGAACGTCAATTTTGTTGAAAATATCATTCCTAAATACTTGTATGAGTTGACTACTTGAACTTTTGTATTTCCATAAAACCATCTTTCTTTTAAAGATAGGTGTCCATCCTTTCTGAAGACTACAATGTTTGTCTTATCTAAGTTAACTGTTAAACATAAGCGATCTGCTTCTTCTTTTAAGACATTTCATTGGTTTTGTAAACCTACAACTGTTCCAGGTAAAAGAGTAATATCGTCAGCAAATAGTAACCAAAAAAAAAATTTCTACTGATCCGGGTATCATCTGAATACCATGTCTACCTTAAACTAGATAACAACATTGCTAGTTCTTTAATGAAAAAAGAAAACAACTGCGGACTCAACAGACATCCTTGTTTTACTACATTCGGACAATCGAAATAATCTGAATACTCACTCTTCACACGTGCAAATGCAAGCACTGAGTTGTAGATACTTCTATGGCTATGTACAGTTTGCCATTCACACCACTTTTTCATACACAAGTTCATCCATGTCTTTTTCAAAATGCTGCAATAGTACTTCTTCCAATAGTAAAATACTATCTTTAATCAATTTGTCATTGTATGTAGGGACAACATAGCAAGCAACTAATATAACATCTCTGTCAATGCCAAACATATGTTTATCTATTTTTACAGCCACAACCTTGTCGCAGCCAAGTTTTATTTCTTTCACACTTTTCAGTAAAATCTTTCTTACGAACAACAATACACTTCTTGAATTCCTCCCGTGAAACGAGATTTTTCTGGCTGGTACGTGAAACTTCAAGTAATCAGAAAACAGATTACTGTATTCAAACGATGAGCCAAGAAAAGTTTTCCGTTAGGGTAACAAAGTCAAATTTATTTACATAATTCAGAAAAGAAAGGTCATGCAGTTTGCCATACAAGCTTTCGATGTTATGATTTAAAAATGTCCACTGAGGTTAATGGTCGGGCCTGTCCTATGGCTTTCTCGCGGCGACCGAGTGCAGGCTCCTGTCGCTCACTCCATCGCCTGTCCCCCCGCCACGACCCGGAGCTGTAGACTTGCTTGACCGGTTTCCCATGTAGGTTTGGAAGCATGCCTGCCTGCCCGATGCGTGCTCTCCACGCAACGCACGTTCGTCAGTGCCACAGCGTCCTCCAGTGACACAACTCGGGGAATCCCCGCCAGTTGTCTCCGACCCGTGTCGCCTGCTCCCTGTGTATCTGCGAGAGACGGGACTCTGGGTGGGCCGGGTGCCATGAACAGGAGGAAGGGAAGAACCACCACTGCCAACGTGCTTCTTGCCTTGACTCGGAGTGTCGCCGTAGTGACTAGTGTCAGCACATCGATTGTTTGAGACTGACGCACCTTCGTCATTCACGACAGTCATGTTCTGAACATGTGTCTTGTCAGCCTTCGATTTCACACGTATCACAGCACTGCAGTCCTCCCCACTTCCTACCACCTGGGCATATGTTCGAGGGTCCGGCAATTGAGGGCCAATGACCATCTTACCTTTCTTAAAGAATGCTCTTTTTCCCTCCCTTCTAGTTTGTGCGACTAAAAATTTTGGGCCTGCGCTTTAGTGAGATCATTAGCCAATCTAACCCCCTTATCCTGCAGTTGTTGCCTGGTGTTCCTGTTCGTAATCACTGATATTTTGTCCCTCCATCTTCTAAATTTCACAATTATCGGCCTAAGCTGACCTTCACGTACATAGCCTATTCGGTGAGCTCGTTCAATATCCTTCTCTGTCCAACGCCTCTGATCATTGGTACTATTAAGAACCTCCACCACTGCACTGGCACATGTGTCGAACGTCTCAACTGGCTGCTTTTGGGAAATCCCGAAGAAGCGAAGATTATCTCTGCGAGAGAAGTCTTCTAGTCTGTTCGTGTCTATTTTTTTTTAGTTTCTCAACCTCTTCCTTGATATTATCTCTGCGAGAGAAGTCTTCTAGTCTGTTCGTGTCTATTTTTTTTTTTTTTTTTTTAAGTTTCCTCTAACCTTCTTGATTTCCTTAATACTTCAGTCAACTGGCGTTTTCTTCTTTTCTGCCCATATGACTCAACAAAAAGTGCTGTATGTCTGTCGTAACTGATCATAAGTCTGTCAATCATTCCTGAGTAATGTTGTTTGTTGCTGAAACTGTTACTGAATGCAAGGTCTGCATAAGTCTGTCAATCATTCCTGAGTAATGTTGTTTGTTGCTGAAACTGTTACTGGATGCAAGGTCTGCATAACGGCTGGGCTATAAGCAACATTATCTTATATTATCTTAAGGTCTGCATAAGTCTGTCAATCATTCCTCAGTAATGTTGTTTGTTGCTGAAACTGTTGTTGAATGGTCTGCTTAGGTCTGTCAGTCAAGTCTTGCTGTCCTGCCACAGTGTTCGTCGCTGTAATTTCTTCTTCCGAGTGTGAGTGTACCTGTCCGTCAGGGCTGGGGCCAGGGTTTTGTCTCCACGTCGCCACTGAGGAGCAGCTTTCTCAGCAAAAACACGGCGTGCGCAGCAGAAAAGGCAACGACAAGCACTTGCACGTGCGTGTCCAACTGACACACACATACAGGTGTTGGCACACATCACATCTACAGCACATGACACAGTTCCTTTTTGGTTTATCTTTTCTTTCAACAGTTCACTTCCTGTTCAGAGCACTTTGTACACATTTCTACAAAAACTGTCAATCAGAGCTGTGATAACACAGCACAGTATAAATGCAACAAAGACATCGACCGAGGTTACCTGCCATTCACTGTTTGTGTCCCTGTTTTCCTGTTCAAAAACATCGACATTATTACGGATAACCTTTGACCTGGTGTTCAGTCTGCCGCAAAAGATGCCGATAGCGGCCCTCCACGTCAACAAGTCTACCATTGTCACACACTTTCAACGACACTGTCTACTTACTGAATGATTATGATGTATAACAGTTTAAAACAATTCAAAACAACACTATACAAAGCAACATTTCTTGCATCGGTAAACACAAGCTGATGTCCATTAACCGTCATGCCCCCCGAGAGAGAGAGAGAGAGAGAGAGAGAGAGAGAGAGAGAGAGAGAGAGAGAGAACGAAATTTTATTTTACCATGGTAATGGGATTAGCAATACAAATGCTTTTTCCACCCGACCCTGGGGAAAAAGGAAAGAAAAATTAAAGATCAAATTAATGCAAATACATAGAAAAGGAACAAACAATGACAAGATCTTGCACAGGTCAATGCAAATTAGCTATTGTCCGCACCATTGACAAACGAACGCAATAGAAAACGTGTGGACATAGCGTACAAGGAGTAGGAAAGGGGGAGGGAAGGGAAATGGGAGGTTGGGGGTGAATGGTAAAGGTAGCATACAATATATCTCAAAAGGATATTAACTTGGGGAAAAAAAGTACACACACACACACACACACACACACACACACACACACACACACGTACAGAGGCTCACACACACACACACACCACACACACACACACACCACACGGGCAGACAAACACACGGACATACAAACGCACGCACGCGCGCAGCACACACACACACACACACACACACAGAGGCAGACAACCCCCCCCCCCCCCCCACACACACACAGACAGAGGCAGACACAAGGCACACACACACACACACACACACACACACATGGGCACACACACACATATGGCAGACACACACACACACACACACACACACACACACGCATGCACATACATACATTATATATTGGTATGTGCTCAGACGTACGCGTATGTTTATGTCAGTGTCGTTAGACCTAGTCTATTTGTGAACAGGTCTATCATATTAGTGCTTCTTTCTCCTTCCCAATTCGTTCACCCATTCACCCACCCTCTCACCCATATCCTGTGCATACATGCATACACACATGTAATTTTGTGTGTGCACACTTAAGCATTTTTGCATTTGTGTTACTGTGTGTACACAAAAGCTTATTTCATATATTCAGATCTAAATCAGAAAAGGTAGTCTTTAACGAAACTTTCATTTGCTAAGAAACAGACATGGTCTATGCGTGTATAAATCTACTAATTCCCATGTTGAACATAACTATACCTTGCTTGGTCTTTCGGAAATCTGTAAAAAGATTTTTGTCTACAGCCTTTTTTTCCATATCGAATTCGTGCAGTTTATTGCTGCACAATGATGTCCGCCGTTCTTTATTTTCGTTGCCATGCTGTTTGACCACCCAAGTCTAAGGGACACTACTCTGTCAAAATCATCACGATTTGTCTTTACTGACGGGTCTGTGTAGCCTCCTTAGTCTTCAAATCTTTCAAATCAATAGCCACGTCGTCTCCATAGACTTTAAGTGACTCGGGTGTGCGCATCCAAAAAAAAAAAAAAAAAAGTCCTACTTTGTTTAAAAAGACAGCATTCATACCACCCCCCCCCCCCCTCCACCAACTTACCTACCAACTAGCCTAAAAATAAAAATAAAAAAAATAAAAAAAAAAAACACCACGTAAGTGTGGAGCTGCAGGAAGGCTACCCACGTTCACCTTTTCAAGAGGGGTTACCCCCTCCCTATCCTGCCCCAGAACAGCATTAGGCTAGTCCAGGCCCACCAACCATTCGCACACACTTCCACACGACAACGCATACAATGGCTGTATTTTTAAAATAAAGTTTGCTGAGCTCCCTCCTGAAATGTGCCAGAGAGGGGGCCTCGGCTGCAGCTGCCGGTAGAGAGTTCCAAACTGGAATGGTGCGGTGAAAGAAACTATATGTCTGTGACATCCACTGCCCCGACGTGCAGCTTGAATTATTTCCCTTGAGAATTTCACTTCAAGCGCCGGTGATATTTTTCTCTGATGATTGCAAGATGAATTACATCTAAAAAAAGAAATCTGAATGACACTTGGCAAGATTCTGTTCTAAATTGTACAGCTGTCTTCTTTTTTTTTTCGGAGGGAAAAAAACGTAAGAGCCGTTTTTCATGAACCGAATTGCATTGTGCGAGACACAATAATCAAGATAAGCGGAATATAATCCATTGAACGGTGGGACTAATCAAAGGACGTAGGCTACAAGGTGAGTTTTAGCTTTACGCGTCAAGTGTTTAGATTTAATGAAGGCTGTTAGTCCATGGTAGTTATTCGATGCCTGTACAGACGCGGCTTGGCACCATTATCGTTATGTGGTTTAGATCTAGAAGATCTTAAAGGGGTTCTCACCCATTTTTACAAACCTATTTTGACCAAATACACGGTTTGGGTATGTGGTCGTATTGCGAAACCCAGCCCCGAATCAGCCGCCTGTGCTCTCATCTTGCAGTGAGAGCAGCATTTCCTGCCGATTAGGACAGCGAGAGGCTAAAACAGGAAGAGAGCCTCGATTTCGATAAAAGGGGGGTTTCCCGATTGATGACGTCGAAAAGCCAAGTCGCTCTTCGTGTCCGGCTGAAGTGAGATGGGGCGAATGTGTGCTGTGCCTGGCTGCAGAATTTCATCAGGAAATAAGCAAAGAGTAAGCGTTCATGCTTTTCCAGGTGCTTCCAGCCAGTTTAGGCGATTGTGGATAAGTTTTGTCACCACAACGAGGAAAGATTTTGTTCTTTGGGACAGTTATCATGGCATTTGCTGCCGTCACTTTGATTCTTTTGAAGAGCAGTTTCCAAGACCAACACACCTGGAAGGTAAAGGTGGAAGCTGGAATTCGGGTCCGAAGACAGCTGAAAGAGGATGCTGTGCCAACTATTATAACAGAAAAAGGTATTAAAGCACTCTCTGTTCATTCGCCAGCTGCAAGTGCAAGCCTCAAACGCAACAGTGACACGGATTCTGTCAGGAGCAAGAGAGCCAAACTCAGAGACGTAAAGAAGGTAAGGTTTGTGGAATGAGTGGCTGATCTTTTTGAGTTTCATTCCATTCTCAGTGCATGGTTGGTTGTAAAGATAGTTGTTGGTTTTTGTAGAGTATTGGCATCAAACTGAAACATACATAGTTACTTTCAGTCACACATGCCAGAGTCATAATGGCAGTCAGTCTGTCACACTGCCTGCTGTCACTGAAACTGTTGCATGTTTGTGATTGATTTTTTCCCCTGCTGTTACTGTTTCCAACAAAACTGAAGTTACGATTCTTATTAACAAGAAAGTGTCCATGTCCACAAATAACAATTGTTGGACTCCAGTGAATAACAGTTTGGGTTTTCATTTTTCAGGACATTGCTGAACATCAGGCACCCCTGCAAGTTCAAGTTTCCGCCCAGCAACCATATGCTTTAGTAAGTGAATTATTCATCAGTATTTGGATACAGGATGGTGACTTAGTGTGCATTTTAAGATATATGCAGGTGTGGTATGTATGTATGCTATAAACTGCCCTGGTGAGTAAGAGAATAATGAACTTAGATCTGCAGCTTAGATCTGATGTACGGCACGTCACGCATCATTTTTTTTTAAATAACAGCCAGAATCTTTGACTGCAATATGTTGTAAAAGACCCCTCAGACTCTAATTGTCATTGTGGGACTTCAGAATTTAAGTGGAGAGAGTGAGATTGAAAATGAGGAATGTAAAAAAAAAAATTTAAAAAAAAAAGGGGGGGGGGGGGGGGGCGGACTGAAAGTGAACAGCTATTGAAAAGATTTCTACAGCAGGGAAGAGAATTAGTGTGATGATGCAGTAGCTGACAAAACTCCTGTTCAAAGGAAAAGGCATTGTCTGATAGATCTAAACAACCGAAGGAAAATGTGGTTTATCACATAATCATTTAAAAGTCATTTACATACTATGGTAGTGTGTGTGTGTGTGTGTGTGTGTGTGTGTGTGTGTGTGTGTGTGTGTGTGAAAACAGATGTATGCATGTGCATGTGTATATCATGTACTATCTGTGTCGTGCGTATGTGTGTACATGTACATAATATGGTCAACCTGTAAAATGTCTACCTGAGGGTGAAAACACCCTCATAAAACTGCAAACACGGAGGCCACGGTCAGCGTAGTGGATAAGGCGCTGGACTCATGACCGAAATGTCGGTGGTTCGACCCCGGGTTGGTCTTGGAAATTTTCATGTGGAACTTTTCTTGTTAAAATGACCATAGTTTACCCCCGATATCCACTCTGGCCCGCTGGTGTCAGGTTAAGACGATCCAGCCGTCTGCATATCCTTAATCTGGGTGTGGACGTTAAACAAAACTCAGACAAACAAACTGCAAACATAGAGTGAAGAAACCCTTTAAAATATTAATCAAATTGGGAACCCTGATTATTATCTCAAGTAAAATGTGGGAGCATCTGCATTGTCGCCTCGAGGTGTTGGCATTTATACGTCACTTGCGGAATCCCCGACTCTCGTCTCTTTCCGTACTGTGCTCGGCAATCTCCGTGGCGAGTCACGATTTGGCTACTTGCACGACCCGAAACACGGATAGCGGTGAGTTCCAGAAGAAAAGTAACATGCACATCGAAACACGCTCGATCATACTTTTGAACAACCCAAACATGCTATTTATGGGTGAGGACCCCTTTAAGTCTAGACTGAATCAGCCATTCTTGACAATTCACACCGCAACCACGGTCACAGTGCTTGGAGATGATTTGCTCTAGGACACGGCAGACCTATTTAATGTGACGTTTCGTAAACTTTAAAGTTACACTTGAACACTTGATAATATATATATATATATATATATATATATATATATATATATATATATATATATTATCTACCACTGCAGATATGAAAGCTTATCTCCCCCTATCTTTTCAATCTAAGACATAAGAACAAGTTTTGTTTACAATTCAGTATTTCTTGCAGGCATTGCAAAACCAAGCTGCTCTGAAAATTGCTGGAATGGTGCTCAGTTACTTACCCTTGGAATTTATTAGTTTATTATAGTTCAGTCCCTTGCGGATTCATTCCACAGCATTTTGTGTTTTAAGATGTTATCTTTTTTTTGTTTTTTCTACTTTTCACAAGAAAATGTAGCTTATTTCGTTGTTTCATAACTTTCTTGCTTCTAGGTTGGACCTGTGGTGAGTTTTTCGAAAATTCAACAAACATACTATGGTATTGCGCACCAACCTTTTTCTGGGATAGCATCCTGCTTAAAACCTAAAAGGCAGAGGAGTTAAGTTAGGACTTTCCAAGGTTACTGAGGAGAAACAATCAGGTTTTAAAATACTGCTGTTTGAATAGAAATTATGATATGTTAGTGAGTTGTCTCCCCTTTGGAGAATGTCTCCCCTGGGACTATAAGCTTGCCGAAGGCTCATTTTGAGAAGCATCTTATTATTCCCCATTCACCCACTCTAGTACTGTACTTAGTCAGAAATATCCACCACTGCAGATATGAAAGCTTATCTCCCCCTATTTTTTCAATCAAAGACATAAGAGCACATATGTGCCAACCCAATTTTCCTCATTTTACAACTTCCCGTATTGAAAAGTATCTTTTTCCCATATTCCGAGCCCCAAAACCGTATACATTACGGAAAACCTAAAAACATATAAACAAAAATTGCGGTGAATACAATGTAATACTCAGTATCAGGCAGAACTTCTTGAAACAAATGGCAGTTTATGAATAACAATAACACTTACCCATCCAACAGAACCTCCTCTTCCATTCCAGCAGAATGCATCACTTGAGACAGTTTGTAGATCAAATCACACACCCTGTAGTGAAACACTGACAATGATGCAGAATGAAAACTGTTTATAAACTCATTGTTTACACACTCTTCCACTCCTACCAACATCATTAGTCCATAGAAGTCAGGAGTACATCATTACTAACTGTGACCCCAAAAGTTTCTATTCCCAGGCATACCAATTTCCCAAGAACACACAGCTATTGTTCTGTTCAACACTGTCACTTGCAAATGACAGTTACTGATGTTCATCGTTGTACTGCTTGGTGGCAGACTTTGCTGCCTGCAACAAGGGGGCTGAAGAGTTGATCTCAAAACATGACCGATCATCTACTTAGTTCGTTCCCGTTTCAGTGTTTTTTAGAGTCTGTGTCGTCTGCTATGAAAATTTGTTCACCTTGCAATTTGCCTTAGTGATTTAAGATTTGCCCTATAAATCAGTTTTACCCGTATTGAAACTTGTATACGGCCGTACAGACCCGAAATCGTAGGTTTCCCGTACAACAATACGGGAAAACCGTATAGGTTGACACCTATGAGAGCAAGTTTTCTTTATAATTCAATATAATTTTCTTGCTGTCATTGTAACACCGAGCTGCTCTGAAAATTGCTGGAATGGTGCTCAGTTACTTATCCTTGGAATTTATTAGTTTATTATATATATATATATATATATATATATATATATATATATATATGTGTGTGTGTGTGTGTGTGTGTGTGCATACCTGTGTATGTATTGTGTCCGTACATTTTCAAAAGGAGGTAGGAATGTACTCGTGAGGAAAAGATCGGGAAAATTTATGCGGTATTCCAATTGGTCACTTTCATTAAGTTCATCGATAGCAGTAATGTACTTGTTATAGTAAACCAAACATCAACAAGGTACGAGGAATTAATGTCTCAAACATAATAATGATAGTTATGACCGTTATTACTATATATTAGTGGTGATGGTGATATTCGTACGTAAGAAGTGTCATAATAACGATGAAATAAGGGGCCTATAGATACATGCTTAGAGCATACATCTGTAGAGCTGATGTTTGTGCATGGATTGCCCTTTATATCAGATTTTTATGGTTTGAAAACTCTCTGCTCACCCAGTAGGAAATGGGTACCTGGGTCAGCCCAGGGCTGGTTAAGGGGGGCGGTAGGAGAAGTAAGGGAACCACCTACCACACGACAGTGTCCTAAACAGGTTGAGCCTTAAAGTCAAACAATTCACCACCCCTACGGTCCTTTGGAATTAAGGGGCTGCTTTACTCTTTCAGTAATAAATGGTATAACATCAAGATCAAAGTTATTAGCATGACTGAAACATTAAGTTCTTATTTTAAGGAATAGAAAGCAAGAGGCAAAAGTGACTTGTCACAGTGTTTGCGCTCCAGGCATATTGATAGAAAAACTTAGTTTAAAACAATTAACTGATTGTGCCTAATGTGCCTGTAACTAATATAGGAATAAATCAGAATTTCATAATTTTGGGAGAGAAAAGAGAATATTAGTTTTGTTGCCTTTGGTTTTTCTTTTCAATTTGTCGTTAATTTGTAAACCTAAGAATTATTAATAGATGTTAACAGAACTGTCATTCGTGAAGAGGGATAACAGCAACTTTCTTGGTCTGAGCCAAAATGATGTAGATCACATAACACTTTCTTTTTCTTAGGCGGACAATCTGGAGATCTGGATTTATAGAGGGAGGTGTTCAGAGCAGCACTTTCTCCAAGACTTTCTGGCTGCACTTTAGTGAGTGACTTCTGTTTCAAATGTAAGACACAGACAGAAATGAGAGATGTAAGACACAGACAGAAATGAGAGAGGAGATACAGTTGTGCAAATGGATCACTCAGAATTTGAGATAAGCACGAAGATGTTAGTACAGGAGCAGGACTTTTCAGCCAAGTCCAGATACACTTTCGGCGGGTTTCATGACCCACTGGATTCTGATGACAGTGAAGATGACTGTGCTCTGGCCCTCTCAAGTAAGATGCTATAGGTGACAAAGGCCACGATTCTGTCACAGCTGGAACAAGCCGGACCTAACTCTTCTGATTTATTACAGACATACACGCTCGCATATATATACAGTAAAGATGTGACGTAGGAAATGAAAAGGCATGATTTTAGTTTCAAACGCTTGGCATATTATACTATTTTTTGTTTGCAACAAGGAATTCCTGTTTACAGAAATGTCTAGCCTGACATTTGATACTGATTTGTTGTTGCTTTGCTTGGTAGTTGACAATGGCTTCATATTTCCTTGTTTGCTGTGTCCCACTCAGAGTCCTGGTTTATGCAGTTTGTGGGTTTCATCTGGCTTAATTATTTGGGTTTATTAGGAAGTGCACTCTCACACTTAAATTCCATTTTTTTTTTGTCATATAGAGTTTGTTTCTCATTTAATTGGATATCATTTGCACTATCAATGGTAAATCTGGATTTAGATGTGTTTTTAAATTGTTCACGATTTATCCACAATGTATGCATAATTGTGGTTATTAAATTGGAATTGAAAGAGTGCGAACTGAATTTATCTCAGTTTGTTCATACAATTAGTTTTGAATGTGTGAGCAATTCTGTATAGGTGTACAGGTGATCAAATATATGTGATAACACTAAACAAGTGGCAAAACGTGTTGGTTTGTACATGCTACGTTGTTGCCCACTCCCCTTTGCTCCAGAATGAATGCTTTAAATTTCAGCATGCTGTAGAATTCTGAGGAAGGTACATCTTGGGCTTTAAAAAGCTGTATATGCTTTCCGGTTTTTGTTTCATCACCCTCCCCAATGGGCTGGGTCATGCATGCATTCTCTCTCTGTCACTAGGTAAAGATTTTTTTTTTTTTTAATTAGCTTTTAGTTGCAAAGCGAGAGGACTGCAGGCGGAAATCTAAACAAATCTTAAATAAATGTTAGCGAACCGCCCAGAGAACGTGGACAAACGAGTCACAAGACGAAACACAACGCGTTTCGACCTCTTAGGTCTTCATCAGGTGAGACATAAACGAATAAAACAACGAAAATTCACTTAGCTTTGATCGCTTCAGATCACTTCACAGGGTTCAGCGCAAGTTCTTCCTTGTGTTGTGTTTCGTCTTGTGACTCGTTTGTCCACGTTCTCTGGGCGGTTCGCTAACATTTATTTAAGATTTATTAGCTTTTAAGTAAGTGCGTTTGTCATGCTTTTTCCCTAAACTGATAGCATTTCCTTTTCGAGTGACTGTATTATCAGTAGCTGCAAGAAACTGACAGCCTAACAAAACAATGCAAACCGACAGGGAGTTCAGATTATTCCACCATGATCAGTTTGACGGCGATTTGGCAGAAGGATGTGTCGGACAAATGGTATACTATTTGTACGTTTTTTCTCCGCCATTTGTCCATGTTAACTGGCTGAGTTCTTTCCAAGAGCTTTTAGAATTTATTGTTACTTATTTGACAACTTGGGCAGTGATTGTATAAGTGATTGCTCGTTTATTTTCGTTATCCTGAGTGTATTGTATCTTGCCTGAAGAAGACCTAAGAGGTCGAAACGCGTCGTGTTTTGTCTTGTGACTCGTTTGTCCACGTTCTCTGGGCGGTTCGCTATATATTGATTACATTTAAAATTTGTTTAGATTTCCGCCTGCAGTCGCCTCACTTTGCAACTAGATCTAATTTTGAGTGTCAGTAATCATTGAGAACACACACATTATTGTATGTTCTTGGGGGGGGGGGGGGGGGGGGGGGGGGTCAACTGTTGTGCGTTCAATGTTTATTTTCACTTTCACTTGTATGAATGAGAATGCATTCATTGGTCCAAATCTCTAGAACCTGATTGGTTGATAGAGTGTAAAGACTGTATTATGATTGGTTCAAGCAAGTCATTCTGACTGGTTAATAAAGAAGTAAGCTTTCGTTGAAGACAAAAATGATGACTGGCCTCAACAGTGTTTCTCTTGAAAGAATGGATAATTAGGTTGTGTTATAAACGTAGTGCATGTCGCCCACAGTAATGCATAGATCACTACCAAACAACAATACATCAACATTACAATGAGTACTTATTTTATTTAAATTCATTTTCACCATTGTTTGAACTTGCCTGTAGTTTATATTATCGTCTCTTGTTTTACTTGAGATATTCCTTCTGTTCCGAGTGACTCAATTCCAAGTTTTACGTCATTAAGTGTTTCGTAATTTCTGGGAAAGACGTCATCGAGGGGGTTCATGTTTTATCGGAGGTTTTGGATGGCTGTGCCTTGACTTGACTTGACTGGATCGACGATTTAGACCTCTCCCGAGGCCTGTTCGCGTTCTAAAAAAAAACTGTTACTGGCTTGGTTGCATGCGTGGCGAACGCGGGTGAACCAAATCAGTTGTTCTGGAAAGACGGGTTGTGCAGACCAGGTAGGTCCCTCCAATGTTTATCTAGATCTAGACGGCTCTTGAAGGCGTTGACAGATGGTGCCAGGACCACCGAGTCTGGGAGACTGTTCCACTGTGTCACCACTCTGATTGAAAAGTAGTTCCCTCTGACATCAAGGCGAAAGCGTTTTTTTCTGGAGCTTCATGGCGTTGCCTCTGAGGTTTCTACGTAGTGACGGCTGGAATGCTGGGCTCTGTACATCGTAGTGACCGTGGAGGTATTTAAATACCTCTATCATGTCCCCTCTCAGCTTCCGGTGTTCCAAACTTGGTAGCCCCAACAATCTCAGTCTCTCAGGGTAAAGCTTCTCTTTCAGTGAGCTTAGGAGTTTTGTTGCTCGCCTCTGAACATCTTCAATGTCGCTGCATAGCCTTTTATGAAACGGTTGCCAGACACAGTGGCCATATTCCAATAATGGTCGGACGAGGCTTTTGTACAGCTGAATGAACGTTGTCTCAGTCAGAAAATCAAAGATCGCCTTGCTTTAGCTGTCGACTGTGCAACATGCTCTTTAAAACTCAGTTTGTCTTCAATGAGCACTCCAGGTCCTTTTCGCTTACCGTCTCTTTCAGTGTCACCCTTGTACTGTTTCCCTCTTCATTTTTGCCCGTCATGTAGTATGTTGCCTCTGACTCTCCCCCCCCCCCCCCCCACCACCCCCACCCCCCAGTTTCATTACGCTGCATTTCTGCGGATGGAACTTGAGCAGCCATGTGTCAGACCAGTGCTGAAGTAGGTCAAGATGGCATCCTGAAGATCTTTTGGTCCGTCTCTGTGTCACTTCTGTTGAACACTTTGGTGTCATCTGCAAACATTTTCATAGTGCTCTTTACTCTGACTGGGAGGTCGTTGATGAAGATAACGAACAAGATCGGCCCAAGCACACTCCCCTGGGGGATGCCACTGCTCACACTGGCTTCCTGTGACTGCGTGCCATTCACAATAACACGCTGCTTCCTGTTGGCCAGAAAGTCCTTGATCCAACCCAGCACTTTCCCCATGATACCATGGGCTGCAACCTTTAACAGGAGTCTACGGTGGGGACACTGTGTCGAATGCCTTCTGGAAGTCGGTGTATACCACATCCACGCTGCCGCCATCGTCTACAGTGTTGGTCCAGATATCCATCACTTCCAGCAGTTGGGTAATGCAGGATCGTCCAGGTACAAAGCTGTGTTGTTCTTCAGCGATCAAGGAGTTCTTCAGCAGGTGTTCCATGACGTGATCGCGCACGATCTTCTCCATGACTTTGCAGGTTATGCACGTTAAACTAACAGGTCTGTAGTTGCTGGGCACCATTCTGCTCCCCTTCTTGAATATGGGTGTAACGTAGGCTTTCCTCCAGTCCTCTGGGATACTTCCATTGTCCAGTGTCAGTCTGAAGAGATGGGCCAGAGGCTTTGCCAACTGGTCAGCTGCTTTGGCGAGTACCAATGGTGGCAATCCATCGGGCCCTGCTGCTTTGCCTGTATGTAGGTTGGTCAGGTGCTTTCGTACAACCTCCTCAGTGACTTCAAAATCTTCCAAAGCTTCTGTGAAACTGTAGTCTGGTGGGTCTGGGAGCGGGCCTGTGTGTTAGGAAGTGGGGACGTTGTTTTATTCAATCTTGTTCAGTATTTTGGTTTGTTTGTTTGGCACCTTAGTGCAGTTCAAGTATCTGCGTCTCCGTTTTAAGTAATCTCTACACAGATCTTTGTTTCTTCATTTATTTATTACTTTACTTTACTTTAGTAGTACAGCTGTAGTCAGGCTAGTCTCCTATCAGCCGGTCGCTGCAGTCAGTGCTTGTCCCTTCTTCTTCATTGTTTGCATACTCAGCTATTAACAGGTTGGTGCACACGGGTTTGGGCGCTTGAAACCAGTCGGAGTCCAAGGTAAACTTATAATCTGCCCATACTTTGTCAATCCTGGTCTTGAAAACGTTGAGTGAGGGCGCAGACACCACTCGTTCAGGCAGAGAGTTCCAGGCATTCACTACACGGACACTGAAAAAATTCTGGCGGACTGCCATTCTAACTGAGGGTTTTTTCAATTTAAGACTGTGGCCTCGAGTGTGTGAGTGGAGGTCGCACGGAAGGATGCCCCCTGTTACAGTATAGATTCCAGTCAGGTACTTTTAACACTCAATCATGTCGCCTCTAGCCCTCCGAAAGTACAATGAAGGCAGATCTAGTCTTCTGAGACGTTCAAGTGTTGGAGCTCTGGGATGAGTCTGGTTGCCCTACGCTGAACTCTTTCTAGCTGCTCCTCATCACCTTTGAGATGAGGGTGTCAGACTACATTCCCGTACTCTAGGTGAGGACGAATGATGGACTTGTACAGGGTGGGGAGTGACACAATGTCGAGAGCTGTAAAACCTCTCCGGATGAGTGCAAGGAGTTTGCTTTCTCAACCTGATTGCTGACATGCTTGCTAAACCTCGGATCGCTATCAATACTTACACCTAGGTCTTTTTTCTAGCGACACAGTTTCTAGAGTGATACGTTCGCCATTTGATGTCATCTTGTACTCAGCATATTTATTACCAGTGTTCACCAATTATTATTCTTAATCAGTCATTCAACTTTATTTCAAAAACCTTTGCAACTACATCTAGCGAGAGTGTGTAAAATATGTGATCAGTTTTCTTCTGTAAGATTCTGAGCTTCAGAGGCACTTACGCTCAGTCGGAAGAGAGTTCACGAGAAGAGAACCAGATATCAAAGATGTGTTGTAAATGGGTCAATTCTTGGTATGGGAACGTGGAGGAAGAGAGGGGCAGGGGGGAGAAGGGAGGTGATGAGCATGAGATGAGATTGGGAAGGAAAGGGGGGTGGAGGGGGGTGGGTAGGTGTGTTGATGATGATTCTGATGTACAGTCCCTCCCACTGTTTGTCTGTTACAGATCGGCAGTTAACGATTGGAGTTCTCTCGATCAGCGGTGATAAACCATGGACGGAAAAAGGATTGCTGCACTGGCCGCGTTAACACTCCTGGCTGTCGTAGTCTCCGCCACCGGTGAGTTGGGTCGTAGTGTGGAGCTGTGCGGTGTGGTGGGGTGTTGCGTCGTGTGCAGTGTAGAAGTGGAGTAGTGTCAAGTAATGTGGCGTTGGACTGTGCGGTGGAGTGAGATGTTTGTGTATGTAGTGTTCCGTGGACTAATTTCGTGTAATGCCATGTCATTTGCTGTGGTGAAGTGTGGTGTGGTGTGATGTGGTGTAGTGTAGTGCTTTCTGGTGTTGTGTAATGTAGCGTTGTGTGGTGTAATGCAGTGTAACATCACATATCGTAATGTATTGTGATATGACAAGCTTCTCTAGCTCTCCATGATAAACTTCTGTCCAGGAAACCGGACCTGCTTTAGCCAAGGAGAGAATATAGCTACAGTGCCGCGCTACTGCATATTTCCCAACTCCCTCCCCACCCAATCACTATTTGCCTTTGTCTACCTTTCAAGCTTTTGTAGATCTCCCTCCCCACCCAATCACTATTTGCCTTTGTTTACCTTTCAAGCTTTTGTTGTGTTAGAGTTATTTTACCAAGGACAACTCTGATTTCCAGATGCTTACGAAGGCCAGGTCTCTGCACCGTGATGTTGTTAGAGTTGTTGTTGTTGTGTGTGTGTGTGTTTGTTTCAGAACAACTTTCATGTTCATACGATCGTGTCCACTCCCCCCACATAAATGACTAGGTTGGCTGTCTGTGAACACGTCCTTTGCAATTGAAAATATGAGTGGCAGTTTAAATGTCCAAGGCGCAGTTGAAAGTGTCCGAGGCAGTTGAAGGCAGTGTAGGAAAGAGAGCTGACAATGTCGTAGGTAGTTTAAAGAGTATTTAGCAGTTGAAAGTGTCCCTGGCGTTTGAAAGTGACCAGAAGAGTTGAAAGTGTCCGGTGCAAGTACAGTGTCGAGGCAATGGAAAATCTCCAGGGCAGTTCACAGTGTGTAGGGCAGTGGCTGAACACACACAATTAATGCGCCAAGCCCTTGCTTACGGTGTCGAGTATTCATAGACTGGCGAAATCAGATTGTTTTGAGAATTTGTATCGCGCTCTGAAAGTTGATTCTCCTCATTTTCGTTCATATGGCCATCAAGGTACAAGCCAGATGGTTCCAAGCACACGGATTACAATCAAAGGAATGGGACTGTTTGGGCGCTTGGAGCTGGCGCGAAGATAGGGTCACGGGTGAGTGCAAAGGCCTGAAATGTGCGTCAGCTAAGGGGGAGGTCATGTATTTGAAGATTGTTCGTGGTTTCATCGTTGAAGATCCCCACCCCCACCCCCGACCAAGGGAAATAATTGGTGTGGAGTTGTTCTTTTGATCAATGATCAGTTTAACATTAAATACTGGCTGAAATTTACCGTAGAATTGAAAACGCTTACATGGGTTATACAGTGCACTTGATCACAACAAAAAACACCAGTTGTTCTCTGCCAAATTTTCGTCTTTTATTGACTTCTTCAGGACTGTCACCTTGGAACACCTAGTAGTCCTCCTTTGACGTCTGTCTTGTCTACCAGAGTTTCAGCACGGCAGCCTTCCGTTTCTCTGGTCCCTTCATTTTTTATTGTCATTGTCTATACGTATTTATTGGTCTCTCGTTTATGTCGTCAAACCTGGAAAATTTTTGTTCTGTTTCTTCCTTTCTCTCTCTCTTTCTTCCTTTCTCTGTTTTCTCTCTCTCTCTCTCTCTCTCTCTCTCTCTCTCTCTCTCTCTCTTTTCATTCTTTCAAACACACACACACACACACACACACACACACACACACACACACACACACACACACACACACAGTTTGTCCGAGTGGCAGCAGGGGAAGAATCGTGGACACCACCTGAGCTCTAGTCCCATACATTTTGGCCGTCAGGGTAATTTGTTTTCAGTTTGTGGCGCCACAATCGTTCCCTGACTTTGCGTTTGCACGCATTCTTGGAGTGGCACTGTTCTATTGCAATAACCCTCATGTCCGCCATGGAGTGGTTGTTGGCTTGGAAGTGTTTGGCTACCAGAGTTTCAGCACGGCAGCCTTCCGTTTCTCTGGTCCCTTCATTTTTTATGCTTGACCTGTGGCCACAAAAGCGTTTCTTTAGTGGCTGTCCTGTCTCCCCAACGTACTGCGTGTCCCCACAGCGTGCACAATTGATGAGGTACACCACATCACTGCTGGTGCACGTCAGTCTATGGCGTACCTGGAACACACTGACCGGTGCAGACACTGGTGAACTGTGTGGTCTCTTGCAGATGTTCAGCGCAGAGGATACAGCTCTTTGACTGGCACCTGTAGCAGCCTGCAGGCCCTGGGGACACTGCCACCTGCACAGGGGGAGGCTGGGAGGGCATGAGCAGACTGCGCAGGTTTCTGCACTTCCGTTCTCCTACCTTGGGGGATGGCCTTTCTCATCCTTCTGCTGGTATGGAACGTGGGCAGGAGCTCCCGTAGCCACTGAGCAATGGGAGGGTGGGCGGGGTTGTGTGTAATTATGAAGGGGATGCGTCCTGTGGAGTTGGTCCTGTTCCTGTACGTGAGGGTCTGCTGCCTTGGTATTGCTGCCGCCCGATCAATGGCTTTTTGCACCAGGCCAGAGGGGTAGTCCCGCTTCACGAGACGGTCCTTCAGTTCCACACAACGCTTGAAGAATACTTCCTCCTCTGAGCATAGTCTCCTCAGGCGGAGGCTCTGTCCGAAGGGAATGCCATGGACGCAGTGGCGTGGATGGCATGAGTTGAAGGGGAGGTACATGTTGGCGTCCGTTTCTTTGATGTGCACATCCGTGGTCAGTTTCCCATTGGTGATGCTTATCTCCGCATCCAGGTAGGGCACCCTGGACCTGCCGTAGTTTGAAGTGAACTTCACACTGTGATGCTGCTGGTTGAGCCATGCTAGCAAGTCTTTAAGGCAGTCCTCCCCCTGAAGCCACAGCATCAGCACATCATCGATATAGCGTCTCCAGTTATGGGTTATATAGTGTTTAGTGCAAAATCCTAATTGTGGCGTGTGGCCAGTGACAAAGGTAGTCAGAAGTGTCCAAGACACTGTCACACTTGAAAGTGTCCAAGGCTGTTGAAAGGTTCAGGACAGTTAAAAGGTTCAAGACAGTTAAAAGTGTAGGGCATTTGAAAGTTTCAAGGCAGTTGAAACGCTCAAGATAATTGAAAGGTTCATAACAGTTGAAAGGTTCGTAACAGTTCAAAGGTTCATGACAGTTGAAAGGTTCATGACAGCTGACATTTCTTTCTTTGCTTTGTGGACCATGAGCCACAATAGGATAGAATCCAGCAGACGTCTCCACTTATTCCTCGAAATAAACAATGTATTAAGTGTTTAGCTTCATAAGTCATTTTTGTATTTGTGTGTTTGTTAGCTTTACAGTCACTAGTGTCGTAGTGACTGCAAAACGAATTTAGAATCAACGCAAAGAAGAACCTCAGAGTACGCTGGTGTGCTGTGCATGTAAATCAAAGCTGTCGGTATGTTATGTTGTATGCATTGAAAATCTTTTTGGTATATTTAGATTTCGTGTGACGAATCCAGATCTGCTAGCTATTTCATGTATCAAAGCATTCATCCGTCAATGTAGATTATAAGGTGAAAAGGGCAATAGTTTTCCGAATGTTCCCTCACCATCATTTACATACGTGCAGTTACGAGTGTGTGTGTACGTACATAATGTCTATGTGTGCACTGGTGCACACTTCCATGTCTGCGTGCACGTGAACACTTACAAATGCAAGTGTGAAGGTAGTACGTGTGATGACATGCATAAGACAAATTGCACCTCATGTTACTGAAATTTATTTTAAATACAAGCAAAACTAGATATACGTTGATGAATGAATAAAGAAATGAATAAAGAAATAAATATATTAGGCTGAACAGATTTTGAAAATGTATAAATAAATGAATAAAAACATTAAATAAACAAGTAAAAGAATACATTATAATCGTTAAATGGACAAATAAACACATAAATGAACGATTTTTCTCTTCAAAGGGAGCGTAAACTTACTTGTACATATGCTCATCTTTTCAGAAGCAGTGGCAATGATATGAGTCTCCTCACAAGGTAAAACCTTCAGTATGACAACAGTGAAAAACAGCCGCCTTGTGTGTGTGTTTGTTTGTGTGTGTGTGTGTGTGTGTGTGTGTGTGTGTGTGTGCAGAACTGCACTGTTTCTATGACAAGCAGCTGTGCGACAAGTGGACGGACAAGAAAGATGCCGCCCTAAGCAGCTACAAAAACCTCACGTTCTGCTGCCCTCCCGAGCTAGGTCAAGCCCTGAAGATCACCAGCAACCCGCCGGAGGTCGAGCACTGCACCTGCAAGGTTGGCACTGCCGAGAAGTACGCCAAGCTTCTCGCCGAACAGTCGAAAAGGGCCGGTGTCGGAAATTCCGCTTCGGGCCTGATGCCTTACGGTGCGTTGGCTGTAATTCTGTTGTTGATTGTCGGCGTTTCTCTGTATTGATTGACAGAATATCATACAATCTGTACTAATTCAGGGGAATTTTGTTTGGTGAATTTTCAGAGTAAATCTGTACTGATTAAGGGGAATTTTCTTTGCTGACTCTCATAGTAGAATCTGTACTGATAGAAGGGAAATCTCTTTGTTGACTGTCAGATGTTATCTGCTACTGATTGAAGGGGAATTCTATTTGCTGACTGTCACAGCATATCTGTACTGATCCTGAGGAAATCGCTGTGGTGACTGTCAAGCGTTTAATCTGTACTGATTGAGGGGAATTCTTCTCAGTTGACTGTCTACGTTGTTTCGATTAAAACGTTGGATTGTTCTGTTAATTTGTGTGTGCGTGTTCTTTTTTCTTTTTTTTCTTTTTTTTTGTGCCAGCTGGCAGTATTTTGCTTTGACTGATCATTTTCCCCATACTGACTAGCAACGTTTCTGTGATTTTCTCTAAGCTTGTTTTAATTACGAATTTTTTATGTTAATTTTTTGTATTTACTACTTGGTATAACCCCCCCCCCCCCCCCCCCCCCCCCCCCCCCCCCCCCCCCCCTCCATCTGAATGCCGTGATTTTGTTTTTGTTTGATTTAGTTTTTCTTTACAAGCAACTAGAATATGACTGGTGGAGTTGAATAGTGGTCGACGTACGAAACAAAATTGTTAACCAAATTATTTCACAAGCGATGTATATTCTCTTTGCAATTCTTTGCATTTTTTAATTTTTATCAAAAAGTTCTTTGTAGGTAGTTAACAGACCAGTTGAAGCACACAGCTCCATGACGGAACTAAAAAAAATCGAAAACACCTATAGCCCAGATACAATCAAGCGTGTCAGAATTCAAAATCATGCCAAACCTGGGATAAAAAATATGGAAAAGTGCAAAAATACTTATGTGAAGGCGTAGACCCAGAACAAGCTTCGGCTGTCTCCACTTACGTCCGCTCCTTCATTCCATTGCCAGAGTGTCGAAAAATAGCATACATCTACAATTTAAGGAGATGATTAGCATGATCACAAAAATATAAGAATCGCCAGACACATAGCCTACAACATTTGGTGGCCAACTCTCTCCTTGAGCGCCCTAAATTTAACAGAAGAACCTGACAGCCACAATCAGAAAGAAGAACACAGCATGTAGTGAGAATCTGATGGGAAATCTGAAGGAACAGATCGTGTATGATTGTACATGAATATGAAATTATCTGTCTGTCCATCTATCTGTCTATCAGTGTAACCCCCACGTCCATGATGGCTGGCTTCCAATGCCCATGTAACCCCCACTTCCACTATGGCTGCCTTCCAGTGCCCATGTAACCCCCACTTCCACTATGGCTGCCTTCCAGTGCCCATGTAACCCCCATTTTCACAACGGCTGGCTTCCAGAATCCATGTTACCCCACCCCCACCCTCAACCTTCCCCACTTCTAAAATCTCGGAATCTGTAAGCTTCATATAACTTTCAAATCTCATGTTAAGCCTCATTTCTTCAAGGGCTGGTTTCCATATAACGCCAGCTAGTCCCACTTCTACATTAGCCAGCTTCTAGGACCCCTGTAATCACCACCTCCACAAGGACCTGCTTCCACAACCCTCGCAAGCCTCGTATCTACAGTGGTTGGCTACCATGTTTCCAGTAATCCTCACATTCGAAATGACCAGTTTCACATCTGATGTGTTCATTACTTGCACGTTGATGGCAAGGCATCTTCTATATGCTATGCAGCCCCAGGTTTCACACCTGGCTTCCACAACCCACGTAACTACCACTTCTGGCTCTCGTTGTCTTTTAAAACGCCTTTAACCACAACTTTTCCCCATGGGCAGCTTCCAGAACGCCATGTAACCCCTACCTCTACATCTTGTGACTTCTGAAACTAATGTAACCCCCACTTTCACACTGGCTGCCCGGTAGAACTCTTGCTACTCTCACTTCTACGCTAGCTGGCCTGCAAAATATCCTGTACCTTGCACATCCAGATTCTAGAACCCATTTGCCCCACTTCTGCAATGGTATGGCCAGCTTCTAACCCCTGTTACCCTACCTCCACAATGGTGAATTGTTTTAGAGCCCTTGTCAGCCTCCGTCTCCACTCTGACTGGCTTCTAGAACTTTTGTTCTCCCCCTCCCTCCCTCCCCGACCCTCTTGCACCCACAATGTCCGGCTTTCTGAGCAACTGTTTCCTCATCCACAACTGGATGCCTTTTAAGATCCTTGTTTCACCTGTGTCCTCGATGAATGGAATACATGACCTTTGTTACCCTTGCATCCTCAATGGATGAAATACATGACCCTTGTTACTCCTGCATCCTGAAAGGATGAAATACATGATCCTTGTTACCCCTGCATCCTCAATGGATGGAATAGATTACCCTTGTTATCCCTGCATCCTCAATGGATAGGATACATGACCTTTGTTACCCCTGCATCCACAATGGATAGAATACATGACATTTGTTACCCCTGAATCCTCAATGGATAGAATACATGACCTTTGTTACCCCTGCATCCACAATGGATAGGATACATGACCCTTGTTACCCCTGAATCCTCAATGGATAGGATACATGACCTTGGTTACCCCTGCATCCTCAATGGATAGAATACATGACCTTGGTTACCCCTGCACCGACAATGGATAGAATACATGACCTTTGTTACCCCTTCATCCACAATGGATTGAATACATAACCTACATTTTACCTGCATCCTGAATAGATGAAATACATGACCCTTGTTACACCTGCATCCTCCATGCGTGGCATTTTGGACTCTCACTACCTCGGCGTCCATAGTGGCTGGCTTCTAGAACAGCTTTTACTCCCAGGGCAGCTAATCCGCCTTTGGGTACTTCCCTTTTTTTAAATATGATTAATGCTGCTACCATTGCTGCAGACAATGAATACTCTGTATACTTACTAAACATGAAGGAAAGCAAGAGAAAAGGTTTAAAAACATTTGCAAGCAGCGTTTGATTTTTTTTTTTCTGTTTGTCCTTTCCGTTTCTTTCCCGTGTTTTTATCATCCATGCAGTGTGTGTGTGTGTGTGTGTGTGTGTGTGTGTGTGTGTGTGTGTGTGTGTGCGTGCGTGCGTGCGTGTTTATGTGCGTGCGTGTGTGTTTATGTGCGTGCGTGTGTGTGTAAGAGAGAGAGACAGTAAAAGAGAGAGATAGAGAGAGAGAGACAGACAGACAGAGAGAGAGAGAGAGAAAACGAACGAACGAACCAGGGTAATGTGATAAGCAATACAAATGCTTTTTTTCCAACCAGCCCTGGGGCAAAAGGAAAGAAAAATTAAAGATCAAATTAATGCAATTACATAGAAAAGGAATAAACAATGACAAGATCTTGCACAGTTCAATACAAATTAGCTATTGTCCCACCATTGACAAACGAACGTAATACTAATAGAAAGCGTGTAAACATAGCGTACAGGGAGTAGGAAAGGGGGAAGGAAAAGGGCAAGGGGTAAGTTGGGGGTGAATGGTAAAGGTAGTATACAATATATCTCAAAAGAACAGTAACCAGGGAAAAAAAGAGTACACACACACACACACGCACACTGTACATATTGTAAGATAATAAACCAGGGTTGCTTGATAAAGATGAATATTTATGTAGATGCTGTTAATGTATTATGTTTTATTGTTTGAAATAATGAATTTCTGTATGCTGCCTTAAAGGAACCAATGCTAACTTTCTGTCCGATGTTTATTGGCAGAGAGTTCCAATGCGTTCCACCTGAGTAAACAAGACTAGTTTTGAGTAGATCAGTTCGGGATTTTCGGGTTAGTATATCATTGATGTATCTTGACTGATTTAACAGTTTATGTTGAAGGTGCAAAACCGTTCATAAATCTATAAACCATTATTGCTTTATTGTACTGAAGTTTATGTGTTAAAGGTAGAAAATTTAGATTGATATAGTCTTTTGGAGTTAACGAAGAAGATTTTAGAAGCATTGCTTTCAGAGCTCTCTTATGGACCCTATGTAAAGGTTTCAACGTATTATCACAAGAAGAATCGAGAAGAGTTGAGGCATAATCGATAAATGACTGAATATATGCGTGGTAAAAGTGTTTACACGCATTTAAATCTAGAAAAGTTTTAATTTTTGACAGCTGAAAGACTTTTTGTGATAGACGTTTGCTTTTACAAATAATATGAGGTGACCAAGAGATATTGTTGTCCAAGGTGATGCCCAAAACTTTGTGAGTGCTGACTTCTTCAAGCTGCTTGTCACTGATGTATGTAAAAGGCATATGAGAAGTTAATCTTTGTCTTTTTTGATGCAAAGTTATGACCATATACTTTGTTTCGTGTACATTATGGGACATATGGCCGAGTTCAGACCAGTTAACCAACTGATCAACATTCTCTTGTAATTTCATGGATAGCTGATTTAGATCAGAATGGTTAGAGTGGATAGCTGTATCATGTATCATCTGCAAAGAGTTCACATGAGCCTTTGACATGCAAAGGGAGGTCATTAATATAGAGTAAAAAAAAACAAACAAAAGGACCAAGGACAGATCCTTGTGGCACATCAAATTTTTGTGGCGCAAAAGTAGACTGTTTGTTGTTGAGGAAAACAGATTGTTGACGATTAGATAGAAACGATTTCATGAAAGAAAGGACTTGATTGGAAATGTGATAGATGTCCAATTTTTTCAGAAGTAATTTATGATCAGTAACATCAAATGCTTTTGCGAAATCAACAAAAAGAACACCAGTGAATTTAAAATCATCTATGTTTGTTAACCACTGACCTACGAGAGTGCTGCGTGGCAAGAGTAGTTGACTCTAAAACCAGACTGGTGGGGATGCAGCAGGTAGTATTTTACAATATGGGACACGAAGTATTTACTAATATGCTTTTCTAGAGGCTTGGGGGAGATTAGATAAAAGTGAAATTCGTCTATAATTTGACCTATCAGTTTTATCTCCAGATTAAAAAAAGTGGTATTATTCTGGCTTGTTTGAGAATGTTAGGAAAATAACTTTTATCAATACAGAGATTATATGAATAGGTCAATGTGTCAGTAGTGAAATGAGCACTAAGTTTCAGAATTGTCCCATCCAAATCATCAAGACCACGTGTACCTGTCTGTTTCATATGTACAAGATGAAAATAAACGTTATAAATCGTCAATGAATGAATGGAATATTCTGACATGATCGTTTTAGATTCACGAAAAGCTTTGAACAGTTCTAAGACAATTATATTAGATGTTTTTTTTTTTTTTATTATTACATCAGCGATGTTTGGAAAATAATGATTAAAATCATCACAAGAAATTTCATGCAGAACTTCAGATGTTTTGTCTGAGTTCTTATGTGTAAGAACGATTATTGCGTTCCAAATTGGCACTTAAAGAAAATGAAACACTGGAGACTGAAAGATATTAGTATGGAAACAAAGTGTCTTATCTCTTAGCACTGTAAAAGGAGGTTCACCCACACACAGAGATTTTAGAACAACCAAGAGCACACACAAAACAAGAGAAGCCCAAACAAAATGCACTGTTATATTTATTGTAATTAGTAGAAAAGATCAAATACAGGACGAAAGGAAACAATATCAGTATGTAATGGTTGGTATTTCAAATGAATTGTTTACATATGCTGTCATTTTATTTTCTTTCAACTATTTCAGAACAATACATTAGATTACAAGAAATGAAGACTCACAGTCACACCTTTTACCATAAATGTAACTTAAAAAACACACAAAAGTAAAAGCCAAAACAAACTGTTTCCCTGTTTTTGAATTAATTTTGTGAATGTATTTCAAAATCTTTGTTATATCTGTCTGAAATCACACAACTCTTCCTCTTTATTGTACTACAAACAGGACATTTTTTTATTTCAAGTTTGAAAAAAATCTTTATTATTGATCAAAACAATGCAAAGCTTAAAACAAAAGAAGAAAATAAATATGTGTGTGTGGTGACTTTTTTAAGTTAAAACTTAATGTTTGCCAGAGCACATAAAACAAGTCGATTAGAATTAAAAAAAAAAAAAAAAGTAAAAAATCACAGTGCATCCATCCAAATGCAACCAATAAGGACTGTACATCAGTACATGTACATAATACTTCAAGCACACATATAGAGTTTCCATTTTCAAAATGGCTGGAAAAAACTTAACAGCATCAATAGACAAGTTCAAAGCTGATCATGGCTTTTTACTCCATAAAGAGGGCAAGTATATCACATACTGAAATAAAAATCTACAAGGAAAGCATTACAAAAGAATTACAGGAGACATCTGAAGTAACAGCCAGAGGTCTGGCTCCTGAAAAGTGGACTTGAGTGTTGGAGGCTGACATCATCACAGGAGAACTGAAACGGCCAACAGCTCGAATGTTGATTGTAACTGCTGCATGCTATGACAGAAATGAAACCTAGGGTCCACACACTGTATCAGATAAAGACTGGCCAACCACGTCACTTGAGAAATGAAACACCCACTTGCCTCAAAACCTGTTTCAGACAAAGGACGGCAGACAACGTCACTTGAGAAATGAATCGACCACTGGCCCAAAAACTGTTTGGGATGGAGGATGGCCGACTACATCTTTTGGGAAATGAAAGACCCACTGGTCACAAAAACTTTCCGATGAAGGATGGCTGACAACGTCTCTTGAGAAATGTTAAAGACAATAGCTCTAGAACTGATTTCAGCTCATAAGTTTGCGACCCAGCGAGAGAATCTGAAAAGCCCCAAGTTACACTCCTAACCCCGCCATAGCGTGGTGTAACTGGAGTTCTCTGAGTATCTGGGTTCATACATCAGGCACAATACATCCTTTTTGGATTTTGTGAAACATCACATCACTCCTCTGGCAGGAAACACGTCCAAAGTTTTTAACCCCCATCAAATATACCTGGGGCGTCTTATAACCTTTCAGTTTCTTTGATGTCAAGGTCAAGCCAACAAAATCACATTGGTAATTATTCCTATTCACAGGAAACTGCATGGGGCAATGAAAAACAATGTGTGCATCAGTGCCATGTTAGAACATCTGCAAGATTTTCCTACAAGTTCACAGGAGAACTCCCATCTTCTCAACAACGGGCGAAAAAATCATATAAAATGAACAGTGAACCTGGACCCCAATCACCATCACAATTAGCTTAGGACCACAGCTCAACAGCAAGAAAAATGAGTCCATACAGTTGTCTGGGAGTGAAAGCGCACACTCAAAGCTAACACTGCAGTTACCAGAACTCCACACATTGTGGCTGTTGGGTATATCTGTGGCTGAAAGCTACCAAGTGGAGAGCTCAGCGCTGCAGAAAATGGACCTCTAGCCCTGGCAAGTACATACTGCACGTAAAACCAAACCAAATTTAAGTCTGATCAAGGAGATGGATCAGTAATGTCCAACTAATTGCAAAGCTTTTCATTCAGCAGAAATGCACAAAGTGAAAGATTTTTTTTTTCCCTGAATATTCATGCACAACAGGTTCCTCAGCAAAGTGATGGTTATGTAAAAACAACAACCAGCCATAACCATGCGGACACTTATCATGGAAGAAAGTGCAAATGTTGGTATCATGGACATATGACACACATAAGTCACAAGTCATTTTGAGAAAAAATTATAGGCTCTGAGTGACAGATTTATGTACAGGCAGACAGCCTAGTCAAAGAAAGAGATACCGTTGATCTGACTGTACTTCAACACCACGCAGCTGAACCAAGCTCAATCTGAAAGACAACTTTCTCCTGTACAAGGCCTGAAATACTACATGCCCTACCTACCTTTTATTCTGAGTATTAATCACGCTTTCCATTCTCTTTCAATATTGTTAAACGACCACTCATTTTTTCCTTTTTTGATGCTCAACCTCTGAAACTGATTTTGACCAGCACAGTTTATTCACAATTAAGCGCAACATACTTTTTGGGAGGATGTTTAGGCGGTAGTGGTGGTGGGGGGCTGATTACCACACACAGCACTAAAAAGCTTTTCTTAAACTTTTACTATAAAAAGGTCGCATCGTCAGAACAAAAAAAACTCATGAGCAACCACATACAGGCTAGCTGAAAGACCAAAATGATTACACCAAGCTGGGCTTACTGCTCAAAATCATGTTCAAGTCACATATGCTCGGATTCCCTCTGTGAAATTAACACTATTTCATCGGAAGGCTTTAAAACTTTGGTTTGTTACGGTCAAACCTTACACATGACACACGCAAACTGAGAGACAGACAGAGACGAGAGAGAGAGAAAGAGAGAGAGAGAGAGAGTGGGGATTGGGGTGGGGGGGGGGGGGAGGGAGGGAGGGAGGGAGGGGGGGGGGGGGAGACAGGATGGAATGAACCAGCAATCCAGTGCATCAGGCCTGAAACATACTGCCAGAGTTAAACTTGGCAAAAAACAACAACAACAACAACAACAGTACAATGTAAAGTAACCTGCTGACATACACATGAAAACCAACTTCACCCCTCTCCCACTAATCTTCCCTATCTCCCTATCACTGAGAGAGTGACAGACAAAGAGAGAGACTTGCAGACAGTGAGAGAGACAGAGAAACAGACAGAGTGACAAAAAAGAGAGAGAGAGAGACAAAGGGAGACAGATATAACTGACAGAGCAACAGGCAGAGAGGCAGCATTTCAATAAGTTACCATGAACCACAATTAAACAGTTGAACTACATTAAAACAAGACTAAAAAAAAGCATCACAGTCACTCACACAGTTATTCTCTTTTGTTGGAGACATTCTATTACGCAATGCAATCTAAAAAAAATAACTTGACTATTTAAAAAAAAAACTGATCTAGAATAAACTTTATTTGATTAATTTAACAACAACAAAAACAACGACAGTAAGACTTCAGCATACTTACGTACAAAGGTGAAGACAGACGACTACACAGAAACTGAGGGACAGAATAAGAAAAGACACAGAAAGTCTTTTCTATGGGTATCACCACTGATTTTCTACAGTTGAGCAAAATATAAGTAACATTTTTACAGTAAAGATCACGCAAAAATTTACAAGTTATGATCAGAATGTCTATTTACAATGTAGCACATACTATTTACTGTTTATGTGCATAAGTACAGAATCCATACATTAACAAGACACAGAAAAAAAACTAAAAGCATTAAACATTAAACGGAAAATGTTTTCTATATATACAAGAATAATATCAGTCCATGTGATAACTATGCATTTATCAAGAATTGAAAGAGAAAAAAAAAACCCACAGAAGTTTACCAATATGAAAAGAAGCACAAAAAAAAAGAAAAAAAAAAAGAAAAACAAACAAACAAACAAAAAAAAACGCAGAAAGATCTAGACCTAGGTATCATGAAGTATGATTTTCACTCACAGCAAATAAAACAGGTCAATAAGTGGGAAACCAGCAATCAAAAAGACACTCTAAACTGAAAAATGACAGTTCGCCCATAAAAATACTTTTTTTTTTTTTTTATCTGGAGCAGAGACCAAACAACAAAAAACATCAATTATGATGTTCACACCCAACCCCCCCCCCCCCCCCCCCCCACCCCCACCCCCCCTCCCAAATCCCCCTCTTTTCTCACAGCAACTAAGATGACACAAGAGAACATACACACACAGAACAGATTAAATCTAACAAAATAAGAGCAGGTGAAAGGATCTAGCCAATCCCCATGTCACACTCTTTTTCACGCACAACGAAAACCTGTTCCTTTTCACAACACTCTTCGCAAAAGATTTCCTGGCAACAAATCTGGACTGCCCTACAGCAATCATATCTAATTTTTCTGTCTGCGGTTTTGCTTTTTTTTTAATTTATTTATTTTTTAAAAGTTAATTGATCAAACTGCCACAGACAACTTGTTGCTGTAAGTTCTTTCGCATAAGCTTAAGTGCCAGCCGCACTGGCCAGTGATTAGCACTGCAGATGCTGGGCTGGAAGGTCATAGGCTCAATTCCCATCATCAGAGCCATTTTCAATTGCAGGGTTTTTCGTCTCTTCTCCTGGTATGGTTGTAGACAGTGAGCTGAAATGGTTGGCATGAGGGCATAATGCCACTGAAATGGTTTGGAAGACCAGACAAAAAAAAAAAAAAAACAACCTTCAAAGATATTTCCTTCCCTTGTTACGTGTAGCTTTGTGTGAACAAAAATCAAATAATTCTTGATTTTTTTGTTACTTGTTTCCTCCCCTGACCAAGTTCTTGTGAACAAAAAGGCAAGAGTAAGATGAAATGTCAGCCAGCTGTCTTAGCCAGTAACTCTAAAGCTATAAGCACAAAAGCCATAAAAAAAAATGTGCACGCTTGCATGTGGAACAACGACCCAGTGAAGTTTCATCATCATTTGATCCCAAATTCAGCAACACAACCAGTCAGAATAAACGACAATGATGAACTGATGAATCATCTGTTTTGTGCCCATTTATCAGGGAACCATAGGTCACTGAATCATTCAAACACAATCAACTTTAACATGCTATGAAAAACTATATATATTTCTGAAACTGTCAGCCTTTTTGATATGCTGATTTACAGTTATCAGCATCTCAGAAAAGCAGCCCCAATGTTTAAACTGAACAGCCAAAACATGCCAGGCTGCAAAGGTTATTCAGCCGGTCAACAAGTAAGGTCTGAAAGGGTCAAAGCAACAACTGGGCAAATTTACATGGAAGACGGCTGTGAACTTCCAGCAGGAAACAAGTCACTGGTCACCTCAACATGTTTGTGGCTGGCATTCAAATAGCAGGTGCGGCATGGTCTGGGTTTGATTTGAAAGTAATACTGTCAGTACTCCTTTTCTATCTGTAAATTGATACTGATCTGCTTCTTTTCTTGTGAAAAGGTGATTTGAAATCCTGTACCCTATGTTTTCATGCTTTACATCCGATTCAGTTTATATTCATTTTTTTTTATTTTTACAACAGTATGAAAGAGGATTTAATGTCGAATATGTTCTTCCCAAACCCATATCTATGACAGTAAAATTCTTTTAAGGACGGTTTTACCATTATAAAGAACATCTGAAACATGTTTAGACTGTGCAAGCTAGAAACGATCCGTGACTAATGTCCTGTTGCATAAAGGTCACATTTGTTTGGAAAATCACTATTAACTCTGATCAACAAAGACTTTACCACCACTGTTCACAGAACCATGTCAACCATTGTCTATTGTCTGCTGTGTGACATCTGTCCACAGAATCTTCCCTAAAACATGGAAAACCTTATACAACACTCCCTGTTCTGGTCAGTATACTGACCAGCTTCCTGCGCTTCTTTCAAGGGATAGTCAAATGAACGTCAGTGCACAGTCGATTCATTCCTCCCTAGGGATCATGGGATCTTTCTCCTGATGGACATCTGACGAGTTTCTCATTAAGAAAACTCGTTAGCATAACACAACAGTCCTGAGACACGGAGAGGGCTGAAGGAGTTTTGCACATGGTACACATCACATTATATTCTTTTGAGGACTATGTAGACAAGATTCCACTCAGAATAAAGAAAGGGAGAGGAAAAACTGTATACAATGCAGTGCCCACTGATACATGCGTATGTATCTTAAGACCGTGAGTGCTGAAAAAAAAAAAGCTCACCTTCCTGTTCAAACGTCAGAGTGTAATGAGAAGAGCAGTGAAAGTCAACTAAATTGCACAACTGCTGCGCGCTTACAATGGCTAAATTTTCTGAGTTGATCAAGCATGATGTAAACAAGTCACATACTCACACAGACAGGATTAAGAAAAATGGATGGATTCATTTTAACGTGTAGCAATAACTGAGGCATCTATTCACAGGTTAAAAAGACTTGCACAGCAAAAATTACCATAAATACATTTATGAATGACGAGTGGGGACACCGGAGAAAGACCAGTCCCCACATAAGTAATGTCATTCTTAACACAATGGCAATGCAGAAATAAAAAAATCAAAAATATATACAATGCAAAGGATCTATGATATCACTGTAAAGGGAAAAATAAACAAACATATGTAGAAAATGTACACGCATGCAAACCCTTGCCATCAGCATTATCAGTGCCTTAATACACCCATAGTCAGCATGTTTTTATATGCTGTTAGATATCGTTCTATATTCCAACACGCTGCACAGTTCTATGCTAGTTTTTAAATCCAAAACTTGTGTAATCAAAATTCTGAGCAAATCGAAAAGATCCATCACGGCTGATCAGAAACATTTTGAAACATCAATGAAAGTGACAGGTAGGAGAAGTGTCCTTGTTCTCACTTCCAAAATTTTACGATCAGAAATTCAGAAACCTAAAAATGAGGCAAGTAACAGTAAATAACAAACAAGTAGGATAACTCATGTTCATGATGGGATCCTTTTATACCCATAACTCCAAACGGATGCTGCTTATGACACTACATCCTTAACTCCAAACAGCATACTGGAGTCAAAAACAGCATTCGTTTGATCTATGAGCATATGATTATTTCATCACGGTGTAAGAGTTGACATACTTGTTTGTTATTTGATGAGAAATTAGTGAATGTGCACACACACACACACAAACACACACACGCACATGCACACACACACACACACACACACACACACACACACACACACACACATGCACACCCACTTAGAACATCTCATACACATGACACGCACATACCACCTTACTTCACACATCAACTATTTTCCCCCTGTGTACACTGTTTTAATTTGGGTTCAAGTATAGTACATTCCTAAACACAGAACCTAAACAAAATGTTCTTCTCCTTCACATCTTAGGTATGCACTGAAATGCATATTGTACCTCTACACAGGCAGCATAGATGACGCCTTCCCCCCGAATGGACAGATACGAAACATTGAGGAGGAGGAAGGGAGGGGGAGGGGGATCACAAGCTGCCGTAGTGGTTTTTATTGCACATAGTCAAGGCCTCAAGGGGCGGCAAGCAGGATTCTAGACAAAACTCTGAAAAGTCCCTACAGCACGTTCTCTACAGGGTGGCCTCACAGCTCTCCAATACTGATAACTCCCTGGAGAAGTGTTGGTATGTGTCCTGCCTGAGGACAATCCGGAGTACTGCCGTGTCAGGAGGGGGGGGTGGGGTGGGTGGGGGGGGGGTGGGGGGTGGGGGGGTGGAGCCGGAATAAATGAGAGGTGAGTAATGTTACTGTAAGGGGAAGGGGGAGAGAGGGTGGGGGCGAGGAGGGGGGTGGGATAATGGAAGGCGAGGATTCTGTCTTGTCGAAGGACAATCCTGAGTATTGTTATCATGTGATGGGAGTCAGAATGAATGACAGAGGAGAAATGTCACTGTGTGTATATGTGTGTGTGTGTGTGTGTGTGTGTGTGTGTGTGTGTGAATGTGTGTGTGTGTGTGCAGGCTGGGGGGTTGGTGGTTGGGGCAGAGTGATGAAAGGAGCGCTTTGTATTGTCACAGGACGATCCTTAGTGTTGCTCTATCTGAAGGGAGTCAGAATGAATGACAGAGTAGAAATGTCACTGTGTGTGTATGGGTGTGAATGTGTGCGTGTGTGTGTGTGTGTGTGTGTGTGTGTGTGTGTGAGTGTGTGTGTGTGTGTGTGTGTGTGTTGTGCGCACACGTGCGGATGGATGGGTGGGGGGACAATGGAAAAAGAGGGCTTTGTCTTCTCACAGGACGATCCTGAGTGCTGTTATACCTGAGGGGAGTCAGAATGACTGATTGGGGAGTGGCGTCACTGGGAAGGTTCATGGAAGAAGAGGGCTCAGTCTTGTCACAGGCAATCCTGAGCATTCCTGTGTATTGGGGGTGGAAGTTTGAGTGAATGACACCTTAGTAATACCCCTGCAAAGGGTTGGAATGAAAGGCCCTTCCATGATTTCACTAAGCATTTGAAAACACGGTAAATCTAACAATGTAATAAAGATACTCTTTAGAGATTTTGTTTAAAAATCAACATTCTTTTTTTAAGAGAAACCTGCTGTACAAAAACCACTTTTTCACACAAGTTCACACTGAGAGTATCTATCCTACCCACAATGGATAAAAGCACTAGGGGAAGGGGGTGCTTTAATTTTCACCTTTTCATCATGCATACACACACGTCTTGCTGACTTCCATGAAATTCAACCAGATGTATAGCTTAGCATTTTCAAGGCATTATTCTCCATTTGTTATTGGTTCTTTTTGTTACGTCATTGTACAAAAAAAAACAACGTATTTTGATTTTTAACAGTCAAGATTCTAATTTCTTGATTTGGCTTTAAAACAGAGATCAAATGAATAGTTATTTAAGGTGAAGATTTCTTTCTAAAGGACACCTTTCTGCTGAGCCAAGGAAGCTAGAAAACGTTCGAAAAACAAGACACACATTGAAAGAGACTGGTGGCCACAGAAAGCAGGGAAGAGAGAGAGAGAGAGAGAGAGAGAGCAAGAGAGAAAGAAAGAGAGAGAGAAAGAGAGAGAGAGACATACAGACAGACAGTCAAACAGAGACACAGATACTGACAGTGTGAGATACAAGAGTCTGCCAGACCTAGCTAAAACAGAGAGTGCGGGGAAAAAAAAATGCTCAGTGAAACGTTAAAACCCAACTGAGGCTCAGCACTAATCCTCATACCCTACTCACCCCACTTTCTGCCCCACCCCCACCCCAAGAAATAACGCCTTCTCCCCCGCCCTTTTTCACTACACTCCCCCTCCACCCTCCTCCCCCCTCCAACAAAAAACATGAAAACAAACAAACAAACAACAACAACCACCACTGAAGTCAGGCATAATGGAGATGACTGTCTGAAGGTTTGCATCACACGGGCACGGGCACAGACAGTTTGATGCGCTGAGCGATCTGGGCTCGGCACATGGGGCACTCCTTTAAGGGTCCCGTGCATACGGGGCAGGTACATACATGACCACAGGGAAGGAAGATCACCTCCGACTGTAAAAAGAAAACAAAAAGTAAATACAATAAAAAAAAAACAAAAAAAAAACATTGTAACCAGGGCAGCATAGAAGATGAGAAAGAAAGAAAAAATTCATGGTTGGTACCAACGGAAAATGTGAGGCAAGGAGAAATGTGTTATAAATGATAACCATGGTTGATAGGACAAGAAGTTGTAAGCAAGGTGGGAAGATACTTATAACACAAAATATTCATGCTTGATATGAAGGAAAATCTTAGGTGAGGTGGGGAGAAATAAATAACAAAAAATAATTATAGTAGACATGAAAGGAAATCTTAAGCGAGGAGGGGGACATAAATAACGAGCACTATGCATAGCTGATATGGAAGACAGTCTAGAATGAAGCAGGGAGATACAATAAATCATAATCAAGGATCATATGAAAGGAAGTTGTAAGCTGGGAAGACATGATCATGATTATGGTTCGTACTAGAAAAAATATAAACTTTTTTTGCATCACATTGCTAGAATTCTTGCGGTGACTAACTCACCCTTTGGTGAAATGCTGCGATGATGCTTGCAGCAAACAATCAGTCTAACAGGACAGGTTGTGTGAATGGTAACAGCGACTATCTTTTTAAAAATACCTAACAAAATTTTCTAGAGAAATTTCGCCTGTGGTGTCTGAGAACATTGAATGAAATAAGTGAACAGACAAATTCTTCAGAAAATATGTACCAATTGACCGAAACAAACAAAAAACCCACAATATTCCTAGTGAAAAATTGTCCCCACACAAACACATACTCACATTAACCCACTCACACAAATACAGTCACACACAGAGGATCAAATCGAGATATCTGTATATCCACTGACATAAATGAACTGAAAAACATCAACATCTCTGTAGAGTATTCATATCACACTAATATTCAATGTTTCAACAACAACAAAAACGAAAAGCAACACAATCTTCTGCTCACCACTCTGTCCAGGCAGACCACACACTCGGAGTTGATGCCACGAGCTGTGACTGACTGCTGCCGAGGAAGGGCCCCTGAGGGGGCTGCTGCAGCGCCACCTGCAGCCTCATCATAGGCAGGAGGGGCAGTGGGGTCTGAAGGGGGCGGTTGTATGGGCTCCAGCTGAGGCAGCAAAGAAATGTCCTGCACCATGACAACAACACACCTGACATTTACCGCATTCCCACTTTGTATGGGCAATTTGCCATCCACTCTCTTCCTCACTTTAATGTGAAATAAGGAAGGCATTGCATTCTTAATATAATTCGAACAAAATTTTTTTTTTCAAAAATGGGGGAGGCTGGGCAGGGAGCCTGGAAGAGGAAAGCAGTGGTGATAATAAAGAAAACAACATGAAAAAAGAATGACAATTTGCCTGTTGTGACACACAGAGGTTGAAAACGGAATCACACTGTGAGAGAAATGATATGCTGCAATTCTTGGGCCAGCTATGAGGACAGAGTCATTGTACTGAGTGGTCGTTTACAGAGGCTCAACAGCACAGCTGCTGTCTGAGACATATTCAATATAATCATCTCATTATCATTTTTTCTTTTTTCTTTTTCTTCTTTTTCTTTTTTTTTTTTTTTTTTGCTTCATCTTCCATGCCACCACAGTGGCACTGCACCCATGCGGCTCACTGCGGCTCACTGCGGCTCCCTGCTCACATCCACAGACTGGTTTGTTCCACTGCAGCCCCATGACCATCAATCCACAGAGAAAGTCAACGTCAAGTCATCATGAGACAACCCACTTGAAGACACGCTGCACTGCTGCCGAGTCACTTTGGTGGTGTTCCGCGGTGACTGTTCTCATCTAACACACTCAGGACACCACCTTTGCCTACTGTACTCCCAGCTGAGAACAATAATTGCTTTGTTGCATAACCAGAGTGAGCGAGCTCTCCTCCTGGAGGGTGCCACCAAGACTGGCCACTGACAGTCCCCCATAAATTTGCCAGTTCCGGTGACCTTGACACACACAAACTTCACCAATGGGGAAGAGACATGTGGAGGACACTGAAACTGAGGTCACCATGCTAACTGACGAGGAAAAGGCTGATGAATATGATGCTGTGCATTCCCATTCTGGTCAGAATGTGCATGAGAGGGCTGCACTCCAAGCTTACTGTCATTAAATATTCCAGCACTAGCCAAGCCAGAGAGACACACACACCAACAGGGTTGGTCGGGAAATTTGACCCAGACACTCAGTGACGCATACATTAAGTGAATGCAACGCAACTGCATGGGTCTCAGTCTTTCCACTTGAGCCCAAAGCAAACTAAACTCTGTGTAGGAGCTGGTCAAGGCAGAAAAATCCCACAAATGATAGGATATGAATACTTTATTTTCTCAAAAGATGAGAAATTACGATAGGTGCATAATAAACAGTATCACAAGACAACATGCATGATACAAGAATCATCACAATCAAGTGGCCACTTATAGAATTTACATGTACAGTCCCACACCCCCACCCTCCAACACACACACACACACACACACACACACACACACACACACACACACACACTCTCACTCACTCGCACACACACACTATAATCATTTGAAAAACCTCATACACATGCACATACACAAGCACACTCATAGGCTTACACTGACAAGCAGATATATATATATATATACACACACACACAAGCACATATTATATGCAAATACACATATCTTCACACAAGCACACACACCCTCAACCACCCCACACCCTCTCTCTCTTTCCCCCCTCACCCCCCCCCCCCTCTCTCTCCCTCTCTCTCACACTCCTTCAATCTTCAAATACATGGCTCTGATGGAAATCGAACCCATGGCCTCCCAGCCATAAGTCTAAGACGCTAACCACTCTGCCACAGCACCTGGTCATTTCAAAAGCATAACACAAATAGTGAAACATCAGACACTGCACACATACATCATACACAGAAAAATGCTGTCTAAGAATCATTTGTCATGAGCGTGCACACGCACGCATGAGCACGTGTGTTTGTGTGTGTGTGAGTTTGTGTTTTTGTGTGTGTATGTTTCGTGTGTGTGTGTGTGTGTGTGTGTGTGTGTGTGTGTGTGAGTGTGTGTGTGTGTGTGTGTGCGTGCGTGCGCGCATGTGTATGTGCTGGTGCAAGCATACATTTGAGCGTGCCTGCAGGAGCGTGACCGTGCATGCATGCATGCATGTGATGTGCGCGCACGTGTGTGTGTGTGTGTGTGTGTGTGAGTGTGTGTGTGTGTGTGTGTGTGTGTGTGTGTGTGTGTGTGTGTGTGTGTGTGTGTGTGTGTGTGTGTGTGAGTGCATTTGTGAGAGAATGTGACAGAGAGAGAGAGAGGGAGAGAGAGAGAGAGAGAGTCTGTGTGTCAGTGTGTGTACATGCACATGGATGGGTTCAACTCATGTTACCCACTGCTGAGCCTGTACATGTTGATACAAATATCATACAAAGAAAAAAAAAAATGAGTTGCAAAATAACACTGTTGGACATGCACTAGAAATATGCAGAAAACAATAAAAAGGTACACAGCAACTCAGTTACAGTCATATTTACAAACAGTGGAAGTCAGCCCAAAGAGAGAGACACAAGAGCACAGGGATGGACTGAGGGGAAGGGAGGAGAGAAGGGTGAGGAGGTGGGGTTGGTGGTAGTGCAGACAGGGTGAGGTTGTTTTGTGAAGTGAGGAAGAAAGAAAACAGAAAAGATGAGTCTCCTGTTCATGCTTTCTGCACCTGAAAATATTTTCTTGTCTAAAAAAAAAAAAGCAACACCATGTGTCCACTCTTCAGCATGACCTGAATGAGTCGAACACTAACAATGCTAATAGAAAAACATGACCCACATGGTCCAAACTTTAAATGCTAGCATTGTTTTATTTGAAGCTCCACAGAATGTCTGAAACTAGCCATTGAGAGGATATCTAAGTTAAGGAACTTCCCAACTTTCCTCACTGCCTGATCATCAAGCATAGTCATGTCTTCCAGTTGTCGAAGATAACGAACAATCAAATTAAAAAATTGCCTCACAGCTTCAGAAATAAAAGATGTCATTTGGTCTATTTCAACGAACCCAACCTCACTAATTCACAGAAAGATCTTGGTCTTCAGACTAGTTTTTTCCTGCAATGAGTTTCCAAAAGTGGGTCCTGAACATCAGGTTTGCTGAAAGCATAAATAGAGTGTGCGGTGACAACAAAACAAAACAAAAACCCAAAAACAAAAAGCAAGAAAAAGGGAAACAATTAACTGATGGTGGAGTCAGAGGCAGTTCAAAGAGAAGACCAGAAAGAGAACAGACCTTCCATGTGTGACACAGCGTGATGCAACACTGCGCTGAACACACTGAGATCAATGCAATGCACACTTGACCCAAAACCTTCAAGAAACAGTTTCTTCCATAGTTAAAACAAAAAAGTTTCAAAATTTCTAAACTCCTGCCGGCACATAGCTACACAGTACTGTGATAAATGCATAGTTTCTGAGCCCCATAACCGACTTACTGTGTGATGACTTGTCAGCAGCAGACAGTGACACCAGGGGCATACTAATGTCCACTCACATGCCCTTGTAAGTCTATTAAGTTCTCTATCAACTCTGCAGAGAAATGTAATCCTGGCGTAATATCAAGCCATGAAAATACCAAGGACTAAGACTTCAGCATTGCATTGATCTGCATAACAGGCTTCATACGGTTCTGTCAATCAGAATTCCAAAGGCTTTTCCATGGCTAAACATTGCTTTTTTTCAATTACTTGTATACTGGTCAAAACTGCTAGAAACTTTCAGCACAACACAGTGCGCATTGTAAAACACATCAGGAGCTACAGCGTTACACTTGTCATATCACTACAATAAACAGTACAACCTTGTCAATGATACTTGTAAATAAATTTTTCATCTTTCAGCATTTTATTTGTTAAATCTCATTCATTACTTTCCATACGTTTTCATGCTGCTTCTAGAGCCTTATGAAGGAAAATATAATACTGACAGCAAGAACAAAAAAGTTCCAAGGGCTTTACCAGAACTTCTTGACGAATAACTTACTTCTGGGGACGTTGAAAGGTCTACACATGGAGCTGTTAAACAAAACAATTTTTGAGGACCGTCCAGCACCGTATGAACCCTGCATGAATCATACTGGAAATTAAAGATTTTTTTTCTTCTGTTTTTAGTGATCAAATTCCACACAAGAACTTCCGCTGAGGTTCAAGACACAAGTACACCCTTTCCAAACTGCAATGACGTCACCTTGGAAACGTGGCCAGTCTTCTTTGTTTGCTGCTTCTGCTTGTCTTCCGATGTGGATTGGGACTTTGATTTCGGCAGGAACAGGGATGAAAGAAATACAACTGAATGATAATGGAAACAAAAAAAAATGGGAGAGAAAATAAACATATAAAAGAGGCAAAGATGATTTCACAGGCACACCGACACAGACATGCACAAATACTGTGCATACCTACACACCCAAGCATGTGTGCACACACGCACAAAACACACACCAAACACACACACCATTCACACTATCTCACACTGGTTCAATTCTACAAACATACATGCACAAGTGCACACATCTACACACAAACGCACCCACCACCCCACCCACCCCCCCCACAGCCCCATCATCTTCGTCATCTCTTACACACATGTACCATAATTCAAAGCTAAAACGACCCACATTATTTAAACGATTTCAAAGAAAGCGTCATAAATCAATCTAATTAGCAGCACAATAAGTAGCTGTGAGAACTGATGACCAAAATGGCGAACCCAGTGCAAACAAAGCCTGTGTATTCTGAGGTCTGACTTTTGTGAACTGGCAAACCAACAAGGAAGGGTGACACATACAATGATGGAGCACAAAATCAGCTATCAGATTCTTTTTCCCTGCTGTCCTGAGCAGCACTAGAATCACTGAAGGACTCATCTTCAGTATCAGACAGGAACGCTTTCAAGAACTTTTCCCCGACGTCGGCAATGTTGTCCATGGACTCCCGTACTGCCACCTCCATGCTCTGTGCTTGCTTGACTTCTGCGTCATCTGCCGTCGAGACTATGCCTGCTTTTTCCTTAAACAGTTACTAAGTGTGGAGTGCTGCAATACTTTTGCAATGAGGAAAGTTCTCAGTGTGAATGCACCACCATCAGACTATCAACTTGAGCCGCTGTACGGCTGCCTTTTTGGTAAGCAAAATAGACGGCCTTCAATGTGAAATCCCTGTTATAGGCTTGGCTTCTCAACTTCGGGCATTTTTTGTGGCAGCACCAAACAAGGAAGCAGTGCCAGTCTGCCAGACGACCAACAGGATCTCAAGATCGTGTGGTGCCGGCAAACAACTGATCAAAACTGATATTCAGCTATCATGAACGATACTCATTTTGCCTGTCACTCATGCATGAAGCATCCTTTCTGTGAACAGTGGTCAAGCATGACTTCTGCAAACATTGGTTTTTGATGTGTGCCATCGACTACAGATCAGGAGAAGTTATGTGCGGAGAGCTAAGAACAGAATTGGAAGAATCCATAAATTAGTTACAAGGACTGAAGGGAAAAAATAGCAGTTTATAGGTTGAGAAGTACGGTACAGTGCGAACATACACACACACATGCATGCACTTCAAGCCCACCTCACTCCCCATCCGAACACACCACTCTTCTCCCCAACACACACACACACACACACACACACACACACACACACACACACACGCACACACAGAGTCAAAATGGAAATAAAGCTCTTTCTCTCACTCACTTACACACACACACATACACACACTGATGCAAAAACCAACTAGAAATGGACCCCAAAAAAGTACAGCAACAACAGTGGAGGTGTGTTGACCACATTCAGAGAGAACCAGACAAACCGGCTGCTGCACCACCTGTCCAAAGACCTCTGCTCTGTCCGTGTCACTCACCTTCTCCTTCTGGGTCAGCTTGGAGCTCTGGCCACGCTGCAGGTCGATGCCATTCAAGATGGCTTTTCGCAGGCCAAGTTCATGCACCCCCATCTGCGGACATGCACCCTGGAGTTACTTCCCATGTCTACGCAAGTGTGGAGATAAGTTTGCAAACACACACACACATGCAGCAACATGTAAGCGCACGCGCGCACACACACACACACACACACACACACCCAAACAAAAAAGGTATATGTATAATGTATAAAAATGACTGCTGGACTTCAATAAAGACAATATAAAAAATGAGTACTTTGAAGTCTTTTTTAAAAAAAAGGTATATATGCAAATTGACACAAAAACAACACACACAAAAATCACAGACTGAAACATCCACTTCTGCACATGAATAACCACACACACACACACACACACACACACACACTCCACAAACATGCATACGCATAACACTTACACACAAACACACACACATGCGTGCGTAAGCATGCTCACACACACGCACACGCACACACACACACACACAGCAGTCAGACCTCCCACCTGCTTCAGGTCAGAATCATCAAGCTGAAGCATGGTCTCTATGGTGATGCGATGTCGCGCAAACAAAGGGACATAATCCTCTGCGTCAGCATGAATCAGAATCTTCTTCACCGCTATCTCCAGATTACTCTCCTGAAACCAAATCCACATGCTATTTTCAGGTATGTGGCACACTGATCAGTCTTCAGTGTTACCTTCACTTAACCTTCCTGGACTCAAATCTATCCACAGGCTATACTTCAGTCATTTACACACTGATCAACCTTCACTACAGTAAGGCATGAATTTCACCAAGACTTGTACAGCTATGTATCTTTTTATGACTAGAAGAGGCATGTATGCATATGCAGAGGCAAGAGAAAAATTTGAGCTTTTGAACTAGTCCAATGTATGTTGGTGTTTTAAAAACGAAAGTTGGTGTAAACCAGGTTTAAACTTTTGAACTTGAAAAAACATCAAATGATTGATAAATACCCGCGCCTCTCAGCCAGCATATTGTCGTGAAGAGCACAATCTAAGCTTTCCAATGATACTATTTTTGAACGTGTCGGTTGCGTAGGAATTTTCCCCTGACGTGATTGAGTTGCCGAACTGTTTTCAGACTTCGGCATGGATCGTATGCCGGGGTGCGCGCGCAACACAAAACTTTCTTATTTTTGTACCGGCGCTTTCCTAATTCACTCTGAACAAGCAATAAAACAGATATAACAGATTTAACGTATAAACCTTCCTCTCTATTCTGCATTAAGTTTTGTGTCTGTAGGTGCATGCTTTGTTGAATGAGACACTTGAGAACATGAGTAGAATATGCACTTTCCACTGGGTGCGTGGTCAGATCGCTGACGGCTGCCGCTACCTACTTAAACAGACATGTATTGCTCCATGAATAGCACAGGTATGTCTCCAAAACTGATTGTTGTGCAAGCATGCATCTCTCTGTGACTTGTACAGGCATGTAACTGTTACTTTTGTGCCGGCTTGTAACTCTCCATGACCCTTATACAGGCATGCATCTCTTGTGCAGGCACGCATCTTAACACTTTTCTACTTTTTGTCCTCTCCTCACTGAATCTGGACCTTTTTATTAACAAAACAAGTCTACAATCAAAAGATCTATGTCGTCTCTCAGTTCTGTTCAAGCTGCTATTCAGTCCCAGAAGACTTTCTTTTTTTCATTTCTAAATTTCTGCTAATCAGCGTAGCATTTCGTCGCAATATGCTGCAGCGTAGCATTGTCAATGAAATCATATCATGCAACGCCAAAAGCGAAGTCCTTGGTTGCTCTGCTTATAAATACTAACGCACTGGTTGGAGGTCGGCACAGTAAGGCATAATACTGCCAATGTCTCAATACCTTTGTTGTGCACAACATGCATTGAGATTAAACGTTAGCCCTTTCACTTCCACATCTTTCTTTTTTCATGGTTTTCTCAAAACGCAAAATTAACTTTTTAGAATATGAAATGAACTTAAATTGAGATTCTGAAAGTATATTACTTTTTTGTTTCTAATCATCATACATCTTTTAAAAAAAATCTTAAATCACACAAAATTTTGAATGACTAGAAAAAGAAACACCCGAAGGTTCTGGGGAGGACCCAGAGAAGCACTGTCTTCACCCGCCTTTTGAGCAGTCCTGTACCACCCTTGGAGGCCTGCGCTGTGTTGACGATGGGTACAGGCATGCGCAGGACACTCAATTAAGATATCAAGGGACATAACTGCTCCTGAACAGAGGTAAATCAGACCACAGGATGCAACAGCCTTAAAATAGTATCCCCATGGGTGTACCAGCCCGTATTTCATGACTGCAGAGCCCACCGGCAATGGACACTACCCTCCAGCTGCCGAGCACACTCCACAGACCCAACCACCCCTGCCCACGGACAGATGAAGACAGTGCCGCTCCAGACACAGCCAAGCTTTCGCCATATGCTCTTATGTGCCCTCGTGAGAGAATCCAAAGTTGTATCCAAAGACTATCTTGTACTGGACGTTGTTGCTGTGCGTGGGTCTGTGTGTTCTTTAGGATTAAACACGACCACAGTAGTCGTTCACCAGTAAATCACCGGTACACAAGTCTGCCATCATAGTGACCTACCCCAGTCCCCAGTGCTCACCTTGTCAATGAGGGCCTGGGGCTTCTTGTCCAGCAGGCGCTGGTACTGCACCAGCCAGTAGTCGGTCTGGCTGTCCTCTCTCTGCTGCTCCATCTCCGCCTGGGGAAGGAGGTCACCGTTAGCTGCATGGCATTTCAACATCACCAGGGAGATCGGTCATTGTACAAAGAACTGAGAAGAAAAGATCTGGGGGAGGAGGTCACCGTTAGCTGCATGGCATTTCAACATCACCAGGGAGATCGGTCATTGTACAAAGAACTGAGAAGAAAAGATCTGGGGGAGGAGGTCACCATTAGCTGCATGGCATTTCAACATCACCAGGGAGATTGGTCACTGTACAAAGAACTGAGAAGAAAAGATCTGGGGGAGGAGGTCACCATTAGCTGCATGGCATTTCAACATCACCAGGGAGATTGGTCACTGTACAAAGAACTGAGAAGAAAAGATCTGGGGAGGAGGTCACCATTAGCTGCATGGCATTTCAACATCACCAGGGAGATTGGTCACTGTACAAAGAACTGAGGAGAAAAGATCTGGGGGAGGAGGTCACCATTAGCTGCATGGCATTTCAACATCACCAGGGAGATTGGTCACTGTACAAAGAACTGAGAAGAAAAGATCTGGGGGAGGAGGTCACCATTAGCTGCATGGCATTTCAACATCACCAGGGAGATTGGTCACTGTACAAAGAACTGAGAAGAAAAGATCTGGGGGAGGAGGTCACCATTAGCTGCATGGCATTTCAACATCACCAGGGAGATTGGTCACTGTACAAAGAACTGAGAAGAAAAGATCTGGGGGAGGAGGTCACCATTAGCTGCATGGCATTTCAACATCACCAGGGAGATTGGTCATTGTACAAAGAACTGAGAAGAAAAGATCTGGGGGAGGAGGTCACCATTAGCTGCATGGCATTTCAACATCACCAGGGAGATTGGTCACTGTACAAAGAACTGAGAAGAAAAGATCTGGGGGAGGAGGTCACCATTAGCTGCATGGCATTTCAACATCACCAGGGAGATTGGTCACTGTACAAAGAACTGAGAAGAAAAGATCTGGGGGAGGAGGTCACCATTAGCTGCATGGCATTTCAACATCACCAGGGAGATTGGTCACTGTACAAAGAACTGAGAAGAAAAGATCTGGGGGAGGAGGTCACCATTAGCTGCATGGCATTTCAACATCACCAGGGAGATTGGTCACTGTACAAAGAACTGAGAAGAAAAGATCTGGGGGAGGAGGTCACATTAGCTGCATGGCATTTCAACATCACCAGGGAGATGGTCACTGTACAAAGAACTGAGAAGAAAAGATCTGGGGGAGGAGGTCACCATTAGCTGTATGGCATTTCAACATCACCAGGGAGATTGGTCACTGTACAAAGAACTGAGAAGAAAAGATCTGGGGGAGGAGGTCACCATTAGCTGTATGGCATTTCAACATCACCAGGGAGATCGGTCACTGTACAAAGAACTGAGAAGAAAAGATCTGGGGAGGAGGTCACCATTAGCTGTATGGCATTTCAACATCACCAGGGAGATTGGTCACTGTACAAAGAACTGAGAAGAAAAGATCTGGGGGAGGAGGTCACCATTAGCTGCATGGCATTTCAACATCACCAGGGAGATTGGTCACTGTACAAAGAACTGAGAGAAAAGATCTGGGGGAGGAGGTCACCATTAGCTGCATGGCATTTCAACATCACCAGGGAGATTGGTCATTGTACAAAGAACTGAGAAGAAAAGATCTGGGGGAGGAGGTCACCATTAGCTGCATGGCATTTCAACATCACCAGGGAGATTGGTCATTGTACAAAGAACTGAGAAGAAAAGATCTGGGGGAGGAGGTCACCATAGTGATGATTCACATCACAGGAGATTGGCATGTACAAGACTGAGAAGAAATCGAAGCACAACATCATTCACCCAGGGAGATTGGTCATTGTACAAAGAACTGAGAAGAAAAGATCTGGGGGAGGAGGTCACCATTAGCTGCATGGCATTTCAACATCACCAGGGAGATTGGTCACTGTACAAAGAACTGAGAAGAAAAGATCTGGGGGAGGAGGTCACCATTAGCTGCATGGCATTTCAACATCACCAGGGAGATTGGTCATTGTACAAAGAACTGAGAAGAAAAGATCTGGGGGAGGAGGTCACCATTAGCTGCATGGCATTTCAACATCACCAGGGAGATTGGTCATTGTACAAAGAACTGAGAAGAAAAGATCTGGGGGAGGAGGTCACAATTAGCTGCATGGCATTTCAACATCACCAGGGAGATTGGTCATTGTACAAAGAACTGAGAAGAAAAGATCTGGGGGAGGAGGTCACCATTAGCTGCATGGCATTTCAACATCACCAGGGAGATTGGTCATTGTACAAAGAACTGAGAAGAAAAGATCTGAAGATCAGAAAGGCCACAGCCTGTTTACAGTTCGAGCACCAACAGGTTACAAAAGTCAATCATAGATAGGTTACTCACTCATTTACCAATCAATCCAAATTAATGATCAAATGATCAACGAAGAAAAAAATCTTAAAACAAGAAAGGCCGCAGCCTGTTTACAGCTTGAGCACCTACAGGTTACAAAGGTCAATCATAGATAGGTTACTCACTCAATTACCAATCAATCCAAATTAATGATCAAATGATCAACGAAGGAAACAATCTTAAAACAAGAAAGGCCACAGCCTGTTTACAGTTTGAGCTCAAACAGCCTACAAAAGTCAAACTTAAACATGTTGTAGAATCAGTCACCAATCAATCCAAATTACTGATCCAATGATCAACTTATCACAGAAGATGCAGATGTGAGGGGGGCATTGTTGAATCTGGAGCAGGACATGCATTCTGAAAACCAAGCCTACTTTATTAAATTTCCAATTAACTGATGATTTGGTAACTTGTTTTGCAACATTCGTAACAGATTTTGCACTAGTAGATGATTTCACTCGTGCGCACACACACACACACACACACACACACACACACACACACACACATGCATCAACTGAACTGTCAATGTCCATCAACAGTACACTCATCGTCTATCAACAGTACCGTCATAATTCACCAAATACACAGGAGCAACTGCTGAAAACTTAAAAACAACCAACAAGCGAAGTTGAGATCTGGGAACTGACAGGCCCCTGGTTGGGTTCCCATGCAGCTTCCGTCTTTCTTCCATCTGACTGAGAAACACAAACAGCCTGCTCACGTTTCACAACAAACGGCGCTTTGCTCTACAAGGTTCTCACAATTTGAGAAAAGTTCCATTTCTGGTTAGGAACCAAAAACTTTCCGGCACTTTTATTTTATCATTATTTTTCTTTAAATAATTTTTGTTTCGTCAGTCAGGCACCCACCACTCTGCGTTGAAGTTCTTTCTGTCGCATCAGCTGCTCGTCCAGTAACTGGGCCAGCATGCCGGACAGGGCAATGCGTTTCTCTGCTATCACATTCTGGAAAAAAAAAAAAAAAAAAAAAAAAAAAAAGAACATGGCCACATTATTACGTAACAGCAGTGTCAGTTCAGGCCTTCGTGATAGATCAATGTCTACAGCTTTCTCCGCTGGTCTTTCAAATCACATGACGCGGTGGGATTTTATTGTTCCTTTCTTTTTTTCCTTCTGAAATTAAGCTGAAGACATTATCATTTTTCCATCTCTTTGTTCAGCACACCGCATCTCTCCTCCTTCGGCATTTTTTTGCTGTATAACTTCACAGCATCATAACTCATTTTTGCACTTTCATATTGAGCTTTTGTTTTGTTTTTTCACATGTTTTAAAAGTCAAAACAGTTATATTACGCTTGCAGGAGAGAGTTAAAAATGGCCTACTTTGAAAACAAAAATTCTAGGAGTGGATGGGGGTCTCTGCTATCAAACACTTCCTTTACAGGCTATCATTGTTGTAAACCTGCCTTGTCTGATGAATGGCATGCTGCTGACATTATAGCATCACATTGCCATTCAAGGAGTTATCCAACAAAAGAAATCTTACCCTGACATCCCAACCAATGCTTAGTTGCAAGATGAGGTGACTGCAGGCGGAAATCTAAACACATTTGAAAAAAGTATTTACAACGACTCTGCCCAACAATGTGGACAAATGAATCACAAGACAAAACATGACACATTTTAACCTCTTAGGTCTTCTTCAGGCAAGATAAACAACACTCAGGACAACAATGAACGAGCAATCACTTCTCTTCATCAAATTCAGCGCAAGATGGGCGTCGGATTCTATCTTTCATTTTTGTTGTTCTGAGTGTTGTTTATCTTGCCTGGAGAAGACCTAAGAGGTTGAAACGTGTCCAGTTTTATCTTGTGATTCATTTGTCCACACTGTTCGGCAGAGTCATTGTAAATACTTTTTAAAATCAATCGACACTTACTGACTTAGTTATTATCTAGGATCCAGATTCTACAGATTTCTGGAGATCAAAATCAACAATTTACACTGTATTTGCGACCACCTGTAGAATACAAGATTTCTTCCAACATAGCTAGCAATCTCACCATCTCAGTCTCCAGACGTAGGGCGCGCTTGCCCACCTCCACCACTGTCAGCTGGGCCAGCTCTGACTCGATGAGGGCAATCTGGTTGCTGATACGCGAGTGCTTGGAGTCACGAGCCAGCATCAGGGCTTCCACAGCTTGTTTCTGCAGGGCCTCCTGTGACAAGGTGGTCGCCGGCAGCATATTTAATTTCAGCTGTACAGTTTGATGATTGTTACAAGCTACTCTTTGCACTTTTACAGCTTGTATCTGCTGCTTCTGTGGCTTGGCAGTCACTTCACTGTTTGATTTCAGTGTAATAGTATCAACAGTTTCACAAGTTCCTTTTGCTTGTAAATGCATAACCAGTCAGCGACTAAATCTGCACCTTAAGGGTAGTTTACCACTGAAGAATACACTACTGGGAGCCGGAATAGCTCAGCTGGTAGAGCGCCTGACTCGTAATCTTGGTGATCCTGGGGTTGCGGGTTCGAATCTCCGCCAGGGGCGTTTCGGTACAGGGGGATTTTTCCTTCGGAGTTAACATTAGTTCTGACTCCATTTCCCATACAGTCCTTCGAATGAGACTATAAACCGAGGTTCCGTGTGTGAATGCACACATAATATCTTGCACACACGTAAAATCCTATCACCAGCTTTCGGAAGAGTAGGCCAGTTTGGCCGTTGGTATGGATGACACGTTACACACAGCATGCACCCTGCGTAAGAAATGGAAAGAATGAAGGAAGTAAAGAAACTGAGAGAACGATATTGAACGATATTGACTGGATGACACGGGAAACGACTGAATGAAGCGCCAGCTGGCAGCTCTTCAGTCGGCACTACCCAGGTAGGCAGCCCGTTGTGTAAGCAAGTGTTGATTGTAAAGCGCTTAGAGCTTGGTCTCTAGCCGAGAATAGGCGCTATATAAGTATTCATTATTATTATTATTATTATTACCGCATTATTACTGAACAAATACTGTCTCATTGAGGCAAATGCCACTTATATGCACGCCCTGATCTGCACCTAAACTTTAATTATACTGCAAATCGATTCTTAACTTAGTCCAATACTTCTCCACAGATCCTTCTTTCCGTGTGAAGCTAGGAATCAAGCTGGCCGCCCATTGTCCAACCTCCTTAAGAAAGATCAAAGTTACCGTACTCGCTGCCCTTAGAGGTCCGACCTATCAGGTTTTATGTACAACTTTTAACAAATATGAACAAATCCTAGGTTTTATTAATAACTTGTCTGATTTGACGTACAGCTACTTGGCTTCATGAACAACTGTATGGTTTCATGAACAAACGCCAGATTTCAATAACATATGCCTGGAGTCATGTACAATGGCAGGCTCTACGTACAAATGCGAGATTTCATTAATAGAAGTTTAATGAACAACTGCCATGTTTTACGAGAAAATGCCATGGAATTATTAACCATAGCCTTGTTTTATACACAACTGCTTGGTTTACATACCACTTTGCAATTTTTTGTTCATGTATATCTGTGCACAAACATTATCAGTCAAATATATGATCCACAGTTGATCCTATGCAAATCAGCACCAGCACAAAGTAGTCTTACCTGCAAAGTGAGAAAAAGTTCTAACTGCCTTTACCTGTTCAGAGACTGGGATAAAAAAAAAAAAAAAAACATGTTCTCTGTATGACCATTAACCTGGAACATTTTCCAGGATGATAACAGTATGTCAACAATCCAGCCCCCTAAAGCCTGAGGCTAAAGACCTCCCAAAGCAAGAAATACTCTCCCTTACTTCAACTACCTACAGCCACAACCTATACAGTGACGATGCATATTTTCAAACATTTTTTAAAGTTTTTTTTTTTTTTTTCACTCTTGTGCCTGGATAGTTGTACATCAAAAGAGCTGATCCTTGTTATCTAAGCATATCACAATGATCCACACCACTGGGTATGGCCAGTCAGATCACAGATGATCCAGACAATGACCTTAACCTCTTCCCTGCCCGCCCCGTGTCTATTACGGGGTCGTTTCCGCGATCCTGTACGCCTGTAACCGTGTCTATTACGGGGTATTTTCGTCATCGAAATTTCGAAAATCGGCACGGAAAACAACCCTACAAATTGTCCCTGACTCTATTGGGGTGTTTAAATAACAGTTCTATCCCTTTATCGGTGTACTGAAGTGTTAGGAAATTGTCGGTTTAGTATTCAAGAAGGGTCGAGCTGATTATCATAATCAAGATGGTGGATCAGAGACGAAGCTCGACACGGCGACCTGTTTTGAAGCGTTATAGCGCACTGGAAGTTTTAGATGAAGTGTTGAATGATATTGATAGTGGTGACGAAGACTTCCAAGCATCAGGTGACAGTGATAGTGATGAGGAAGAGATGGATGGTAACCAGCACCATCCACTTTTGTCGGAACTCGTGGCGGTCACGAAGAAGAAGACCCGGACTTCGACCCATGTGATGTTGGTCAAGCGAGCGATACCGGCCATGATTCGACCAAGAATCAGAACCAGAGCCGATTCCCAGCACCAGCACAGCACACCCTCCTGTCATGAGAGGTCGTGGTAGGGGCACGGGAAGAGCTAGAGGCACTGGACAGCATCAAATAAGGGGGCGTGGCAGAGGGCGTGGCAGAGGGCGTGGAGCTCGACAATCTTGCCCCAGTATTCCAGAGCAAATCAGTGGGAACCTGTTGATGCTGCTGAACTAAAAAAGTTCCTGGCCCGGTGTTGCTGATGGGAATCGTGCGACTGCCTGCAATTGAGCTGTACTGGTCAAAGAAGGTGCTGTACAGCATTCCAGTCTTCAGCTCAGTAATGACAAGAAACAGATTTTCAAGTAAGTTTCTTTACTCTCTCTCCGAGTCTCTCTCTGTTTACTTGTTCTCATTTTCCTTCCACCCTCCCTCTCCAACTCCTTTCTATGTCCAAGTCTTTCTTTTTAGCATTATAGATGAGGAGTGTGTGTGTGTGGTGTGTGTGTGTGTGTGTGTGTGTGTGAGCTTCTCTGTAATGTGTGGTGTGTGTGCGCTTCTGTTTTGTGTGTGTGTGTGTGTGTGTGTGTGTGTGTGTGTGTGTGTGTGTGTGTGTGTGTGTGTGTGTGTGTGCATGCTTCTATGTGGTGTGTATGTGTGTATGCTTCTATGTGGTGTATTTGTGTGTCATGTTTATGGTGTGTGTGTGTGTGTGTGTGCTTCTATGTGGTGTGTATGTGTGTATACTTCTATGTGGTGTATTTGTGTGTCATTGTTTGTGTGTGTGTGTGTGTGTGTGTGTGTGTGTGTGTGTGTGTGTGTGTGTGTGTGTGTGTGTGTTTTGTGCTTCTATGTGGTGTGTGTGTCTGTGTCTGTGTGTGTGTACAAATGTGTGTATGTGTACTTGATTGTTTCTGGTGTGTGCGTGCGTGTGTGTGTGTGTGTGTGTGTGTGTGTGTGTGTGTGTGTGTGTGTGTGTGTGTGTGTGTGTGTGTTTGTTTGTTTACACACACTGATCAAATGTTGTTCAATCCTATTTCAGATCATCCTACAATTTATCCACTTTCACGACAACTCTGCGATGCCATCACCAGACCATCCCCAGTATGACCGGCTGTACAAGATCCGTCCAGCACTGGACCACCTCCATGAAAAATTTCAGGAGGTGTATGAGCCACGGCGAGTGGTGTGTGTGGATGAAAGCCTACTCCTTTAGAAGGGTAGGCTTATATTTCGCCAATACGTCCCCCTCAAGCGTGCCAGGTTCGGGATCAAGTTATACCTCTGCTACCGGTCCCGATGATGAAGTGAGGCTGACGGAGAGGCATTTCATGTTCCCCATCCCACCGACACCCAACAAGGCAGCACCACAGAGGGCCTGCAGTGTCTGCACCAAGAAGCTGAAGATCAGGCGTGATGTGCGGTCCCCCACTGCCCCTCCAAGCCTGCACTGTGCTATCCACAGTGCTACATGGATTATCACACTAAGTTCAACTACTGGGAGTAGTGTGGATCCTGTAGCACAGCTTAGTTTTGCAGTGCATTTTTTTTTTCATAGATCTTCTTCAGTTAGTCAGTGCGTGCTTTTATCTCTGTGTTTTTATATTCTTGAGTGCGTGTGTGTTTTTCTTTTTTTTTGTCTTCATGGTGGTGTTTCTTCTGAAACTCTGGTTTATTCATGAGTGTGACCAGACTGTTCAACTGGTGGAAATAATCAGACTGGGTTATATTGGTGAGGCTGCTCAACCCAAGAACAACCCCAGAAACCTGCGAGATGTACAGAAAGAAGTAGTGTACGGGTTATGAACATGTACTGAGTGAGTACCAGATGTTTCTTCTCACATCCAGTGAACACTAACATCAGTTTTTCTAGTGTTTTGTGTGGTTTTATATACAGCAATATGACTGTTTTTATTTTGAAACTGTCATAAGATTTGATTTCATCAAATTTTACTATACTGTTTACTAACAAAATATGATTATTAGTACATCAGGTTATAGCCAAAGATGCAAGATAAAAACATGCAAAAGATGTAAGACTTACCTAAGTGAATGAGACATACTTAGTGATCACATTAGTAAACCTACTGCAAAAGGCAAAATTTGGTCCCTTTATGTCTGGATTATGGTACCTACAATGATATATGTATGTATTATCATACAGAACAGACTTTTCTGGCAGTCATATCAATGCCAGATGTTTATATTATGTTCAGTCAATTCTAACATCATTTTTTTCAAAGTTGTTTTGTGGTTTGATATATTGCAATGTGTATGCGAGTCCTCAAAAACAGTCAGTTTAGTACAGAAAAGTTGATATTATCAATTTTTACCATACTGATTGCTAACAAAATATAAATATTATGAAATGATAGCATACCACAGGGTATAAGAAAAAAAAAGAGCAAAAAATGCAAGAGATATCTCAAATAATGAATGAGATGTGAACAGATGAATGAACCTACTGCAAAAAGCAGAATTCTGTCCCTTTTCCCTTGGATTGGGGTACTCCTCAAGATGTGTATAGTACTATGCAGAAGAAGACTTGCTGGCAATAATATCAATACCAAATTTTTGTATGATGTCCAATCAATACTAACACCAATTTTTCCATGTTTTGTATGGTCTGATGAGCTGCAATGTATTGTGTGTGCCCAAAAACAGTCATTTCATTACTAAAAAAGTTGGTTATATTACTTTTTACCATATTACTTATCAACAAAATCAAAATGTAATGACATCACATAATGCCACAAGGTATAAGGGGAAAACATGCAAACAATGTAATAGATATAGCAATAAATGAAGGAGTACTGAACAGATAAGTGAACCTACTGTGAAAAGCAGAATTCTGTCCCTTTATCCTTGGATTGGGGTACCCCCAAAGATGTATATATTACCACACAGTAGAAGATTTGCTGGCAATGACATCAATACCAGATGTTTGTATGATGTTCAGGCAATACTAATAGCATATTTTTCAATCTTTTGCGTGGTTTGATGAGCTGCAATGTGTTTGTATACACTCAAAAACAGTCATTTCATCACCAAAAAGTTGGTTATATTACTTTTTACCATATTACTTACCAAAAAAAATCTAAATGTAATGACATCATATCATGCCACAGGGTATAAGGGGAAAACATACAAACAATCAATAGATAAAGCAATAAATGAAGAAGTAGTGAACAGATGAGTGAACCTACTGCAAAAAGCAGAATTCTGTCCCTTTACCCTGGGATTGGGGTACCCCCAAAGATATATGTACTACCACACAGAAGATGATTTGCTGGCAATGATATCAATACCAGATGTTTGTATGATGTTCAGGCAATACTCACACCAATTTTTTCTATGTGTTGTGTGGTTTGATGTGTTGCAGTGTGTATGTGTGTGCTCGAACACTGTCATTTTATAACAAAAACATGTTGATTATGTTACTTTTTACTACACTAGTGCCACCAAAATCAAAATATTATGATACCACATAATACCTCATACTATAAGGAGGAAAACTGCAAACTATCTAACAGATATCTCAATAAATGAATGAGTAGTGAACAGATACGTGAACCTACCACAATATCAAAATTCTGTCCCTTTACTCCTGAATTGGGGTAACCCCAATGATGCATGTATTACCACATAAAAGAACATTTGATTGGAGTGATATCAATACCAGATGTTTGTATGATGCTCAGCCAATACAAACACCCATTTTTTTCATTGTTTTGTGCGGTTTGATGTGTTTCAATATGCGTGTGATTGTTCAAAAACAATTATTTTATTTGAAAAAAGTTTATCATAATACTTTTTACCAAACTATTTGGCAACAGAATCAAAATATTATGAAATCTCATTATAGACCAGGAAATAAGGAAGAATCATGCAAAAAATCTAAGACATATCTCCATAAATGAATGAGTATTGAACAGATTAGTGAACCTACCGCTAAAGCAAAATTCTGTCCCTTTACCCTGGGATTGGGGTACCCCCAATTATGCATGTGTTACCACACAGAAAAACATTTGCTGGCAGTAATATGAATACCAGATGTTTGTATAATGTTCAGTCAATAAGAACACCAGTTTTTTCACTTTTCTCTTTGGTTTGATGTGCTGCAGTGTGTGTGCGTATGCAGAAAAAGTGTCAATTTATTACAAAAATAGTTGATTATATTGATTTTTATCATACTTATGACCAGCCAAATCAAATTATTATGATACCACATCATAGCAGAGGGTATAAGAAAAAAACATGCAAAAAATCTAAGAGATATCTCAATAAATGAATGAGTAGTGAACAGATGAGTGAACCTACTGCAAAAAGCAAAATTTGGCCCCAGCACACAGCAATACAGAAAAACACTTATACTGTGGCAGGGAAGGGGTTAATGATTTCTGTGATTCAGGAATCAGTGAACAGGAGACAAAGGATCAGATCTTGCTACACTTATGGGTGATGCTACCAGGACTGAGGGCACTCAGATTAATATATCTTTCATATTGATTTTTATTTTGTTGTTTACAAATACTTTTTTTTTTTTTTGGACTGTAAAATTAATCAATGTTCTGAAATTTCTTGAAAATTATACTAACATGGATTGTTGGTAGGCCAATTGTAGGGATTAAATTCTAAGCAGTCTTCGAGGAATAGTAAATGTAATGTAACACAGCACTTTCTTTCCTCATACAGATGGTATATTCAGATTCGACAAAGAGAGAGAGAGAGAGAGAGAGAGAGAGAGAGAGAGAGAGAGAGAGAGAGAGAAGACGAAGACAGACAGACAGACAGACAGACAGAAAGACATGCAAACTGGCATTCATATAATTCAAAAAGGTACTTTCCCACTGTCCCATGTCCAAACACGCATGCACACACACACACACACACACACACAAAAACAGACAGACCACATATACACAAACATTCACACACACACACAGCCATCCCAACGTCTCATGTTCACACACACACACACACACACACACACACACACACACACACACACACACACACAAACAAAAACACACACACACACAAACACACATACACACACACACCACAAACACGCACACACACACAACCACAAACACACACACACACACACACACACACACACACACACACACACACACAGTGCCATTACCTGTTCAGCCAATGTATCCATCAGAACCCGATGCTCATTGTCTTTGTGATACAGCAAGCTCTCCACTTGTCCACTGCTTATTTCCTCCTCCCTGACATCATAGTCATCGTCATCATAATCATCCAAGACACACAACACCACACAAAAGACACCAACAAGCTTTCATCCAATAGTACTATGCCAATAATTATATCCTGAGGCTCCATCGCCAAACTGTGATGTGCCACGGTTAAAACATCAGCATGATGCAAATTTTTTTTTTTCCTCAAAGCACAAACAAGCTTCAGTTCAAGAGAAATTACACAAGCCATAGTATATTTACCTATATACAATCCCTTCTTTAAGTTCAAAAATGAAATAGTTTTCAATCTGATAGTTTTTAGACTTGTTGCAGGTCATTCTGTTGAATTTTCACAAAATCAATGTTACATCATGAGATAAAGACAAATACATTTATGCGTTGCCATTGAGTTAAATGAATCCCCTTAAAGCATCTATCTAACCTTCTCCCACACAAGGGAAAAATGTATCTTTTTTAATAATAATAATAATGATTTCTTATATAGCGCTTAATCAAACGAATTTCTCTAAGCGCTTTACAAAGTCATACTACATTCACCCTTCTCATATACAATAATACACCTTACACCCAACTACAAATACTATTACTACAATAACTAACAAATCCTAATCCTACCAATGTGACATTCACTTATTCTTCAAATATCACTACAAAAACTTAATCCTATAACGTTCAATCATACAACAAATACATATAATAGAGAACATACACATACGCTACATTTGAAAAGGCCCAGACGCTATGAGTTAGGTTGTACCCCCCCCCCCCCCCTCTCCCCACAGCATTGACTAATTATGAGAAAATAGATGGGTTTTAAGTTTAGACTTGAAAGAAGAGATAGAATCTGAATGTCTGAGACAGTCTGGCAGTCTGTTCCACATCGCTGGAGCTTGAAAAGAGAAAGATCTTTCACCAGTAGTAGTCCTGAAGCGAGTCATTCGCAGAAGGCGGTCGTCAGCACAGGAGCGTAGTTGTCAGAGGGGGTGTAGATTTTAAGGAGATCTGAGAGATAAGAAGGTCCATTTTCAAAGAGAGCAGAGAAAGTGAGAGTTGAGATTTTGTACGAGATACGGTTTGAGACAGATAGCCAGTGAAGAGAGTGGAGGAGAGGCGAAATGTGAGCATGTTTTCTTGCTCTACAGACGACTCGGGCTGCATGATTTTGGATTCGCTGTAATCTTTCTATCAGGTATTTTGGAAGGCCGGCCAAAAGTGAGTTGCAGTAATCTATTCTAGATAAGACAAATGCACAAATGAGAGTTTTTGTAGCATCTGTAGAGAGAAGGTGACGTACAGAGCTGATTCTTCTTAGTTCTAAATAGGCAATCTTGCAAATATTTGAAACCTGTTTCTCAAAGGAGAGGGATTGGTCAAGTATGACCCCTAGACTGCGGACAGAGGTGGAGACAGAGACAGCACAGTCATTGATAGTGACAGTTGAAGGCAGAGAAGGATGGTTAGGCTGTTTTGTCATGAACATGAGTTCCGTCTTGTCGTCGTTTAGTTGTAGTTTGTTGGTTGTCATCCAGTCCTTCAGGTCTGCAATGCAGCCCCGCGTCCTACCTAAAGTAAATTTGTCTACTACTTACTCTGCCATACTGTCAGACTGACACAGAAAACAGCCATACAGTTATCACCACACACACACACACACACACAAGCATACAAGAAGACTAGAACCCTGACCACTCACAGTTGTAAGGCACGCTGCCCGCGGAAATCTCTCTCTGACTCCATCACCTGCCGCTGCTGCTCAAAGAGTCGGAATTCTTCCAACATGTGGTTCATTCCCTCTGAAATTAGAACCATTCCACCAATCAGCAATCAAACAAAATCTTCCAATCAATAACTTACTTCATCAAATAGTCCATCAAATGCATCTATCCATCCATGTCAACTTATATGCCTATTGTCTGATGATTTATTCCACCACCTACCAGCCCATCAGTAAGTCACTATGTCAGGCAAACAGCCACACAATCAGGAAAAACAGTGAGCCCTGCTGATGTTATATGGTACATGGAAGAAAACTGGCATGGGTTAAGAAGCATCTGTATGGAAGTCTTCTCCAAGCCTTACAGCTGTACTTTGGGTGAAAATGTATTAGATTTGACTCCAAACTTTTCGCTCACTAAAAAACAAACAAAAAAAAAATCCACATACCCAACACTTCTTGTTTCCTTAGGTTCATCAGTTCTTCCCACCGCACTGAGAACCATCATCTTCCTTCATCTGCCATACAGATATAACCTGTCACTCATGCACTGAGAGCAATCATCTTCCTTCATCCTGCACTTACAGATATTAACCACCTGTCACTCAGTGCACAGAGAACCAATCATCTTCCTTCATCCTGCACTTACAGATATTAATACCTGTCACTCAGTGCACTGAGAGCCAATCATCTTCCTTCATCCTGCACTTACAGATATTAACCACCTGTCACTCAGTGCACTGAGAGCCAATCATCTTCCTTCATCCTGCACTTACAGATATCAATAGCCTGTCACTCAGTGCACCACTAGCCAATCATCTTCCTTCATCCTGCACTTACAGATATAACCACCTGTCACTCAGTGCACTGAGAGCCAATCATCTTCCTTCATCCTGCACTTACAGATATCAATAGCCTGTCACTCAGTGCACCACAGCCAATCATCTTCCTTCATCCTGCACTTACAGATATTAACCACCTGTCACTCAGTGCACTGAGAGCCAATCATCTTCCTTCATCCTGCACTTACAGATATTAACACCTGTCACTCAGTGCACTGAGAGCCAATCATCTTCCTTCATCCTGCACTTACAGATATAACCACCTGTCACTCAGTGCACTGAGAGCCAATCATCTTCCTTCATCCTGCACTTACAGATATCAATAGCCTGTCACTCAGTGCACTGAGAGCCAATCATCTTCCTTCATCCTGCACATACAGATATCAATAGCCTGTCACTCAGTGCACCACTAGCCAATCATCTTCCTTCATCCTGCACATACAGATATCCATAACCTGTCACTCAGAGCACCGAGAACCAATCATCTCCCTTCATCCTGCACTTACAGATATCAATAGCCTGTCACTCAGTGCACCACTAGCCAATCATCTCCCTTCATCCTGCACTTATAGATATTAACAACCTGTCACTCAAAACACAGAGAACCAATCATCTTCCTTCATCCTACACATACAGATATTAACCACCTGTCACTCAGTGCACCGTTAGCCAATCATCTCCCTTCATCCTGCACATACAGATATTAATAACCTGTCACTCAGTGCACGAGAGCCAATCATCTTCCTTCATCCTGCACTTACAGATATTAACCACCTGTCACTCAAAGCACTGAGAACCAATCATCTTCATTCATCCTGCACATACAGATATCAATAGCCTGTCACTCAGTGCACGAGAGCCAATCATCTTCCTTCATCCTGCACTTACAGATATTAACCACCTGTCACTCAAAACACTGAGAACCAATCATCTTCATCCTGCACATACAGATATTAACCACCTGTCAGTGCCCAGAGTTCCTAAGCCTGCATATACATTTTAACTGCCTGCCAGTCGATACACTGAGAACCAATCATTTTCCTTCATCGCTCGCTTATACATATTGACCAGCTGTCATTTGGTGTCCAACACATTTGTAAAGTAACCACCTGTCTCTCAGTATACTCAGAACCAATCATTATGTCTTTCCACTCTCACTAGCAAAGAACATGCATTGTATGGCATTCACACACACACACACACACATACACACACACACACACACACACACACACACACACACATACACACACACACACACACACACACACACAACACACACACACACACACACACACATACACACACATACACACACACACACACACACACACACACACACACACTACATACACACACACACACACACACACACACATACACACACACACACACACACACACACACACACACACACACACACACACTCTTTCCAACTGTATCTCTATCTCCTCTCCCTCCTGCCCTCTCCCCCCGCTCCAAGTTTCTGACCACAGCAAAACCCCCACAATTAAAAAAAAAAAGACAACCTTTCTTTCTCCATCTCGTCCAGTAAGGCCTCAGTTTTCTTGGCTTTCTCGTTCACATCCAACAGCTCAGCCAGCAGGTCCCCCGCCCTCTGCTCCACTGCAAAGACAGGATTCGGACCAACACATGCACCAGATGACCACGGACAACACACAGCCCAGCTACATGATTCCTATGTTCTTTCGTTTATTCATGTTTGTTCGTTTGTTGCTCTTGCTTGTGAAAGACCCTGACAGTTGAAATCCACTGCTTCTGTATTTGTTTCCTCCATCCATTTGGTGATAGTA